>CAKJTW010000157.1:674120-1348240 GCA_917880005.1 Nanger dama
AAACATACTTGTCACATGCTGCAGCCATCACGCCCTGAGTCCCTTGACTAGATGACTCCCAGCCCATTTAAGAACCCTCTGTGCATGGCACTGGGGGTGCCTAGGTCAGCCTCTCTGAGATAAAGGAAGTGGTGATTTCTCCCATCCTATAGCCAACACTGGGAATCAATGCAAAGGGATGGATGACCTAGCCTGTGACAAGAACACCTATCATGTGCCAGGACTTATATATGCATTAGGCCATCTGAGTCCCCACCCAACACCATCGTGGAACAATTACAGTCCCCATGTTTACAAAGAGGACCCTGAAACGCAGGTTTATGTGATAGTCAAGCTGAGAGTCCACTGCAGACCTGGGAATTGAACTCTGGAGAAGGAAATGAAGCCACTCAGTATTCTTGCCTGGAGAATCCCATGGACTGTATAGCCTGCCAGGCTCCCCTGTCCATGGGGGTCTGAAGAGTTGGACAGGACTTATTGACTAAACCACTATCTCTAGCCAAAAGCTTTTATCTTTCTATTAGGCCCGCAGACTTTTGTTATTGTTGAGAGATTCAGAAGCCGGATGGAGGGAGCAAGGGGACAGCTTTTAGTGGCTCCATGAGTCTGTCTGAACTGATTCACAGGGTTACCAACCACCCCAGCACCCGGGACCCAGAACTCCGCCTGAAATTGGGGCCTTCAGCACCAAAACACTAAACCAGTATGGTCCCTGGCAAACCGAGATGGTTGGCCCCCAGCCTTTCCTGTGCTCTGTGGCTCCAAAACAAAACAAATGCATTTTCAGAAAGTAAACAACAGCTGAAGGATAATGTTGATGGCTCCCCACTCTGAGTAGGAGCACAGCCCCCAAAGGCCCAGGCACCAGGGCAAAGATATCTTCTCTGTGTGTTCCAGTTCCAGCATAAGACCAAGAGTGGCCAGTCTGGGTGGAGCTGGGGCTTGAGGAGGCGGGCAGAAGAGCAGAGCGCTCAATACCAGAAGCTGACTGGACCCAGATCTTGAGAAACAAATGCTCATCATCTTTGGGAGATTATTTGCCCACTTCACACACAGAACAGCCACAACCTCATAGACAATTTAGAGCAACAGTCCCCAACCTTTTTGGCACCAGGGAGCAGTTTCATGGAAAACAATTTTTCCACAAACCAGGAGTCGGTGGGGGTGTTTTCAGGATGATTTAAGCTCATTACATTCATGGTACACTTTATTTCCATTATTATTACATCACCTCCACCTCAGATCACCAGGCACTAGATCCTGGAGGTTGGGGACTCATGACTTAGAGGATCTTCTCAGAAATTCCCCCAAACATTTAAGAATCCTGATAGTCTTGCCCTCAGCTCTGCCTAGATCAAAGAAGCGAGTCAAACAAAGGTCAGGGAAAGAGGGCTCCAGGCAGAGAGAACAGCCAGTGTAAAAACCCCAAGGGAGGGGCACGCCTGATCCCTCTGGGTTCCACAAGGAAATCTGGATGGGGAAGGTCTGGCTGGCTGGAGCAGTGAGAAAGGAAGACAGTGAGAGGAACCGGACTGGGGAGGTGAGGATTCAGCCACTGTGAGGGCTTTGGCTTTTATTCAGCGATGAACCCAAATCATTAAGGCTTTGACATAAATGAATCTGACACCGTTCACTTATATGATGGATTTGCTCATTTTTCACTTCTACCTCCCTCCTCTCCACCAAGGACCTGCAATCTATTTATGATTTTTATTATTATTACTTTCATTTCTGTTTCTCTCTCTGGGCCTATAGCCAGCGTTTTAAAATTTTTTTATTTCTTTATTTATTATTTCTGGCTGCGCAAGGCGTTGGGTGCTGCGCTCAGCCTTTTCTCCAGCTGCGGTGAGCAGGGACTCCTCTCTAGTTGCAGTGTGCCAGCTTCTCGGGCGGTGGCTCCTCTTGTTTCGGAGCACAGGCTCTAGGCACGCAGGCTTCAGTCACTGAGGTGCATGTGCTTGGTGCCCCTGGGCAGGTGAAATCTTCCCGGACCAGGGATCGAACTCGTGTCCCCTGCATTGGCAGGTGGATTCTTCACCACTGGACCAGCAGGGAAGTCCCTTTGGCCAAGCTTTAGCCTCGTCTCCACTTTAGAATCACAGCCTCACTCCTCCTGCCTCATCCGAACGTGCTGCCTGGTCCAGATCAGACTCCTTGTGCGCGCTTCCAAGCTCTTCCAAGTTGTCCCCTCCTGACATGGTTCTCCGCCCCAGTCCCCTGGCCATCCATCAGTCCCTTCCTCTCTCCCCAGGGCCTTCACACCTACTGCTTCCCCCACGCACACACCCTGGAATACTTTGCATGTGTGCACAGTTGCTTCAGTTGTATCCAACTCATTAGGACACCAGGGACTGTAGCCCACCAGGCTCCTCTGTCCGTGGGATTTTCCAGGCAAGAATACTGGAGTGGGTTTCCATGCCCTCCTCCAGAGGAACTTCCTGGCCAAGGGATTAAACCCTACTCTGCTTCCATCTTTATTCACTCATGTCCTCCTCTCCCTTCAGATCTCAGCTCAAACTTCTCTTCCTTGGAGACTCTTCCCTGCTCTCTCTAAATAAGATCTCCTGTTTTAATGCTCTCATAGTTCAACATTTTTCCCTTCAAAGCTCCTATTACATGTGTTGTTTCGAATTTATTTGTATGATTTTTTTTTTTAATTAATGCTTCTCTCCATCCACTGAAAACTCTACCAGGCTAGAGGCTACATCTGTTTTTGCTCCTTTCTAGCACTTGGACGGCAAGCAGATCAAACCAGTCAATCCTAAAGGAAATCAACCCTGAATATTCACTGCAAGGATTGATGCTGAAGCTGAAACTCCAGTACTTCACTGGAGAAGACCCTGATGCTGGGAAAGATTGAGGGCAAAAAGAGAAGGGAGTGGCAGGATAAGATGGTTTGATGGCATCACTGACTCAATGGACATGAATCTGAGCAAATTCCGGGAGATAGTGAAGGACAGGGGAGCCTGGGGCACTGCTGTCCGTAGGGTCACAAATTGTTGGACCAGACTTAGCAACTGAACAACAGCAACAGTAAAGCCCAGGCACCAAGACAATGCCTCGCACACACTCCTAGTAAGTACTTGAATAACTGAATGAGGAAATGAATGAGTGCCCCAGGCCTCCTGTTTATTGGTACCTTGGGAGCACAAAGCTGGACCAGCTCAAGGCTCTTTGGAGGCCCTGTGGGTGTGGTCAGAGCCCTGAGCCAAGTGGGAGGGGGCAGGGCTGAGAGGGAAAGGATTCAAGCCCACAGAGACCCCTTATATCAGGCACTTTACCCAGGTAATCTCATTTCTATTTCATGGCCACCACTTGAGTTGAGAATTACTATCCCATCTTACAGGTGAGCAAACTGAGGCTCAGGAAGTAAGTTTCTCCAGCACATTTGTAGTCAGACTTAGACTTTCTAATTCCAAAATCTGTGCTCTTTCTGCTCTGCCCCAACTGTCTTGGCCTGGGCAGTTTCTAACCTAGCTCTGCCACCAGTTTCCTGTGTGACCTTAGGCAAATTACTGCCCTCTCTGAGCCTCATTTCTCCATATGTAAAATACAGAGACTGAAATAGATGTCTTTATGTCCTTTCTAGTTCTGAGATTTCTGAGGCTTTAAAATTTTATGCTTCTAAATTTATAAATTCACACAATGGGTGCTAAAGCACCTAGCTCAAGGGCAAGCACAGAGCAGACTCTGCTTAAGTGTTCATTTCCTCTTTCCTATCCTCCCAACTCCCTGTTTCAAAGAATCTCTGCTCTGCAGCCCTCCCAAGGCCACTTATGCTGTTCTGATTATTGTGGGAGCCCCAGAACACTGTGCCCAGCCTTTGGAGAAGACTCGCCAGCTCTGACATCCATGCCTCCAGCCTGCAGTCCTTGGACAGCCATTCCAGCTGGGCTCCCCAGAGAGGCCCACACCTCCCTGCACCCACTCCTTCCTGACTCCTGAAGGGGAACTTTGTGTCCAGCACTGTGGGGAGAGAGAAGGACATGCAGGAAAGGAACCCACACATCTTTAGTACCCTGTGCCAGGGACTAGGGGCTTCCCTAGTAAAGAATCCACTTGCAATGCAGGAGACCTAGGAGATGAGCTTGATCCCTGGGTTGGGAAGATCCCCTGGAGGAGGGCATGGCAACCCACTCCAGCATTCTTGTCTAGAAAATCCCACGGACAGAGAAGCCTGGTGGGCTCTGGTCCATAGGATCTCAAAGAGTTGGACACAACTGAAACAGCAAGCAAGCAAGCAACCAGAGACTAGACCAGGCTCATCAAACCTCTGCAAAGAGTCTTTGTTCTCCCCATGTCACAAAAGGGAAGAAACTCAGGCTCAGAGGTTTAGGAAATTGCCCAAGATCACACATCCAGCTTGTGGCATTAGTGAGGCCTTACCTCTCCAACCCCTAGGCAGATACACTTTGCCAACCCGGGGGATACTGATGCCTCTGGCAAAGGTCCATTCTGTACCACCAGCTATTCCCTTGCAAGCATCTTTTTTTTTTTTTTTAATATCTGTTTAACTTTGCATTTACAGCCCTAGGAACTTACACCCATCAGTCTCTCTTTGGCTACCCACTCCTGTCTCTCCATTGCCCCCTCCAAAGGACCAGACTACAAAATATTCATCTGTTTTTCCCAGTGTTTCCAACTTCACCAAGGAAACAACTCAAGAGGTTGACTTCATCCCGTCTAGAAGGAAGACCCAGATCTGTGACGAATACAGTCCTCCCAGTGGTACCAAGAAAGAAGGGTGAGCCTTCCTCCCCAGCCCTCCCCTTAAGGGCTTTCCAGAAATCAGACTCAGGTGAGACATGAAAGTGAACATCACTAGGCAACATCACCAGGCACCCCCAGATACCAGCAGGGCCCCAGCCGGGAAAGAATGGGCAAGGGAGGCCTGCATCGTTTAAAGGCTCCCCTGGAGGCTGTGCCCTGGAGGAGTGTGGAAGGATGGGTTAGGGGGAAGGGCTCTGTGGGAACAGCATCAGTTCTGCTCTGTGAAGCCACCTGGACAGGTAACTCAGGTGACAGCAAAATCCCTGGCGGGCTGTTTCTGGCACCCTGGCTTTCTCTCACCTTGTTCTGCCCTTGCCTGGGATGGAAAAGGAGCCGCCCGGGATGAGGGGTTGGCCTACTCTCTCTCTTCAGGAAGGGCCTCAAGTGACCATGAGGTCAGGCAAAGCCAGCCCAAGGTGACTAGAATCCTCACCGGCTCCCCTCAAACCTCACCCAGAAGCTCATGTCCCCAAGATGCCCTCCAGACCCCCAGAGGAGCACACAGCCCCAGCTATGTGCTTATCACTTTCTGGACTTCTCCTCCATGCCTCTTATCATGGTTTCACTAGTCACCAAACTCAAATGCCCATCTCCCCGAAGACTGTGAGTTCCATGGGCAGGGTGCCTGTCTGCCTAGTTCACGGTCTCCTCAGCACCTTCGCCAGGTCTGACACATACAAGGTGCTCAATAAAAATCTATAGAATAAATGTTACCTACAGGGAGGAGCCTATGGCCTGGTGCAGACTGATGGGACCCAGCAGAGGCCAACCCTCCCCACACCAGGCCTGAGATGGCCCCTCACTGGACCATATGGGAAAACGCAAGTGGCGACAACCACTGGCACATAGTAGGCTTGCAATTCCGGTTTGCTGACTCTATGCGGGAATCTAGAAAACCACGCATTCACGCCCCAGTTGTGGGGCCATTGTGACAGACCACGCTGCCAGCTTTCAATCACTTAAACAAGGTTGTCATCACTCTCTGAGTGAGCACAAGGTGGGGTGTGTGTGTATGTGTGTGTGTGCATGTGTGCGTCCTCAACCGTAAACTATTAAGAAACATAGAGTCTGTGCCAACCGATTTCTTCCCCCATGTGTTATGTGCGAAGCACAGTGCAGGCACTCTTGTTTATGTTTATGTAATGTGCCAACACATCCTCATCCGCTAGCTCACGTGGTCCTGGCCAGTAGGCGTTATCACCACTATTTTACTGAGGAGGACGGTGGAGCCAGCTTTTAAGGCCACGCACTAAGCATACAGCTGAGTCTCAGCTCAAACCCAAGGCTCTGGCTCTGGCGGCACCAGTCTGCCTCCAGTCGTGTTCCTTGTCACACCACAATCTCATCACCTGTGACCTACCCAGTCAAAGCCCTGTATCTTACACTGAGCTTGCTACGAGCTAGAGCACAAGGTCTGGGCTGGGAGGGAGAAGAAGGAAAAAGTTAGCAAGCCATCCATAGCAACTTACCCCCCAAACACGCATCTCCCTAGAGCAGGCAGCAAGCTGGGCTGGGAAGACCACTGATCCAGAGGGACACTGAACCAGATGGGTGACCTGGGACAAGTTCTCTTACGCACGCTGAGCCTCACTTCCTTTCCTGGGTCTATGATGATGGCCAGATAAAGAGTGAGTGCTCCCAGCATGTAGTGAAACGGTCTCCACTCTCCTGTGGACTTGTGCAGCTACTCAAAAATCACAGGACTCAGAAGAGCCCTTTTCTTCCCGTGGGCTGCATGCTTGCTGTGGCAGCTGGGCTCCTCCCTCCCAGCAGAATCCAGCCCCACTGTGGACAGGCAGCAGCTGGGACTCTGTGCAGAAAGAAACCGGGGGATGTTCCCCTAGTCCCCGGCCAGCAGCTAACTGCACCACCCAGAGCACAGCCCACGAGTGCAGAGCTCTCTCCATCTTCTCTCCCTTCCAAAGCCAATGGAAACGACTCTGAAGAGTATTCCAGGAGACCAGACGTCCAGCTTGGAAAGGGCTTTTCCCAACAATCTGGGCGTCTACAGGTGGTAGCATCCTCCCATCTCCTTGCTGCTAACTGGATACCTTCCTTCGGCCTCCAGGGAAAGCTGGGGAGTCCTGCCAAGCTCTCCGGCTGTCCTGCAGGTCATGCTAACAACAAGTGAGGAGCCCCCGGGGAACTGCCGCCCCACTGTGCACCTAGCCAGCTCCTCCCAGAGAGGGCTGGAACCACCACTTCTGCTCAGGCCACAGGAGAGCATCAGACTTGAGTTCCCTAACCGCTGGTCTCTCCTTCTTGATGAATATCCCCCTGGTCCTCCTGGAGCCTGGAGGACTCAGAAAAGGCTCCTTGGTGGGAGCTTGCCAGCCCCAGCACCCAAGTAAGTGGGACTGCCTGCTCTTAAATCTCCTTCTCCCCATCCCTCCCCACCTTGCTTAGTCAGAGCCAGGCAGTCCTACCACAATTGAGCCGAATGTCCCCTGGAGCCCACCACCTCCTCTGGACCCAGGGAGCCTGGGCATCTGGAGCACACACTCCAGCATGGACAGTCCCAGAGTCACAGCATAGCAGATCCGGAAGGGGCCTCTAAGACAATCTTATCTCACCTCCTCCTTGTATAAAATGAGGACGCCAAGATCCAGAGAAGATAAGAGGTGTGTCAAAGGTCAAACATGCGAGGCCCTGAGAACCACACAACACATCGCCAGGCTTTCATTAAACAGGCGGCTCGTTGTGATTTAAGGACCACCAGGGGCTGAGAAAGAGCTCCTGTCTCCAAGAGGCCCTGGGTGCATGTGTGGAATCTCTCTGGGCTGCTTCTCTCAGCCCCTGACCTGGAGTTGAACTTACAACCCACACAGAGCAGGGCCTCACCTGAGAAAGGGTGGGGACAGCCCTGGACCCCCGGCTCAGCACAGGCCTGGGAATGGAGAGTACTCAGAGACAAGGGACCACGCAGTGAGGACCACATGAGGGACCTCTGGGGGTGGGCTCACTCCCCCTGCTCCATCTAGACTCCTGAACCACCCTGGACTCAGCCCAGACAGAGGCCCTGCCACTTACAGCCTCAGGGAGCCCAGTGTCTGCCAGGACAGAGAGCTAGAGGACCACAGGTGTAGCACAGGACATGGCATCAGCTGGCTCTCTCTGAGCCACCTCCCAGCCGGGCGGCTGGTGCAGGCAGGGTGACGGCATTGCAGCTCTGCCACCCACCGCCCCTGCCACCACCCCGCCTCCCTGCCCGAAACCCACCTCCTCCCCCTCCGTGCTGGGCACCCCAGCCCTCCTGAAAGCTTTGTGGAAGTGAAAACACAGCAGCTCATGGAGACTCCAGGTGTGCGCCCAGGGCCTCAGGGTGACAGGGGCTTGTTCTCAGTCCCAAGCCCTCCCCAGCGGTCCTTAAATCTGTCAGCCCAGATAGTCCAGGGTTCCATAACAGCCAGGAGGTACCCGCAGCGTTTGCCAAACAAAGGTTTGGGTAGCGGGGAGCTGGGTTCAGGTGGCTCCTGTGAAGAGACTCTCGGGAAAGGACAAGGTGGAGCTCAGGACTCAGAGGCCCTCAGAGCTCAGCGGCGCTTGTTCTGTCTTCAGAAGGCTAAAGAAAGAGCCCTCGTCATCATAGGTGGACGCAGGCCACCCTAATTACCCTGTGTCCCCCTGGACAGACAGAGGCATCTGCCATCCCTTCCTGGACCTGTCGCTTCAGCCACTCTCTGAGCCCAGGTTCCTCTCCCTCGTAAAGTGAGACAGCGTCACAAAGTTGAGAGGCTCAAACAAGAGAGTGCGTGAGAAAATTCTTTAATTGGGAAAAAAAAAAAAAAAACTAATATTCACCAAGAACCCTTACGGATGCTTTCTTCTAGAAAAGTCACAACACTCTTGTTGTTCTGTTAGTCACTCAGTCCTGTCTGACTCTTCTTGAGCCCAAAGACTGTAGCCCACCAGGCTCCTCTGTCCATGGGATTTTCCAGGCAAGAGTACTGGACAGGGTTGCCGTTCCCTTCTTCACACAACACTCCTATGTGCTCTGTATTATTACTATCCTGCCTATCTAGCTAAGAAAACTGAGGTTCAGGGAGGTTCAGTGATGTGCCAAAGGACACATAGCTTAGTTGTAGTAGATCCAAGATCAGAACACAGAATGACTCCAAAGCCAGTGACCCTTTTCCCAACACCACATCATTTCAACAAAAGAAGCAAACGGCGCTCTTAAAAAGAGGCAGGTGAGACAAAAGGCCACCTCATGCAGCTGTCCCTACCATTTTCTGTGTGTTATGTGTTCAGTTGCTGTCGTGCCCAACTCTTTCGACCCCATGGACTGTAGCCCACCAGGCTCCTCCTCTGTTCATGGGATTTCCCAGGCAAGAGTACTGGAATGGGTTGTTCAGGGGATCTTCCTGACCCAGGATTGAACCCATGACTCTTGTGTCTCCTGTGCTGGCAGGTGGGTTCTTTACCGCTGTGCCACCTGGGAAGCCCGCCCCTACTGCTAGACTTGCCTGTTCACCCTGGGAAGGCCATTGATCAAGTCAAAGCCAACTCCCCATTGTCTTGGGAGACCCTACAACAGCCCTCACACTCCGTTCCTTGGCTGCTGTGCGTCATGATACTTGTTGGTTTGGTGTTTCAATAGTGGTTCCAATGACCATCTCTGTGTGAGTCAAGTCAAAAGAAGGAAACAGAATCATGGAACTTTGGGCTGAACAAGGCCTCTGAGAGCAGGTTCCAGCTCCTGGTGAGATGGCCAAAGAAACTGACATCCAAAGGTCAGTCACATGTTGTAGGTCAACAGCAAGCCAGTGGCCAATCTGGAGCAGAATCCTTGTTCTCCACATCCCAGGTGCGATGGCATCAGCAGCTTCATGGCCCCCAACAAGGCCGGGTGTGAGCCTAGCCTCTGCTCTCCTGGCTTAGCGAGAGCAGGGATGGTGGGTAAGAGAATCGCATCACAGCCAGGAGCAAAATTAGCTGGTTGGCCCCCTGCACTAAATCATAATCCTAAATTCTATGCATCGAAAGATCAAGGCGTAAAAGCAGCCTATTCCCCAACAGGGAGGCCTGGGAGGCTCGCGTGAGGCAGTGGTGGCCCCTTCTGGCCCCTGGCCGTGGTCAGAGGAGGCTGGACTTTTTAACCTAGTACAGTCTGCCCACCCCCCACCTTCAGCCATCACCAGGACAGTACTGGAGCACCGTGACCTGGACAGTCTCACGTTTTGCCCCTCCAACTCCAGACCAACTGAGAGTTCACCTCCACTCCAGCCCCCCTCACTTGGCGGCCTCCCATCCTCCTCTTGCCTCTGTTGTTAACAACTGATTTCTACCCTTTTTTTCTTTTCACTTCAGTGCATGTGCACGCATCTCTCAGTCCTTTGTGGGTCAACTTTGTCCTTCCTGGAACTGCAGTCCCTGGGGACACACTCTGTGTCCCCATTTCTACCACAGCCCCTGCTGAAGTCTGTGTGCAGACGGGAGCACACAGCTGTTTGTTCAGCACTTGTTGCTATGCCAGTGACCTGTGGGAGGCCCAGGCCACGTCCTGGGGAAGGAAAGGCAAGGGAAAGGGGAGGCTGGATAAGCCACAAGCTGGACAGAAAACCCAACTGAGCCCATCCTGGGGGCAGACAATGTGCTCACACTTTACAGACCCTCTCTCCACATTCCTACAATTTATGTCCTTCTATTTCCCTCTTTACAGACAGGGAAACTGAATCAGAGATGTTAAGCAACTTGTCTGCGTGTGCATGCTAAGTCGCTTCAGTTGTGTCTGACTCTTTGCAACCCTATAAACTATCGCTCTCCAGGCTCCTCTGTCCATGGGATTCTCCAGGAAAGAATACTGGAGAGGGTTGCCATGCCCTCCCCCAGGGATCCAACCCTCTTATGTCTCCTGCATTGCCAGGCAGGTTCTTTACCACTATAGTGCCTCCTGGGAAGCCCATAGCAACTTGTCTAAACTCACCAGATCAGTAACTAGCAGAGTTAGACTTTTGATGTGGTTTTTTCTGAAGCTAACCTGTACTCTGAACTTGTTGCAGCAAACTACTCAAGGGCAGTGACCTGATGGTTACATGTGTTCATTCCATTTGTTTTTGCTGCTGCGTCCTCAGTGCTGAGGACCATGCCAGGCACAGAGGAGCCACTCTATGTATTTGCTGAATGAAGGAACAAAGGATTGCATGGACCCCCTGCTGCCCATCCTGGTCAGGACAGAGTGAGGGCTTCTTCTGCCCCATTACTGGTTACTCTATTACCAGGAAGTCTGCACAACTGCTTGTTCCTCTCTCCACCCAGAAAAATACCCAATAAACTGAAGTGAAAGTCACGTTCCATTCTTTGGGACCCCATGGACTATAGCCAGCCAGCCAGCCTCCTCTGTTCATGGAATTCTCCAGGCAAGAATACTGGAGTGGGTTGCCATGCCCTCCTCCAGGAGGTCTTCTCGATCCAGTGATCGAACCTAGGTCTCCTGCACTGTAGGCAGATTCTTTACCTTCTTAGTCAGGAAAGCCTGTACAAACTAAGGATCCTGCAAAGGCCACGTGGTGGATGGCTGGGTTAACTAGACTTGGGATGGGGCAGTGGGGGGCGGGTAGGAGCATAAACTGAACACAAGAGACTGGATGATGTGAAGGAGTTAAAGGTTCTCAGTGCCCTGTGACTTGCTGACTCAGGGCCACTCTCTGACCCCTTTGGGTAGGGTCTCTTCCCCATCCTCAGGCTCCCTCCTCCCCCCGACCAGGCACCCCCTGCATGGCCTGAGCTGTACTTAAACTGGCCACGTTCCTACTGAGAAAGTAACAGTTACGCCACCCTCCCCAGCCCCATCGGAACCCTCTGGAGTCTGCCCTGGGCCCTAGGGCTAGCAGCTTTTCTCCACATTCCAGCCAAAAATAATATGAGAGCAGAGCTGTTTGGTGGAGAACTTAATCTAATCTTCATTGCTTCAGTTTTAAAATATCCTGCCTGGTTTAGGGTTTCTTATTACACACTAGGATGTGTTTTTAGTGAGATAGGTCTTAGCAGAACCGTACTTCTTGTAATTAGAAACCCAGGCGGGCAGGGCTAGGGGCTGAGACATCCAAGCCAAACAGCAGATCTCCCTCAAGACAACACTCTGGCAGCAAGCTCTTCCCCAGCTGCCCAGGGCCAGTTCTTCCTCCCTCCTGGGGGATTTGGACTGAGGAAAAGTCGAGCTCTGGTGAAAGGAGTGCCTTCCATCTCCCTCCACCCTCATTCTGAGTGTCCCAACTCTTCCCCCATCAGACTGGAAACCAAGATGCTGCCTGTGACCGCTAGAGAAGGATGTGTGGAGGAAAAAATTACCCCAAGAAGTCTCCCCCCACCCCCGGATGAGGGAGAATTAAAGGCGAAGCATTCCACTGCAGCCTGTCTCCAGTATCACTGGCTAGCTTTGAAGAATCAGGCGCCTGAACGGAAGGAGGTTCCAAGTGCATATGCACTTTTGTATAAGGGCCGGGTGTAACTTCTCAGGCTTTCTGGCCCAGAATCTGCTTTGATCTGCCAGCGTGGAGGCTGCTAAGAGAGGTTCAAGCTGCGGTTAGCTCCAGACCAGCTCCCACCCCCGCTCCCCACCCCCACCCTACCCCCAACCTCCCAACCCCAGCCTCTTCTTCCCAATGACATAAAGAAAAGAGGCAACATTTCTGATCAGTCAGATTCTGTGTTCATCTGATGGGTGAAAGTTACTCCAGGTGACAGTTGGGAATAAGTACCCTGGTTCCCCCAGCTCGGGGTTAACTGCCTTTCGGGAAAAGTCCAGGTGAATTTTGGAATCACAGCAGGGATTTCAAATTCTAGGATATAAGAAAGGCAGGAGTTCAGTCCCTTCACCCAAGTCTAACTGGGAACTCCTGAGAGTTGTGGAGACTGGCTCGGGCTGGTAGGGCAAGAAAACACAAAGAAGAAAGCAACTTTACTTCTCAGAAGTCTCCTCCTTCCAATTTCCTTTATTATTTAGACTGTGGGATTAGGCAGCAGTCTTTCTCAAGCCTAATGAGGAATTCGAGTAAGACATTCCACTTTGCAGATGAAGAAACCAAGACCTGGAAGCTTAGCTAGCTGACCCACTTTAGTCATGAAGCCAGACAGTCACAGGGTATAAAACTGCCAGGGCCCCAAACTTCAGCCTGAACACCACCCGGCACGCTGACCTGCCAGCCTCCAGCATCTCCTTCCTCCCTTCCCCACCAGGTATTATGGGTGCTCTTCAGTCGCACAGTTGTGTCCACCAGGCTCCTCTGTCCATGGAATTTTCCAGGCAAGAATACTGAAATGGGTTGCCATTTCCTCTTCCAGGGGATCTTCCAGACCCAGGGATCAAACCCCAGTCTCCCGCATTGGCAGGCAGGTTCTTTTCCACTGAGCCACCAGGGAAGTCCCACCAGATATTAGCTTTAATTAAATTAGCAGATCCTCATCGCAACAAGCCTGGCCATGCAGCCTGGACAGAGCCCAGCCAGTGCAGCTCCTCCTCCAAAATTCGGCTTCTCAGCCTAATTCAATCTTCAGTAAGTCACGGATCTCATCTGAAGTGTCATACAAAGCATGGTGTATTGGCTAGAATCAAGGCTAACAGTGGCTCATGATGACTTCATTCCCCACGTAACTTCCTCCGTGGCATCATTTTCATCCTCCCTACACTGATCTGCATTTTGTTTGATTCAGACACTCTGCTTCACATGCCGGCACCTCGGGCAATTGCATCACACATTTATATATATCTTACAGCATCGCTGTCCTGGTGCCGCACGGCACAGGAAAAAGAAAAACTTATAACTGCATTTCTCACTTTCCTTGAACTAATTTAGAAAATGTGCTCCAAATTAAACAAATCGGGAACAAAAGTTTGAAATTAGAGATAGAATTTCAGAAGAGGGGAGGAGGCTAAATAAATAGCAAGGAAATCTTGCAACATGTTGGAAGCCTATAAATTTTATAGGTTGTTTCTTTAATAAAAACAAATTCAATTGCTAACAACACAGTATTATTAAGCCGCTAACATTTAAAAATCTAATTTGGTCTGCTCTGCTGCTGTTTCTTTTGCACATTGCATTCACCCAGGGTAAGGAAGTCAGGTTGATGGGTTTGGTTTGGTTTCTAAACCAGGCTAATAGAGAGACCTTTAAAACCCAGCTTTTTTGCTTTCTAGGCATGCCTTGGTCCCTAATGAGTTACAGCCCCAGGTTGAAGATGGACATAGCAGAAAGAAATTTAACACACACTCTGGTACACCCATAAACATCAAGGCCAAGGAAGAGGAGGTATGTTTCCAGTTAAGCTAGAACTCCATGAATTCAGGATTCTCCACTCACAAGACAGTAATTCTCCTTATTTCATCACTAACTTACTTCAAATGTGTTTATACAATTTATTGCTACCGAACTTCCAGGCAACTGGTGTAGAGTTAATGAAACCCAGCTTGGAGAAGCTTTGGGCTTTGAACAACTAACCACAGTTTAAATGGTTATGACATGCGGTCAAAGCCGCAGGCCAGCCCCACTGCAGTTTCTGTGTTAGGACCTAGTCAAAACCTTGTCATCTCACCTTTTGTGCCAAATAGACTGAGAAAAGGAAAAAGCCCAGGAAAACAGCCTTCCATGTGTCTTCTCAAGGTTCCCAGCCATTCCTCCCTGACATTTTAACACATCTATCTCCCTGAATGCCAGGCAAAGCTCCTCCCCCAGTCCCGAGTAAATATTTTAGTTGCAGTTTGAATGGGCAGCCAGTTGAAATCCTGAAATCCAGTTTGAGTTTAATTGAACCGGGTCAGGCCTACATAAAGCTATGCGGAGAGGGGGGTGTCGGAGGGAGGCACCCCGCCACATTTTCAGTCAGACTCAGTGCAAGTCCAAAAGGCAGGACAGGAATGTACAGATGGCGCTGGACTGGAAAAGAAGTGAACTCCTCTTTCCGAATGACTTGGACATTGATTTTTATTAATCCTCATTGTCATACGCTGTCCTCCCTCCAACCTCCTTCCATGCGAAAACTCCAGGAGGCTCCCTCTTTCTAAACAGGCCCATTTTGGAAGAGTAAAGGGGAGGTGCTGGACTTGCCAGGGCCGCACAATAAAAGCCCTTTTTGAAAGCAGCACTTTCATTAACTTAAAGCAATCTATGGACTTAAAAGCAGAGAGCTGTAAACTCGCAGAAAGGATCATAAAACAGCCAGTCTCAAGTTGGGTACACTTCAGTGCAATTTGCACGAGGCATTTTACTGTGAGCGGTGGCCGGGCCCATCTCCCTCCGGTAACCCCCTGCCCCTTATTCTGAACAGCATCCCTTTCTCTCGGCTTTCATGCTTTTCGCGCTCACAAGGGGGAGGCGGTGACCGGGGAGTCTCCGTGGGGTCACGGCTCCCTCCCGCCCTCGGGCTCTCCGCGGGAGAGAGGGCGCCTGAATTCCAAGCCTGCAAAACAACAGCCTCGGAGCTCCGCCGCCGGGCGGCCGCCGCGCCCCGGGGCCGCCGCGGCCACTAGTGGGTCGCGCGCCTTCTGCTTCCCGGAAGCGCCTTCCGGCTGCCCCGGCGAGGGGCGCGGTGTGTGCAGAGTGCTGGGACAGTGGGTTTGAGACAGCAAAGGAGAAATTTCAAATCTTTCTCCTGTTCACTTCCCAACTCTACTTCTCTAGTGGCCCAAGGGGTAATCTCTGTTCCTAGTCGGGACTTCTCTTCCTCTTCCCCGGCCCCCCAAGCTAGGCCAGAGCCAAGCGAGGTGCAGCTTGAGTGGGCGATCAGAGACAGGAGACCCTCCCTACCTTCCCCCAACCAAGGTCCTGAAGCCTCGGGAAGGCCAGAATGCAGGACACGCAGGCGGGCTTGGGACCAGGACTTTGCGCAATAGAGCTTGTGTTTGAACACCATCATTTTCTTACATTTGAAGAGCTGGAGATAGTCTAAATCTGCTTCAAATGCCAAGCTTTCGGTTTCCCCTAGTTGGAAAACATTTCAACACGCTGGAGGAGTACTGGGGCAAAGGGTTAAGGGAAGAGGACCCCAAGTTCCCCCTCTTTCTCAAGCGGATCGTCACACGGGCAGCCCGGCGTGTGGGTTTCCGGGCGAGGCCGGAGGAAAGTGCAGACCTGCGGGTCAACAGCTGGCGGCTCCGGTCCGGGCCCTTGAGTTCGAGCCCGCCCTGCCCTCCGCCGCAGCCTGGACTCCCCGGGCCTGGAGAGGCCTCGCTGCTAGCGCCCCCCGCGCAGGCCGCGGCCCCTGCGGGCCACCGCACCCACCGGCCGCGCTGCACCCACAGACTCTAAGTGGCTTCCGGAGCCCGCCGAGCCGCCAAGGTCCCTATTCATCCCCGGCCCTGCGGGGCTACCCTGTCGCTTCGCCCAGAACACCCCTTCGAATTCTCCGCTGCCCGGAATCTTTCTCCAAGGACCTGGTCCTGCGCTCCTCAAGTCCTTTCCTCCAGATCCTCTTTCGGGGATAAGTGGCAGGAATTTGGGGCTCGCCAGCCATGGCTCCCATCAACTACTTTCATCGCCTACCTAATCGTTTATCAACCCACTGAGCGTGGGGACTCCCGGGCGCGACCCTCCCCAAATTCCAGTAGTTTCAACTCCCCACCCCCCCGCCAAAAAAAGCCGTGAACCCGTGGCTAAACCCTAAAAGACGCCACCAGTTCCTCCGATTCCAGCCTCAGATGTAAGCCCAGGCCCCTAACTCCAGCCTTCCGGCTCCCTGCTTTGACCGGTGTGCAGATTCGATCGGCGGCCCTTCGATCCGGCTTCTGTAAACAGCTTGGATCCTAAAAACCCGAACTCTAGCCTCGCCCCGAAGCCCAGCCCTCATTCAGGGCTGATGCACAACCACCACCCACCCCTCGCCCTACTCCCAGTCCTAGACCCTGGTCTCCACACCGCGCCGGAACCTCGGGTTCTCCCCTGAGAGCCCCCGGAAGAGGCGGCCCGCGTGGCTCGTTTCTTCCTCTGGGTCTAGAGTCGGGAGAGCCCCGTACGCCTCACCCGAAAGAAACGCAAACTTTGCGCGGCAGACTCGGGACCCTGCCCCATCCCCCCTCGGCTCTCTCTCTTTGAGCACTTTCCGACCCACCCCTCCTTACGAACTCGTGCCCTAGTTCTTGAGCCAGGAGGGCTTCCAATTCCCGAACCGCGCCGAGGGCCCCTACGCCTCCCCACACCTCGCCAAAGACGCCCAACAATCCTGGGAAAGCTAGTGACGCTAAAATTACAGCTCCTCCCGCGTTAGGGTCCCCGAGCCTGGCCCCTGCGATCCCGGCTTCCCTGATCCACAGCTCGTGCTCCGCTATCTCCACGGATCCGCCTGCAAACCCTCACTCGTCCCGGCTCCCCACGCCGGGCAGGACGCGGCCGCGGCTCCCGGACTCCAGCCACCCGGCCCGGAGTCTGGGGCTGCTCCGGCTTCCAGCCGCTCGAAGGCAGCTCAAGCTGCTGGCGCCAAGGAAGAGCCGGCCCGAAGGGCGCCCGAAGCCGGGAGAAATAGAGCGAACCTGGAGCCGGCCCGCCAATCTCAGCCTCGCCCGCGGAGCGCCCAGCCGGGATCTGCCGGCACCGGGGCTCCGCCGGCCCGCGCGCGAGTCCCTACTCGGGTCCCCGGCGCACCCAGCGCGCAGCTCTCCACCCTCCCGCTACGGTGTCTTGGGCCCGCAGGGGTCCGAGTCCGCAGCCCCGCTCCTCGCACCCGTGGACAATGCACGCCCCGCCACGGGCCCGAGCGGGGCGAGGCGGCGGGGCCGCGCGCTGGCCGGGCCCGGGCGCGGGCGGGCCGCCTCCTTCCCGGGCCTCAATGCCGCTCGCGCTGCTTCGCTCCGCGCTCTCCCGGCGCTTCCCCAGCTCCTCTGCACGCTCCCGCCGTCCCTCGCTGCTCCCTGCCTCCCTCCTCCCTGCTGCCTCCCTCTCTCTCCTCCCTGCTGCCTCCCTCTCTCCCTCTCTCCTCCTTGCCCTGTCGCAATGAATAATACTCTGGCTTGGGGACTGGAATAAAACACACGCGCTCTGAGGCAGCCGCCCGCAGCAGCAGCACCCGCCGCCGCCGCGCCGCCGCCGCCTGCAAAAGCGTCTCTGACATGGAAATGAATGACAGCTTACCTGATGCCAATCTTCATCAGACTGACACCGGCGTGACAACACAGCCTATACTTCCCAGCACTGCTCGGGACGTCAGCGGCACAGGGACCCGCCCCCCGGAGCCCCCCCTCCACACACCTCCCCTCTCCCCACTCCCCCTTTCTCCCCACCCCCCCATCACCCCCACCCACTCCTGGCCCCGGCCGCTTCCAAGTCGGAGCAGCCGCCGGAGTGTCTCCCTCTGCTGGAGGCTTTTCTAAGACGTCTAAACCGGCTCTGGCTGCCGGGAGAAAACCTCAGAATGAGAGGTGGCCTCCGACGGAAGAACGCAGCCGACCCCCGCCCCACCTCCCACCCAGGAATTCGGGAATACTACCCGCAACCCAGGCCAAGTCACCCTCGGCAGACAACCGAGGCGGGGCTTCCAGACAACTTGAGTTCAGGGGGTGGAGATGCGGGGAAATTTTCTTCTGTGGACCCTGAGAGCACTCCCAGAAATTATGAAACTTAAAACTGGCAAGAAATCCTTCCCCCTACCCCCACTCCTCTCCCACCTCCACCCCATTCCTGCCTGGCTGGCCTCATTTTTATGATTGCATTTGAATAATTCTCATTACGCTGGCCCCAGAAAAGGTGCTCAGATGACACTCTGGTTAGTTATTCCTGTTCTCAAGAGCTCCTTCTGCTCTGGGCTTCCCGGGGCGGTGGTTCCTGGGGACTGCTAACGGGTGGGGCAGAGGGAGAGAGAAAAAAGGTGTGGGGGCTTTTGTCATTAAATCACCTCCTTGCAAATGCCAGGCAGGCCTGTTTGAAGCCTCTTCCTGTTTTCATTCTAAAAAGTGACAGAGTTCTGGGGATCGGTGAGGTGGTGTAAAAGAGAGGCCAGCTGGACTGTTGCAGCCTGGGACTGACTGCTGGGGTGGCTTCCTCTGCTTCTGGGAGGAAATTCACCAGGAGGAGGACCAACACAAGCATGTAAGGTGTCAGACATGTGCCTTCTTTCATTCCACAGTCCTACTAAGTGAGTGTCGGGTGGAGGTTTGCTTGCTTCCACAACTGAGCATGTGGCCCTCTGCGTAAGGGACAAGAGAACCCCACTTTGCCTATGAAATTTTCTTCTTGCTCTCTGTAGAGGAGCCATTTCAGCCACTGTCAGGCAGGGATTGAACCTCTGACCCCAGACGAGGCAGGGGGCCTGGATAAAGCCTAGACAAAAGACACGGATGTAAGCGAGGAAAGCAGAAAGTAAAACCCAAACAGCCCAGGCTTTCGGGTAAAGAAGCTGACCCAAGAAGCTGAAGGCTGCGCTCTTTCCAGGCCTCTGGGTCATTCCTTGTCTGCCTCCTTCCTGGCCAAGAATAAGAGCCATTAGCTACTGCTCAGAGGAGGCAACTGAATCTTTTTTTTTTTTTTTACATCACAACCCAGATATAGCAAATATTGTTTATACAGATCTTCCCAGTACCCACCCCAACCCCAGCCCCACCTCCCACCACATTCCACTTCCAAAGTTGCTTGTGGAAGAAACTTCACTGGAGTGTCCATCACAAATGGAGTTGAATCCTCTCACCTTCTCATAGACCCTCCAAAGACTTTACTAGGTGTATTTATGTCACCCCAGCTTGATCTGTGGTCAGAAACTCTGGCTGCTGACAGTATAATTGCTATTATATATTATACATTGATAATAATATAATAATAATGAACACACTTGCCCTTTTATGTAGTACAGAAGAAGCCAGATTCTCCAACTCAGAGGCTGGAGGTCAGGCTGCCGTAAACTCTCAGACGGAAGCCCAGTTCAGATCCAGGAAGGGGAGGGAAGATCCACTAGCCCCTGGATCCCTGGAGGAAGGGTTTTCTCTCTTTCCCAGGGCTCCCAGTGAGCTGCTGTAGCTTGCAGAGTCAGAGGGAAGAATCAGGCTGCATGTAAATACTTAACCCCATCAGAGAGGTGTCACTGAGCTGTAAATAGTACTGCAGGCAACAGCCGTGCATCACTGACTCACACTTGTCACACCCCTCATTTTCTGAAATCTAGTTCCTTGCCTATCTCTCTCTTGGTACAGGAGATCCATTGCCATGAGCTATTTTGGAGTCTACTTAAATACTGTGATTGCTACACTAATACCCTTTTGAGGCTTTAAAATGCGCATTGTAATTTTAAATAAAGATAACTTACTTTGACTATTTTTGTAATTTGCAGAAGTTTTAAAATGAGTATCTAAGTGTAACCATTCTGGGACTTCCCTGGCAGTCCAGTGGTTAAGAATCCGCCTGCCAGTGTTGGGACACAGATTCGATCCCTGGTCCAGAAATGAGGATCCCATATGCTATAGAGCAAGTAAGCCCATTCACCATACCCACTGAGCCCGAGCCCTAGAGCCTGAGACACCAGCACTCACCACAAGAGAAGTCAGTGCGGTGAGAAGCCTGTGCAACGCCACTAGAGAGTAGCCCCCACGCACTGCACGCACAGAAAGCCCACGCACAGCAATGAAGACCCAGCACAGCCAAAAAAGTTTTTAATGTGACCATTCTTACAATCATTCAAAGCAAATGTTTGTCCTGTTCCCAAGTTCAGCTGTGTGCTAGAGCTAAGGATAAAGGGCAGAAGCAAAGAAATTCAAGTAACAGCTCCTGTCCTCAAGAAACTTCCATTCTTGTTGAAGAAGGCAAAGTCCCAATATAGAAAACATTAAAAAATAATAATCCAAGGATCCAACAGATGACACAGCTCACAAAAAAATTAATGAACAAGTGAATCAACAATACATCAAATTCCATAAGCTCCATTTCTAAATGTTGGCTTTGTCAGTGGGTAGAGAAGAAATAGAGTAGAAATGAAGTCTGTAGAATTCATTTCAGATCTCTACCATCTCTCCCCCATTATCCTTCTGAGGATGAAGAAGAGGGTAGAGAGGAGCACATATGTCACTTAAGTCACCAACACATCAACATTAGAACCAACAGGAGTTCTTACCACTCTTGCCATCTCTCTTCAATGCTGGAGTTCCTCAGGCGTTGTTCTGGGTCATGTTCTCAATCTATCTGCACTTAATTCATCTTTAGTTTAAGAAGCTAACAGCAACCTAAATCGTCCCTTCTGAGCCCTTGTGGTCATGCTCAGTCACTCAGTCATGTCCGACTTTGCGACCCCATGGACTATAGCCCACCACGCTCCTCTGTCCAAGGGATTTCCCAGGCAAGAATCCTGGAGTGGGTTGCCATTTCTTTCTACAGGGCATCTTCCCAATCCAGGAATCAAACCTCTGTCTCCTGCAGTGACAGGCGGATTTTTACCACTGAGCCACCTAGGAAGCCCTCTTCTGAGTCCTAGACATGTCTAATCAATGGCCTAATTGAATCCTGTCTATATCACCTTGTAAACTAAAGACTTGTCTGTATTAGTCTGCTTGGGGTACCATAACAAAATACCACAGACTAAGAGGCCTAAACAACAGACAATTATTTTCTCACAATTGTGGAGACTGGAAGTCCAAGGTCAAGGTGCCAACGAGGATTAGTTCCTGATGAGACCTCTTTTCCTGGCTAGAAGATGGTACCTTCTTGCTGTGTCCTCTCGTGGCCTTTCTTTTGTGTGTGCCAGACAGCAGAATGCCCTCTGGTGTCTCTCCCTCTTCTTATAAGGGCACCAGTTGTTTTGGATTAGAGGCCCACCCTCACGACCTCATTTAACTCTAATCACCTTAAAGCCCATCTTCAAATACAGCCACAGTGGGAGTTAGAGCTTCCACACATGGATTTAGGAAGGACACAGTTCAGTCCAGAACACTGTGCACAGGCTTGTTTCGTTTATTCTCAACATAAAGACTGTGAGTTCTTTGAGCACGGGGACAGTATCTTACTTCATCTTAGAATCTTTAGAACCTGGTACGGTGCTCAGTCCAGGAAAAAAAAAAAAACATTGCAGAAATACTCGTTGAATTGAATGGAATGGAATTTCCTTCTCCATCATTGTCCCAGTCCAGTTTAGGGACTTATCACCAATCACCTAGAGTAGTTTGATGATTTTCTAACTGGTTTCATTACTCCAGTATGCCCAATACTTCCCCTATACTGTCACTAAAATGTTCTTCCTAAAATAAAGGTTGACTCACATGTTGGCTTCCCCTCAAAATCCTCAGTCACTTTTCACTGCTTACAATATTTAGCCTAAAATGTTTATTGGGCCTTATAATAAAAGGATGGCTTTCAGTGCCATATTCCTTACCTCCTCTTCCTTGTCAGGCCCCAGCCACCTTTCAGCTCATCTCCTGTATTCTTGCATACACCTCCCAACTCCAGCTTCAGTGGTTCCAAGTGCTGCTCATGGACTTCCTGCATGATAATCCCCTGGGAAACCTCTTTATAATTCAGGGTTTCTGGTTCCAGCCCTGGAGGAAGCTGGTCTGGAGAAGGGCCTGGGAATCCGTATTGTTAAAACTACTGCTTGAAGAGAATGAGAAGACAAGCCACACACTGAGAGAAAATATTTGCAAAGACATGATAAGGGACTGTTATCCAAAACATATTAAAAACTCTTAAAATTCAACATGAAGAAAACAAACAACCTGATTAGAAAATGACCTGAACAGACACCTCACTAAAGAAGGTATACAGACAGTGAGTACGCATATGAAAAGATGTTCAACATCATATGTCATCAGGCACATGCAAATTAAAACAAGAAACCACTGAATAGTTATTAGAATGGCCAGAATCTGGAACATGACAACATCAAACGCTGGTGAGGATGCGGAGAAACAGGAACTCTCCTTCATTGCTGATGGGGATGCAAAACGGTGCAGCCACTTTGGAAGATGGTTTGATAGTTTCTTACAAAACTACTCGTGGATCTTACTGTAAGATCCAGCAACTACACTCCTTGGTGTTTACCCAAATGAACTGAAAACTTACATTCCCACAAAAATCTGCTCACAGATGTTTGTTTCCAGCAGCTTTATTCATAGTTGGCAAACCTCAGACGCAACCACAACGTCTTTCAGTAGGTGAATAGATAAACTGTGGTACATCCAGACAGTGGAATAATATTCAGCACTAGAAAGGAAATAAACCATCAAGCCTTGAGAAAACATGGAGGAAACTTAAATGCATATTACTAAATGAAAGAAACCAACCTGAAAAGGTTACACACTGAATGATTCCAACTGTATGATTTTCTGGAAAAGGCAAAACTGTTTAGACAGTAAAAGGATCAGTGGTTTCTAGGGCTGATGACTACTGGAAAAACCATAGCTTTGACTAGACAGACCTCTCTGTCTAGAGAGGGGGAAAGGATATGAATAGGTAGAGAACAGAGGATTTTTAGGGCAGCCAAATACTTTGTTTGGTATTATAATGATGATATATGTATGATATATGATCCTATTTGTATGATACTGTAATGAAACAGCTCCTTGGAAGAAAAGCTATGACCAACCTAGGCAGCATATTAAAATGCAGAGACATTGCCAACAAAGGTCTGTCTAGTCAAAGCTATGGTTTTTCCAGTAGTCATGTATGGATGTGAGAGCTGTACCATAAAGAAAACTGAGTGCTGAAGAACCGATGCTTTTGAACTGTGGTGTTGGAGAAGACTTTTGAGAGTCCCTGGACTGCAAGGAGATCAAAGTGGTCAATCTTAAAGGAAATCAGTCCTGAATATTCATTGGAAGGACTGATGCTGAAGCTCCAATACTTTGGCCACCTGATGCAAAGAACTGACTCATCGGAAAAGACCCTGTTGCTGGGAAAGACTGAGGGCAGGAGGAGAAGGGGATGACAGAGGAAGAGATGGTTAGATGGCATCACCAACTTGATGGACATGGGTTTGGACAGGGAAGCCTGGTGTGCTATAGTCCATGGGGTTACAAATAGACACAACTGAGCTACTGCACTGAACTGATAGTGATGACTGCTTGTCCATTACACATTTATGTACAGCGACAGAGTGAACAACGACACTCTGTACACTGTATGGATGTGAGAGTTGTACCATAAAGAAAACTGACTGCTGAAGAATTGATGTTTTTGAACTGTGGTGTTAGAGAAGACTCTTGAGAGTCCCCTGGACTGCAAGGAGATCAAAGTAGTCAGTGCTAAAGGAAATCAGTCCTATACATCCCACAGAATGTACAACGACAAGAGTGAACCCTGTCGCTGACTACAGACTCTGAGTGATGATGTGGCAATGTAGGTTCATCAGTTATAACAAATGTTCCACTCTGATGGGAGATGTTAAAAACTGCTTCCACTCTGAGGGAAGCAGTTCATGTCAGGGCAGAAAGCAGAGAATATAGGAGAAAGCCCCATCCTTTCTTTTCAATTTTGCCATGAACCCCAAACTGCTCTAAAATAAAGTTTCTTAATGTTTTAAAAAGTCACTGCGATGGAGAGGCTTGGGCATTTCCATCCTAGCCACCCTGGGCACTCATGGATGTGAAAACACTCCACGTGCAGCCAACACTTTCCATACTTGCTCACGCTGTGCCTTCAGCCTTGACTTTTTGTTCCTGCCCTACCTTCCAATTGTAACTGCTGTTGAGACTTCACTGAAATATCACCTCTTTTCAAAACTTCCTTGGTTCTTCCAGCAGAGAGCACTCACTCTGGAATCACAGGGACCTGACTCAAATCTCCACCCTATCATGAAATAGCCAGGTGTCTGGGAGGCTCCTGATGCTCTCCAAGTCTCCGTTTCTGCCCTTGTGAAATGAGGATGATGATAATATCCAACAAGGAAGCCCATGGAGATGAGAGGACGTACTGAAGGCAAGGAGCTCAGCACAGTCCCTGGCACATGGGAAGCTCCCTAATAAACAGAGCCATTAGATTTAATGGCCCTTTCCCAGGGTTTCCATAGCACTTGCCTGTGCCTTTATTATAGAGCTTCTTTAACTGGCCTGAGGATGTGAGATAGCATTTACTGAGAATGCTGCAACAGGCTCTGAGGGCTGAAAACAGATAATGGGAGGAAGGGAAAGCGGAAAACGGTGCTTACTCTTTACCTAAGGCCCTTTCCTAACCCTGGAACCAGGTGGGACAGTGGTGCCCCGGCAGTCAGGGCCAAGTGAGAAGATTCTGCTTCTGATTAAATGCCTGAAGGCACGTTCCCTTGGAGACTGGGACCAGGGACCAGAGCAGTGAAAATTCAGCCTATATAAATCATCTGAAAGGCAGAGCTCCAGGACTGTGCTCTGAGCTGCAAGAGGGACGTTGAGGCCCCTCAGACTCTGATTCTTTCTTTTTCTTTTACCCTGAGAAAGGCTCTCTGGGTATTCCGTTGCGTTCCACTCCGGCACTCTGAAGCACGGGGGCTGCAGCCTGTCCTCTGGGCACAGACAGGCAGCTAATTGGGTCATGTCTCTAACCGGCTTCTCTGATAGAGGAGCAATATGGTCCCCAAAGCCTTTCAGAAAACCCATCCTTCTTATGGTGCCGACATACGTTTGGGGGATTCTTCAAGCACCATCTCCCACCCATGCCTCACTTCTGCCAACCCCCACTCCCAACACACACACACACACACACACACACACACACACACACACACACAAGCTCTCAAGGGAGGTGCCAGGCCTTAGCTCCAGATGAGGGACTCTTCAGGAAACAGGAAACAGTTTGGAGTGATCTTGCACTTTGTTCCAGGTGCTAGCAAGGAGTAGGCAGTGTCCCAGCTGGCCTGAAAGGACGAAGGAAGAGGACTATTGGGACAGAGGATATTGAGACGGGAACTTGCTGAGATGATCACCAGAAAGAGCCACTCATGGGAGGGGACATAGGTATACATACGGCTGATTCGTGTGGTTGCACAGCAGAAACTATCACAACATTATAAAGCAAGTGTCTTCCAATTTAAAAAATTAATATTTAATGGATTAAAAAATGAGTCATTTGTGGGAAATGGCATCCCAAGAATTTGGTCGCCAAAATTTGAGGAAGGAAGATGTAAAGCTGTCCTGACCTCCAGCAGCCACTGGCCACCACAAGCTGCTGAGCACTGGTGTGCAAATTGAGATGTGCTGTAAGGGTAATGCCCATAATGGATTTAGAAGACAGTATACAAAAGAGTGCAAAGTATTTATCAATAATTAGCTCATATGTATGAGATAATGCAGGCTTCCTTGGTGGCTCAGCGGTAAAGACCCCCCACCTGCCAATGCAGGAGACCCAGGTTCCATCCCTGGGTCAGGAAGATCCCCTGGAGAAGGAATGGCAACCCACTCCAGTATTCTTGCCTGGGGAAATCCCATGGACAGAGGAGCCAGGTGGGCTATAGTCCATGGGGTCACAAGAGTCAGACACAACTTAGCAGCTAAACAAAAACAACGAGATACTGAGGTGATAGTCTTCTAAACACACTGAATCAAACAGAACAGGTCACTAAAACTATTTTTACCTGTTTCTTTTACCTTTTAATGTGGCTATTAGAAAATTTAAAATTATTATGTGACTTGCCTTCAATTTTTATTAAAGCCTCTTGTCTGGGCTTCGGTTTCACCCTGGTATAGCTGTGTCCGGATGCTGAAACTTTTATCATTGATCATGTATCACTGGCAGCCGAAGGGTGATGGGGTGAGGGGAGGCCAGCAGGACATCCAGTGCTTCCTCCCTCAGACTTCAGAGGTTGCTAAGATCCCCCCTCCTCTGCCCCCAGGGTTACATGGAGTATTTGAAACATACCCCTCCAAAACCAAGACCTCTTCTATCTGCAGGGAGGGACCCAGCCCCCATATCCTTTCGACCACCTTATCAGCATCACAGTCGCCATCCTCTTACCACCCTCTCCCTCCGCTCCATCCCCGTCCTCACGCTTGTCGTCATCACCACCCTGCGCCCTTCCGCCCATCCAGTGCACCATGTCCTTCCCGTCTCCAGGGATGAACTCTATCTGTATTTGTCGTCCCAGATGCTGCAGCCAACCTCTCAGCCCTCCCGAGCTGAAGATTTCGCATGGCTGGATGCCCGACTTCATTCTGGTGCCTGGGATCTACAGCAGCCTGATGGCAAGGCTCTGAAATCAAGCAATAACTCTGGGAAGGGGAGACAGCCACAGCCGTTGCAGAAGCTGGTCATGTCTTATCACTTCATAGGAGGAGGGTGAAGAAAAGAAGAGTGATCTAATGAGAAAAGAAGATATCCAACTTACACAGCATGGGGAACATGGCTTGTTTAGCAAAAAAAAAAAAAAAAAAAGAATAAAATCAAGTGACGCCAATAATAATAGCCAATATGTATGGATTTATTTGTTCAGTGCCAGACTCCATGGAAAGTGCTCAGCGTGCCATGTCTCATGAACTCCCCATAGCATTCCTGTGAAAGCTTAGGTAAGGAGAGTAACTTGTCACCAGGAGGGGACTCAGGCAGCCTGCCTCCAGAAACCACACTCCAAACCACTGTCCTGCACTGCTTCCTCAACAGCATACACGTCCACTCCCTCATTCACTCATTCATCCTCCTTCAGCACGGGTGACTGAGAGCCGCTAAGCAATGTGCCAGAATATTGGTTCCCCTTCAGCATCCAGGCTGACCAGGCTCATCCTAAGCCCTTGGACTCTAAGGATGAACAGATCACCCTCCCTGAACGCACAGGGGTCTTTCAGGTGTTTGCCTTCAGATCCCTCTCCCATTCTACAAGCTAAGAAAGTGAGCCTGGGTTGGAGGGGCAAGAAAGGAGAGCTTCAAGCTCCCCTGGCTTAATCTCAGCTTGGATTCTCCAACCAAACCAGAGTGTGTCATCCAGCCCCACCCTTCCCAGGACCTCTGGACAGACTTGGCTTGGCTTCTTCTGCTTTCCTCCCCACTGGCCTCTATTACAACTTGCAGTAGGAAAGGCCACACTCAACGTCAAAACTCAGCCTCTCCAGAAACTCTGCTTCATTCGGACACCCGTGTCCTGGATCCTTCTGCATTCTTATGCTCACATTTCCACTCTAGCAGTATGCAGTGGAAGGCTGCTTTGAACGTGTTCTTTAATTTCAAGTACAGAGACTTTTCTGGCAGTTGAGTGGAAGTCCAGATTCCACACTTCCAATGGCAGGAACTTGGGTTTGGTCCCTGGGAGAGGAACTAAGCTCCCACACAGCACACAGCATGGGCTAAAAAAATTTTAAAAAAGTAAAAATAAAAACTTCAAGTACACATTATATCTCCAAGCAGATTTTGAATTTTTCAAAACCAAGGAGTGTTTCTTTTATATCTTCTCCTTCCCAGTCTCTCAGCATTTGTTAGCAACCTCTGCCTATCTGAATTGCCTAATAAATGCCGATGGCTTGATGTGCCGTAGGCAGACTTACTGTGTTTGTGTCTGTCTGTCTGTCTTTCTGGGTGGTACGCTGAATCAGTATGCATAGCAGGGGTGTCTGTGCATCCAAGGATCAGTGTCAGCATGATGCACGTGTGTGGATGAATTCTCCAGCTATTACGGTTATGGAAACTTAGACGCACATCAGCACAATCCGTCAATTTCCAGACGTTATCTCTCATGATAATTTCCTGCCAAATCTTTGAGTTGCAATTAAGAAAGCAGATAATTTGAAACATTCTCCTCTGCATGTTGAGATGGATTATAATCCTAATTTGATAAAGACTCTTAATGACTCATTAGCCACCCTTGGCTTCTCCTCAGGTCAGCCAACTTCCCAGGCGCTGGGAGGCAGCGACGCTCGGGCCATTATATGTTATTGCTTCAGCAGCACTAAAACAAAAATTCACGACAAAGCCACAACCGCCCCGTGGCTCCTGAATTCTCTTTTCTTCAGCTCCCAGATTTGGGCGTCGATTTTCTTTTCCTGGCTTTGAACAAAGCCTCTAATTTCCTGACAACCACATGCTCTCCCCTGAGTCTGCTCATGGCCAGAAGTGGCACACGCACGGCGCTGCAGCCAGCCCTTTGCTTGGGGAGTAGTGGGGGCTCTCACTTCTCCAGCCACACTGTGTTTCCTGGGAAGTGATCCCCAAGACCAGAGGGTGGGGTCCTTGGGGGCAATGACGATTTCAAGCTATTTGTGGGTGATAATCACATACCAGCCCCTTCCTGTGTTGGCTGAACAGGGGTCAGAAGTAGAGGAGGCCATTTAGAGCAGGGGTCCCCAACCTCTGGGACCATAATGTCTGATGACCTGAGGTGGAGCTGATAATAATATTAGAAATATAAAGTGCACAATAAATGTAATGTGTGTGCTGTGCTAGTTGTTTCAGTCATGTCTGACTCTTTGCGACCCCATGGACTGTAGCCCACTAGGCTCTTCTGTCCATGGAATTTTCCAGGCAAGATTACTGGAGTGGGTTGCCATGCCCTCCTCCAGGGGATCTTCCCAACCCAGGGATCGAACCCAGGCCTCCCATATTGCAGGCAGAATCTTTACTGTCTGAGCTACCAGGGAAGTTCTTGAATCATCCGCAAACCATCCTCCCACTCCTGTCCATGGAAAAATTACCCCTAAAAGGTTGGGGACTGATGATTTAGAGGCTTCTCCACCCCTTTCAGTCCCAGGCTTCAATCATTAAATTTTTCACAGAAGCCGAAGCCATGGTTTTCCTTGAGTCAACCACTCTAGAATTTAAGAAGCTTAACTCCCAGGAAGTTCTTTCTTGTGTGTGGGCTTGTGTGGACACGTGTGCTGTACACATGCACCTGTGCACACACACACTCATCACAGATGAACATGTAGGACCCACACCCACGCATCCACAGAAGCACAGAGGCACCATGCCTCTGTGTGCCAGGACTTCTCAGAACAGTCTCTGAGCCTGAGATCAGGTAAGGGGGAAGGAGGAAGGGAGGCTTGGTCAATCAACAAATGCATGTCTCTGCAGCATGCCTACCACGCAGCGGGCACGGTGCTATAGGAGGCTATAGGATGGTGCCAATAGGATGGAGAAGCTGGTGGTCATCCCCCATGGCTGGACCTGGGGCTGCTTGCTGCATCTTGAGTTGGAGCACACAAGGATAGCGCTGGTGGTCACCGGCAGCCTTCTGAGTTCCAATTCCCTCCCTGCCCTCCCTATGCGTTCTCTCACCCTCGTCCCCCTCCACTAAATCTCTGCTGTCACAGGGTAGGCTTGGGGTGAGCTAAAAGCCCCCAATCCCCCCACCACCTCCCGCCCCGTGCCTTCGATCAATGTGACAAGTGCTCTCTGGGCAGAACCCCTGAGGCTGTCTTCTCTGCCACCCACCCCCTCCTTCCTTCCCAATGAGTCCAGGGAGATCTGAACAGAGGAGTGATGGATAGCCCTGTCTCATTGTTCCAGACTCCGAATCCACAAGGGTCGGGGAGAGCTGCATAAATCAGCCCGGGCTGGGCTCTCACCAGTGTGATGACTCGACAAGAGGAATGGAAGGCAAGGGACCGTAAAACTGTCGATGGGCTAAGTCGTTTCATTCCAAGTCAGGGCCAGGGAGAGAAAATGTTTGGTTCTTGGGAGACAGACTTATTTGAAGAGGATGGATAAGCTGACGGAGGGAGGTCTGCATGTCTGGATGCTCAGAGGGGAAGGAGGCAGAGAGGGGCTGGTCCACCAGGAGGACTTCAGCTGAGCCGTCCCTCATCTGTGTCCATTCACTCCCACCATCCTAGAGGGGTGGGAGATACTTGTGTCCCAAACTTGGATAATGTTTGGAAAAATTAGCCTCTAGTGAGGATGGAAGATTCTCACCCAGATGGCTGATAAAACATCCTTTCCCCTTCTCTAAGGCAGGAGCAGCTTGGCTGGGGTGGGGGTGGGGGTGGGGCATGTTGAAGAGAAGGCACCACTGGCCATGGCTCTATCAAACTGTGATCAGGGACTTCCCTGGTGGTACAATGGCTAAGAATCTGCGTCAAAACAAGGTTCACAGGTTCGAACCCTGGTCCAGGAAGATCCCACAGGCAATGGAGCAACCGTGCCCATGTGCCACAACTACTGAGCCCACGCTCTCGGGCCCGTGCTCCACAAGAGAAGCCACCATGCTGAGAAGCCTGCACAGCACAAGTAGAGAGAGAGGAGCTCCAGCTCGACGCAACTAGAGAAAGCCCACGCAGCAATGAAGACCCAGCACAGCTAATAAGTGAATAAAACTGTGATCAGGAGTCATTCCCATTCGGTTTACTCAAATGTTTACTGAGCAACCCTGAGTGCCAGGCACTGTGCTCTGTGCTGGGGAAAACCCTGTTAACACGGAGCTCACAAGTCAAGTGGAGGGACAAGGAAGTAGAATCATACATCGACGGCAGGTACATCACTGTCTTTAACACAGCACTTCTGACATTTGTTGATTTGCTGGTCATTCTCCCCTTATGAGACTGGAAGCTCCTTAAAAGGAGAAAGGGGAGGGAGACAATATCTAAGGGCCAGTTATATGCTCCCATTAAGTACCATAGTCATTCCATCTCCACCCTAATGCTTTGCGGTGGATTTTATTATCTTCATTTTACAGATAAGAAGATTGAGGCTCAGAGAGGTTAATTCACTTGCCCGAAGCCAAAGCAGTGTGTGGGAGAGCTGGGATACCTAACTAGGACTCAACCCAAGGCGGCATGTCCCCACACACTGCTCAGGGTCTCCCCACATTGGGCCCCTTAGCCCCTGCAGCAGTGCCTAATCCAGGACATTATTGATTATATCAGGAGAGAGGGGTTAGGAGGAGTGTGGTTAAGGCTGGGGAACAGGTCAGGGAGGACTTTGCAGAATAGCCTACTGAGCAGTTTTAAAGAACAGACGGAATTTGCCAAAATGACAAGGGAAGGAAAGCCAACATGCAAATGATGGGGAGACATGAAGCAGTCCCCTACTCAAAAGCCCCCTGCTCCCCATGAGTCCCCCTCCCCCTCCCATCCCCGGCCTGAGAAACAGGAGCTCGGCAGTGACATGCTCGGGGCTTCCGTGCTATGGAGTGGCGGGCTTTCGTCTTGTTGCTATTGTTGGTAAATTTCCTGGGACCAGATGATAAGATCCACGGAGGATCCAGTCTGCTTTTCTCCCAAGGGTAATTCCAACACCTAGTGTGGGGCCTGGCTCATTTTGGAATGAGTGAAAGAGCTGGACCAAGAAAACAGAGGTTTTCCTTACATGCCTGCCTTCCCATGAGGCCTGTATAATTGGGCCAGTCTGGGAGCCCCCTCCTGTTTGGGGTCACAAAAAACCACTTTAAGGCCAAACAAGCAGCAAGATCAGACCAAAGAAAGAGAGAGCCAGGGGCCTCGAGCAGTTGGCAGAGAGCAGCCCTGTTCCTCTATCTTCTCTGCTTCTTTCTCCAATTCTGGAGCCAAAACCAGGCTATGAGCTGAGAGAAAGGGGCTGCAGAGCAGAGAGTAGTCCTGGCCCCTGTCTTTAGCTCAGCAGATGGTGCTAGTAGTAAAGAACCTGCCTGTCAATGCAGGAGATATAAGAGACTCAGATTCAATCCCTGGGTCAGGAAGATTCCCTGGAGGAAGGCATGGCAATCCCCTCCAGTATTCTTGCCTGGAGAATCCCATGGACAGAGGAGCCTAGTGGGCTACAGTCCATAGGGTCACAAAGAATCGGACATGACTGAATTGACTTAGCACGCACAGGGCCCTCAAGAGCCTTGTGAGGCAGAAGCCTGAGGGACACCAACATTCAAGGGACAGTATGAAGAAGAGGAGCCAGCAAGGGGAATTCAGGAGCTGTGAGACCCAGACGGACATCCAGTCACCTTCTTCTCCAGGACACAGGCATCACCCCAGGGGAGCCTGTGAGCCTGTGGGTCAATAGCCTACCCTTTAGAAACAAACTACAAAGGCACGAACCAAGGACAAGAATGCGAGAGGGAAAAACTGAGAATTAGAGAGCTTCACGATTATTTTTTTTAAGAGAATGAAGGAGGAAGAGTGGTAACTGGGTCAACAGAGAGAGGAATCACAAGCCAAGGGTCTATGGAGTGGGCAGACTCACCCTACAGAGCCCTGGATAGCTCAGCCTTTGGCAGCATCGAGCACTGTGGTGCTGGGTTCAGATGCCTGGTGGATAGGGGGCACGGGTGGAAAGTCTGTCTGCGGAAGGGGTTCCTCCTCTCCCAACACAGCCAGTCAGTCACGCCCTTTATCCTTCAGGAAATGAGAAGTTTTTTTCTTTGGACATACTAAATAAGCACAATATCAGACTTGAGAACACCAAGTATGGCGGAAGGTAAAGAGTAAGGAAGAGAGGTGGATTTAGTCTTTTCTCTGACCCACTTAGCAACTCTGAACCACCAACGAGTAGATTAAAACATTCTACTCTGAAAAAAATAAAAAATAAATAAAAATAAAACATTCTACTCTGAAGAACTGAACAGCCCCAGAGAGAACTCCAGTTACTGATACGTGAAGTTCCTTCAATAAAAAGATTTCTTTTCCACCCAATCACTCTGATAAAGCCCATCGGTCAGCAAATTCTGGTACTTACATAACAAGCCTCCAAAATTAACATTTAGTACCTCTTTCTTTTTTTTTTTTTAGGTATTTTATTTTATTTTATTTTTTGTATTACAACATATGCTTTATACCCATCATCCACAAAAAGTATGTTCAGTAATAGTACCTCTTTCTTAAATGTGAATAAACAGTTGAGAATCATCAGCGTTTTGTTTTTTTCAATTTTTAAAGTTTTAAACAGGAAAAAAGGAGCAAGTCAACAAGAAAAAAAGGGATCTAACGATAGAAATTTTGCAAGGAACGAAAGTTCAGAAAGAACAATAATACCAGTCCACAAAGATAAAAGGAAAGATTGTATTCACAAAACAAGAAGAGGCTACAGTGAAAAAGGAAAAAACTAAATGAAAAAGCCTTTTTAAGTTAAAAATATAATTAAAATTTTTTTCAAAAACTCACATGATTCAGAAGACAAAAACTGAAGAAACCTTCCAAAGAGTGAAAATGCAAAAGAAAAAGAGAAGACTAGGAGAAAAACAAAGGATGTTAGTCTCCTGATTAGCCCTGCACAAAAAAATGAGAAAAAGATATACCAGTCAGTGCCTGCCACCATAATCATTATGGCATTTTAAATCATGAGGAATAAATGAAAATTCCTAAAGTCTTCTAAAGAGAAAAACAAGTAAAAGACACAAGAAAAAGAAAACATCAAACTTCTTCAAAAGCAACATCAGATGTTAAATATACCTTCTAAATTCTGAAATAAAATATTTTTAAATATAGAATTCTATCTCAAATAAATTATCAGTCACATGCCCGAACAGTATAGAATATTTCCAGGTAGCCAATGACTCCAGAAAATTACCTCCCAAGCATGAATTCTTAAGAAGTTATTAGAAGTTGGAGTTTATGGGGTTCAGTGATAGTCCACTAAAGAGATGCTGCTGCTGCTAAGTCACTTCAGTCATGTTCGACTCCGTGCAACGCCATAGACGGCAGCCCACCAGGCTCAAAGAGATGAGGAGGTAAATGGAGGATCCAATGTGGAAAGGCAGTAAAGGAAATATTCATAATGACGATAAAGGAAAGTCTCAAGACGACAACTATCCACTGTTTCAATTCCAAGAGCAGCCAATCCAGACTAAAGCAAAAAAACAAAGTTCTTAGAGGAATAACTGTAGGACAAAGTGGAACTGTACGAAAAATTGACAGGTGTTAGCAGAATTGTTAAACGATATGAAAAAAATGCATTATAAGTACCTTTGGACATCAGGTCAATATAAAAGGAGGCAATTATTAACTCTAGGAAAAAACAAAGAACTGTAAAAAGAGGACACATGGTCACAGTACACTACTTGACTCAGGAAGGAATATTTGCACATTCATTAATATATAAACAAAATATCGATTTAACAAAAAATAAGTTTACGTTGGAAAGACAGAAGGAGAAGTGTTGGAATGAAATTGAGGGAGAACTGTGTGGGAGAACTAAGTTCTCATCTACCATGGTAGAAAGTCAATGTACAAGTTCTAAAATTAGCAAATCAAGAAATAGCAACAAAGGATATTATTTTAAAACACAGCCATGTATTTTTTAAAAAAGAGAGAAATGAGCTATAAAAACAGAGTCACTGCTCTGGAGAATGGGAGTGTGAAGGAGAGAAGCAAGGCAAACTATGTATATGTACTATGTGATTAAAATTAAAATTAAACGTTTGAAAAAGGGCCTCTATGGCTCACACACAGTCCAGCTTACATCCCCAGGGTGTGAGATCAGATGAAAATTTTTAGCCAAAGCTCTGATCAAAATAAATGATGCAAAATTAAATAAAAATTAAAACAAAATAAATGATACATTTTTTTTATTTGAGTGTCTGCATATACCCAATAGGCTTCAAAGATGAAGGGATCTGATCCTGGCCGCCACTTGTGGACATTACAGGCAATTCTCAAACATACCGTGATATTTCATGTCTGTGCGTGCTGATCTTTCTGATTAGAATGCCTAAAAACAAACCTCCCAAGCCCCTAAGATGATGAATTTCTCTTCAACCTTTAAAATCCTTCAGGGTTACTGCGTCTTTTAGAAAGTCTTTCTTGATATCTCTTCCCCACAGTTCCTTTTCCGTCTTTTGGCCTACGTCTAACTCTTCTGTGTATCCCTCCAGCAGAGCATCCGTCACCCCATGTTTCAGCTGGTAATAAGCTGACTCCCTAACTAACCCGCGACCTTCTCCGCAGTCATCAGCTTGTGCTAGCGATGCTGCAGGATGAGCGACCACGGCGTCTCAGGCACTCACTGCACGAAGGTTTCTCTCTCGTCGCGTTACGTGGCGGCTGTGGCTCTGGATCTACTCCATGTCTTCTCTCCAAGTGGTACCCAGCTAAAGGTGCAGCCCTCTTCTGAACACACCCCTCTCCAGGCAGATAGAAAAGAGAAAACGTGGGCAGGACCCTAAAATGCCCCCCCAAAGCCTCTGCTCAGAAGTTGCTTACATCACTTCCGCCCAAGCTTCATTGGTCAAAGCTACTCACATGACCACATATGACGTCAATGACCCAGGTTAAATAGTCCTCTCACGGTGAAAGGCAGTAAAGAACTGCATAACACCATCTACTACAGTCTCCTTAGTGGGGTCCACAGCTTATTTTTGCATCCGGGACCTGACACAATGTTTGGCACCAAGTAGGCATTCAGAGCATTGTCACCAACTTGAACTGAATTATCAAATATACAAATCTGAGAACAGAAGGAGAATTGAAAAAGGGGAAGGGCTGATGCACAAACTCATGGTATGTGAAATAGCACTGGGCTTGGAATCAAAAGGCTAAGCTCCAAAAGCCAAGACACCTTTCTGGGCTCATCTTTAACGGAAGGAGATGAGCTAGAGGATCTCTAGGCTCCCTTCCGGTTCTAACCTTTAAGAGTTTGTAACGTGTTCCTTAGAATCTGCTTGCCAGTCTGCCAACTTCTGTTAGTCATGTGTCCAGGCCTAAAACCGGAAAAAATAAAAATAAGCCCCTAAATCAGTTCACGTGCCCAAACTGAAAATTCACCCACGTCTGTAAAAGAAAACAAAACTATACTTCAAAGAGGAATATGTTTTCAACAAAAATATTGTGGCAACTCTGTTTTTCTTTAATAAACTTTTCTGTTTTGAGCACATTGTTCTAAGCCACAAGATTTCCAGTTACAGGAGAAAACCAGCATGGCATTGCAGAGGGATGATTACACATCTGAATGGATCAACACGGGGTTCAGGTTCACACGTGGAAATTGTCACATCAATTAAAACTGTCTCACACATAGCAGAAATTCTTTGTTGAACAAATACATACCCGTCTAGGTTGGATTTATTAGGCTCTGAAGCTATCATTCCCAATCCAATTTATCCTTATTTCTGTATATCTGTATGTGGTCTTTTTTAAAAGCTTTTAGGAAAAAATATATATATATAAAGAGTTGAGAAATCCTGTAGCTAATGGGCTGATGTTCTAAGAGAATTATTCAACAGAGGCTGAGTCCTGAGCCCTGTGTTTGCCTCAGCAGAAGGTGAGTGTTGTGATGACCCTGTTTGATTAGAAAAATGTGTACCCTTAAGTTTCCACCCTTAAATCATGGGTACCAATCCAGGTATCCATCACTGTCAGATTATAAAAACAACATGTACATGGCATTTACTATATACCAGGATTGTTCCAAATTCTTTACATATATGAACTCTCATATTGATCAGAGCCACTCTAGGAAATAGGTCTTGTTATCATCTCCAGGTTACTGATGGGGAATCAAGGTACAGTTTAAATAACCCATCTGAGGTCACACATTAAGAAGCAGGGCTGGGTTTTAAAACTGAGCAATCAGGCTCCAGTCTGAACTCAGGTCAGCTCTTCTTTATTCTGCCTGAGCATGTGGCATGCTGTCAAATGAGCTGGTTCCATTCCTGGATATAGGTATAGCCTGAAGCCATCAGCATACAGTCTCTCTCCCTCTTAAAGACCCTTGCCATAGATAAGGCTTCCCTGGTAGCTCAGTGGTAAAAACAAACAAACAAACACACAAACAAAATCCACCTGGTAATGCTGGAGACACGAGTTCCATCACTGGGTTGGGATGATCTCCTGGAAAAAGAAATGGCAACTCACTCCACTATTCCTGCCTGGGAAATCCCATGGTCAGAGGAGCCCGTGGGCTACATTCCACGGGGTCACGAAAGAGTGGGACACGATTGAGCGATTAAACAACAACAACAACAAACTTACCCTGCCCAGCCCAGGAGACCGCGGTTTCCACCCTCAAACTGTGGGCACTATGAGTAAAGTGAGTGAGTTTGGCTCCCTCAGATACCAGAAAGAGTCTTTTTTTTTTTTTTTTTTAAGATGAGGATGCTCATCTCTCCTCACCCATCTCCAAGCCTCGAGACTCTACGCCCTCTTGCCTGGATGAGTGTAAGCAAAGATGATGTCTCACTGGGACAGCGGGGTCTCATTCCTTGTGGCCACAGCACTGCAATCGTCAGGCAAGGCTCCTTCCTGTAAAGGCCAATCAATACTGCTCCACCCCACGTCCCCACCCTTTCCTGCTCCTCGCTCTATAACTGCTATTGATTACAGCAGAGCTGGGAAGCAAATGCCAAAATATATCAATCAATCACCAAGATGGCAGAGAGACTTTATTAAAACCATTACACCTTCTTCTGTTTTCCTGCCCACCCCAGCTTCCTCCGCCCAGTGGCCATTTCTCTTGGAAGGCTTCCAAGAACTTTGCAGACATGATCTGATGGCTGGTGGAATTTCCTCTATTTGGGGAAAATTTAGACCCTGAGAAGGAGCAAGAACAAGTCCCGTGGTGAGAAGATGGAAACCAGGTGTGTGAAAAAACACGCATGTGTCTGTGTGTAGTACGTATATGAAAATGTGCACGTATGCCAGTTGGTTTAAAGGAAAACCTAGAACTTAGTCACATTTCAGAAACACTTGGTAATTATCGCTGAATTTTTTACAAATCAATTCCTTCTGGTCGCTTAATGTCCTTCACTAAGTGGTTTAATTGTGAAATTTCACTTTATAATTGGGTTCATTGTAATGCAGAAAGTGGTAGATTTGCATAAGCAAATGACAAACAGTTAACAAAATCCATTAGCAGAGAAGGAGGCATCCAATGAGCCACACACCTGGGCTTGGAATCAAACCTGTGGTGAGGGAGTGCCCGCCCCAGCCCAGGCCTGTTGCCCCTAAGCAGACAGAGAGGAAGCAAAAGAAGCATCTCAACTGCTTTCCCGATGCTCAGCATGGGAGGAAAGCAGCCCGTGAGCAGAAGACACAAAGTGAGGAAGAATTTTTCCTTGTCCCTCAAAGACCAGAGACCTTTCTGTGCAAGGAAACTCAGGCAAGGATTTTTAAAGAATCCAGAATGTACACAGATCTTTGACAACTCTTATTCCGGGTTTCTGAAAAGACCATTAGACTCAGAATAATCCTCTCCAGTATTCTCGCCTAAAAATCTGATGGACAGAGCAGCCTGGTGGGCTGCAGTCCATAGGGTTGCAGAGAATCAGACATGACTGAAGCAACTTAGCATGCACACAGAAGGGAGTATGGAGCCCTGACCTCCAGTCCTCATTCTGTCATGAGCTAGCAAGGAGCCTCCTGTTGGGAACCTCAACAGATCCTATCTAAATGGTCAAGCTCCTGCTATCAATACAGGTAACTGACAAAATGATTCATTCATTCCAAAAATATTTACTGAGCCCTTGCTATGAGCAGGTACTGTAGAAGTTATAGAGACTCACAAGGAGGTGGGGAAAGGACCAAGCTGGAGGACATGCAGATAAGCTGGAGAAAAGGCACTGCTCTCATGCAACTTAGGGTCTGATGGAGCGTTATGAAGGGGACTGTATCCTCCCAAAACTCACATGCTGAAGCCCTAATGCCCAGTGTGGCTGTGTCTGGAGACAGAGTCTCTAGGGAAATGCGTGCATGCGTGTTCAGTCTCTGACTTTTCGTGACCCTATGGACTGTAGCTCGCCAGGCTCCTCTGTCCACGGGATTTTCCAGGCAAGAATATTGGAGTGGATTGCCATTTCCTTCTCCAGGGGATCTCTCACGTCTCCTGCATTGGTCAGAGCCAATGATCCACCTGGGAAGCTCCTCTTTAGGGAAGTAATTAGGATTAAATGAAGTCATGAGAGTGGGGACCTGATCCAATAGGACTGGTGTGCCTATAAGAAGAGGAAGGGATGTCAGAGCCTTCTCTCTCACCACACACGCACAGAGAAGAGGCCACGTGAGAACATGGGGAAGAGGGTCCATCTGCCAGCCAGAAGGAGAATCCTCACCAGAAACCAACCCTGCTGCCAGCTTGTCTGGGCCGGGCAGCCTCCAGACCCATGAAAAAATAAAGCTGTGCTGTCTCGGCCACCTACTCGGCGGCATTTTATTATGGCAGCTGGGGCAGCCTAACATGTTTCAGCATGGGAGGGGGCCTGATCAGGTGCACCCTGACCAACTCTAGGGATAAGGGAAGGCTCCCAGAAGGATTGGCAGGGGAAGAGAAACCAGGGCAGGGCGCCTCTGTGGACGGAGCCTGTAGTGTCAGAGGAGGAGTGGAGAGAACAAGGCTGAGTAAGTGAGGGGAGCCCTCTGGCTCGTGAGCAAACGTTTCCTTGAAGATCTTGAACACCGAGACACTGCTCTACCTTGTAAAACTTTGGACCCACCCATTGATGATTCTGATTCTGCTGGGGGCGGGGGAGGCGGGGGAAACACCAGCTTGTGTTCTACAGGAACGAAGAAGTAGTCGACGTTCCTTGCCACCCTATGCAGTGGAATCTCCCTTCAGCATGTCTGCATACATTCCCCATGGAAATCTTTTGCTTTTCTGTCTATAAGCTTCCCCCTAGCCTTTCAGAGCATCTGCTGGGATGGTTCCTTCTTCAGGTGCTTGCTTTCAATTCTGCAAAATTCCCTTGCTTTTTGTTAATAATTGCTAACGTTAGCCCCAGTGGCTCAGCTATAAAGAATCTGCCTGCAATGCAGGAGATGTGAGTTCAATCCTGGGTTGGGAAGATTCCCTGGAGTAGAAAATGGCAGCCCACTCCAGTATTCTTGCCTGGGAAACCCCTGGACAGAGGAGCCTGGCATTCATGGGGTGGCAAAGAGTAAAACACGACTTAGCAGCTAAACAACAACAAAATTGAGTTAGCTAAGGCTAACTGTGTACCAGACACTGTTTTGAGGGCTTTTTGTGTATTAGCTCTTTTAATCCTCAAAACCACCACATGAAGTAGATTCTATTAACTCTAGTTTATGGATGAGGAGGCTGAGCACAGAGAGATTAAGACGCTTGCCTTGGGCCACTCAGCTAAAATGGAGCAGCCAGGATTAAAACCTGCAGTCTAGCTTGGGTGTCCTTACTCCTAACCACAAATCCATATTGTCTTTGGGGGAGGAGAGGAGGGACAGAGAAACCGAGACTCGGGTTCCCATAGCTAGTTTTAAGTGCAAGAGTCTTTCTGATTCCGGAGCCTATGCACTTGATCTCTTAAGCAAATGGAGAAGAGGTAGGCGGCTTTGAGAGTCACTCAGGAAGGAAGCTAAGTAGAACCACCATGGCACAGTTGAAAACTAAGGGAGAAGGGGAGAGAGAAAGAGGAGGTTGGGGTGACAGCCAGGTCCCTGGTAAATCGCACAGCCAGACCTTCATCATCTTGTGACACCTTCTTAATTCATTTATTTGTTTAACAAATGACAAATACTTAGCCAGAATCTACTATGATTCGGCACTGAGCTGAGAGAAGAGGAACAGCTACATACTAATGACTGTGATACTCATCTGCCCCTTCCCCTTGCCCTCATCCAGGAGCTCAAGGACTTTACATTCTAGGAAAGGGCTGATATAGGAATAAATGCAAAAATTATCACAGTGTGATTATAGATGTCTATCAGTATATGTCTTTCTATCCATAAAGCATTGAAAGGAAGACAGCCCATCTCTGCCTAAAGGGGTCAGGGGAGGTATCACCTTGAGGAAGGTGCCATTTAAGCCTGTTGTGAAGGATGATGGGAGTATCTCCGGAGAGCAGCTGGGCTTCTTGGAGCATCCCTGGAGAGCATATGAGAGATCCCCGAATCCCTGGACACAGAGGCATAGAATCAGAGCATGTGAGCAGTGAGAGGAACCTCAGAGGTCTTCTCGTTTCAGCGCCATGTCAGGCCCTGCAGGCACAGCCCCATCAGAGTCAGCCCAGCCCCCAGTTCCAGCCCAGAACCGAACACAGCTCCCTTGGGGAGCACACGGCAGACGGTCAACAATCAACAGGACAGCACCTGTGTTCTGGGCCTTGTGATCCACCGGATGCAGAGGGTAAGGGAGACAGAAGTGGGAGAGAAGTCAAGAAAGTCTCCACCTCCCTGGTTTGTGCAACTAAAGAGACAGCTCTGAACCTCCGCCTCCCCCAGTGCCTCCCAGGTTCCCAGCTTCCGGCTTCCACATCCTGCTCCCCGCCACCACCCCGTCTTAGGTTTCCAAGTAAGGATCTCTTTCTCTGCCCCTCGCTTCTCTCTGCTCTTTCAATTCCATCTTCAGTTGCAGGTTCTCTTTTCAACTGTTCACGGGGAACCCAGCTACTACCGGTGACCCTCTGCCCTGTGGTCCATCACTAAGGTGAAAAGGTTGCCGTTCAGCAATCTGCCAGCAGGGGGCAGTCCTGCAGCCAGTCTCCATCCCGGCCCGAACCTCCCAGCCCCCAGGCCGGTCACAACTCCTTAGAGATGCAAATTGAGAGGCAGCCTCCCTAACCCGAGAGGGCTGCTAATTCTCTAAGAGTATGCAGATTTCCAGCCTGCCTTTGCCTGGGTTTGTTTGTTTTACTTTGCAATAAATTTAATACAGATTGCCTGAAGCAGAGAGGCAGATGGACTATAAACTCTGCATTTTGAGCAGCCTTAGTTACTGGGTTGGTGTGGGTTTTGATCCCTGTTTAAATTATATCTATGAAATTTGACATGGATTTGGGTCTGGGGTTTGCTGGCTTCGTGGTGCTCTGGAGCCGCTTCTAGAGAATTTACAAGGGCTGATTTGATTATGGGGACTTTAATTTCTCACAGAGGCTAACAAGGAGGCTGAGGAGCCTGGCTGATGTGTAACAGAAAGAAGGGAAAAGGAGAAAGTTAGGTTGGGTTGCTGCCTGCCCCGGTGCACATGATGTCAGTACTGTTTTCTCTCACCCTTTGCAGGGCCTTAAGTTAGACACCCCAGGGACCATGGGCTGAAGCCTGTGCTGACCCAGGGGGAGGGAGGAGGTGGAGTTGTGCAGTGGAAAGTGTCCACAAGAAGCTCAGTGTCCAGGAAAGAATCAGGCGTGCATATGGAGCAGACAGTAAAACGTCTATAAAGAGACATTAACATGAAGCGCACACAAAGCATTGTATAGCTGTAAACTGGGCTTGAGGGGACGTGGCAGAAGCAGGGGAACTGCACCTCATCCCTCCCGCTGGCACCTGGTCTGTATGCCAAGGGGCAGCCCTCTCCCCTCCCTGCTCCCTCGTAGACCATCAAAGGAAAGATGATGTAGGGAACCAGGAGTAGGACAAGCCAGGTTCCAGCCCCAGCTCCTCCAGATGTTTGTTGCAAAGTTGGGCAATAGGTTCCACTTCATGGAGCCTCAGTTTCTCTATCTGCAAAATCAGAATCACATGATTGTCACAAGGCCCAAGTAGGATAACTTGGGTAAGGATGCATGTATGTTATGTTGGAAAAGACTGGAACATAAACTGTCTCTGAGTGATCAGGCCATTTTCTCCATTACGAAAGAATCACTGATTAGAATGGGAAGGCCTGGGGCAGAGGGGAGGTATGAAGAGAATTCTGCAAACTTCTCAGAAGACTGAGAGTCGGGCCCCACAGTCCAGGCAGGTTTAGAGGCCGGCTCTCGGACTTGGCCCTTCTGCTCACCTGCACACAGAGCCTGTATGTGAGCAGAGCACCAGGGGTGGTTTCCAGCAGCAGCAGACTCCAGGCGCTGTTCTGGGGGACTCTGGGGGCTTGGACCCCCCAGCCTGAGCTGGGCAGGGAGGTGGGGCCACACATTCATTTTCCCTGGGAAATCCCAGAGTCCAGGCAGAGCCAGCCACAGGGCCTGAGGAAGGGCCCTTTCTCTGCTCCTCTCCTGTGCATGTTTGTGTCCTTTCGCAGAAGCTGGGTGGGGAAGGGAGCCACAAAGGGTCATTGAGGTAAAGGGACAAAGAGAAGGAAGAAGGCAGATAAAGGAAGAAGGAAGGAACACAGGACATGCTGATGTGTGTTCCTTGCTGGTGGGGAAGATCGCCAGAAGACAAGCAAAGAAGTGAGAAGCCTGCAAAGGGGACCAGAGAAGGAAAGGGCCAGGCTTTGCAGGAGGAGGGCGGCTGTGGGAGGTAGAGGCTGAGATTAAATGGAAATGAGGGGCTTGGTCACCATGGAGAAAGAAGCTGGAAGCTTTGGCAGCAGTTAGTCTATTAGGAGGAAAGGAGGGGATGAAAGCTGCTGTGGGTGTGTCTTTACACACCAAGGGGTTGGAAAATAGCCAGCTAATTCAGCCCCAAGCAGGGGGTGGAGGGGAGAGGGGAGGGTGAAGACCACCAGTTGAAAGGTTGAATTCTCCCCAAAACAATAATCCTTTTCCACTGTCACTTCGACATTCTACCTGTTCTTCTGGCCTCAGAACACAGTAAATTAAAACTGTTAGTTGTCAAGATTTTGTTAAATTAAATTTGCTGACCCTCCCCACCACACCCACACACTCCCTCTCTCTCTCTGTCTCCAGTGATCTGTATGGCAAGGAAAAGAAAGTGTGTTAGTCGCTCAGTCGTGTCTGACTCTTTTCGACCCCATGGACTGGGATTCACTAGGCTCCTCTGTCCATGGAATTCTTCAGGCAAGAATACTGGAGTGGGTAGCGGTTCCCTTCTTCAGGGCATCTTCCCAACCCAGGGATCAAACCCAGGTATCCCACATTGCAGGTGGATTCTTTACCAGCTGAGCCACAAGAGAAGCCCAAGAATACTGGAGTGGGTAGCCTATCCCTTCTTCAGGGGATCTTCCCGACTCAGGAATCGAACTGGGGTCTCCTGCATTGCAGGTAGATTCTTTACCAGCTGAGCTACCAGGGAAGCCACCAGACAAGTGAGGGAAGGAAGCCCTAAATTCTGTGGCAGCGACGGAGGAAGGAAGATGAGGCTGAGGCCAGGAAGGGTTGGGGAAGGGGGGAAGGATGATGTCGGAAGAGAGGGTAACCAGACTCCTTGCTCTTCATAGAACCTCCCAATAGAAGATGAAGAAGTTCAGCTACCACAGGCCATAAGCCCAGAGGATGGTTACTCTGCTTTCCAGTTTGTGCCCGGGCAGTACCATCCTTAGACCCACCACTGGGACTCTGCCGGACCCCACACTTTAGAAGGGCCTGTGCCCCCTCTCATATGGGCATTCCTCCCCAGGGGGCAGGGAGCAGAAATCTTGCTCCCCTTTCTGGGTCGTGTTCCAGGGACTGGGCCAGCCGCAGGGTGAGCACTGGAAGGGAAGTGGGGAGTTATGATACAGACACATCTTGGGACAGGGATCAAGGGACATGGGGCTCCTGGCCCCATGACCAAAGCTGTGCTGGTGATGGGAAAGGTGGGGAGGGGAGGAGCTGGGGGCAAGCCTCCTTGCAACCCCTTGCCTTGGCCCGAGAATGTCAGCCGCTGCCCTGAGCAGGGGAGAGCCTGGCTTCAGAGATGGAGGTGAGGAGATTGAAGAAAAAAGCGAGGAATCCAAGATTGTTAGAGGTTAGAAGCTGAAAGAGAAAAAGGAGCCAGAGTTAGGACAGTTGAACTCTGAGCATGTGTGGCATAGGACAGGGGAGAAAAAAGAGAACTGTAGGGCATCTCCAGTGAGGTTTGGTACACACTCATACCAAAACCCATTCATTGTTTATCTGCAATTCAAATCTGACTGGCTGTCCTGTATTTTATCTGGCAACCTCTCCCTGAGGCCAGAGGAGTTGGAATGGTGGCTGGGAGGCTATGTCACGAGTTTGGTGAGGACAAGAGTATCTTCATAGATCTAAGAGGTAGACAATCTTCCTAAAGCTAGAGCCAGAGAGCCCTAACCATACAGTGTCAGTGGTCAGGCCAATTCTTCCAACTATGCTGGGTTATGAAAGACCCCGTCATTTCCAAAGGCCTTGGGCTGTGTAGAGAGTATGGCCCCTTCTCTGTCAATGACTGAGATGGAACCAAAATTCAAGTGGTAGACAGCTGAGTCCCCCAAGGGGGAAAAATCTCTTTGCACCTGCTGGAATCCTAGAGGCTAGCGAGGTTCAAACTGATAAGAAAGAATTTCCTTCACTGAAAGCATCTTGCCTCAGTGCTTCATGTTGAAAAGGGGGTCTCTGCCAGCAAAGGAGAAGTGTAATTCACACTTTCTGTGAAAGTTGACACAACTCTATGCTATTTTTACACTAAAACTCTCCTACTGTAACTGATGCTCTTGTTTTCGGAATCTAACCTCTTAGATGCTACGTTCCAAGAAGAATGTAAAGAAAGAAATACATGAATCAATAATAATCTTACATTAATTTTGAACTCAGTTATGAAAACAGAAGCAAAAGAAATCAATGGATGCCAAACAGAAAAGGATGGACTCAGAAAAACAATTTTTAATCCCCCAAAGTTTCACAAGGGTAAGACAAACAATAGAGAATATAATAATATTAAAACCAAAATAATAAAGGAACATAACAGCAGAGTCCTGTTAAGTAACTGGATGGGATTCATCAGCGTAGCAACTGGTGCTGAGCATTTTTAATTTTCTCCCTGCTGGAGATTCGCCTCTCACAGTCTCAACAAAGAGATGAACTGCTTGTCAGAGATGAGACCTTCCACAAAGCAAAATGGCATTCTCTGGTGTTTATTTCTTCTTCATACCTCCTCCCCAAAGAGGAAAAGCTGATCATTCTTTAAAAGACCCAAAATCTAGAAATGATTCCTTCTATTCCTGAGGATCACCCAGTTACATCATGCAAAGAGTTAATTTCACTACGGTTCATGCTGGGAAGCCAGGTTTAATACAAATTACTAATTGTCTTTCCTTAGGAAGGAATCACTTTGAAAAAGCAGAAGACAGAGGCAGACCCAGTATTTAAAGGATGCATCTGGGCCAAGGAAGGCCCAGTGGTGCCACGGTGCTTTCAACAACGTTAGAAAATTTGAATCCAGGAGAACAGTGGGAGCCAAGCACAAGGGGAGCCACGTGAAAAGAACCCACAGCTGAGCAGTCAGGGCTACATGCTCCTCCACAGGGTGATTCAGCTGCAGGAAAATGACATGATGCCTCAAACTGGACTAACATCGTTAATTTTTTTTTTTTTTAGAATTTTGTTAGCATTTAATTAATTCTTAGCTGTGCAAAGCTATGAATGTTGGGAAGTCATACCTATTCTTTTGCCTGTACCTTTTAAGTCATATATGATACAAAAATCCAGGTCCATGTTAGATGTCTGAGAGACTATTTTTCCTCTTTGAGAAAACTCTGAACACTAATCAAACATGAGTAACAATGGTAGAGTGGAAGGACTTAGGCTGGGGGCCTGAGTCTAACATCATTACTAGGCATCAGGGGCAGGTCAGGCCTTCCCTGGTGGCTCAGGGGTAAAGATCCCGCCTACCCAAGCAGGAGACATAAGAGATGTGAGTTCAACTCCTGGGTCGGGAAGATTCTCTGGAGAAGGGAATGGCAAGCCACCCCAGTATTCTTGCCTAGAGAATCCCATGGACAGAGGAGCCTGGTGGGCTACAGTCCACGGGGTCACAGAGTGGAATATGCCCGAAGTAACTGAGCACGCACAGGGGCGAGTCTGTGCCTCTTCACTTTCTCAGGGGTGCTACGAGGATCACAGGAGATAACTAATGAGGATAACCATTTTAAAAGTGAAAGTGAAAGTTGCGTCCGACTTTTTGCGAGCCCATGGATACAGTCCATGGAATTCTCCAGGCCAGAATACTGGGTGGGTAGCCTTTCCCTACTCAGGGGATCTTCCTGACCCAGGGATCGAACCTAGGTCTCCTACATTGCAGGCAGATTCTTTACTAGCTGAGCCACAAGGGAAACCATTTTAAAAAGTGTTGCTCAAAGCATGTGCAAAGTATTTTCCATAGTATTGTAATAAAAGGTAAACAGTCTAATTTTGAGATGAATAGTCCCTGGATTCCCTGCATGAACTCAGTGAGATGAAGAACATTGCTTCTGGGGGAACTTCCCTGGTGGTCCAGTGGTTAAGACTCCGTCTTGCAATGCAGGGGGTGCAGGTTCATCCCCTGGTCTGGGAGCTAACATCCCACATGCCTAGTGGCCAAAAACACAGAACATAAACAACAGAAGCAATATTGTAACATATTCAATAACGACTTTAAAAAAAGAAAGTGTTGCTTCTGTTTTGGTTAACCTAAGAAGACTGCAGGGAAAAGGACATAGAAGAGGGAGCATTTGCTGCTGAGCCTGCTGGTTTACCTTGCTTAGCTCAGAGACACTGCAGGGCTGCCCCTCCAGCCTTGCTCCCGGATGGGGTTGGTAGACCCTGCCGCCCTTTTCGTTCCCAGTTCTGCTTTCTTTCTCCTGCCTTCCAAGACCCCCTTCTGAGCCAGTCTGGGAAATGAGACAGAAAAAGTATTACTTAATGGTGTCTGAGGAAGACTTGTCAATTTTTCCTGCTCTGGCCCTCGCCCAACTTTCCAATCAGCAGTACTGCACACCACGTTGGACCCACCAACCTCGGTTCAGTCGGAAATTCCAGGCACTGAATTTGCTGAAGGAGAGAAAGCAGAAGTAGAGAAGGCTGGGGTAGAGGCAGGGGTGCGTGTTGGCACCTACCCAGTGTTGACATTTTTGGGAAATGGATGCAAATAAAAATCAGTGACATCTTCATAGAAAATTTAGACATTAGTAGTTCCCAGACTACAGCAGCATTTTTGGTCATTATTTGACACCAAAAAGGAAGAGGCTGCTCACATATTGCTTTTTTTCTTTTTTTCTTTTTGTATTTTTACCCCTAGAGCATGAATTAGCCATTGTCTTGCCAACAGAGAATAAAACACAATTCTTTTTATAAGTAAAAACAAATTCAGCATATAATAAGATACCATTGCCTGGAGAATCCCATGGACAGATACCATTGTAGCCTGGCAGGCTACAATCTGTGAGGTTGCAGAGTTAGACATGACTGAAACCACTTAGCACGTGCCCCTCCTCAAAAGAGTGAAACAGGCCAGGGCAATGGAAGAGCAAGTCCAAAAACAGGCTTATGCGAGGAAAACTTGACATATGATAAATCTGGCATCATGAATCACTGTAAAAGAAGAATTATTTCATATATGGTAAAATAAATTTGAATCTATTTCATAACTGAATAAGAAAATAAACTCTATGTGGAGTCAACACCTCAACGGGAAAGGTGAAAACATAGACCAATAGAAGAATATATATGATGATATGCTGTGACCTTGAGGTGGGAAAAGATATCATAAGGAGAAAAATGGCTGGAGTTTACACTGCTATTAAAAACTGCTGTTCAGTGAAGTATACCATTGACCGAGTTAGCACACAAGTAATGCCTAGGAGAAGACATTTGCACCAACAAATGTTCAGGGAATCAAAAAAATTAGTAAGAAAAATGAAAAGAGGAGACAACAGAAAAATGAGCAAAGTATAGGTCCATAAATAGGTGGTTCATAGAAAGGGATATCCTAATGGCTAACGAGTCTTTGAAATAATGGTTAAATTCACAAATAATACGAAGAAAACGAAAAAAAAAAAAAAAGGTATCACTTTCCAGCAGGGGTCCCCAACCTCCAGGATTTAATGCCTGTTGATCTGAGGTAGAGCTGATGTAATAATAATAGAAATAAAGTGCACAATAAATGTAATGCACTTGAATCATCGCCCAACCATCCCACCCCTGCGCATGGAGAAACTGTCTTCCGTGAAACCAGTCCCTGGTGCTAAAAAGATTGGGGTCCACTACTATACAGCTAGTAAATTAGCAAAAATCAGAAGTCTCATAATACTAAGTGCTGACAAGGATGTAGAGAAACAAGAAAGCTGATAAATGTGAAAACTAGTGGGCACAGTTATTTTAGAAGGCAGTTTGGTAGGACTTATTGGAATGAAGACTTCTTGGAGCCCAGGACCCAGCACTGCCACTGCGTGGGTTCACACACCCTGGAGGAACTCTCGCACCGAATGTCTATCATATCACCGCCCTGATGGAGGCAGCAAAGTGCTAGCGCTCTGGGTGTCCATTAACAAGGGAAGAGAAGAGTAAATGGTGGTGAAGACAAATGGCAAAACTGTGTGCAGTGATAAGACGGAATGAAACAGATCTGCTTAAAGCAACAGGCTTCCCAGCTGATGCTCGTGGTAAAGAACCTGTCTGCCAGTGCAGGAGACCCAGGAGGCTCAGGTTCGATCCCTGGGTGGGGAAGATCCCCTAGGGAAGGAAATGGCAACCCACTCCAGTATTCTTGCCTGGAGAATCCCATGGACAGAGGAGCCTGGTGGACTATACAGTCCATGAGGTCGCAAAGAGTCAGACACGACTGAACCGACTTAGCACAGGACAAAGCAACAGGGATAGGCTTCCTAACTGGAGATGGGGTGTCATGTGGGGGAGAGGCTAGCTTCATAGCACAATAACATTTACATAAATTTTTTAAAGACACAAAGGAACCCTACTTATGTTTCAAGGGTACATTTGTGGGTGAATAAACTTCTGGAAGGTGAATTAGAAGGACATAACAGATGACAGTGGACACGGGGGTGCTCTGGCCATACCCCTCTTCAGGGCCAGGGCACCCGCCCCAGCTGCTGGGATGTTAGTGCTGAGACTAAGGCTGCGCCCCGCGAGGGAAGTGCTTCACCGAGGTTAGGCCCTTTCTAAGGGAAGCGATCCGTGGGTGGCTGAGGCATGGCTCACAAAGGACCCTTGGGAAAGCTCTCCAGGATCCTGCCAGCTCTTGAGCTTGCACGGCCTCAGCTGGGTCCTCATTCGCAACCATGGTGGGAATCAGCTTCGCCTGCAGTCCTAACCTAGCCGTTCGCACTTCCTCATATGCGTCTCTCCTGAACAAACCTGTGCGCAACTCTCACTTAGAACCTCCTCCAGAAAGCCGTCATCAAAGAAGACATTCAGTAATCAAGAGTGGGAGCCCTCGGCATTGAGACAGGGGAACAGAAGGAGGCAATGAGGATCCAGGAAGTCCACGAGAGGTCCCGGCGGACCAGCCCTGACGGCAGAACTCAGAATCAAGAACGGGACCGACGCCGTCAGCGGCGAAACCCACAAGATCAAAACCATCCGCCTGCGGGCAGTTCACACGCTGCCCTTTCCCGGTGTGCTTTACTCTGTCACTGAACACCTGCCTGTGGGCCAGTGGACTCACAAAAGCCAGGCAGGTAACTTGGCGAGGTCTTACGTTTTCTTACCCTTGTCACCAGGAACATCCTTGAGAACTTGGAAGCCAGGGATCACCCGCCTCCCTACCCTCACCTTGGCCTAAGCCTATCCTTGCTGCAAGGAGCTATGAGAGCGCTGCATCCCGTCCACAGGGGAAGGTGGGAGTCAGCGTGGGTGTGTGAGAGTCAGACGGAGACTGTGTTTTCACCTCGGGCCTGGCACAGCCCCAGATTCAGCAGAGATAAAGAGCCTGTTTTTTCCGTTCACTCAGTCACCAGATGGAGCAAGATCTCTTCAAGGCGCTTGTGACCTGGTGAGGTTTTTGGGGGAGCCCCCGGCTGCCTCTGCGAAGGTGCCGCCCTAACTGGGCTCCTGCTCTGCCTTCTGCTCCCCATCCCGCTGTCCTCTCTTCTCCTCTGACTCTCCTGCTTAATGCTTTTCTGGGTAGGAACGAGGTCACTTCCTTGGGCTCTGACCCAGTCTCCTCTCCACCCGCCACCTCACCACCCGCCACCTCACCACCCCCCAACCTCCCCCTGCCCAGGCGATATCTCCAGAGTCCTTTGCCGTCTTCAGGGTCTCTGGGTTAACTTCATGCACTCAGACATGGAAACAGATGAGGCTAAGGAAAGAGGAAAACTCTTTAAGAGAAATCCAGAGCACCTGTCCGCACCTTGGAAAGTGTGATGTTTAGTTAAGCCACCCAGTGGCTGACCAGAGGCTTTCTCGCCCCTCATTAAAACAACAGCAACACCAGAAGACCATGCTAGAAGGCATATGAGTGAATTATAATACGAACTCGCCAACTCACCCTTTTAATAAAATGCATTGCACTCCTGCAGTGTGTACAGCATATGTTTGGAAGGCAGGGGCGTCCTGAAGGAATAAGATACCATCCTTCACGTCCGGGAGCTTACAATATGATAAGAAGGTAAGGCTTGCACACAAATATCTATGATGTAAAGTGCAACGAGGTAAGGCCACTGAGAAAGTTACCCCGAATGCTCCAAGCGTTCAGAGTGGGGAACCTCACATTAGTAACGAGAAGCCAAGGTTTCCTGAGCTATATAACTTTTTGAGATGAACTGCAATTGATGGAGAGAATTTGTTGTTAAAATAATTTTCAAATTAACTTGGATGCATCTGCAAAATAAATTGGATAGCATTTTTAGTTTATTATTTGACTGTGCTGGGTCATAGCTGAGTTGCAGCATGCAAACCCTTAACTGCAGCATGTGGGATCTAGTTCCCTGACCAGGGAATGAACCTCGGTCCCCTGCATTGGGACCGTGGAATCTTAGCCACGGGACCACCATGGAAGTCCCTTGAATATCATTGTCTAAAAGATGATCCACAACAATTATACTTGTTTTTAAGAGTTAGAGAGGGTAAGAAGTCAATATTACCTTCTCATCCACCCCATTCCATCCCCCAGATTAACTATTTTAGCAATTTGGTGTGTATCAGCCCTCATCTTTAAGAGGAAATGATTTTCACAGAAAGAGTAGGAGAAGGATGTCACAGGTAAAGAATGGGAGTAAGAGAAAAGGCACGTCATCTGTCTGGAGTGCTCAGCAAAAGCAGAAGAAGAAGAGAGAGGACAGGGTGAGGGGAGATGGACTCTTGCCACAGAGGTTCCCCTGTTTGGAATTCTGGACACTATTCAGTAGGCAATGTTAGGTAAGAAATGGTAAAAAGGAATTAGGAATTTTTAACTAAAAGAGACGATCTTAGGAGGCTCATGGCAGCAGCAATAATTCAGTTATATAAAGTGCTCTCATGGGGAAGACAGACAAGGCTTTTAATGTGAGAACCCATAGGTCATAATTTGGGTCAAAAACTAGACCCAAATTACAGTTACAGGAGCAAGATTTCAGTTCTGTGTAGGAAAAGACTTTCTAACAAGCAGACCTATGCAGTGAGGGAATGGATGGCCCAGTGAGGAGAAAGTTCCTCCCCCACGGAGATGCTCACTCCAGCAGAGGCCCCAAGACCAGACACTGCAGACAGAGGACTCAAGCATCAAGCAGACAGCTGCTATGAAAAACCTGTAGACTCTTTTCTCGTGTTAAGGTTCTATAGTAAAATGGGGAAGCATTTTAAGGATGTTCAAGGGAGGGGTTAAATAATTAGAGCTGTACTATAGAAAAACTCATCTGGCAGAAACCTATAGATTGGGTCAAAGAAGAAACCACCTTAAAACATGAGCATGAGGCTGAGGGAACAGCTCAGTCAAAAGCAATCAGGACTCTGGTTAAACATGGTAAATTAGACATCTTTGTTTATCTATTAGCGTCAAAAAAAATCCAACTAAAATGACAGTAAATAGAGACTTCCCTGCCAGCTCAGAGGTTAAGACTCTGCACTTCCAAGGCAGGGCATGCAGGTTTAATCCCTGATCCCATACGCCATGCAGCATGACCACCCCCAGCCCCATTTTAAAAATTGTTTCTATTTCTCATTCTATTCGAATGACCTCTCAATTCTGGAATGTGTGTATCCTAGCAAGGCATTTCTTTTGACAGCTCTGCACCAATATGTTTTCTTACCTAAATACACAGCGGATGGAGTCTTGATTTCAACAATCCAAATCCTTGATGCTAAGCGCTAGGAAAGTGGCTACGTTTTCCTTAGAAAGAAATCAAGTATTTTATATATGACCTCTGAGAATAACAACTTTAAATGAGATCAGCCACCTAACCCGTTAGAAATTCTGCGAAAGACCAGTCTGTTTTATGAACCAATGTGTTAGCCATGCTCCTCTTTCTGTGATTACAGAGAGACTTAACACCCCTGAGCATTATTCTTTCTATCTGTAAAGCCCTTTTTGACTACTGGTCCTTGATTATAAGCTCTGTACAGCCTAGATTTGGATTATCAGCCTCCTAGGGTTGTGTTTATGAGGGCTTTGTGGAAGGACCGCTAAGTTTCTACCTTCTATTTGCATTATCCAGAGGAGAACTCAGGGAAACCTAATGACACAGGCTTATGATGAAGGCTGTTATGAGAAATGCCCAAGAAACAGATGGGCATTTGAAGAGATTAGACATTTTGAAGCATCATTAACCCACCCTCAGCCTGTTTAACTTTTGACCCAGCTCTGGCACCTGACTGCAAGAGGACCATAGGCGTGAGACACCCCCCACCCTCCCACCTGGGTGGGGAGCTGATAGGAGGCAAGGCGGCTGCCATGGGAAGCAAAGAAGCAGACAGCTTCCCTGAAGGACAGTGAGATGAGGAGCAGCTAGGAGGGTCCAAGGGACCAGGATGCCTGGCAGAGAAGAACTGCATCCTTGCCTCAACTCCATCATTCCTCTCCCAGCCTCTGCCAGCTCTGCCTCTTGGGTCCAGGGGCTCACATGGTCCAGCTCCCTCCCTTCTCTTCCAGTTCCTCTCTTGGTTCTTTTCTCTGTCCCTTGCTCTCCCAGTGGCCTAATGCTGTGCTCTATCCTAGCTGCCCTCAACAGCATTCAGTCTGCATCCTCCAAGCCACGTGTTTTCCTGTACATTCGTTGCCAGAAAGTCTTGATTATATACTGACATAGAAGAAAGACTCTAGTCTCCAGGAAGACTGGAGAATGTCTTTATTTCTATTTAATTACTAAATTATTTCAGTTTTCGTTTTCTTGATCCTGATTCTGGTTCTTGCTTAAGTATTAATTGGTAATGCTTGTTCCTCAAATTGGGGCTTCCCTGGTAGCTCAGCTGGTAAAGAATCTACCTGCAATGCAGGAGACTCAGTTCGATTCCTGGGTGGGGCAGATCCCCTGGAGAAGGGATAGGTTACCCACTCCAGAATTCTTGGGCTTCCCTGGTGATTCAGACAGTAAAGAATCTGCCCACAGTACGGGAGACCTGAGTTCGATCCCTAGGTTGGGAAGATCACCTGGAGAAAGGCACGACAACCCACTCCAGTGTTCTTGCCTGGAGAATCCCATGGACAGAGGAGCCTGGTGGGTTGCAGTCCATGGGGTTGCAAAGAGTCAGACATGACTAAGGATGCGCACACGCTCTTCAATTCACTTTTTATATCTCCCTAGCAACTCACATCTGATGATTCCCACCATTCTAGAGCTAGGATAGAATCAAGATTCTAAACATGAGGAGCTTCTGTTGACTCTCACTAGCCACAAATATTTGGGATTTGGAGATTACAGCATGAGGGGAGCGGGTTGCCTATCTCCTTCAGTGCAGGTGTTCTGCTGAATCCAGCCCTATGTCCCTTACAATTAGAACAGCCTTGCTTCGTCTAACTGAAATGTATCACGTTGTTGTGCCTGCCATCCCATGAGGAATTTCATCACAGCACCTACCCCTCTGGGGAGTCTCTCGCAGCCCTTCAAACCAGCCACCATCCGATCTTCTCAAGCTGCAGGGGGAGGATCTGGGAGAGGAAGGAAGCATCCATCTGTTCTGATGGATGAGGATGCTGACATCAAGGGGGAGACGGCGCTTCATCAGAGTTGTGTACCTGAGGGCAAAGGCCAAGCACAGAGCCTAGAACCCTGACCCCCAATCCTGTGTGCCTCTGCTGTGCTGCTCTCCACCCCCCTTCCTGAGCTTCCACGCTGACCCTTGGGCCTTGCCATGCTTGCTGGCTTGTCTCTAAGCTACTCCCTCTGGGATCTCCGGCAGTGAGGTTTAGTGTTAGTTAGGTGGCTCCCTTTGTCTTTGATTCTAATCATGAGCCCTGCCAGGGTCTCTCTTTTAACCAAGAGGCCTGCTTTCCTCCGCATCTCTTGTTGGCTGATTTCTGAAAAGGATAGAATTGTATGTGTCATTAGCAGCTTATATCTTCTTTTTCAGACTTTAAGCTTTTTATCTTGTGTTGGGGTTTAGCTGATTAACAATGTTGTGATAATTTCAGCTACACAGAGAAGGGACTCAGCCATACATATGCATGTATCCATTCTCCCCCAAACTCCTCTCCCACCCAGGCTGCCACATAACACGGAGCAGAATTCTCTGTGCTCTACGTTAAGTCCTTGTTGATTATCCATTTTGAATATAGCAGTGTGTACATGACCTTCCCAAACTCCCTAACTATCCCTTCCCCAACTCCCTAACTATCCCTTCCCCACCCCGACAACCATAAGTTCATTTTCTAAGTCAGAAGCAGCTCCTGTCAGGATGATCAAAACGGATTTCTACTGGGGGCTGAAAAAGATGATCCAGCCAGGGCTCCTCTGGGGTAGAAGACAGAGTCTCCCAAGTGCCTCTATATTCTTGCTTTAAATTATATGGACTTTGAAGTGAGTGATCTGTTTAGACCCTTGGACCAATTAGGCTATGAGAGCAACAGCATCTGTAGCTCTTTGTTTCTTTGGCAAGATCCACAAGGAAAAGAAAGTAGGCGTCTTTGTGACCCACTATTCCCATGACCCAGAGAAGGTGAGTCGCTCACCCGACTATCACTCTAGGCTTCTTGGAACACTCTGATCCAAAGGACCTGGAACTAAGAATGCACGTGGGAGGTGCCCAATAAATATTTGTTGAATGAATGAAAAAAAGAAATTTTAATGTCCTACAGTGTCTCTTCAGTATTTAGATTACCCTCACTCTGGACTTCCCATGTGGCCCTAGTAGTAAAGAATCTGCCTGCCGATGCAGGTGAAGCAAGAGACGTGGGTTCGATGACTGGGTCAGGAAGATCCCCTGGAGGACGAAATGGTAACCCCCTCCAGTATTCTTGCCTGGGAAAATCCCATGAACGGAGAGGAACCTGGTGGGCTACAATCCACAGAGTTGCAAAGAGTCAGACAGGACTGAGCATTTACGCACACACATAAACACTGGACTAGAGATTAAAAGAGGAAAGAAATTAAAAAGAGTTGCACTGAGGCAGAGGAAAGCTGTGTCTAAACATGAGAGAGACATCACAGCCTTTCTTAATGCCCCAGGTTCTCCACGTGCAGCGACTTGGGAGATAATATTGGCAGACAGAAGAGAATGAAAACTTATTTCCAAGATCCCCCAAACCACCGTAAGTATTCCATCTCCATGATCCAGACATCTAGGCCTATTTTTGACCAAAGGAAAGAGACCAAAAATTTGGAAACCTAAATTTTTGCAGAACTGAAAAAAATGTGCTGTTTCACAGCTTTAGCTAAACAACGCCAGCTTGATTATCAAATATTAGAATTGGGAGAAACGAGCATTGATGCAAGTAAAAGAATATTCTGCTGCTGATTTAAAGACAAGTGAATCGCTAAATATTTTTATTAGCAGCAAATTTGCTGCTTGCTGGAACTAATTTCACGCCCTGTAGATATGGTGCTTAAGTTGGAAATGGCGTTAAATTGCCTCTCCTTGAGGCGGGTAAGGCTTCTGGTGGCAACAACCGCTAGATGGCACAGACCAGGTCGCTCCTCTAAGACAGGCAGCTTTGGAGCCAATCACAGGGGAGTCCACAGGAAGTTCCACCCTAGGTGTCTCCTTCCCAAGAAACGTTTGTGTCTCAAATAGCCAAAACTTTAAAAAGGAAGTCTAAAAAGAACCTGGTATCCAGACCCCATAAGATGGTTACTTTGAGGTGCTAGCCTGCCATCTTCTCTGTCAGCTGCTTTCTGAATGAAGTCTCTTCCTTGCCTCAACAGCTCATCTCTTGGATTCACTGGCCTATGGTGTGGCGAGCAGAGTAAGCTTGGACTCGGTAACAAAGGACCATTCCTAAGGTTCTTGTATTTTCCACCTCAACCTTTTCTCTAAACTCATAGAACATTTTTAGTTGGTGCATCCTGTAGTCACTGAGTTGTAACTTAACAGGGTTTCTTGCGTGTCAGTCTTGTCACTTGAGCTGAATCAGACAGCTCCGAGAAAGGAACGATCACATTCTGCAGACAGAACTGGAACCAAAGTGAACACATGGGTCCAACTTGCAGGTTAGGGAGCTAGAAAATAACTGAGGCAAAGATGGTAGTGCAAAGGGTAAGCCCAGGTCAGACCAAGGCAGAACAGAAATCGCAGAGGTCACGGGTGCTCCGGGGAAGTGAAAGCTCGTGAAGAACAGGAGAGGAGGCCAGGCCAGCTCGGAGGGTCAAGGAACTGCTGTGGCTCAGAGACCCGAGCCAGAGGATACATGAAACAGTAAAGGTCAGAGTAAGTTGTGTGTGAACAAATAAAGCAGTAGAATACAGAACGCCAATGCCTAAGGAAAACTGGAGGGATGGGGCAAGAGGCCCAAAGGTCAAAGCAACAATGAGGAGCAGACGCACACACGGAAAGGAGGGAAGGGAGAGGGACGGACTGGGAGTCTGGGATTGGTAGACGCAAGCTATTACGAATGGATCAACAACAAGGTCCTACTGTAGTTAGTTGTTCAGTCATGCCCAACTCTTTGGGATCCATGGACTATTGCCTTGCCAGGCTCCTCTGTCCATGGAATTCTCCAGGCAAGAACACTGGAGTGAGTAGCCATTCCCTTCTGCAGGGAATCTTCTCGATCCAGAGATGGAACCTGGGTCTCCTTCATTGCAGGCAGATGCTTTACCATCTGAGCCACAGGAAACTATTCTCAATAGCCTGTGATGGACCATGGTGGAAAAAAAAAATTTTTAACAATGTACATATGTATATAGCTGAGTCACTTTGCTGTACAGCAGAGATCGGCATAACATTGTAAGTTAACTATATTTCAATAAAAAAATTTAAATTAAACACGCACACACACAGTTTGAGGTGTTCATTAAACAGATCCTTAATAATTGGTTAATACCAGCGCCAACACGAGTTCACTAAGAATAAGTGTTGCCAAACTGAACTCATTTCCTATACAGTAGAGTTAATGACCTTGATACATCAGATCATGTTGCTCAGAGACTTCTGATACAGCTAAAACTCTTCACCTACAAGATAAAGCCTGAATTTGTTAATCTGGCGTTCAAGACTCTTCGCACTCTGTCTCATTTCCTGCCACTCATGTCCCTGAACCTGCACTCCGCCTGTATTAGAAGGCCTGCTGTTTCTGACCCAAAGACACTCTCCCATATCCTGTTTCTTCAGTCTGGAATATCTTTCCATATTCATTCTCCACTTAGGTTAAAATGTTATTTCTCGTGTGAAGACCTTCTTTTCCTTTTTCCCCCTATGAAGAAGTAATTTACTTTTTCCTGGGTTCTCTGTATATTTTATCTTGCTAATACATAAAATGATATGATGTACGTGGGACTTCCCAGGTGGCATCAGTGATAAAGAACCCACCTGCCAATGCAGGAGATGTAAGAGATTTGGGGTTCAATCCCTGGGTTAGAAAGATCCCCTGGAGGAGGAAATGGCAACCAACCTACTCTAGTATCCTTGCCTGGGAAATCCTATGGGCAGAGGAGCCTGGAAAGCTACAGTCCATGGGGCCACAGAGTCATATATGACTGAAGCAACTTAGCACACACACATATGATGTACATGGCATAGTATCACAGAAAAAAAAAACATTAAAAAAAAATATATATATCTCTAATACAAATTTGAGGCAACACATATTTAATTATAGGGCTTCCCTAGTGGCTCAGTGGTAAAGAATCTGTCTGCCAAGAAGGAAACACAGGTTCAATCCCTAAGTCAGGAAGATCCTCTGGAGAAGGAAATGGTGACTCACTCCTATATTCTTGCCTGGGAAATCCCATGGACAGAGGATCCTGGTGGACTACAGTCCATGGGGTTGCAAAGAATTTGACATGACTTAGCAACTAAAAAACAACAAATATTTAATTATACACATATTGATTTGGATGAACGTCACCTCTGTGAGCTTTTAAGACATGAGTGATGTCATGATCATTTTTGTGTTCTCAGTACCTACCACAGAACCTAGTAGATAGGAGGTCAACAATAAAAATTTATTGCTTTGAATGGGAGGAAATGCCAAATACAGTGTATCAAGTTATCACATGAATAATGTAAAATGGGTCACTGGGCAAAACTGAAGCTGTCTGAGCACAGATCCAGACTGGAAGGTGGTCTCCGATGATACTAAATTCTACTCTAGACAGAATTTTTATTAGTGACCTGGATTAAAACATGTAACAAATGTTTATCAAATGTGCAGAGACGCCAACTAATATTATAGGAAAAGAAAATTGAAGGCTTAAAAAAATGAATCTAGGGACTTCCCTGGTGCTCCAGTGGTCGAGAATCTGCCTGCCAATGCAGGGGGCACAGGTTCAACCCCTGGTCTGGGAACTAAGATCCCACATGCCTCAGGGCAACTAAGCCTCTGTACCACAACTACTGAAGCCCGAACAGGCTGAAGCCTGTGCTCTGCTACAAGAGAGGTCTCTGCAATGAGAAGCCTGCACACAGCAACTAGAGAGTAGCCCCATTCACTGCAACTAGAGAAAGCCTGTGCACAGTGATAAATAAACAAAATACTATAAAAATGAATCTAGTAGGCTGGAATCTAGTAGTCTAGAAAACTAACAAAGTAACATTTAAATAAATGTAAAGTTCTATACTTAGATTTCAGAAATAAATCACACATACTGAGTACGGTGGAGAATTTACTTGGCAGTAATTAAGGTGCAGAAGAGTTAGAAGCTTTGGTTAATCAAAAGCTTTAAACGCAAACAGTGAGATGTGGCCAGTAACAGACTAAGGCCACGAGAGTCCCTGATGGTCCCAATGTGTCCAGCTCAAAAGAAGCCGCAATCTCATTGCCATACTCCATGCCTTTAGGGTTTATTTGAAGTATTATGAGCAATTTTAGTGCCAGATTCTAAAAGGTGCTTTAATAAACCACAGTTCATCCAAATAGGTGTGACCGGGAGGGTAAGGGAGTCCAGAATCGATGAAATAAACAAAGACCGAGGGAGCTGTGTGTGTACTTAACTTGGAAAACTGAAAAGGGAAGGAAGGTTTCATTGTATCTTCAAATATTTTTCAAGTGGCCTTTTATGTGTTGCTACAAATGGCAAAGCTTAAACAGAATGAGTAGGAAATATGAGGATGCAGTCTGACCCAATTTAAGAACTTTCTCAGGTTTATAGCCATCCAACAATGATTTTATACACACTCATATATACACACACAGGCTTCCTAGGTGGCTCAGTGGTAAAGAATTCACCTTCCAATGCAGGAGATGCAAGTTTGATCCCTGGGTTGGGCAGATCCCCTGGAGGAGGGCATGGCAATCCACTCTTAATATTCTTGCTTAGAGAATCCCATGGACACAGGAGGATGGCGAGCCACAGTCCATGGGGTCACAAAAAGTCAGATACGATTGAAGAGACTTAGCAGGCATGCGCACACTCACTCTCTTACACCATTCAGAAAACAGAGGTGTAAAAATAAAGCCTAAGGTCACATAAACCAGCCACTCCCCAATGATCAGAACTCTATAGTTTTTCAAGCAATGATGAGCATAATCAACGTTCAAGTCCGTCTCTGTCACCAGCCTTTTCCTCTTATTCAGAATCAGACCCTAGAACATCTTCCCAGCATGAGAAATCTTTCCGACTATCAAATAAGCCAAGTGAATACAGTCTTCTCACGGTTGAGGACCCTAAAACATTTCATTTGATACTTAATGGTAAAGCTGACCAAGTTCTTCCTTATGTGGGTGAAACAGCTTCTTGCAGAGAACAGACAAAATGCCTGACTCCCAGTTGTTGAGCCAACAGGTTGAAATTTCTCTGAAGAACACTTTGGCTTGTAAGAACTGGCAAACAAAAATCAGAAATCAACAGCATGTTGCTTGTCTCTTCCATGTCTGAGTCCCATCAAAGAGGATTTCTTCCCCCTCTCCAAACCCAGGAAGACAGGGGCTTTTACAAGACACAATGCTGCAATAATTCTGAAGCAAGCCGCCCAGGTTTGCTTTCCGTTCCATTGTCTTATCCTGTCAGCTCCCTCATCTCCCAGAATCCAGGCTTAATAATTTACAGCGGAAAGACATTTAATAAATAAATGGCCAGATTGGAGCTGTCAGCTCCGCACAATGGGGCTGTTTGCATCTTCCGCTTGCTCGGCATCAGCACCCGCTCTCCCGGTTTGCTTCAGCTGAAAAAATCCCCTTTGCTATTTTCATAAAATTAGTTCCTCTGCAGTTTCTATTAATCAGAACACTCTTTGGAGAAAATTACACTGGGATTTCATCACCCTCTGAGTTCAACCGTTATGTGAATCTGATGAATTTTTAGCACTTTTATAAGTGACAAAAGAGGTAAAACACACACACACCCACACACACAAAACTTGGGTGGGCTGATGTAAGTGAGCCAAGAGCTCTTCCCTCATACCATCTAAGGTCTTACAAACCTGAGAACCTAGATCAAGTCTCCCCGACTACGCATCTGAGCTTTCTCCCCAGAACACATCCTCATATATATATCTAAAATTCCAAATCTTCCTGGGGTTATGAACTCTTAAACATCTTATGAAAGCTAAGGACAGTACTGCCTAGAAAAGCCCATATATGCACATATACACTAACCCTCACCCTTCGATGGGTTTGTGGACACCTACTGTCCCTATCCACACATATGGTCCATCCATGGACTCCAGGGCAAAAACTGTGTCCTATGCCTTTTGAGCTGTCTTCATCTCCCTTAAGAACCTAGACTGGAATACAAAGTCAGCCATCTCTGAATTCCTTTGTTGAAAGAGAAAGTTTGTTTTTAAAAAAAAAAACCAACACATAAAAGTGAGAAAGTTTTTCATGATGGCCATAAACTTTTGAGAAATGAGAAACATGGAACACAGAAGACAGTTCGTATTGGCTGAAATAGTGAAAGTCCAGTTATCCATGCATTGGTTGTGGTGCACTATATTTCTTTGATGAGACAAGAGAAAATTAGGAAGGCTTTTGAACGCTCCTTGTCTCCGGACTATAGAACATCACTCCCATCCTCAGATAAGCATCATATGAGAAAAGACACAACACAAATGAAAAAAGCAAAAACGTAGACCAATGAAACCACAGTTCTCTTAATAATACTGGTTCAGTCCACTGACTGTGTTTTAGGAAGAAGCAACTTACCTTTATCAATGTAAGACTTTGAAAGTCTGTTTCAGTTCCAACATTCCATGGAAAGGGATTCATTAGAGATCTGTAAGATAGTAATAATCAAAACTTTTCCTAAGGGCCCAATAGTAAATATTTTAGTCTTGTGGGCTTAACAACCTCTGCATTAGCTACTCAACTCCCTTGCTATAAATGAAAACAGCAATGGACCACATGTAAATGTAAGAGCATGTCTGTGCTCCAATAATACTTTACTAATGGACACTGAGATTTGAATTTCAAAATTTTCACATTTTTGTTCTTTTGATTTTTTTTTCCCCAAACATTAAAAATGTAAAAATCATTCTTAGCTTGCAGGTCATACAAAAACAGATGGCAAGAAAGTTTAGACCTACAGGCCATAGTTTGCTGACTCCTGATCTATGGCAATAAGTAAATATTATGATCTGAAAAATCACACTGGGTAATGTTGGAAGGCCAGTAACTCAGGTTCAACTACTGACAGTAGTACTGGAAAGCTTTTTTTCCCCTAACCCAGTGTCCCAACTAGCAGAACAGAATAATGGTAACTTTTGAATCTCAGTGAATAATCAACAATTATTGAAGTTTTGGGTACATTTTCAGACCTGTGGAAACGCTAAAATTATCACAACACATGAGAAAATATATACAAGAAATGTAAGGCTCTCTGGCAGGAAAAGTTTTGATAACTGTAATATGAAAAAGAAAAATGTATGTCTTGTCTTAAAATCATTCCTTATACTTACTAACCCTAAAGAACCCTTTTTATTGCCCTATTTCTCTATCAAGTAGCATAATTAATGATTTTACACATTTGAGAGAGAGGAAATTAGACACTGATTATTGTTCTTGCTTGGACTTTTTTGTTCAAGAGAAAAGAACATTGTAATTAAACAAATTATATGCATACATATATGGCATCTATGTATACTCTACAAGGTAAGCGACAGATATATAGCAGAGCTGTGGAGCACTATATGACACCTGATATACAGAAGACGATTTTTAAAAGAGAAAGATTGGATGGTCAAGTAATAACTCTTCTCTAGAGTGAACTTCAATTAAGAGATGGCAAAAAGATGGAATACTACGGTGATAGCTCCTCTCTCGATTTCAATGAGAGGTTAGGATGTGAACATTTAATAAAACAACTACTACGTGCTCCCAGTGAAGAAGGGAGATAGAGATGGGTTTGGGGGAAGAATCCCTTCTTATAAGAGAAAACCTAAAGGGTTGTTTCCATCCAGGAAGATGTAAGAAGTTGGGAGTGCCTCATCACTCATGCCCTATTCTTAATTTACAATTTAACTAAAGTCAGTTGGTCACTAGAAGTGTAAGGAGGTTAACATTCCCAGTCTCAAGCTTTTGTTAATATCAGTTGATATTAACACAGTTGATATTAACAAACCTCCCCCAAAATATTAAGAGCCCAGACCTGTCCTCAACAGCTGGTCTTCACAATGTTATTGTCCATTATTTGTCTCCACTCTGGCTGAGGCCTGTCTCCACCTTATTCCCCGGATACTCTGCCCTCAATCTTGACTTGGCCTCTTTGCTGAAACTATTTTCTCTCCTTGGATCCCCTTCCATCCTTGTTCCACGTTTCCCATTCCTACCTATATGCTAGGGCCCAGCATTAGTTCTAGCTGTACTGTCAAGACCCACACGAACTCCAGCCAAAGCAATATTTCCCCCAAGTAATACAAGTCAGGAGTCCACAGCCTCCAGGATTTAATGCCTGATGATCAGAGGTTGAGCTGATGCAATACTAATAGAAATAAAACGCACAATAAATGTAATGTGCTTGAATCATCTCAAAACCATCCCCAGTCACTGCCGTCCCCAGTCCATGGAAATATTGTCTTCCACAAAACCAGTCCCTGGTACCACAAAGTGGAGGACCGCTGAAACAACCAAAGGAGTGCTCTCAAAGCTGCAAAGCTCCTGCAGATATGTAATATTACTGTTACTATTAGTATAGTAGTGTTACTATCTTTTGGAGAAATTAACTATAAATAAAGTTTGGCATTTCTCATATCTTGCTTTAGAGTGTTTCCTAATTGTTTCATACACAGTTGATATTAACAAACCACAAGGTATTAAGGCAGGAGTCACACATCTTATTTCTTTTGTACCCTCAAAGTCTCTAGTGCTTAGCTACAGTTAACAAACAATTCCAAGGAAATGAATTATCAGAATAATGGCTTTCTTAATCACAGAACTCCTCACTGGGCCAAGTAAACATAAGTTGTTAAACACAAAAGAAATCATCAATTAGTACACATGACTGCAAATGAAACCTTGAGAGCAGAAAAAATGTGAGATGCACTTTCAATGGAATTCAACTGTCTTCTTCCATTTCACTCATAGAGTTGTGGCTGGGAAGCTGAACCTCCTAAATCAGAGACTGAGCATTCCAGGATTGAATAGTTTGCTTCAAGATGCTTCAGCATTTTGCGTAAGGTCAAAGGTTCAAATAGTGCTGCTGCTGCTGCCAAGTCCTATTTGGTATGTTTTTTTGTCTGTCCACCCTTCCTAATTCAGCAGTGGAACATGCATTGTCTTATTTCCTTTGGTTGGCCTGATTTACGGATCTTTTAGTCTACAGACTATAACCTCAGGATGAAATCATGAAAAGTTTTAGTTTGCAGTTAGGCAAGAGCAGTTTGCTAAAAGCATGGACCATCTCCATTCCCAAATGCCCAGAGGCGTAGCTACAGATTTACTTGATTTGACCCTGACTCCTCTTTCCTGGGGCTTCCCTAGTGGTGCAGAGGTTAAAGCGTCTGCCTGCAATGTGGGAGACCTGGGTTTGATCCCTGGGTCAGGAAGATCCCCTGGAGAAAGAAATGGCAACTCACTCCAGTATTCTTCCCTGGAGAATCCTATGGACAGAGGAGCTTGGTGAGCTACAGTCCCTGGGTCGCAAAGAGTCAGACACGACTGAGCGACTTCACTTTCACTTTCCTACTAGTCTGCCCATGAGTAGTAGGACGATCCTTGCCATAGTGTAAGTCTTAAGGCTAACATTAGAATAATGCTAGATACAATAAAGCGAGATGAGGACAAATGGAAACGTGACGTTATAACAGAATCAGTGCTTTAGGGACTCGGTTTTCAACAAGATGGTTCTCAGGGATCCTTAGCGACTGGGTCTGACGCAGTCTCTGAGGCCTAATTTGACTTGATCCCAAGTCCTTTGGTCCACAGAGCCAGTAGGACTTGCACTGTGCTATCCACTAGACTCAGGAAACAGGCGCTAAGGGGTTGCCTGGACTCTGGGCCTCACACTGGCTGTGCTGTCTCCATGGTAACAGCGCGGAAGGCGTTATAAGCAGTTCTCTTCCGCCCAACAACCCGCCCTCCGGCGGGACTGACCAATGGTCCCGTGGGTTACCTAAGGGATGGTGTGATTGACAACGGGGCGGGGCGAGAGCGGGGAGCCAGGACGACTTCTATTCAATCAAACTTGAGGCCTGTCCCAGGACCCGCAGCCATCGACCAATTACAGTGCGTAACGGAGGGCGACGTGCCCACCCACCACGCTCCGCGTTGCCTGGAGCCGCTGCGGCGTAAGCAAATGAGGGAAATTCGGGAGTTAAAGAGTGGCGCTGATTAGCCAATCCAGAATCTCCTAGATGAAAGCCCACTTGTGATTCGTCCTGAGTAGACCCAAGCCCCTGTGGGCTGAAACTGGGCTGAGAGGCGTGAGTATCGGACCTGGGAGATGCGAAGCCAGGTGAGCGGGGTGGGGGTGAGGAAAATAGGGGCGGCTGAAGAGAGGAGAGAGAATGGTAGGGGTTGTGGCTGACGGGGGGCTGGCATAAGGCTGGGAGCGATGGCGGGGCAGGGACCTCTCAGACTAGCGTCACCGCTAATCTCCACCCGAGGTCCGGCGGCCAGTAGGTGCTGAAATGGGGGAAATCTTGTGATCAAAACCTTAATTTCTCTCCCAACTACTGGGAAGTGGCCAGCCGAACATTCTGAAGATGAGACCTGGGGGTGCACTGTTTTCCTGTGGCTGGTTTGAATCAGCGACTGGGCGGGGAAAGTGTTCACTCTCCAGCACTGTAAGGGCTGCCTGCTCGGGCTCCCCGGGTGGTGTGGATGACAGACAGGCTGTGGTTGCGCACTTTCAAATCCCAACAGCACCCAGGAACAAGGGTGGAAGGATGTAATCTGGATCCACTGATCTTCCTTTTCTATCATCGCGTGAGGAGATGATGCCACATCAGTGTTATTTTGGTAGTATGGCAATTGATTTTTTCCCAGACTTGCATTTGATTTCATTACAAGAGTAGAGGCATTATCCTAATATTTTAAAATTCAAACCACGTTGAAGTGTTTAAAGTAGAAAAAAGTGTGAAAGTTTACCCTCTCCCAGTCAATTATTTTTGAAGACTTGGAACAGCTATAAAGGAAAACAAAAAGGAACCCTCCAGAAACAGTTCACTACTGTAACCTATTATTTTCGTTTTTCTTTAAGACTTACTTTTTATTGAGGTAACATTGGTTTATAACATTGTATGTTTCATGTGTACAACATTGTATTTCCACCTCTATATGCTCTACAATGTTTAGTTCAGTTCAGTCGCTCAGTCGTGTCCGTCTCTTTGTGACCCCATGAATTGCAACACACCAGGCCTCCCTGTCCATCACCAACTCCCAGAGTTCACTCAAAATCTCGTCCATCGAGTCGATGATGCCATCCAGCCATCTCATCCTCTGTCGTCCCCTTCTCCTCCTTCCCCCAATCCCTCCTGGCATCATAGTGCTCACCACCAAAAATTTAGTTTCTATCAGTCACCCTACGGTTGATCCCCTTTAGCCATTTTGTATCCTCCCCACATTCTCCTCTGATAACCACTGCTCTGTTCTCCAGATCTCCCTCTTGTTTTGGTTTGCTTTGTTCATTTTTGTTTGTTTATTCCTAGTATGAGTGAAATTATGTGGCATTTGTCTTTCTCCACTTACTGCACTTTGCCTTAAGAGCGATCCATGTTGGCCTGGCAAGATTTCATATTTTTAATGGTTCAATAGTGTTCCATTTTATATATGTATATATATTGGTGGCTCAAATGGTAAAGAATCTGCCCTCAATGCGGGGAGACCAGGGTTTGATCCCTGGGTTGGGAAGATCCCCTGGAGAAAGGAATGGCTACCCACTCCAATATTCTTGGCCTGGATAATTCCACGGACAGAACCTGGAGGGCTACAGTCCACGAGGTCCCAAACAGTTGGACACTATTGAGCGACTAACACTTTAATTTCATGTATGTCTAGTTCTCTCACTCTCTATATATACACACCCAACTTCTTTATCCATTCACCTGTTGATGGGCACTGAACTTGTTTCCATATTTTAGATATTGTAAATAATGCTGTGAACACAGAGTCACATATATCTTTTCAAGTGCCCAGAAATGGGATAGCTGGGGTTTTTGGTAGTTGTATTCTTAATTTTTTGAGGAATCTCCGTATTGTCTTCCATAGTGCCTGCATGCTCCGTCACTAAGTCATGTCTGACTCTTTGTGACCTTATGGACTGTAGCTCTCAGGCTTCTCTGTCCATGGACTTCTACAGGCAAGAATACTGGAGAATGGGTAGCCATTCCCTTCCCCAGGGGATCTTCCCGACCCAGGGATCGAACCCAGGTCTTCTGCATTGCAAGCAGATATTTTACCATCTGAGGAAGATGGCTAACCACCAGGGAAGCCCAATTCTTAGAAGAGGGTTGAAAAAGCCTTGTATATTAAATAAAAGGCTTCTCAGGTGGCACAGTGGTAAAGAGTCTACCTGCCAGTGCAGGAGACACAGGAGACACCAGTTTGATCAGTGGATTGGGAAGATCCCTTGGGAAGGAAATGGTAACCCACTCCCATATTCTTGCCTGGAAAATTCTTTTATATATATATATATATATATATGTATGTATGTATTTTTCTATCAAGCTTTACTCAATAATTTAGCTATTCCAATAAGGGAAATAATCACAAGCATTAAGCCCACACTCAGTTAACAAGATAAAATGACTAGATGTTCACTCTTTCCCCACAAAAACATTCTGTACTTTATCCAGCCCTTCCTTTCTATGCTTAGTAAGAAAATGTATGGTTTTTTGGTTATAAAGTGACAAACTTCATTCTTATAAGAGGTTGGGGATATTCATCTCAATACTTGAAAGCTGTACCATGTACAGAACCTAGTGTCTCATGAACTTTCAAGTTTCTCTGGAGGAGTAAAGGGCAATATTTCTAATGATACCAGTTTCAACTACCATTTGCCCTGTATTCTAGGTGTTAGAGTTGGTACAAGTCTTACAGGTAATTTACGTAATATCCAAAACAGCAGCAACTACACTTAACTAGTTATCTTGCTAAGGGCAGTACAGTCAACCAAGCAGGAAACCTGAGTCACCTCTAATGCCACCTTCCTAAGCCCCTTCCCATTTCCACAGCCAAGATGAAGCCAGACCTGCCTCATCTCTTATCTGGAGAATTGCAGTAGTCTCCTAACTGGTCACTAGTCTCTGTTCTCTGATCTCAGCTCATTTGTACCCTGCTACCAATTACCTTTTTAAAATTAATATTTTTCTCAAAAATTGCAAAAATAGTAAATATTGCCCTGGAAATTATAACAAACACCTATGCACAAACAACTAGATTAATAAACATTAACTTTTTTCTGCTCATTTGCTTAAGTTTTTATTTTCAAGAAGTAAACCATCACAGATGTAGTTCAGATCCCTTTGTTCTCTTTCCTGGCCCCATTCTCCTTCCTTCCTCCCTCCCCAGAGACATACAATCTCCTGTAATTGTTTTGCACCATTTATGCCCATGGTTTTATGTTTACTGTATATGTGTATCTCATAAATATATAATGATTTAGGTATTTTTTTAATTTTAAAGATACAGATAGTATAGTATTGTAGGCTTCATTCTGCAACTTGCTTTTAGACTCAATATTGTTTTTATTGGGTTGACCAAAAAGATCATTTGGGTTTTTCCATAAGATGTTATAGAACATACTTTTTGGCCAAACCAGTAGATATAGTCATGTCAGTACAGCTAGCTCAGGTTCATTGATTGTAAGTTCTCATGAGTATATAGTACCCATTCCCTTACTGATGGACATTTAGATTTTCTCAGATGTTTTGCTATCATGAACACCTTTGTTCACATCTCTTTATGCCAGAGTTTATTTATCTAGGCTTGGGCTTCTCTCATAGCTCTGTTGGGGAAGACTCTGCCTACAATGCAGGACACCCAGGTTCGATCCCTGGGTTGGGAAGATCCCTTTAAGAAGGAAATGGCAACCCACTCCAGTTCTTGCCTGGAGAATCCCATGGACAGAGGATCCTGGCAGGCTACAGTCCATGGGGTTGCAAGAGTCAAATGTGACTTAGTGACTAAACCTCCACATGGTTTAAGGTGGTGGCACTTATATGCAGAGTACATCATGAGAAACACTGGGCTAGAGGAAGCACAAGCTGGAGTCAAGATTGCCGGGAGAAATATCAATAACCTCAGATATGCAGATGACACCACCCTTATGGCAGAAAGTGAAGAGGAACTAAAGAGCCTCTTGATGAAAATGAAAGAGGAGAGTGAAAAAGTTGGCTTAAAGCTCAACATTCAGAAAACTAAGATCATAGCATCTAGTCCCATCACTTCATGGCAGATAGATGGGTAAACAGTGGAAATGGTGGCTGACTTTATTTTTCTGGGCTCCAAGGTGACTGCAGCTATGAAATTAAAAGGCGTTTACTCCTTGGAAGGAAAGTTATGACCAACCTAGACAGCATATTAAAAACCAGAGACATTACTTTGCCAACAAAGGTCCGTCTACTCAAGGCTATGGTTTTTCCAGTAGTCATGTATGGATGTGAGAGTTGGACTGTGAAGAAAGCTGAGCGCCGAAGAATTGATGCTTTTGAACTGTGGTGTTGGAGAAGACTCTTGAGAGTCCCTTGGACTGTAAGGAGATCCAACCAGTCCATCCTGAAGGAGATTGGTCCTGGGTGTTCATTGGAAGGACTGATGTTGAAGCTGAAACTCCAATACTTTGGCCACCTGATGCGAAGAGCTGACTCATTTGAAAAGACCCTGATGCTGGGAAAGATTGAGGATAGGACGAGAAGGGGACGACAGAGGAAGAGATGGTTGGATGGCATCACCGACCTGATGGACATGGGTTTGGGCGGACTCCAGGAGTTGCTGATGGACAGGGAGGCCTGGCGTGCTGTGGTTCATGGGGTCGCAAAGAGTCGGGCAGGAATGAGCGACTGAACTGAACTGCCCCTTTGGTCATTTGGAGTTTGTGAGGGCACCTTTGGTTATTAGTGTGATTTTGGAGGCACTTCTAGGGTTTACAGAGCAGGACTGGGGCTGCTGGAAGTCCTGTGATACACTGGACAGCCCCTCACCATGAAGAATTGTCCTTCATCCTGGAAAACATCCCAAGGGTCTCACAGGTTACTCCTTTCTAATAGGAACCCAGAATCTAAGTCCATTTTTATATAAGCATAATGTATCTTTTGGCACAGCTGAACATAGTAAAATTTCCAGGAATGCAACTCTAATGTAAATCAGGGGAAATTATACTTATTTGTAGTTTGGAACTCTTACCAGAGTCGTTCATCACTGTAGAAAACCCCATAAGTGAAGGCAGCCCAGCCCGTGGTATTTGAGTTGCTGTAAAACACACCTGCATCAGCCTGCATTTGTAGTTTTTGCGTTCCTGCCGATTCTAAGTTTAGGTGCGAGCATCTGAGTGCAGTCCTTCATTATGTATTCTAGTGTAGCCAGCCTGAACGTTTATATATTTAAACATATGCTGTTTTATTATGAATAACTTTCCATTTAAAATTGGCTTGTGCGTATGATATAAAGCAGAGATCTGGTTTTATTATTGTCTGATTGGATAATCACTTATCCCAACACTGTCTATGAAATCCTCTACCCATTGACTATAAAGCCAACTCTGTCCTGTGCAAAGTTCTCCGGAATGCGTGGCTCTCCTTCTGGGCTTTCTGTTTTGTTCCACTGGCCCATGTGTCTCTATGCCACAATCACGCTGTTTTAATTACCGTGGTTCTATAATGTGTCTTGCGGCAGTTGGTAACATGAAAGGCGAGTTTTCCATCCTAGTTCCCAAAATTGTTTTTGCTATTCTTGGGTTTTTGCTCTTGCATGTGAATTTAGGATTGGTTTTCAAGTTCCATAAAAAACTATTTTGAGATTTTGGTTAGAATTGCATTGAGCTGATAATTTAAGGAAAATTGAGTTTGACTATTAAACCATCTCATCCTTTCAGGAACAGGGGTTATTTCTCTATTCAGGCCTTTAAAAAAAATATATATATATATATATATATCTTTGAATAAAGTTTTATACTTTTGCCATAAAAATATTCACATCTTTTGTTGGATTTATTCCTACTTCCCCATATATACTTATTCATACACACAACTCTTTTATTGCAAAAAGTTTCAAATATATTCAAAAGTATAGAAAATAGTGTAGGAAAACTCATATATTCACCACTCCAGCTTCAACAGTGAATTCAGGACTAGCCTTGTTTTATATTGACCCCTTTCTCCTCTGTCCTAGATGATTATAAAATTCTAGACATCATTTTCTGTTATTTGTGTTGTGTGTGTTTGTGTATTTGTATATTAAAAGTAATTTTTTAGTAATGTAACCACATCATCACATTAAAAAAATTATTTTTCACTGAAAAAATAAACAGTGATTCCCTAACATTGTCAAATTTTTCCCAGATACTGTTCAAATTTCTCCAGTCATCTCATAAAAGGTTTTGTATAGCAGGTTTGTTTGAGTCAGGAACCAAACAAAGCCCATATATTACATTTGTCTGGTATGTCTTTTCAGACTTTCTCTGAAGTAAACTTTTTTGGAAAAGTAAAGACACATAATGAAAACTATGCAAATCAGATGTGTACAGCTAGATACATTTTAACAGAATTAATAAAGCTGTGTAACCCACATCCAGCTGAAGAAACAAAATTTCATAAGCACCCCAGAAGCCCCTTGAGTCACTTCTTTCTACACGGCAGCCACACTCCTGACTTCTAACCCCCAAATTAGTATGAACTGTTTTTGAACATTATATACATGTTATTACACAGTATGAACTCTTTTGCCTCTAGCTTTTTATACTTAATATTTGCAAAACTTACCCACATTGCTGGATATAGTTGTAGTCTGTTCATTCTTGCTTCTTGTTACTCTTCCATTGTTTGAATGAATGAATTGTGTCTATGATACCAACTCTTTGCAACCTTAAGGACTGTAGCCCACAAGGCTCCTTTGTCCATGGAATTTTCCAGGCAAGAATACTGGAGTGAGTTGCAATTTGCTCCTCCAGGGGATCTTCCCAACCCAGGAATCGAAGCTGGGTCTTCTGCATCTCCTGCATTAGCAGGAAGATTCTTTTACACTAGTGCCACCTGAGAAAGCTTACCTTGTCTATTCGATTGATGTATATTTAGGTCACTTCAGTTTGTAACTATTTCTAATAGGTCTGCCCTGAACTTTTGTGCATCTTTCAGTGAACTTATGACATATCTGTTGGGGACACACCCAGGAAGAGAACAGCTGGATCTAGGGTTCACATATTCATTTCTATTAGATATAGCCAAAGAGTCTCCAAAGTGCTAATAAGAACTTACACTCTCACCAGCAGGGTACAAGGCTTCCAGTTACTCCACATTTTTGTCAACACTTGGAGTTGTCCATCATTTTCATTTTAGCCATTCTGGTAGGTGTCTAGAGGTACTGTATTTTATTTCCAATTTCCTAATGGAGATGGGAATACCAGACCATCTGACCTGCCTCTTGAGAAACCTGTATGCAGGTCAGGAAGCAACAGTTAGAACTGGACATGGAACAACAGACTGGTTCCAAATAGGAAAAGGAGTACATCAAGGCTGTATATTGTCATGCTACTTTTTAACTTATATGCAGAGTACACCATGAGAAACTCTAGGCCTGGATGAAACACAAGCCGGAATCAAGATTGCTGGGAGAAATATCAATAACCTCAGATATGCAGATGACACCACCCTTATGGCAGAAAGTGAGGAAGAACTAAAGAGTCTCTTGATGAAAGTGAAAGAGGAGAGTGAAAAAGTTGGCTTAAATCTCAACATTCAGAAAACTAAGATCATGGCATCTGGTCCCAATACTTCATGGCAAATAGATGGTGAAACAGTGGAAATGATGGCCAACTTTATTTTTCTGGGCTCCAAGATCACTGCAGATGGTGATTGCAGCCATGAAATTAAAAGACACTTACTCCATGGTAGGAAAGTTATGACCAACCTAGATAGCATATTGAAAAGCAGAGACATTACTTTGCCAACAAAGGTCCATCTAGTCAAGGCTATGGTTTTTCCAGTGGCCATGTATGGATGTGAGACTTGGACTGTGAAGAAAGCTGAGCGCCGAAGAATTGATGCTTTTGAACTGTGGTGTTGGAGAAGACTCTTGAGAGTCCCTTGGACTGCAAGGAGATCCAACCAGTCCATTCTGAAGGAGATCAGCCCTGGGTGTTCGCTGAAAGGACTGATGCTAAGCTGAAACTCCAATACTTTGGCCACCTGATGCAAAGAGCTGACTCATTGGAAAAGACCCTGATGCTGGGAAAGGTTGAGGGCAGGAGGAGAAGGGGACGACAGAGGATGAGATGGCTGGATGGCATCATTGACTCAATGGACATGAGTTTGGGTGGACCCCAGGAGCTGGTGATGGACAGGGAGGCCTGGTGTGCCGCAGTTCATGGGGTCAAAAGAGTCAGACACAACTGAGCAACTGAACTGAAGTGAATGACTAATGAAGTTGAGCACTTTTCACATATATATTGGCTATTTGTATATCCTCTGTCAAGGGTTTATTCTTAGCTGCTTGATCTGTCAGTTTCTGAGAGAGACCTATTAAGACCTGTATTGATGAATCCTCCTCCCACCCCAATCATCAGAACTTTCCCAGAATGAATTCAGACTTTGTGTGTCCTCCCTAGGAAACCCAGGAGCACCGAGAAGCTCAGCAGCACCGCTAACAGCAGGACCAGCTCATCGCACTGTGCCCGGGGCTGCGCTGCGCATGGCTGGCACGGTGCTCGGCGTGGGGCCGGGCGTGTTCATCCTCGCCCTGCTCTGGGTGTCGGTGCTGCTGCTGTGCGCCCTGCTGTCCAGAGCCTCGGGGGCAGCGAGGTAAGGCCTTCTCTCCAGCCGGGAGTCTGAGCTAAAAGCAATCAGATGCGAAATCGCTGACGCTCATGAAACATTTAGAATTCAGGAACTCGTTGTCATTACTGGCAGTTGGAAGGAGTTGCATTTTAACCTCTTTATCATAAGCACTGACTGTTATTTATACTCGGAAGCAGAGGTGGGAGGAGAAGAGAGGGGGTACATGTCAGCTCGCAGCACACCGGAGATGAGGACATGGGAGATGAAAAGAGAATCTGCTTTCGCTGTCGCTTGAGTTTCTTGGGGTCACGAGTGTGCATGTTTCTTAATTGTTGAGATTCATGGCAAGTGCTGGGTCCAGCCCCCGAGGCTCCAGCCCAGGGCCCCGGGAAGCTGAAGGGTCGTGGATGACTTGGGCTGGTGTTGACTTAAAGAATCAGGGCATAAACTGACTCTAAGGACATTGTAGAGTCATACTCCCTGGCCAGATTGTGTAGGTACAAAACAAGTTACATCATTTACTAAAGTTTTTTGGTTTCAAACATGGCAGTGGGGGATCAGGGAGGGGCCACTTCGGTTTTCCTATGACCACACAGAGGTCAAAATAAAAACTACCTATTCCTGACAGAGTACGATTGACATATATACACTTCTGTGTATAAAACTGGCTCGTGGGAACCTGCTGTATAACACAGGGAGCCCAGCTCAGTGCTCTGCAATGACTGAGAGGGGTGAGATGGAGGAGGCTTAAGAGGGGAGGGAATGTATGTGTACATATAGCTGATTCACCTTGTTATATGTTAGAAACCAACACAGCATTGTAAAGCAATTACCCTCCAATTAAAAATAAAATTTAAAAATCCCACCAATTCCCGTTCTTAGGGACTTGGAACTCCCAGGAATAACAGGAATGCATCCTGCTGGTACCTGTCTGGGAAGACAGGGTTTGGGAGGAAGGGGAAACGTTTCTGAATTCCTGTGGCACTGGGGCAGCACACTGGGCCCTGTTAGTGGACTGAGACAGAATATGGGCCCCAGGGAAAAGCCAGGCACAGCCTAACACTAAACTATCTGTCTTTGGGCCACAGGTTCTCTGCCGTTTCGTGTTCCTCGGTGCTCTCATCATCACAGCCATTCTGTTGCTCTTCCCTCGAGCCAGTGACGCCCCAGCCCCGAGGCAGAGATGAAGGTAAAAACCTGGGTTTTGTTCTGTCCATCCTCTTTCTCCTGGTCTAGACCTCTGCCCTGCCCCGCATGGTCCCCAATGCCAGGAGGGCTAAAGTGTGTTCAAAAAATTATAAAGTTGAAGCCAAGATGGGGTATGGGGGCGGCTCAGGGTGGGCTCTAAACTCCTTCCGCTTCTTCCTGTGCCCACTGGCAACACCTCGAGGCAGCTGTTTGCCTGGATTTGGCTTCTGAGCGAGCACGCCTTGGGGCCAGAGATGAGCAGGCAGGCTCCCACTCCTGGTTGCCTGGGCTCGGAAACTCCCCATCCCAGGCGACACTTAGGTAGTGCCCTCAGGCGCTGATCATGGTGCTTTTTCATCATGTGTTTGGAGGGAGTATTCTCCATAGAGTAGAGCAGAGAGGAGGGAAGAACACAGCTGTGGAGCGTGGACAGTGTAGCCACAGACGCACTTTACACTAACAGCCTTCAGGGAGTCCCTTCCGTCCTCATTTCCAGAACTAGATCTCCCAGCACCTACCTGTCTAAATGGAGTTTTATCATCTCTGTCATAGACGCCCCCATCCTGGTTCCTTCCTGACTGTTCTCTGGCTTTACCATGGTCTCAGATCTCTACAGTGTTGATAATCTCTACAGTCTTGACATCCTGTGGCCCATTACTCCTTCTAGCAACTTCTTTCCGCTATTTTACTTTTTAAAGATATAATGGTAGCACTTCCTTGGAGGTCCAAGGGTTAAGACTTCACCTTCCAGTGCCAGAGATACGGGTCCAGTCCCTGATCAGGTAACTAAGATCCCACATGCCTCGTGGCCAAAACATCAAAACAGTGTTGTAACAAATTCAATAGACTTAAAAAATGCTCCACATCACCAAAAAGAAAAAGAAAAAAACCCAACTAAACAAAACAGAAGTAATGGTGATAATAGCTAACACTGTTTAAGGCATCACTGTGGGGGGTCCTGTGCTAAGCATGTTATTTACATGCTCTCATTCAAACCTCAGGACAGCCCTAAGTAGCACGACAGAGGTGCTGTCAGTGCCCCGTTTCACAGGGCAGGTTGCCAAGGCTGGGAGGGGCGTGGGTCACTCACCCAGGAAGAGGCCGAGCAAGGACACAAGCTGAGGCCTGTCTTCAGTATCTTCATACTGCGGACCCAGCAGAGTATCAGGGGCCATCACCAAGAGTTTAAAGGCAACTGTTTTGACACCGGGCAACAGTAACAAACTTACAACCTCTGAACTAGACTTTCTAGCACTATGTAGGACTGACCTTGGCAGAAGGGAAGAAATTCATTCTGAAAATTCCAAGGAAATAGTACTTAGCCACACAAAACTAAGGCGCTGTTTTCATACCTGCTGGTTTTTTTGGTCAGCATCTGACAACCACTCTGACCATGCCAGGACGGTGACCAGTTTTCCTGTCTTAAATGGGGAAACCGATGAAGTCTGGGTATTTCTGAATCACTGGGGATGTGAACATTGGAAGAAGGGCCAGAGCAAACCCTGTCTTGAAATCAACCCCTCTTCCCTCTTTCTTCTGTCATGTGAGTTTCAGACCAGGAGAGCAGATCAGTCTTTTGAGCAAAATCTGTTCATCAGTGTGGCCAGCAGAGATTGGAGTCCTCATTCTCAGGGTTGGAGTCCCAGCCCCTGTAAGCGGCCCGGCTCAATACTGTATCAATAATACATGGCCTGGGCCTTCTGCACCCAAGGCCTACTAATTGGCTAATTAAAAAGTGAATCGTGTCAAACAAGCAAACATGTAGCCCGCGAGAGACGTGTTCAGTTCTGGAGCCAAGGCCAAAGTCATGTCAGAGCCGTTTCATCTAACTGACCTTTGTTGTAAGCTGGCTGTTGGGGTAATCTCCAGAGCAGCCCTCTCCCCTGGTGTCCTTGGATCTCAGTGATCACAGCGGAGCTTGGACTTGACAGGTGCTTTGTGCATCTCTGCTGTATTAGTTCCCCACTGCTGCTGTAACAAATTACCGCAAGATCAGTGGCTTACAACACTCATTTACTGTCTTAGAGTTCCACAGGCTAGAATCCCAAAATCAGCCTCCTTGGCCTAAAATCAAGGGGTTGGCCAGGCTGTCTTCCTTTCTGGAGGTTCTGGGGAGAAATGTTTCCTTGCCTTTTTGCTTCCAGGGGCCACCCTTGGGCTTGTGGACCCCTTGCTCCCTCTTCTGAGACAGCAAAATAGCATCTCTCTGTGTATGCCTCCATCTTTACGTCTCTTTGTCTCTGACCCTCTCCCGCCTCCCTCAACCTCTTCTGAAGAGCCCTGTGATTACATTGGGCTACCTGTATTAAACAGTTCAGGCCAGCCTCCTTATTTTTTTATTGGAGTATAATTACTTTATGATGTGTTAGATTCCGCTGTGCAGTGAAATGAATCAGTATGTACACAGATATCCCCTCCCTCTTGGGCCTCCCTCCCACCCCACCCCCATCCCACCCCTCTGGGTCATCACAGAGCACCAAAACTCCCTGTGCTACAGAGCGGCCTCCCACTAGCTGTCTGTTCTACACATGGTGGTGTATATATGTCAACCCCAACCTCCCAGTTTGTCCACTCTCTACTTACCCCCAAAACATAAATACAATGGAATATTATTACCCCTAAAAAGGAACAAAGTTGAGGCATTTGTAGAGACAAGGATGGACCCAGAGTCTGTCATACAGCATGAACTGAGTCAGAAAAAGAAAACGAATATCGTGTATTAATGCATATATGTGAAATCTAGAAAAACGATACAGATGAACCTATCTGCAGGGCACGAATAGAGACACAGAGGTATGGACAGTCTCCCTATTTAAGGTCAATGGATTAGCAACTGTAATTCCATCTACAGCCTTAATTCTCCTTTATCATGCAATTTAAGACATTCAGAGTTTCTGGAGATCAGGATGTGGACATTGTAGAGCCATTATCCTATTAACCACAACCTTGCAGGCATTTGGGGACGTCTTCAGGTACTAGGTTCTGAAAGCTTCGGGAAGGTGCAATGTCTCTGGTCACTTGGTTTGTGTTCCTCCTCTATTAAGTGTGTAGATTAAACTGCCTTTTCCTGCCCAAACTTAGGCAGCACCCTTTGGATCTGTGGAAAACAGAGTTCCAGCAGTGAACGGTAGACAAGTGGGAAGAGCCAATATGAATGACAAGCCTCTGTCAGCAAAGACCAACAGCTCTGGGGCCTCAAGTACGGCTGGTTGCCAGGCAGCCAACTGTGCAAACTGGGACAAGTTTCCTTTCCTCTTAGTGTTTCAGGACCGCAGGTAAATGGCCATTTCCCCAGCCCTTGGAATGCTGGGTTATGAATGTTAGGGTTCAGAACTCCTCTGGGAAAAGTTTTAGAGTCCCGTTTTCATTTTGAAAATGGCCCCTCCTGAGTTGGCCATGGGTTGATGGCATGGGGGTTTGAATCTTGAGTATGTGGGGGATTATTATACTATTTTATTTTTATACATGTTTAAAGTTCTCCATAATGAAAAATTGACAGCCACAAAATAAGCCTTTCTGAGACCAAGCAAGCAAGGTTCTCATTCATTCTTTCAGATAACTCATTTCAGAACAGAAAAGAACTTGCCTTCGGAGTGTTTATGCATCTCCTACATCAAGCGTATATTTGTTCCCTGTACTTTATTAAGCCTTTTCATTAAGCTTCTCTTTATCTTGTATTTCTGGTTCAGCATGTTGAGAAAAAGGTTCTTATCCATTTGCAGGATGTTACTGGAAGTTATGAATATGGATAGATCCTGGGCCCGCTCATCAGAGATTCCAGTTGAGCCCAGTCAAGGAGCAGACGTGACAGTAATTTCTCTTTTAATGTTTCTTTCTCCAGATTGTAGATGCCTTTTTCATTGGCCGCTATGTCCTGCTGGCTTTCCTCACTGCCGCCTTCCTTGGAAGCCTTTTCTTGGTTCTAATCCATCACATCCTGGAGCCAGTCTATGCCAAACCACTGCGGTCCTACTAAGTCGTCTTCAGGAAAACCAAGACCTTGTTCTACCCCTCGCTTTGATGTCACTGGTGAACAGTAAGGTACCATTCAAAGCTTTGTGTTGACAACCTTCCTGCCTTAAGATCAGAGGATCATCTCTTCATCACGAAGACAAATCTGTTGAGTCCTGGCTTCCAGAAACAGGATTGCAGAATTGGCCCCGAGGAGAGATTTCTCACTAGCTTAAGGGGGATATCACTGTCTTCTCAGCACCTGTACCTCAGGTTTTCCACCTCTTTTGTAAAGGAAATAGCAACAGCGATCTGCTTAGGTTTTTCAATCAAGATATCAGCAAGTGAATTTTGAGAAAAAGCGTACTTTAGCTTCTCTCCAATGGATGGAAGAACTTGGTCCTTTTTGATAATATGTAAAATACTTTATTTCAAGGTCAAGATCATTTGGGAAAGAAAGGCCCTCAAATTTCAAAAGATTATTTTAATGTGGTTACTTGGAGACATATATCAGATGCCAGCTATGCAGCACTCTGCATGCCACACCACGGGGCTCCACAAAGGCCTTGGTGTCACTTTGCACTGCCTCGAGAAAGCAGTCAGCAGCAGCCAGAGGACTGACTTTCACCTCGAACTCCTGGGCACAGCTTCCTGAATCTAGCATTTCTATAGCTCAGGTTCATCGGGGCATTAGAGGCAGAGTTTGGAAACATCAGTTGTGTGTCCTGCGGCTCTCTCTAGATTCTTCTGCTTCCAGTATTTGGTGGTCTTTGTTCCTTTATTTATTTACTGTAAGTGTCCATGTTGGGTTATTGTCATCTCTTTCATCTTTGTAGCTCTTTCTCCAAAGCTGATGAGGAATGTCTATCCCTGGGCTTAGATATAGCTTTATACCTAAGTTCCCAGACCAAGTGAAATCTGTCGTTAAATGGTGGGTGGGGCGGGCAGCTCTAGGCTGTTTCCACTTTGGGAGTCTCAACCTGGCACCTGAGAACTATTCGAAGGACCTTCTGGCTGAAAATTAAGAACCAGAAAACAAGTTGGAAAAAGAACTTTGATAGAGTACATGCTATGTGCCAGTACCTCCACCCCTCCACAAATGTAAATGACAAGCCTATGTGTTAAGGGCAAAAATAAACTTTTGTACAAAGGGTATTTCAACTCGGCCTGCCTTCTGTAGATCCCATAACTACCGGTAGTGGTGAAGAGAATGATGGATCACTTTATATCTTTATGCTCAAAGCAATCATGTCCAACCCTTAAGGAAAAAAAAAATAAACCCACAGGAATGGGATAAGAAATAGAAGGCGGAGAGGGCACAAAATCACAAAATGAATTTCGCTAAGTTCTATGGGGGGACCCCCGATAAGCAGTGGTTAATATGGTACCCCTTGTGCTCAGGCCTCCCTGGAGACAGAGCTTAGAGGGTGTCCCTTAAATACAAACAGGAATCATCTCAGTGTTGCCATTCGTTGTTCTTTGATCAATGGCCTCAGCACAGGTTGTGCTACCCAGAGGGAATCCTGTGGCAAAGAAACTGGTGATCCCACTGTTTGGGAGGTGGGAGGAGGGCAAGTCAGGGCTTCTGTGTAAGAAAACAGGTTATTTCAGTTCAGTTCTGTTCAGTCACTCAGTTGTGTCCGACTTTGCTACGCCATGGACTGCAGCATAGCCTCTTAAAATTGTATCCTGACAAAGGCTACATCAGCACGTTACCCCCACTGATCCACTAGGTGGCGCTGTCTCAAGCTGGCAGAACACACTAGGTAATTTTCTGAGAAGTTCATTCTGTGTCTCGTAAAATAGAGGTAAAGCTAACATTCTTTACTGATGCGCAGTATCAGATATTTAATCTAAAAATTCATCAGAGTTATTGTACACTGTTGAGTTGCTAAGAAATGCACTATCATTCACCCACGTTGCACACAGCAGGTAAAAGCGTTCACTCAGAGCTCACTGTGCGCCCACAGGGTGTGAAGCATGGTCCTTGTGGAATAAATCCACTCGAGAACGCGGCTCTGAGGCTTCCTGGCTGCCTTCCTGACTCCGTCCTGGGATGAAGACATCCAAATCATTTCTAAATGTTTTTATTCTCACATAAAGTAAGCCATTTCTTGTTCTGTTCTCTGAGACAGACTTTTCTATCAACTCTGTCCTGTCGTTGCTGCAGTTGAACGATTTTGTTTTGCTTTGATTTGCATCGATGGGTCAAGGAACATGCTGTGGGGACATCCCTGGTGGTCCAGTGGTTAAAGAATCCAGCTGCTGCTGCAGGGGACACAGGTTCAATCCCTGATCCAGGACGACCCCACATGCCGCGGAATAGTGAGCCCACGTGCCACTCAGTTGGCCCGTGTGCCACAACTGAAGCCGTTGCAGCGAGAAGTCCTGGTTCCCCAACAAAGAGTAGCCCCCACTCAGCAACAGAGACTCGGCACAGCCAGAAAGAAAAATACAAAAGAAACCTGCTGCGGTTATTTCACAGGTGAGAGACAAGCAGAGAGAGAAGGGGACTGTAACAGCTGCACAAGTCGGTAGTGACGAGGCTCCCACTTGACACTGGGACCCTGGTGTCTCATTTCTCAGACAGTTTAATGATCAGTGTGGGCTTTCAGGCAACTCCTTATTTTTCCATTGGCTAATATTATTTCCTAACTACTTATTCCCACCATTCCTCTGACCCATATCCAAAACAGGTAAAGGACTCATTAAAGAATTCCTAATTAGTGCTCGCTTCGGCAGCACATATACTAAAATTGGAACGATACAGAGAAGATTAGCATGGCCCCTGCGCAAGGATGACACGCAAATTCGTGAAGCGTTCCATATTTTTCAAAGAAGACATACAGATGGCTCACAAACACATGAAAAGATGTTCAACATCACTCATTATCAGAGAAATGCAAATCAAGACCACAATGAGGTACCATTTCACTCTAGTCAGAATGGCTGCGATCCAAAAGTCTACAAGCAATAAATGCTGGAGAGGATGTGGAGAAAAGGGAACCCTCTTACACTGCGGGTGGGAATGCAAACTAGTACAGCCAGTATGGAAAACAGTGTGGAGACTCCTTTAAAAATTGCAAATAGAACTGCCTTATGACCCAGCAATCCCACTGCTGGGCATACACACTGAGGAAACCAGAATTGAAAGAGACACATGTACCCCAATGTTCATTGCAGCACTGTTTATAATAGCCAGGACATGGAAGCAACCTAGATGTCCATCAGCAGATGAATGGATAAGAAAGCTGTGGTACATATACACAATGGAGTACTACTCAGCCCTTAAAAAGAATAAATTTGACTCAGTTCTAATGAGATGGATGAAATTGGAACCGATTATACAGAGTGAAGTAAGCCAGAAAGAAAAACACCAATACAGTATACTGACACATATATATGGAATTTAGAAGATAGTAATGATGACCCTATATGTGAGACAACAAAAGAGACACAGAGGTATAGAACGGACTTTTGGACTCTGAGAGAGAGGGAAAAGGTGGGATGGTTTGGGAGAATGGCACTGAAACATGTATACTTTCTTGTAAGAAACGAAGCACCAATCTATGTTCAATGCAGGATGCAGGATGCATGGGGCTGGAGCACAGGATGATTCAGGTAGAGGATGTAGGGTGGGAGGTGGGAGGGGGCTTCGGCATTGGGAGATTGTGTTCACCTGTGGCTGTTTCATGTCAATGTATGGCAAAACAAATACAGTATTGTAATTTAAAAAATAAATAAATTAAAAAAAAAAAAGAATTCCTAATTAACACTTAGGTGTTAGTCACCCAGTCGTGTCCGACTCTGTGCCCACTAGAGTGGGCTGTAGCCCAGCAGGCTCCTCTGTCCATGGGATTCTCCAGGCAAGAATACTGGAGTGGACTGCCATTTCCTTCTCTAGAGGTCTTCCTTACCCAGGGATCAAACCTGGGTCTCCTGCATTGCAGGCAGATTCTTTACTGTCTGAGCTGCCAGGGAAGCTCAACCAGTTAACATTTCTAGTACAAATAAAAACATTTTATCAGGACTTCTTGGCATGAAGCTTTAGATACTTGGTTCTTACCACATAGGAGCAACTTTCCAGACGTGGGAATGGGAACCCCATGGGTCTGAATCTGAAGAAGTGATTATCCTCACAGGAGCATAAAAACTCAGGATTGGAAGAGATTTTATCGCTCACAGAATTCAACCTTTCATCTCTATTTCCAGCCCAGATACTTGGGAATATTCTCTTTTTACCTGCTGAACTCACAATTTTTATTGTATTTAGCAAACACGTACAAGGCGCTTTTCTAAGCACCCCTTAAGTATTAACTAACAGCATCCTTATAGCAACTCTTAAGTATTCTTAATACCCCCATTTCAAACAGGGAACAGAGGGGCAAGGTGGTTTGCTTGAGGTCACTCAGCGAGGAGTTAAACAGGAACCAGGACTAAAGTCGGGCAGTCTCAGCTCTTCACTGTCTTTTACCACGTTGTCCTGAAGGTAAAACAAAGGAAAAGGGAAGAGGCAGGAAGTAGCGAGGAAATGCAGTTGAGTCTACTGCAAAATCTGGAATCTCAGGAATCCAGGGCTATGCACTCAGAAGCCACATGGACTCAGGGACAGCCTCACTGATCAGCTCTGGCTTGGGGGCCCTGCGCTATAAGACTTCAGCTTCCCCCTCAAGTAAAGCTCCTCACTGATGGGGCGACTGGGGGTTTGACTGTCAAGGACACAAACGACCATCTCTCTCTTCAGCACTGCCTGCCTGGAAAAATGGATACTTGGGTTGGTTTTCAGAGGTGCCAATGGAAGAACCAAAGCCACAAGGCAAGAATGTGTGTGTGTGTGTTAACCTCTGTCTCTAGCAAGCCACATCAGTTGCTGTTTACTCAAGGAAAATATTTCCAAGCCCACCCCTGGCCCCCCTCCCCCCACTCAACACACACCTTACTGCCGCAGTTTCCTGGGACCTAAGAAATGACAGCAGGGATCAAAACCAGGGCCCAGCACCACAGACAGAATGAAAAGTTCATCTTCTGGTTTTCCTCACACACATTGGATACTGTAAAGCAGGGGTCCCCGACCTCTGTGATCTAATGCCTGACGATCTGAGGTGGAGCTAATGTAGTAATCCAAGAAATAAAGTGCACAATAAAGGTGATGCACTTGAATCATCCCGAAACCATCCACCCAGCCCCTTTGTCCGCGGAAAAATTGTCTTCCACAAAAACGGGCCCTGGAGCCAAAAGGTTGAGGAGCACTGATGTAAAGGATGTGCGTTTAGCCCAGGTCCTGCCTCAGGGAACTCGGTAGTTACACGTTTATTTGGTATTTGGTGGCATTTATTTGGTACTTAAATGCCCTGTGGCCATCCTCTCCACTTTTTTTTTTTAATCTTTGAGGATTTCTTTGGTTTTACTATCTTTAGACTGATATTGGCCCCTTTTACCCTGGGGATGTGTAATACTTTCCTATTGCTGCTGTAACAAATCACCACAAACTTAGTAGTAAAGAGGGCTTCCGTGGTGGCTCAGACGGTAGGTAAAGAAACTTCCTGCAATGCAGGAAACCCAGGTGTGACCCTTCGGTTGGGAAGATCCCTGGAGAAGAGAATGGCAACCCACTCCAGTGTTCTTGCCTTGGAGAATCCCATGGACGGAGGATCCTAGTGGGCTACAGTCCACGGAATGGCAAAGAGTCAGACACGACTGAACAACTAACACTTTCACTTTTTTCACTAGTAATTTAGAACAATACGAATTTATTAACTTATAGTCCTTTTGAGGTCAGATATCTGAAATGAGTTCACAAGGCTAAAATCAAGGTTTTGGAGGTTCCACGGAAGAATCCTGTTTCCTTGCCTTTTCCAGCCTCTGGAGGCTGCCCATATTCCTTGGCCTTGCCTCCACCTTCAAAGCCAGCATCTTCTGGGAATTCCCTGGTGATCCAGTGGTTAGGGCTGGGCACTTACACTGCTGAGGATGCAGGTTCAATTCCCAGTCAGGGAACTAAGATCTCGCATGCAAGTAGCAAGGTGGAAGCCAAAAATTAAAAAAAAATTTAAATATTTTTAAAAGCCAGCATCAGGGACTTCCCTGGTGGTCCAGTGGTTAGGAATCTGCCTTCCAACACCGAAGACATGGGTTCAATCCCTGGTCAGAAAACTAAGATCCCACATAGGGACAATTGAGCCTGCACACCACAGCTAGAGAGAGAAGCCTGCATGCCACAAGGAAAAGATGCCATGTGCCGCAACTAAGGCCCGCCGCCGCCAATAATAAATCAAGTAACTAAATGTTTAAAAAGGCCAGCGTCGTCTAATCTGACACCTGACACTCCTGCCTCCCTCTCCGGTTTATCAGGAGCAGCTGTGATTACATTGGGCCCACCCCCAATCCAGAGTAGTCTCCCAACAAGTCATGGTCCTTAACCGCATCTGCAGTCTCATTTACTATGAAAGATAACATTCAGTGATGCTGCATTCAGGACGCGGACCTCTCTGGAGGAGGGGGCAGCATTCTGCGCCCTCCCTCCCCAGTGTAGGGCCTCATCCTCTACCCCAAGGACCACCTCCTTCTACCGTCCCTCAGCCATCCTCCCCATACCCCACGCCTGCATAGCCAAGGCTGGCCCCTTAGCTCAGTCCACTCTCCAGAGTGCTCACCAACCCCACAACGTGTCCATTCCTTCCCCACCCTCACTCCTGATGGCCCCCCTCAGAGTGTGGAGATCCACCGAGCGTGGCTTTCCTTTTCTTAGCTTATCCCCACTCCTCCTCATTCGCCCAGCCTCCCCATGGATCTCCGAAGGAGGAATGCGAAGAGTTACTGCTTTTTAATTACAAGTGCTATTGTAACATCTATAAGGAAGAACACTTTAAGCTTAATTGAGACCAAATGTGAAGTTAAATTAAATGAATAACTAATTAACGTGATGCTCCCGCATTAGCCCCGAGTGAGTGCGGAGGCCCAGAGAGGAGCCAGGTAGGCCCCCAGGCCTCCAGGGACAGACAGCCGGTGCCCAGGGCTGCAGGGGAGCAGGGACCCTGGGCCCGGGAGCCAGGTGTGCCAGGGCAGATCTCGAGGTGAGGGGGCCCCAAACTCCCACCTTCACCCCAGCCCTCATTTCTGAGGCTGGCCCCGAGCGCCCGCACGCCCTTAGCGTCTCCGCAGCACCACACTGAGCCGATGACCGTGTCCTGCGCGTTTTCCAGTTCCCGCGCGCACATGGCAGGGGCTTCGGGCATGTTCATTTCAACCTCCGTCCCGTTCGTGGTTCCTTCTGGACGGTCACATTTGTTCGTCCTCTGCCACTGGGGTCGCCCTCCCCGGCCCGCCCCTTCAGGGCTGGGTGGCAGATGGCAAAGTCTCCTGAGTCACCACCCTGCTGTTTTTCTCTTGCATTGTTTAAATGCTTCCCTATTCCTGTCTCATCCCCTAACTAGACAAGCCCCTGAAACACTAACTTGTCTCCTTCACTCACAGGGATCCTCTGAAGGACGTGACGTTATCAGTTTTCTAATAAGAAGGTTCAAAGTGAGGCTGGGAAGAGGAGACCTCCAGAGGAAAAGTAAGCAGCCGAGGACGCCTCTGGAAGCCTAAAGGGAGCGCTGGCCACAGGCTACCATGGAGTGAAGGCGCCATCTAGTGGCTTCCCTGAGTGTGGCTGCTTTAGTTTTTTTTTTAAAACAGGGATGGGGGGCGGTTTATCTATTTTTATGTTTTATTATTTTATCTGGCTGCGTTGGGTCTTGGTTGTGCCACATCAGATCTTCATTGCTGCACACCGACTCTCTACTTGTAGCACACGGGTCTCCAACACACGGGCTTAGTTGCTCTACTGCATGTGGGATCCTAGTCCCTAACCAGGAATCGAACCTGTGGATTCCACGTGACACTGCAAGGTGGGTTCTTAACCACTGGGCCACCAGGAAGTCCCTAAACCTGATGCTGAAAGACGCCTTCTAGAACCTGAATTACAGTTCTGCTCTGGGGGCCTGAGGACCAAGATATCTCAACTCAATTCAGTTCAGTTCAGTTGCTCAATCATGTCCGACTCTTTGCCACCCCATGGACTGCAGCACTCCAGGCCTCCCTGTCCATCACCAACTCCCGGAGTTTATTCAAACTCATGTCCATTGAGTCAGTGATGCTATCCAACTATCTCATCCTCTGTTGTCCCCTTCTCCTCCTGCCTTCAATCTTGCCCAGCATCAGGGTCTGTTCCAGTGAGTCAGCTCTTCGCATCAGGTGGCCAATGTATTGAAGTTTCAGCTTCAACATCAGTCCTTCCAGTGAACACTCAGGATTGGTTTCCTTTAGGATGGACTGGTTGGATCTCCTCGCAGTCCAAGGGACTCTCAAGAGTCTTCTCCAACACCACAGTTCAAAAGCATCAATTTTTCACTGCTCAGCTTTCTTTACAGTCCAACTCTCACATCCATACATGACCACTGGAAAAACCATAGCCTTGACTAGACAGACCTTTGTTGGCCAAAGTAATGTCTCTGCTTTTTAATATGCCGTCTAGGTTGGTCATAACTTTTCTTCCAAAGAGTAAGTGTCTTTTCATTTCATGGCTGCAGTCACCATCTGCAGTGGTTTTGGACCCCCTCAAAATAAAGTCTGCCACTGTTTCCACTGTTTCTCCATCTATTTGCCATGAAGAGATGGGACTGGATGCATGATCTCAGTTTTCTGAATGTTGAGCTTTAAGTCAACTTTTTCACTCTCCTCTTTCACTTTCATCAAGAGGCTCTTTAGTTCTTCACTTTCTGCCATAAGGGTGGTGTCATCTGCATATCTGAGGTTATTGATATTTCTCCTGGCAATCTTGATTCCAGTTTGTGCTTCATCCAGTCCAGCGTTTCTCATGATGTACTGTGCATGTAAGTTAAATAAGCATGGTGACAATATACAGCCTTGACGTATTCCTTTTCCTATTTGGAACCAGTCTGTTGTTCCATGTCCAGTTCTAACTGTTGCTTCCTGACCTGCAGACAGATTTCTCAAGAGGCAGGTCAGGTGGTTGGTAGTTCCATCTCTTTCAGAATTTTCCACAGTTTATTGTGACTCACACAGTCAAAAGCTTTGGCATAGTCAATAAAGCAGAAGTAGATGTTTTTCTGGAACTCTCTTGCTTTTTCCATGATCCAGCGGATGTTGGCAATTTGATCTCTGGTTCCTCTGCCTTCTAAAACCAGCTTGAACATCTGGAAGTTCACCGTTCACGTATTGTTGAAGCCTGGCTTGGAGAATTTTGAGCATTACTTTACTAGCGTGTGAGATGAGTGCAATTGTGCAGTAGTTTGAGCATTCTTTGGCATTGCCTTTCTTAGGGATTGGAATGAAACTGACCTTTTCTAGTCCTGTGGCCACTGCTGAGTTTTCCAAATTTGCTGGCATATTGAGTGCAGCACTTTCACAGCATCATCTTTCAGGATTTGAAACAGCTCCACTGGAATTCCATCACCTCCACTAGCTTTGTTCGTAGCGATGCTTTCTAAGGCCCACTTGACTTCACATTCCAGGATGTCTGGCTCTAGGTAAGTGATCACACCATCGTGATTATCTTGGTCATGAAGATCTTTTTTGTACAGTTCTTCTGTGTATTCTTGCCACCTCTTCTTAATATCCTCTGCTTCTGTTAGGTCCCTACCATTTATGTCCTTTTTGAACCCATCTTTGCATGAAATATTCCCTTGGTATCTCTAATTTTCTTGAAGAGATCTCTAGTCTTTCCCATTCTGTTGTTTTCCTCTATTACTTTGCACTGATCACTGAGGAAGACTTTCTTATCTTTCCTTGCTATTCTTTGGAACTCTGCATTCAAATGGTTATATCTTTCCTTTTCTCCTTTGCTTTTGCTTCTCTCCTTTTCACAGCTATTTGTAAGGCCTCCCCAGACAGCCATTTTGCTGTTTTGCATTTATTTTTTCTTGGGGATGGTCTTGAAGGAGCAAGACCATCCACAAGAAAAAAAGATATTTCAACTGGCTCCTGCTTTTCAAGCCGGAGTGAGTCTTAGTAGTTTGAGACTATTTGTCACCACTGGTATATATACAACCTGTCTCAGTGTGGAGGGATTTGTATCCAAAGAATGAACTAGCCTCCAGACATACCCTTGGGTTATCAGTATCCCCACTGCTGAGGAAAGGAGTACACAAAGGCTTTATATTGTCACTCTGCTTATTTAACTTACATGCAGAGTACTCATGCGAAAATACCAGGCTGAATGAAGCACAAGCTGGAATCAAGATTACTGGGAGAAGTATCAGTAACCTAAAATAGGCAGATGACACCACCCTTATGGCAGAACTAAAGCGCCTCTTGATAAAAGTGAAAGAGGAGTGAAAAAAATGGCTTAAAACTCAACATTCAGAAAACGAAAATTATGGCATCCAGTCCCATCACTTCATGCCAAATAGATGAGGAAACAATGGAAACAGTGAGAGACTTTATTTTCTTGGGCTCCAAAATCACTGCAGGTGGTGACTATAGCCATGAAATTAAAAGACGCTTACTCCTTGGAGGAAAAGTTATGACCAACCTAAACAGCATATTAAAAGCAGAGACATTACTTTCCCAACAAAGATCCATGTAGTCAAAGCTATAGTTTTTCCAGTAGTCATGTATGAATGTGAGAGTTGGACTATAAAGAAAGCTGAGCACCGAAGAATGGATGCTTTTGAACCATAGTGTTGGAGAAGACTCTTGAGAGTCCCTTGGGCTGCAAGGAGATCCAACCAGTCCATCCTAAAGGAAATCAGTCCTGAATATTCATTGGAAGGACTGATGCTGAAGCTGAAGTTCCAATACTATGGCCACCTGATGCAAATAACTGACTTACTGGAAAAAACCCTGATGCTGGAAAAGATTGAAGGTGGGAAGAGAAGTGGGATGACAGAGGATGAGATGGTTGGATGACATCACTGACTCAATGGACCTGAGTCTGAGCAAGTTCCAGGAGTTGGTGACGGACAGGGAAGCCTGGTGTGCTGCAGTCCATGGGGTCACAAAGAGTTGGACACAACTGCGTAACTGAACTGACTGAACTGCCTCCCTCTAGGCACGCCTGCCATGAGCACCCCAGTTTGAAGCACCCAGCACACCGCTCCGAGGTCCTGGGATGCTGTGCCAAGAGCCCACATGATCCCCAATGAGCACAGGAGCATCTGGCAACACACATCGGCACAGGAGCTGATGGGCAGTGTCAGAGGGCAGACAGAGATGCCAAGAGCTTGCCTGGCAGACCCAAGGGTTCAGGGTGGCCAAAGTGAACAGTCAGTAACCACTGGCATTTCATTATCAAAATATTTAATAACATACTGGGACTCTGGGTCATGCCCCCTGCCCCACCGCCCTACACACTTCCCCAACAGCACTGCCCTGATAAGCCATCTGCCCTGGGGACACAGAGGGCTGGGACAAGAGTGAGGCAAGGTGCCCTCACACTCAGGGGCTGGCCACGCCTGGGAGTGACACCCGCCCACCCCGCCCTGCCTCTCCCTGGTCCCTGGAGGGTACAGCAATAATGTTTTAATCAAAATGGGTCAGGAGTTAGAAACAGGATCAGATCGATGGTAGAAGCAGGGGTGCCAGTGTGGGGAAACACATGGAGAAACAGGCTTGTGGACATAAGGGACAAGGAGAGGTCTGGTGGCTCTGAAATACACACTTTCAGGTAGAGGCTGATTACAGAGGTTCCAGTTTAACATGAGAAGGAGAGACACACTCTTTCCAGGCCTTGGCCTCACCGAACCTCGGCTATCCATCTTGGAATCTGAACAAGAAAGAGTCTGAGCAGACCCCTCCTTGTACCAAATGCTGACAGCCCTCAGCCCCAATGCCTCCGGCCTGCAGTCTCCAGAGCTCAGGCCTGGATCACTGTCAGCGAAACTGACACCATCAGGGATCCTCACAGTCGCTCCTCTCCTTCCGCTGGGCCTGCTCAGGACTGTACGGTATGCTGAATCATTGCCCTGTTATCAAGGGTTTGGAAGTTAATAGATATTGTTTAATAACCATTAGGATCAGGTAGCCTCTGTGCTCTGTTAGTCCCCAAACAATGATGGAAATCTTCTCTGACATGTTCCCGGCACCCACAAGACTGGTTACGTGTTCATAAATTTTCACTTAGGAATGCATGTCCTGCCTCCCCGTCCCCCAGGTTAGCCACAGAATCGTCCGGATGGTCCCTGGGCGGCATGGGGGTGCTCCTAGATTGCTGTCCAGCCTACCCCATCCTGTTTAGTGACCCTGTAATAAACTGATCCACTGATGGCGCAGAGCTGTCTGAGCGTTTTGTTTTGGTCTCAAGATGCCTTCTCAGTATGGTGAGCACTCTGCGTTCCCTCCATTCTCCAACAAGGCCCTTGGGTTTTCCATGTCCTCGAACTTGGCGGTCCTTTCCCGTGGAACATCTCCTAGCCCTTGGAAGCTTCGCGGGCTGGGCTGGCTGCTGCTGGGTCAAGGGGGCTTTTGCCTCAGCCATCTGTGTAGGGGGCACTTTGGGACCCGGCAAGGTCCCTCCATGTTTCTGCTCTGATCAGGGGCCTCACATTTCTCTATACCTGCATGAGGAGGACAGAGGCAGTGCAAGAGAAGGTGAGAGACTGGTTAACAAGTGTTGGCTCCCGTCCCAACAGTGGGAACAGGGAAGGCAAGTCCCCTTGCCTTAATACTGGGTCCCTTGGCCAAAAAGTTAGTTTGGGTTTCCCCATAACATCATATGAAGGAGATAAAACTGGTCAATCCTAAAGGAAATCAGTCCTGAACATTCACTGAAAGGACTGATGCTGAAGCTTCAATACTTTGGCCATCTGACGCAAAGAACTCATTAGAAAAGACCCTAATGCTGGGTAAAATTGAAGGCAGAAGGAGAAGGGGAAAACAGAGGATGAGATGATTCGATGGCATCACCGACTCAATGGACAGGAGTTGGAGCAAATTCCAGGAGTCGGTGATGGACAGGGAAGCTTGGCGTGCTGCAGTCCATGGGGTCACAAAGAGTTGGACACGACTCAGCAACTGAACTGAATAGGTAGCATTGGATGGAAAAACCCGAACGAACTTTTTGGCCAACCCAATAACTGCTTTTCATCTCGTTCATTGTCATTAGGGCTCCCCGTCACCTCTTCAGCAGGGAGCACCAAGCCAGAATCATGTTTCAAAAATCTTTACAGTATTTGTACCAGTCTGACGGCTTTGCAAAGCCATGTCACGTTTTATCCCAGAGTGTCTCAGCCTGAGACCAACCCAATCAGGTATTTAGGAACGAGCACCCCCATTGGATACACAATGACGCGGACATTCGGAGAAGGTGCCAAGGCTGGACAGAAGCAGGCAAGCAGAGAAGTCAGGACTGTCCAGGGTTTCTGGTGCGGAGCCCTGGCTCTGTGCCTCCGCAGCCCCGACACAGGCCCTCCTCAGAGAAAGACCCGCTGACGATGCGGATGGTTGTGAACTCGCACACCTAGGTCCAAAGGCAGGCTCTGTTGGGACAGCCTAAAGGCCTGAGGTGTGTCCCGTGAGCGCTGAGCCTCTCGGGGGCTGCTGAGACGGACATCAGTACAGCTAGACAGACCCAAGTCAACGGCCAGAGCAGACGCTCACTAAGCATCATTCTCCTCCCCTCCTGCCGCAGTCCCTCTCCTCCCCGGGTCCCCGCAGGCCTGGCCTGGGGGTGGGGTGCAGCAGGTGGAGGCAGCACTGGTCTTGAGGTGCCATCCTCTGCTCCCCCTCCAGGGCAGGGCAGGACGGAGACGCCACTGATGCCTCCTGCCCTGCGGGTTGCTCTCCCTGAGCCAGGATGACACCTTCCTTAAAGGGAAGTGCCTCCCCAGATATGGTGCTGGTTCCCAGGCCCCCAGTGGGTTCTTCCTCACGTTTACCATCCAGACCAGGTCCATCGCTCTGGCCGCTTCTCAAGAGCAAGAGCTCCCTAAGGAAAGCCAGAAAGGTGGCGAGAGAACATTCCCAGCCTCAGCACCAGCTGCACGGTCCAGCCTCTCACGCCCAGCCTCAGCTGCAAGCCTGTCTGAGCCACCTCCGCACCCACCACCGCTGGGCGACCGGCAGACCACACCTCAGGTCAGCTTGGGGTTTTGTTCCAGAGGCTTCGCTTGGCACTTGCTTTTTTTCTGTATACCCCAGGCAGACAGGCCAGATGCCCTTCGCTTCTGAACTCTGGGAGGTGCAGACAGCCCAGCGTCCGAGTTCAGAGGAAAAACTATTTCCTCAGATGCCATCTCCTCTGTCCTGGGGGACGGGGTCCATCCCAAACCCTGTCACTCTCCGTAAGGAGAGGCTGCCGACCTTCCCAGCAGCTCTGGCCTCTGAGGAAATACTTCCCGAGCACCATATTCAGCCCAGAGTCCGAATCTTTGGAACTGGCCCCCAAGGAAAAAGCGAAAGTCAGAAAAGTCAGGAAAATCAGAAAAATCACACTGGAGGAGAGAGAGGCTTTGCATGCACTCTTAAGAGCACAGTAGTCACAGACTTGAAGGAAATACTCACAAAAGTCATGGGACTTGAGGAAAAGACTATCACGCGTGGGTTAGGGCCACATTAGAGCTATGGAGACACATGGGACAACAGACGACGTTAGTGGAGCTGGGGGCCAGGCTGGGGCTCACGGAGCACGTTCAGGGTCCGCGAGCCGCGTCCCTGAGGTCTGGGCTGGAGCTGGGCTCAGACTCTGTGCAGAGCCCCAAGTGATGGATCTCACTCTCAGGAGGAGTGAGGCCAGATGGACAGGGCTCCAGCGCTCCCTCCGCTGGACTTACCCTCTGTCTTTGCTCAGGGATGACTTCCAGGCCAGGATCTCTTTGTATACCAGCCGGCAGAGGAGCTGGGGGTTGGAGGGGAGGGAGACATGATCATGGAGCACCAGTCCCTAACGCTAGGTGACCGCTGGGCTGGCTGTTCACGGTGCCATTCCACAGGGGGTCACCCATGGGGGCAGAGTGCTTCGTGAAAAGGAAGCAGTCCTCGTTGTCCGGACACTTTGGAGCCCCAGGTTCCAGGCCTGCAGGAGGGGACCCTCTCCCTACCCATCTGTGTGCCCCCAAACTCTTACCAAGCAGGCCAGGACGTCGGCAGCGATGAGCATGTAGAAGACGTTGTTCCAGCCCGTGGGTGATATGAGCCCGGCCAACAGAGGCCCCAGAGCCGCACCTGTGTGGAGCACGGTGTCAGAGGAGGGACCAGAGCAGGGGCCCTGCCCTCCATCCTAAAACTCTGCCCAAGACCAGGCTCGGGGGTCTGTTGGGAGAGCCCAGGGTGAAAGTTACAGACCTATGGATCCAGTGCCATCGATGATGGCTGTGACAGTGGACAGCGCCTTGGCGTTGCCCTTCAGGCTCTTGTGCGTCCCCTGGAGAGAGATAGTAGAGTTGTGGTGGGTGGGGGTGGGAGCCGAAATAAGAAGCAGCGCCCGAGCAGGACCAGGACTGAGAAAGCGGCTGGCTCGGGTAAAAGGAGCGATGAGGGTTTGGAGTTGGGAAGAAACGGGGAACCAGGGCAGACTCTGAAGGACTTTGAGGATCTCGTCTCTGCAGGCTAGGGGAAGGGGAAAGACGTGGGGAAGATGAGCCTGGAGACAGAGGCCCTGACCAGGCCCCCGAGGTGGTCCTGCTTACCAGGTCAGCCGAGACAGCGGTGGTGATGAGTGCATAAGGGCCGTTGACCAGGCCTCCACAGATAAGCAGCATGACTGAGGTGGTTAGGAGAGGAGAGGCCACCATCAGCCTCTGCCCCAAAGTGGGTAAGTCCCCCAGGCTCCAGGCCAAGAACCTCCACTTCCCCAGGCTGCCCACCGTGCCCCCAAGCCAGCCTTGTGTGGGCCCCAGGGCAGCGCCAGCTCCCCACCTATGGAGATGCCAATTCCTCTCTGGCCCACGTGGTTGTACAGGAACATCTGAGAGAGGAGAAGCAGGGGGCAGGCTCACACTCTGGCTTCCCCGTGGGCCACCTCCATTAGCCTAGAGCCCAGAAGACTGGGGACCCCAGAAGCCCGCTTCCCCTTCTTTCCTTTCATACCCTGGCCTCTTGGTCCTCAAGTGTCTCAGGGAGGCAGGGTCTAACACGCAGTAATCCATTGTTTCTCTTTGCCCCAGAAGTCTCCTCTCCTATCAAACCTCAGCCTCTTATTCTTTCCTTGGTCAGGAAGTTTAGCAGCTGATATCCGCCCCCCCCACCCCAACTGAGGTCAAAGAGCCACTAGTTCTTTTCCAAAATTCTCAGTCTGGATCTCTTTCCCTCTGGTGATCCTGGCTTCTCCTCCCCTGGCCGTGCACAAGGCTGCACACACTCAAAGAGACGGGTGTGTGTGTGTGATGCCCGGGTGTGCACACAGCTCCCAGCCCTCGACCTTGAGGTTCTACGCACCATGGGGGCAGCCAAGATCAGCATGACGCAGCAGGTGGTGGCCCTGCCATTGATGTAGTCAGAGATGAGCCCCCGCCAAGATGCCGCCTGGAATACAACATGCACACTGCCGCCCCAGGCACGGGGGGACCCCGAGCACCGCCCCAGCAGTCCACCCAGCATGAGCCTGACCGGGGCACCCCGGGCCAGCAGACTGTTTCCCCCTCTGCAACCGTCCCCATACCCATGGCTCACGGGAGGGCCACCTGGGCAGGATGCCACCTTTTCCCTCTGAGGCCACCTGCCTAGGTCATGTCCCGCTGGAACCTGTCCCTTCTCTCTGCAACCCGACAAGAGAAGAGGTGGATCCAGCTGAAAGGCACAGCAGGGCGTGGCCTTACCTACGATGCCACCAACATCGAACAGCGTGGACAGGTCCCCAGCCTCTTTGGCAGAGAAGTGAACTGTGGAAAATGAAGCACATGCTCAGACCTGGGGACTCAGGGCAGACAGCGTGGAGGGCCACTGCTGGAAGAGTCCCGGCAGACTCCCAGTCCGGGATCACTGCCCACTTCTTCAGAGGAAGGAGTGGGGGTCCCTGAGGGAAGCGCCTGGCCTAGGTCCCAGGTGAGTCTGCAGCAGTTTGGGACGGGACACCCTTTCTGGCCCCCAGGCCGCTGTCGGATGGCCTTGACCTCTGGGAGCACGGGGATCTGGCCCTGAGGACCCTGTCCCACCGGGGCCACCCCAGTGCTGTCTGAGCCTCAGCCTGTCCAGCCACATGCCTGCCCACCCCTGACGGAGCAGCACGCCTGCACAGGAGCTTGTCACCTCCTTCTGAGGTCCCTACTGATAAACAGAGCCAGGAAGGAGGCTCACTGGGGAAATGGGCACCTCAGGCCCCTGACCTTGCCCTGGGATTAGAAAGCAGGGCGCCCAGCAGCGTGGCTGGCAGCCCAGCCCTCAAGGCTGATTGACGCTCTGTAGCCAGGATCCAGGCCACAGAACAAAGAGGCAGTGTCCACGGGGCCGCCCTGGGCGCTAGCCCTGTCTCTGGGGGAGGCCCCTCAGTTGCAGACAGGATGAGGGTGGGAGGGGGCCGATTACAACTTGAGATTTGGCCTTGATTCATCCAAACAGCATCCTGTGGCCCAGTGTACCGTGTGGACCACAGCTTGTTCCCCCAGGGCCCTGGAGGGAGGCTGGTGACCCTGCTGAGAGGTCCTTGACCCTGGCAGGACTCTGGGGCTCTGGGCTCTGGGGGCAGCACGGCTCCTTGATAGAGCAGCCCCACCTGGGGAAAACCAGAGGCTCAGGATGGGAGGACATAAACATCCTTTCCTAACCACAGAAGTGACCTCTCCTCATCTGTCCATCCTTGGGCAGGGACAGAGGCGGGGGACAAGAAGTCCACAAGGTGGGCGGCCCAGCAGACCTAAGCACCGGGTATCAATGACCCAAGTATCCCGGCAGCCCCTGGGAAGAGAATGGTGTTTCCCACCAGGCTACCAGCAGTGGGGGCAGCTTGTCAGGCGCTCTTCCTTGGGCTGGGGGAGGCTTGAGAGACTCCTGGAGGCATTCAGAAAGCAGACCGTTTCTCCAAGACCCTCTGATCCCACCCATCTATGAGCCAATGGGCCTGAAGCGGGGTTTCGCCTACACTTGAGGCCGGAGTAGACGTTAGAGAGGATTTGAGTTCCTAACCTCGACTGAGTGCCAAATGAGGAAAAGTGGCTGGGATCAGTCAGGGACTAGGAGGGTTTCTGCAAAATTTAGCTTCCCATGAAAGAAAAAAATTTTCCTTCTGTGCTAGAAGAGGATCGGCAGAAATCCTGCCTATTCACGGAGTCATAAGCATCACGCGGCGGGGTTCTTCCTTGGAGGCCCCCCTGCTCCTATCTCCCCTCTTCTTCCCCGTGTACTCACCCACATTGGAAATGTACAGGGGCAGCCAGTAGAGGAAGGTGTAACTGACCAGCTTGGCGAAGAGCAGACACAAGGAGAACTCGACCACGCCCTGGGAGCACAGCAGAGGGCGGATGAGAAGGTGGGCAGGACAGCCTGGGGCCTGCGACCTCCGAGCCCTGCGCCAGCACTTTCCACCACCCACCACACAGAGCAGCCTCTAGAACACCTCCAGTCTCAGGTACAGCAACGTGCCTGCTGCCTGAATGCTAGGGTAATGTCCGGCCACATTACCCCCAGGAGGGCCCCCACCCTAAGCACTGCACATAAAGAAACTCTGAAAACCTCGGATCACCCTGAGTGTCCCCAACTCCTGAGACCCAACAGAAAAATCTAGAGAGCCCTCTCTCTTCCTTCTGGTCCACAGATGACTCACCGGGATGCGCAGGGCCCCAAAGAAGCTGATGGCGGAAGGCTGAGCACTTGCTTCCTTCGAACAGGTGACAGATGACTCCAGGCTGCTCTCTTTGTTACAGCTGGGTCCATTTGCAGCGTCCTCGGGGTGGTCTTGGCTCTCTTCTGGATTACCCTGAGCAGAGAAGAGCCCTTACTGGGGGCACATCCACATACCACTCTCTTACCAGCTAGAGGGACAACCCACGTGAGATGAGTTGCATGAGGTATGCATCCCCCTCCTGGACCGGACTCACCACCTGCCAGGGAGCCACCCATGGGCCCAACTTGGGACACACAGGCCCCTCCTCAACTCCCCAGGCCTCTCTGGGACCAGCCCCTGGTGGAGTGGGGCTGGGGGCCACACTCACGTGGTGCTGAGGCGGGGAGCAGTCCACGTCTTCTGGGTCTGAAAGGAGAACCTTCTAAGAAGCTTGCCACCAGACCAGGCCCTGACTCTGCACGGCATGTGACCCCACCACACCCTCAAGGGGGCCCGTGGGAGCATGAGGGAGCCGGGGCTCCAGAGACCACCTTTGAGGCCTGGGTCTCCTAATCACGAAAGCCTCGTGGACTTTTGTTCTCTTGCTTACAAGTGACCGTGGCCATGACTCCACGGGCCATCTGTCAGGGAGCCAGGAAAAAAGCAGCAAGCATGGAGAGGGTGCCGTCCAACCCATTTCTCCAGCGTCAGGCTCAGAGGAGCCAGCGTTTTCCAGGCATCCTGACATACGTCTCACAGACACTCTCCACAGCCCAGGAAAGCAGGTGTCCCATGTGAGAAATCGAGACTCAGAGAGGTTGTTCTCTGAGTCACACGTCTAGGCCTCCAACCCCGCAACCCACACGCGACCAGCCTCCTCCTCCCGGAACCTAACTGGGAGGCTTCGCTCTCTGGCCCTGTGGGGACGGGGGGAGAGGGGTCCACTCACATTCGATGAGGAAGAAGAAGGTGATGATGCCCATGATGGCGGTGATGACGCCGGGCACCACGAAGGACAGGCCCCACTGCTGATCCACCCACACGCCAGCCAGCAGGGAGCCCAGGATGTTGCCCACAGATGTGTGGGAGTTCCAGATGCCCATAATGAGCCCCCCGCCTGGAGGGGAGGCGGGGAGGGAGGCAGGGAGGCAAGAGCAGGAAAGGTAAGAAGAGAAGCCCCGGGCTCACGGAGACCGCCCGGCCAAGTGTGAACAGCTGGCTGCCTGCAGCCTCTGTGCCCGAAGACCCCAGTCAGGAAGGGAGAGGCAGGGCTGGCTGGCATGAAGTGAGTGACAGCCAGCCCTGCGGTGTCCTGCTCCCCAGCCAGCTCCCTGAGCAAGCCCTGCCTCCCCCTCCGTCCCAGGGACGCAGCCCCACTGTTTCTTCTCTTGCCCTGAGGCTGTGACTTTGAAGGCCTCAGTTAAGGGTGACTGCCCCCAGGGGACATGGGCACTGTCTGGAGAGTTCTGGTGATCCAACCCAGAGTGTGCTGGTGGTGTCTAGCAGGTAGAGGCTGCTAAATGCTACAATGGGTAGGATGGCCCCCAACAAAGAATTACACAGCACCAAATGTAGTCCACAGTGTTAACAGTGCCAGGGCTGAGAAACTCTGCCCAATTTTTTTTTTTTTTTTTTTTGCACAAAAGCCAGTTCAAGGGGAAAATAAATAAATATATAAGACATATACATATATATGCATTAAAAATATATGGGTATATGTATTTATGTATAAACACACACACAGAGTTTTATAGGCTTCATTTCTGTCTTCATGCAAAATGGAAATTCATCTATTATGAGGAAAAGGCATAACGAAGATGGCAGGTTTTAAGGATTAAAACCTCAGCAATGACAAAAATCACTGCTTTTAGTCACACGTTTGTATCCCAGCCTGTGAAAGTCAGCAGGACGGAGGCTTATTTCTAATCTTTGGTCCTAAAATCATATCAGAGGCCACAAGGGACCTCCTGCCCCCACCCCAGCCCAGCACCCCAAGGCAATGCCCACCCTCCTCCCTGGTCATACTCACTTGCCCTTCCCGAACCAGTTGCCCACGCAGCTCACCACGGCGGGCCAGCCCGTGGTCTGCACAAGTCCATTGAAGATCTGCAGGGAAAGTAGGGGGACAGAGGCCCCTGGACTGAGTGGTGCAGCCTCTGGGATGGAGGAGCCCTCCAGAATCCACACTATGTGCCCCATTCCTTCACACGCGTGCACACACCCACCAGCTGATGCCCCTCTGACCCAAGGTCCCCACAGTAGAGACTGGGCCTCACAGGCGCCTCCAGGGACCTCAGGCTGGTGCTCAGTGCAGACTCCTTGAGCTGGCGAGGCCGCCCTGGCTATGGGCATGGGACCCCGCACTGTGATAAAGGAGTCTGGGTCGGGATCTGCTGTGACCCAGAGCGGCTGGGAAGGACTCAGCTTCTATGGTCTTTCTGTGCAGGAACAGAGGCCCGAGTGCAAGACGGAGGAGGCTCGTACCTGCACCAGCACAAAGTACCAAAGCACGTGGATGTTCCAGAAATACCCCAGGCCAAACAGTGAGGTGAAAAGGCCACTGAGCAGCATTCCAGCTGTGAGGTAGTACCGGAGGGGGAGCCGCTCCCCAAAATGCCGCTGCAGAGAGAATTGGATTCGTGGTTCATCTCCGCTACCTCGCACCCCTGCCCCACCCCCCGCCTCCTGGCTCCCCCAGGGCCCCAGCAGGGACCTCTGTGTTGCCACTAGGAGCCTCTGCTTTGTTTGACGACGCACCTTGCAATGTGCCTGGCAAAGTGGCCTCTCTGACATCCCCGTGACCCTCTTCTTCCCCCTTGGCTGACCAGTCCATCTCATGCATTTTCTCTTGCATCACCTTTATGGTTTTACTTGCCACGTATGTACACGTACATGGCCCAGCTGTATGTCTACAGCCCTGAACTTTCTCCCAGGATCATATCCACATTGCTTCTGGACATCCTGACTGCGGTGCCTCCCAAACAGCTGCTAATCAACAACTCTGAAGACTGGACTCCTCTGCCTACCTTGCAGACCCTGCCCCGTGTCTGTGCCCCTCAGTGGACTGGATGGCACCCCCACATTTGGCCACTCAAGTCAGAAATGAGCTACCTCAGTCTCCTGTCCCTGCAGCCCACCCTCCACAAGCGACCTCCAAGACGTGCCCGCTGCTCCTCTTATCTCTCTCCAGCGCATCATTTCTCTCCATATCTATTATCAATAATACCGTTCTAACTCAAGCTTTCCTCCAAGCCCAGCTGGAGCTACTATCAAATCTGTTCCTTAGTTTGACCTGCTAGTCAGCCCTGAAGTGAAGTGTTAGTCACTCCATCGTGTCCAGCTCTTTGTGACCCCATGGACTATAGCCAGTTGGGCTCCTCTGTCCATGGGCAAGAATACTGGAGTGGGTTGCCATTCACTTCTCCAGGGGATCTTCCACATTGCAGGCAGATTCCTTACTGTCTGAGCTACCAGAAAAGCTGATCAGCCCTTCTCTCCCTCAAGTCCACCTCCACCAGCCTCTCAGTATCTGTCTGACATGTAGATCTGAACATGACACCCCTGAGCCGCCCACTCACTGGCTCTCCTGTGCTCACAGCCTAGTACATGGTGACCTCATTCTTCAGCCCCGTCTCCTGGATTTTACATGCTGGTAAACCTGTTGCGAGTCCCCAGTCCACCCCCTGCCCTCTGTGCAGTCATGCTGCTTCAAATTACACCTGCCTTATTTCACCAAGCCAGGACTCCATTGTGCGAGTGTGCTCAGCCATGTCTAACTTTCTGCCACCCTGCGGACTGTAGCCCGCCAGGCTCCTCTGTCCAAGGAATTTTTAGACAAGAATATGGGAGAGGGTTGCCATTTCCTCTTCGAGAAAATCTGCCCCACCCAGGGATCAAACCCGAGCCCCCTGTGTCTCTCGCCTTGCAGGTGGATTCTTTACTCACTGAGCCACTGGGAAAGACTCTTGTCTTTATTCAGTTCATCAGTTCAAATGTCATCTCCTCCAAGAAGCCTTTCCTGACCCCTCTTTTCTAATCCCAGCTCAGACAAAGTGACTCCTTGGAGCTCCGTACGTAGCCACCTCTGTCTCAGAGCCACTGCACTGTTTATAACATAGCTGCTGAAGTATCGGTCACTCGACTAGGCTGTGAGCTCTCTAGAGGTAGTACCCAGTCTCAGCCACCCTCAACTCCTGGGAATAAATATCATGCTTGCTACATAAAAGCCGTGCTGGGCTTTCAGCTTTCGAGTTATCCATCAAGGACCCCCGTCCAGGACAGACCATATTCCAGCCACACCGTTGACACACCATCTGAGTGATAAACTCAAAGAAGATCCAGGAAGGCCTTTGCAGGAGAGTTACTAAAGAGGGAGTCAGCCAGATGAAGGAGCAGGCTGGCAACACGCCAGCTACGGGGTGGTGGGATGTGTGGAAGGCTTGTCTCATTTCCAGCAACTTTCTCTCTTTGACCCCGCTGCCCCAGTTTGGTGTAGAGAAGACAGCAGCCTGATCCATCCTGCAGGACAGCACAGGCTCTGCCTCTTACCTGATGAACATGCCGATGGCGTAGGGCCACGAGGAAGGCATTGTCTACGGCCCCCAGTAGCTCCTTGTAGTTGCTCTTATCTGAAGGCAGATGGGGGAGACAGAAAGCTGGCTGTCTGGATGCCCCCAGCAAGAAGCCCTTCCCGGGCCTGGATGGCAAGCAGGCATGGGGCGGGGGTGCAGCTCACCCCGCTCTTACCAAAGGGGGCCCAGTTGCACCACGTGGTGTCGTTGAGACTGTGGGTACTATTGAGGGGCTGGATCACCTCTGAGCAGTTGTGGTGCAGACGGCTCTGGAGAGGCGACGGGCACGCAGGTCACGGGTTAGCTGGTGGCCCCAGAGTCAACCCAGCCCGCAAGGGAGTCAGGAACCTCCCCCACCACAGCAGCCCACTGCCCCTCCCCACTGGACTCCCTGCATCTGCCTCTGACACCCAGTCTGGCAGGTATGGCTCTGGAGACAAGGTGCCATGGCAGAGCCTCAGTGAAGGGCAGGGGTATCTATGAGCAGCACTCAGGGGACCCAAGGTGCCTGCTTTCTGTTTCACCCCCAGTTCCCCGACACCGCTCTCTTGGTGAAGAAACCCAGGAAAGTCTCCTGGGAAAAAGAACTGCTAAAAGTTGGAGTCAGCCAAGGGGGAAGAGACAGACTTGGTGACCAAGATAAGGGACAAGGATGGTGCTTCACTGAGCTCCGGGCAGTTCTACTGAAGGATTTCCGTATTTCTGCTGAGGCCAGCAGCCCTGCATCCTTCCTTACCCCCAGGCCAGGCTCACCTTGACGACGCTGATGGGCTTCCCGCGACATGTGATAGCAGGTGTAGATTAAGAAGGTGATGAGCAGGATGAAGGCTCGGTACCTGCAGGGGGAGGTGGGCATCTGGGTGAGCAGGGAGTCCAGGCCTACCATCTCCACTGTGTCCAGGAAGCAGTCCGCCTGTGCCCGTTCTGGCAGCACCACCAACGCTCCCCTCCAGACACAAGCTGCTTGGGGCAGAGGCCACGGGGAGGGGAGGGACAGGTGCCCAGAGGCCAGAGTGCTCAGAGTTCCTGCTCCCGAGGGCAGAGGCTTCCCAACAGAGCTGGCCAGTGGCAGCGTCCCAGACGGCACCAAAGTGCCCTCTGCGGCTGTTGCCACTGCCCATTGCCTCTATTTCTCCCTGTCCTCCCTAAGATCAAGGTGCCTCTGTGTGTGTGTGTGTGAGAGAGATAGAGGCACAGGGAGACAGAACTGTATTTAAATGCTGGAAATGGTGGGAGCCAGGAGGAGGAGGATGCATGCCAAGTGTCTCTTTGCTTAAAAACTTTTTGTTTTGTATTGGGGTGAAAGACAGTGAGAGTGTAGTTGCTCAGTCGTGTCTGACTCTTTGCGACCCCACAGACTGTAGCCTACCAGGCTTCTCTGTCCATGGGAATCAGGCAATACTACTGGAGTGGATTGCCATTTCCTTCTCCAGGGGATCTTCCCAACCCTGGACTCGAAGCCGGGTCTCCCGTACTGTAGACTGACGCTTACCGTCTGAGCCCCAGCTGATGAACAATGTGGTGATAATTTCAGGTGAACAGCAAAGGGACTCAGCCATACATATACACGCATCCATTCTCCCCCACACTCCCCTCCCATCCAGCCTGCGACATACATTGAGCAGAGTTCTCTGTCTATACAGTAGGACCTTGCTGACTATCCATTTTATTTTACTTTAAATTTTTTCTATTATTTTTAACACCAGAAACATTTTGTATTGGGGTACAGTTGATTAACAATGTTGAGGTAGTTTCAAGTGAACAGCAAAGACACTGAGCCATACATATACATCACCCATTTTAAATATATCAGGGTGTACATGTTGATTCCAAACTTCCAGAAAGGGTCTTCTTCAAAGCAAGGTCAACTACTCCTCGTAAGCCAGGTTGGTTGCTCAGTCATGTCTGACTCTTTGCCACCCCATGGACTGTAGCCCTCCAGGCTCCTCTGTCTGTGAGATTCTCCAGGTATGAATACTGAGATGGGTAGCCATTCCCTTCTCCAGGGGATCGTCCCCACCCAGGGACCGAATTCAGGTCTCTTGCATTGCAGGCAGATTCTTTACTGTCTGAGCCACTAGAGAAGCCTAGAACACTGCAGATATGGCACCTGCTACAGTCCAGTAGGAGCAGAGTCCAAAACATAGAGGGAAATGTGGCAGCCGAGGAAAAGCCGGTTGACAGGACCGGGTCCTCTGCCTGGCTCCATTCTAGTCCACTCCTCCAGACAGAAGGGTCACTCTTTCCACTGTGGCTCACGCATCACACAGCCCTCTCCCACCCCCACTTCTCATCCCATGCTCTGATCTGGGGTGGAAAACACGGGTCAGCCAGGCACCACTGAGGTTTCCACTGCCCGCCCCACTCTCCCCCTTCTCCTGAGGATCTGGGGGAGGGCCCCCTGTCCTCCTGAGTCACTGCTTCCCCAGCAGAGCATCAGCTGAGCCGACTCAGCATCCAGGAACCAGGAAGTACATGGAAAAAGAGAGCTCAGCATGGACTCCAGCCCAGGAGAAAGGCCAGAGCCTTGGTTTCTTAAAGATCCCCTGGAGAAGGTGGGGAAGGAGGGGAGGGGGCCGGAAACCCCATTCTATGCCTGGGCTCCTTGAATCAAAGAGCCAGGACACTGGAGGCTGGTTCTGCCCTCTCTAGCGATTTGCCTCCAAACCCCAAATCACTTCCCCACAAGCATGTTACGAAGGCTCGGGTTTGTGAAATGAAGGGTGTTACATCAGAGGCTGAAATCAGGTTGGGCTGCCAGGACTCTTCTCACTTCGTCCCTGGACTTCTGGTCTATCTCCATCTCTCCACTGCCTCATAGTTCATCTTCTGAAGAGAATGAAGGTACATGTACCCTGCCATCACCAGGCTGAATATTTCTCAGTGGCTCTCCATTCCTTTAAGTACGGAGCTCTGTACAAAATAAAAAGCTTAAAGCTTGGAGGAGGAAAAGAATGAAGCTCCAACTCTTCAGCCTGGCTTTCAGGCTCCTCTACTGTGTGGTCTGTCTGGCTCCTACTTCCAGACACGGGGTGCATGGGGGCAGGGAGTCACAAGGGATTCTCCAGGGAATCTGGGGTTATTCCCAGGGACTGTCACAGTGATCCACATAGACAAGCTTGGTGGCAGCAATGTTTTCCAACTGGTAAATAGCTCATGACTCCTGAATCAGGGACTTTCAAAATCTGGCAGCGGGTGGGGGGGGGGTGGAAGGATTTGGAGACTGTGCCCAACTTGGCTTCTTCAGAAAGCAAAGGATGGAAGAAAACCACAGCCCTGCAGATTAACACTCACCAGTGTCCTGTCTGGAAAAAACCTTAAAGTTTTGTAGACGTGTGTGTTCGACGCATGCACGCACGCATGCGCGCGTGTGCACTCAGTCATGTCTGACTCTGCAACTCCATGACTCCTCTGTCCATGGAATTTTCCAGGTAAGAATACTGGAGTGGGTTGCCATTTCCTGCTCCAGGTGATCTTCCCAACCAAGGGATTGAACCCATGTCTCCTGGATCTCCTGTATTGGCAGGTGGATTCTTTACCACTGAGCCACCTAGGAAGCCTCTAATTAGTTGTGCAACCAGATGCAAATTCTTTAATTTTTGCCTCTGGTTTCCTCATCAGATGCACAGGGAGAACAGCATCAACCACATCTAAGTCAGAGACAGGTGAATACAATGTAACTCTCACCCTGGTCCCTAGGTCTCTGCTGTGCTACCCTTAAGACCTCCACTCCTGGGCTCAGCCAAGTCTCTTTTCACTGCTACATGGATGCAGTGATCTGGTGACAAATTAGATCTCCTTGGCTTCCCAGATGGTGCTGTGGTAAAGAATTTGCCTGCAGGAGACTCGGGAGACGTTCGTTGGATCCCTGGATGGGGAAGACACTCTAGGGAAGAAAATGGCAACCTGCTCCAGTATTCTTGCCTGGGAAATGCCATGGACAGAGGGGGAATCCCATGGACAGAGGAGCCTGGCAGGTACAGTGCATAGAGTCGTAAAGAGTCAGGCAGGACTGAGTGACTGAGCACACCCGCTGGGCCTCAAAGATCCCGGAGGCCCCGCTGAGGCCCCGGCACTGACTGTCCTCCCTTGACAGGCCTGGCCGTGAGGCCCAGGCTGCCCTCAGCCACGCTGAGCCCTCGGGAGCCGGTCGGAGTCAGTGAGGGGTCAAAAGGCGCAGCCCCGCTGGCAGCCAGCCTTCTCCTCCCCACCCCCGGCCCCCTGCGCTCCCCACCCTGGACTTTCTCTGGCCTGTGCCCGCCCCCCCCACCCGTGCTCTTCCTTATCTGCCCCCACCTGGGGTCCCCGCCCTCGGGTGGGGGAAGCTGTGACGGAATGGCGAGCACATCCGGGCCCAGCTGCTGACATCCAGTCTCCCTGAGCTGGAGCCAGGATCGCCCACCCCCAAGCGCATCCCACCGCGTGCCCGGCCCTGAGCCAGGGATCTGGGAGACCAACCGTAGGAGAGACCGCTGCCCGCCCGGCTCACGGGGCAGCAGGGGCGACAGCAGGGCCAGCGTGACTGTGCTACGAAAGAGGGCGGCCAGCCCCGCGCGACTCCCGAGCAGCCGCCCAGACCCACTGGGGCGGGGGCAGGGGCAGGAGAGGAATCCGTGAACGGACCTGAGACTCTCCTACAGCGTGAAGGGAGCCAGAAAGAGAAAAACAAACATCGTATATTAACCTGTATGTGTAGAAGCTAGAAAAAGGGCATTTACAAAGAGACAGACTTAGAGAACCAAAGTATGGATACCAGAGGGCAATCGGAGGGAGGGATGAATCGGGAGACTGGGATTGATGTGTATACACTACTGATAGGTGTGCTAATTCGCATCACTCATGTTCAACTCTTCTGCAACCCTATACACCGTAGCCCGCCAGGCTCCTCTGTCCATGGGGATTCTCCAGGCAGGAATCCTGGAGTGGGTTGCCATGTCCTCCCCCAGGGGATCTTCCGGACACAGGGATCAAACCCAGGTCTCTTGCATCTCCTGCACTGGCAAGTGGGTTCTTTACCACCAGTGCTACCTGGGAAGCCCTAAGTATAAAATAGGTAACAAAGAGAACCTACTGTAGAGCACAGGAAACTCTACTCAGTGTTCTGTGGTGACTTAACCAAAAGGAAATGCAAAAAGAGAGGATATATGTATATATAGCTGATTCACTTTGTCATACAACAGAAACTGATACAATATTGTAAAGCAACTATACTCCGATAAAATTTTTTTTAAAAAGAAAGAATCCTGGAGGTGAGGTCTCAGCACGGTCTTCACAAACTAGCAGGAGGTAGCCCGGCTCACCAGGGCTGGGGCGGGAGCAGGGCCAGGGAGAGGGGAAGTGCGTGTGCAGAAGCGTGGAGGCGTGAATATCACTACCTGTTTGGGGAACTCTGTAAGGTTCAGGGTGTAGTTCAGGGAGTCTGGAAGGTGGGGCTGAGCCAGGCACGGCAGGTGAGGGCACTGGGAAGGAGGAAAGGGACAGGTCACGGAGGGCCTTGGGCGAGATTGGACTGTTTCTTGGGGTGATGGGACGTCACTGAAGAGGGATGGGATTTTCTAGGTCACAGAGTTCTGGGCACCAGCCAGGTGGGCACCCAGGGCTCTGCCCTGCTGGTGAGTTGGGAAAACTCCAGACAGGCTTCCTCGCAGAAGGCAGGGCTGGCTTCCTCTGCCTCATCCATCCTGCCAGCCACTCCCGGGCACACGGCCACCCCCAGGGAGACCCTCGGTGGTGCCCTGGACTCAGGAATCAGGTGAAACCTGCTTTCATTCCTTACACCTGTGTGTCATCTGAAAGTACAGTTTATCACCTCTCTCACAGGGCTGCTGATAGGTTGATGAGAGATGCATACCTCTTACAGGTTTCTGACACGCAGTCCACACTTAAAAAATGACAGCGACGATGATTTCAGGTTTTGAGGAAGGAAAACTGGAGCGAGCGGGAGGTGAGCAGGGTGGGGGTGGGCACAAAGCTGCTCTAAGTAGTGGGGGCTCCAGGTCCTAGATGTGCCTGTAAGGTAGGGGTCTGGAGGCTGGCTAGTCCTCCTCCGCACCAGCCCAGTATACAGACCTGGGCTGGAGGCGTCTTGCAGACGCCTGAGGATACAAGTACCCACGGGGGAGCCTGCAAGGGGACAGAGCACAGGCTGGTCTGCTGGGCCCGCCCCTGCACTCCCTTGGGAGTAGATGGAGAGGCTTAGCAGAGGTCCATAGACATGCCGATCGGCCAGATTCCAGCCCTGCCCAGAGGCCTGGCTGACCTTTCTCCTAGCTCTGACCCCATCTCTCCGTAGAGAACCTGATGGCCAAGAGAGCAGGAGAGTCAGAGGGAGGGAGGCTGTGGGGCAGAAGGTACTCAGAGTGCTGTGTGATGCCGGGCTGGGCACTAGCCTCCTCTGGGACTCCTTGCCTAGACTCCAGCACGGTGGCAGGAGGAGCCCAGAGAGGCCCGGGTAGCTGGGCAAAGTATGCTTGGAGCCGGGCCTCTCCTTGGACCAGTTCGCTTTCCATTCCACTTTGACATCTCTTAAAGAAAAAGGCCAAGGTGCCATAGTTCAAAGGGGACTGGGGACATGGGTGGAGTGAAGGGCTGGGCTGAGGCCAGCGACCTCACAGTAGCTCACTGGAAGATAACTGACGGGCTCCTGACGCCTGTGGAGGCCGCAAGTTTCACTTCTGCTCTCACCAGCTCTTCTTTCAGAACCAAGGGGCCCTAGAAAGGGGGGCAGGGGGAAAATACACACAGAGCCTGGCCTTACCCAGCTGGCCCCCAGGGCAGCTGCAGAGGGAGGGAAGGCAGCCCAGGGGCTGGGCAAGCTGGACAAGCAAGCCAGGGACCCTGGAACCTGCACGGCAAGGCCCACAGACTGTTCCAGGCCTGGTGCCTATCCCAGGACCCTCCAAGTCTGTGTTAGTGAGAAATGTCACTTCCGAGAGTCTCACCTCCCCTTGCCCAGCAATGGTTACTGAGTAACCAAGTCAGATAGAGAGGTGAACTGGCTATCTCTTAACTATTAGCTGACAGTCCAACTTACTCTTTCAAATGAGCACGCTAATAGCTTTATGGACCTCGTTAAGACTTTGCACTAGAAATGCTTCTGAGGTAGGGACAAAGAACAATGTCTGCCAAAGCAGTGACCGATAACAAACAAAACCCCAAGGACCTGCTACCACCACCAGCGCAACAATAGAAAATAAGAAACAGCTCAGGAGAGGGACCTTAGGAGACAGTGGCGGGAGGTCCCTTTTGTCCAGCGTCTACCAGTCATCCCCCGGTCCTCGCATCCCCCTCCTGGCTTTCCAGCCACATTACGGATGGTTCCCATTCCCATTTCAGGCCCCAGGTCAAGGGGGACTTGCGCTCCCCTCACTGACCCACTCCTATCACTTCCTGCCTCAGCCCAGCCCTTCAGCGGAGTCTGGGGCAGCTAGTAGATGTACAGGGCCATTCCGGGTGGCCACGTGAGAGACTGGGCTGGTGGTGACCTTGGCACTTGCCCTGAGGAAATGAACTTGGTGGCCTGTCCTTGGATGTGCCAGTGCTGGGACTCAGCAGATCTGAAAGGGAGAGAGGGCTGGGGATGGTAAGAACCAGGGCAGTGGTGACGATGCCATCACTGTGCTTTCTGCCAAGTCCTCCACCACTGGGACACAGCCTGGCAGGGAAGGGCCAGGCCGGAACAGACCGCACAGCGCAGAGCCCCGAGCCGGGCTTTCCACCGACAGCAGGGGATGGAGACAGGCCATACGGGACGGGCCAGGTCCGTGACCGCCTCTGAGGAACAAAGCCCTCCTGGAGCTGAGCGCAGCCTGACCATCGGATCCTCCACATGCCACCCTTTTCCTCCAGCTGGGACTCAGGCACTTGCTCAGAGGGATCGCGGGGACCCTGGGCTCAGTCCCAAGGTCCTTCTGGAGAAGAGAGTCGTTGGTTAGTAGCACAAGCAGCCCAGGACTTTCTAGAAGGAATGAGTACATCATAATCTTTTTAGGAGAGTGAAAACTACAGGCTACATTGCTAGACTGCTTTGTTTTGAGAAGGAATCTAAGCAGGAGAAACCTGAGTGTTCAGACAGAATGAAAAGACCTGGCTTTCAGCTATAGCATGAGGTGTTGTGTGGAGACCTGGAAAACCTCTGGGAGCGTGTTAGAGCCGGCAGCGTTTGGGAGAAGTGGGCAGGGAGCTGGTCTCTCTTCTGCAGAGAGGCTATGCACACAGCACCAGTGGAATGCACTGCTGGCGGCAGGGCTGTGGTCCTGCCAGGGCATCAGGATGGGGGCCCTCCTCTGGTGAGTCTCCGGAGGCCTGGCCCCTGGCTCACCCTCCTCTATGCCTTCTCGCCAGCATGAAGGATCCAGGGGGTGAGGCATGAGCCAGAGGCCAAAACGGGAGCAGCAAAGCTGTCCACCTCGCCTCTACCCCACATACCAACTCGGGGGCTGTGAGATGGGGGATGGGGGTTGTGGGCTTCACCGACTCCACCCTTGGTGTCTGGCCCCAGTTTGGTGTCACTTGGGAACTGCTCGACCCCAACTTCAGTGCTCAGGTGGTACCGCCGACTGGAAGACAGAAGCCGTTGGCCATCCATGCAGACCATTCCCAAACCCCTGCTGCCTTCTAGATTAGCCGGCGGCCCCTGGGGCAGACTGCCCCGCCCAGAGCCAAGGAAGTGCCCGTCAGTCTGCTCCGTAAAGGGGAAACAGCAGAGGAAGAGGAAGCAGAACAGCTGGGGGAGAAGACAGCAATCGTGGGTGGGGGTGGGGAGGGGGAGCGACCAGGGTCACATGCTCTCTGGGGATCAGCCTGAGGACGGGGGGTGGGGGGTGGGGGGTGCGAGAGTGGGGACAGGGGACAGGCTTAGCCCTCCAGGTCCTCTGCCAGGATCTCTCATTCCTTCTCAGAGCTGCCTCTCACCATCACAGCTCATCCTTACTGGGTACCAGGAAAATAAGAGAAAAGTGCTTTGGCAGCGTCTGGGACCCCTGGTCTGAAGCCACAGCAGAACAGGGAAAAGTTCGTTAGACCAACAAGAGGCTGAGTCTTAACTTCTGGTCCTGTGACTGCGACCCTGGGCCAGCTGTCTCACCTCTCGGCCTCTGCTTGAGCTTCTTTTAAACGAGACAGTAAACTGTCATCAAGGTGGCCCTGGGGATTAATGCAGAGAACATTTCACCTCTCAGTCTCACTTCGATCTTCCTTTGAATGAGATACTAAGGGACTTCCTGGTGGTACAGTGGCTAAGACTCTGCACTCCCAATGCAGGGGCCCCGGGTTCGATCCCTGGTCAGGGAACTAGATCGCATAGGCCACAGCTAAGAGTCCGCATGCCACAGCTAAAGACCCAGCATGCCCCAACTAAGACTGGGCACAGCCAAATAAATAAATATCCTATCAGAGAGGGGGTGACAGAGAATAATATGGTTAGATGGCATCATCAACTCAATGGACATGAATCTGAGCAGACTCCAGGGAGAAAGTGAAGGACAGGGAAGCCTGGCGCACTGCAGTCCACGAGGTTGCAAAGAGCGGGACACGACTGAGGGGCTGAACATTACAGGAGACGTCCGTAAGGACTATGAGCTGGGAGGGACCTGGCAGCAGGCCCTCAGCAAACTCTGGCAGACAGATCCTCTGGTCCCTGCTGCAGCTACCACCTGCCTCGCCGTTCCAGCTCCCTCGAGAGGACTAGAATGTGGAGGAGGACTGCCATGAGGGAGTTCACAACCCCCGCTTTCCTGCCCGTCCGGTGCCTCATCCCATTCCTGCTCGTCCGGCTCCTGCTCCTCCTCCCACGGGCTCCTCTCCCCGCCACAGGCCCCAGGAAAATGGGCCCAGCCCCATGTGCAGCAGCCATAGTCATCTCTCTGGCAAGATGCCCACATTGCCATCTGCCCCCAGACAGGCCCACTCAGAGGCTGGCACAGGGAGAGGGCGCCGGCTAGACTAGGCCCAGCACCGGGGGAGGACTCGGAGGGGCCGCCGGACACAGCAGGGGGTCTGTCTGGAGGAGGAAGTGGGGGGGACCATCTTCCTGGGCAGAAACTCCTCCGAGTCTCTGCCTTCTGCTGGCACAGCTCATGCCACCTGCCTCTCAGTCTCCTATCCGGGGGCTGCACCTTCAGACCCCCAGGCTCCTGCCAGCAGGTGACTAGTGCCAAAGGGACAGGCTGTGACCTCCCTGCCCTGACTGCCACTCCACAGCCTCTGCTCAGAATACCTCCCGATCCAGCCAGTCAAATGCTACCTTTCCTTTCTAATGAAGATGAATCCCACCTCCAGAAACTGACAAGCACCAAGCCATTCCCAAGGACTAAGTGTGCTCCAGACACCGGGCTAAGTACTTTCAGTGTCTTCTCACTTAATTTCACCAAAGCCCTGGGCTAGAGGTACATTGTTATTTCCATTTTAAAGACAAGGACTCGAAGCCTCAGAAATTTAGTGATCTGTCTCAAGCAAAACGCCTCTGTTTTCTTTTCCCCTCCCACCCTCTAATCGGTCGGAAAAGACCAGGGACTTGGGAGTCCAGCTAACCTGGATTCAAATTTAGCTCAATCATTGACTAGCTATGTGGTGCTGGACAAGTTACATAACTTCTCTGTGCCTCGTTATGTCCTTATAATGGGGAATTAGGCCGGGAAACAAACAAAGATCTTGCAGTGAACCACAAACACAATGCCTGGTAGAGTGGTAGGAAGAGCAAGTAGAACAATAGTCAATAATTAATGTTTAGTCAGTGCTTACTGTGAGCCTGCTTCACCTTGCGACAATCTTTAATCCTCACAACTATGGAATGAGGCAGGTGTTACAAATATCCTTGCTGTACAGACAGGCAAAGCCAAAGCCAAAGCTTGGGGCGGTGGGGTTGGGGGGAGCCCAACCATCACGGTCCCATCCCAGAACGCCTGCTTTCTTCTCTTCTGTTTAAAAGTCCTCCCTGGGAACGTGTGGAAGCAGCCAGTTTGATAATGAGAGGACACACCCTCCCTCTAGCTTAATCCTTAATTCCGAGAAAGTAGGACTGTGTCTTAATCATCTTTGTAAGCCTGAGAGTTCAAAACAATCATGTGCCTACAGTAAGAACTACAGTGATGCTGAGTGTTTGTTAGAAGTCCGAACCTACACACATCAAGAAGAAGTAAAGGAAAACTTGCCGTGGGCTCTCCATCAGCCACGGGAGCTCAAGAACGTGCATGGATCACTTTTGCCCGCAAGAACCCACCCGACTTTTACTGATGCGGGGGCAGCAGGGGGTGGCGCTCAGAGAAGTTAACTATACAAAAGCACACAGCAGTGAGAGGATTTCAATTCAGATCTGTCTTAAACCTGGGAGACCTGGTTGGATTCACACTTTAAGAAGTGTCTCAATGACATGTGCAGCTGTAGAAAATTATGTGTGTTTCTGAGCTCTTCTAAAATGCTGGTGTGGGACAGGCTACTTCCAATGACCCAGTCTCTCTGCCCTCTCATTTTCTCTGAAATACAAGTTAAAAGGTATAGTTTGGTTAAAAGGTATAGTTAATATATATTAATAAGACTCTACTAGGAACAATAAGTAGCAGAGAGGTACAACTTTGTATATACAGTAATGAGATGTATTTTTATTAAGAGAAAAAAGAGAAGTAGAATATGATTATTTATATAAGTATCTCAGAAACGGTTTGCTGCATGAGAAATTTCTATAGACTTCTCAGTACCCTCTTGGCCCATGATCTGTCTCTATGGATCAGTATCCTGGTGTTCTTTGCCTAATGATGACAGTATTACCAGTCATGACTTCAGCTAATCTTATCCAAGCTGCAACTTTACTTCTTTATTTGGAATCTAGCATCTTCTAGGTCAGTGGCTTTCAACTGGGGAGGTACATCAGACTTTCCTATGGAGCTTTATTAAAACATAGATGTTTAGAACTTGCTGGTGTATGTTCATGCACAGTTGTGCCCGACTCTTTGCAACGCCATGGACTGTAGCCAGCCAGGCTCCTCTGTACATGGAATTCTCCAAGCAAGAATATTGGAGTGCGTTGCCATAATCCTCCTCCAGGGGATCTTCCAGACCTAGGGATCAAACCCATGTCTTCTGAATTAGCAGGCAGATTCTTTACCACTGAGTCACCTGGACTCACTAAATCTAAGTTGACATTAGGGGGTATTCCTTTGGTATATTATGGAAATTATGTCTTAAGACCTCTATATATCTCTAAACACATAAAAGTATATATACTGAGATACAAATAATCTTGAGATTTTTTTCCTCTATAAAAATTATACATTCTTAAAAATCAGATATTGTGTTCACCATCTTCTTTGAGATTAACCTTAAGTGTGTTTTTAGACACTGTCTAATATTTTCTGGGTTGGCTTTGTGTGTGTTACACACCTCAGGAACAACCAGACTTCACTGTTAGCTGCATTTTTCTTGTCATGACTTCTCATCAGATCATTCACTTTTGAAAATTTTCATTAATAAATTAATCCATACCTTTTCCGGTCTCTGACCCTTACAGATAGTTTCTGTCCTATTCTGGATGCTCCCTAAAGGCTCTGCAATCATCTATAAGCCAAAGCTTTTATCTTTAACAACCAAGCACTGTCTCACGAAATCAGTGGACCAGGTACACATTCGTGGGTACAGACTCCTGGTGATATCATTCCGATATCTTTAAGAACATACCTGTGGCCTGAGTCAGGATTTCCAAAACTTAGGTAAAAATGCTGACAGGTTTATGAGGTTGCTGACCCAAGATTCAGCAGAACAAGAATTAATCACTTAGAACTGAATGAACTGATGAGGATGATTGTCACTGACATTTGGAATGTCAGTGACATTATAGTGTTCAGTGTTCTGAATATATAAGAAAGCTCTTTCTTCTTAATATGTATGTAACCCATAACAATTTAGGAGATTCTGTTTTTGTAAACTGAAATGAAATATTTATAAATACTTTATGCTCTCTACCTGACTCCCCAGAATTTAGAAACTTTTATTGTCTCCTTGCTTTTTATAAAATATGGTTATCTGCAAAAGTCCCATAAGAATCCGCCCTCTTTATTTTATCAGGACATATTTGAAAACGAGTTTACCAGGTGTTTCAGCAGTAAAGAATCCACCTGCCAATGCAGGAGGCATGGGTTTGATTTCTGGGTCAGGAAGATCCTCTGGAGAAGGAAATGGCAATCCACTCCAGTGTTCTTGCCTGGGAAATCCCACTGGACCGAAGAGCTTGGGGGACTACAGTCCATGTGCTTGCAAAGAGTCAGACATGACTTAGTGACTGAACAACCACAATTCAAAAACATGGTTTTGCAACCAAGGCCTTGCCTGGAATATTGTATTTGACAATGATATTCGTTTAATCAGATATTGATGCCACTCTTAAGGAATTAAGATTGACAGCCAATACAAACCCTCCCAAGAAAACTGGCTTCCTGTCTTCCCTTACAGGCAAATCAGGCCTTCACTCCCTGGCAGGCCCAGGAACCTTAGGATATTTTGGGGACCTCAAGAAGAGGGTAATTTCTCTGTTAATAAACGTATAAGTATAGCAGGTAAAACCTAGTGGAGACAATTTCTTGGCTTGGCTTCCTAATCTCAGAACAGTAAATAATAGAAGGCTTTTAAAAGTCCAGTCTCAGAACCCTTATGAAAACTTCCAGCCAAGTAAACTTAACACAGTAAATAATGTATGTAGATAAGCATATCAAACCTAACACGACCAACCTTATTTGTGACCAAGAATAATCATTCTTTGAGACTATTTTTTATCCTAGCAGAGAAAAGTGTAGGAGAGGGAAAAAAAAAAAGCGTGTATGCCTCTCTGGAAAACTGTGCATTGCCTAGAAGACAGCCCTCCCTCCAAGTTATCTGATTCATGCCTTTCCCTGACCTTGAATTTCATCAAACAGTAAGTAACAAATGAAGAAGTGAAGAGAAGTCGCTCAGTCGTGTCCGACTCTTTGAGACCCCATGGACTGTAGCCCACCAGGCTCCTTGGTCCATGGGATTTTCCAGGCATGAATACTGGAGTGGGTTCCGACCCAGGAATCGAACCCGGGTCTCCCGTGTTGTAAGCAGATGCTTTACCATCCAAGCTACCAGGGAAGCCCAAGTAACAAGTCATATAAAATACGTCCATGAACTGGCAGAGTTTCAATAATCTTCCCTCTCAACCAGTTTTGCCTCAATATTCCTGACTTAAATGGGCATCTTCTTTGTATTCTTTTAAAATTGTGGTAAAACATCTGTAACATAAAATTTAACTATTTTTAAGTGCACAGTTCAGTGACATTTTATACCTTCACATTCTTGTGAAACCCTGGCCATGCATCTCCAGAATCTTCTCATCCTCCTAAACTGAAACTCTGTACCCATTGAACAGTAATTCCCCATTCTCCCCTCCCTGGATTTTCTTTTGTGACAATTATATCATCTTCTGGCACCCTCATCACCAGTGAAATAAAATCTTTTTAACACATGTTCATTTTTATATCCTTACAAGAGTCATCTGACCTTTTTCTGAAAAATACCAAATAAATAAATGAATGAGGAAGGCTGGCAGTGATGAGGAAGGTCCCCAAGGAGGACTGTCACTAATTGGAAAGTGCCTCGGGTGACCATCCTGATTTGCCCAGGACTGAGGGGGTTTGGGGTGCAGTATTTTGTTTGAAAACAAAGCTGGGTCCTACTAAGAGCTTGCACCCCATCTAAAGGGTGATGATAATACTCTTAATGATAAAAGTTGAGAATATAGGCCTGACATTGCTAGATCAGAGGAAGGAGGAGTCTGGCTATTAAGGTTAAGTTTTATCATTTGCAAGTGATGGCAACTAACGCAAAGTGAAACAGAACGAAACAAAGACACGGTGCAGACCAAGCAAAATGTTCCATTGTGTGGCCTCTGATGAAGAGTGGGTTGAAAACTCTCCAGCCCACCACACACCTGATGGTCCGGTGGCCTCCTCGAGCCTCCTTGGTCAGGAGGAAGTCGCTGGCCGGCTGCTGGGGTGACCAGCCAGTTGAGGAACAGCTGCCCCCTGAGCTGAGAGGTGTGCCCTCCCGGGGGTGTCCCTTAGGGCCTGGAGCCGCTCAAGGCAAGGCAAGCTCCCAGGACCACTAGGTTCTGGTCTTGGAGCTATCCAAGGACTAAAAGAGACCAAATGGGACACTCGGCAACTCCAACGGCCACTTTCTCGTAGCAGCAGCTGCCACGCCCGGGTCTCGGTTCCCTAGTCTACAAACCGGGGTCCCCGGGGTGATAAAGGAGGCGCTCTGAATCGGGTCTCTCCCAGGGGGGAGTGTGTGTGCGCGGAGGTGAGGATGCGAAAGGACAAGGCGGAGAAGCTCCTGGGCAGCGTCCCAGGGAGGGGGTTCGGGAGAGGCGGAGTGAGCACGTGCCACCTCACCTCCCCCGCCGACCGCCGGCCAGATGCTACCAGAACCCCCAGCCTCACCCCAACAAGCACTCGGGGACTCCCGGAGTCGGGTCTCAGAAGCGAAGCCGCGGGGCCCGGCGGTCCCCGTGCCCCCACGCCCCAGCCCCGCTCACTTGCTGTCCCTGGAGAAGGCGCGGAGGAACCAGATGCCGGGCGCCAGAGAAGACCGCATCTTGCCCGGCGGTACCCGAAGCGAAGGAGGAGCAGAGGAGGACGCGGAGCTGGGCACGCGTCCCGAGCTGACAATCCCCGGGGTTTAAATGCCCCGCCGGCCGGCCCGCCCCGACCCCGCAACCCGTGGCCTTTAGCCTCCGCCCCCTTGCACCTGACCGCCCTCGGGGCCGCCGGGCGCTGTGCAGAGCGCACAAGGCCTGCCCATCCTCTGGTCCGTCCGCTCGCACGCGAATTTCCCGTGCTTCGCCTCGGGCAGTGGACCCGCGGCCCTCCGCGCCTCTGTGGGCCCCTCCTTCAGTCCGAACTTGCCGGCTCACTTCCCTCGGGGAACCGAAAGCTGTGATCACACATGCAGCCGACTCTGAGCGGCCTTCTGTCTGCCCGCAGCGGCTCCTGCCGCGCCTTCCTACCCTGGTTACTAGTGACCCCGACACCGGGGAAACTGAGGCCGGCTGGAGGGCCAGGACCCCGCCGCCCGCCCCCCACCCCCCGCCCTCGCCCGCCCCGCTCCACCACAGGACTGCGATCTGAGTGCGAGCGCCCCCCTGGCCCCAAACACACTTCCCAGGTCCCAGCAGGGACTTTCTGTCCCATTCAGATTCCAGCCCGTGCGCTGAGCCAGACAGGACCCTCCGATCCTCCCCGCCACCACGCTACTCCCCACGAGGACGGGGTCGCGGCCACCCCTGCTCTCCCGTCTGCAGGCCCACAGCCATGCCACAGTGAAGGGCCCCTTGGAGGCACAGAATTCTGCACACCTCTAGCCTGAAGAGTTCCAGGTCATGTTTCCACCTATAAAAAGGAGTTATTGTGAGATCGTTGGCTGTGAAACCAAGGGTGAACTATAGCGGGGTGGAGAGGGAAGCGTGGCCTGGAGAATAAAATTGTTATTAGGACGTAAACTAGGAACGTCCCTGTGCAAATAGATTTCACCTCTAACCCCACCCCTGCCCCTCACTCCTAGGAGTGCCCAGGCCCAAAGTTCAAGGTCAGAGACTTGCCGGGAAGGGCTATACCAAACAGGATCGGACTCAGGAGAGTGGGCTTGGCCCCTACCAGTCCCGGAATCAGGCAAAAAGAGGTAAACAGAGTTGTAAAACCCTCCCTTAACACCAGGAAGTCTAGGAGCCAGCATCTAGCCGCAGAGATGGAGATGCCAGCAAGCAGAACACAGGAGGTGGGGGACTAGAAGTGAAAGGAGAGAGCGCAGGAAGAAGGAGCCGGCTAGGATGTGTAAGGTATGGAGCTGAGACACCTGAGGAAGAGCTCAGCTACCAGTAGCTAACTCAGCCCTTAAATTACACCATAGTTGGTGCCCAGATGTACATTTATTCCATTCATTCTTACAAGTCAGTGAGGCGGGCATGATCCATCTGGGAAGGCCAACCACATATGCTGGTTTGCCTGGGACAACCCCAGGAGACACCTGCTTCCCCAGAATGCACAATGGACAGCTCTGAGGTCAGTAACACCCAAAAGACATTGGCCCTGAGAGAAGGCAGATTAAGGGTGGAAAAGACACTGGAATAATGAGCTGCTATCACCAGGAAGACAGCTGCTTGTGTCCCAGGGACTAGAGGGAAGGATAAAGGTGGATACAAAGGAGCCAAGGAAGCAGCTGAGGTCACTTGCTGCTACTCACTTGCTGCTACACGGGAGGAGTACATGATGTCAGCAGGGCAAGGAAAGAACTGCCCACCAGGCCTCCAGGGGGCTTCCTAGGTGGCGCTAGTGGTAAAGAAACTGCCTCCAGTGCAGGAGACGTTAGAGACCTGGGTTTAATCCCTGGGTCAGGAAAATCCCCTGGAAGAGGGCTTGGCACCCATTCCAGTATTCATGCATGGACAGAGGAGCTTGGCGGGCTACAGTCTGTGGTGTTGCAAAGAGCTGAACATGACTGAAGCGCCTTAGCACACACACAGGCCTCCAGGGGTGCTATCCAGACCTCAACTGTGTGGAATCGCCTCCTTTCCACTGCAGAGAGAGAAGCCAAGGAATTGGACTCATTACCACTCGTTTCACATGCCCCTCTGGAGAAGATGTGTTTTGTCCCTCGGGAGAGCATGCTCGTCTGTGGCTGGAACCCTCAAAGAGGCACAGAGACCATCCCCTGTTGATGGTGGGGCTCCCGAGCTGTCGGGGGGCAGGGCCAGTCCTGAGACAGTCTTTGCCTTGTCCTAGCTCCTTCCTGGGAATTCAACCTTAGGCCCCTGTTCAAGGGGCCAGGATGGTGGTGGGGACACCCCGACCAGTGTTCTTCCCTTGTTCCCTTGGGGGAGCTGACAGTCATCTCCTCGTTTCCTTGCTTAAGGGAGTGATGAAAGAGGATATTCCTTGCACTCATCTACCCAAGCATCCTACCCTTGGTTCACTTTCCTGTTATCAGCCCCCTCACACGCTACCTGCTCCAAACCCGGCCGGGTAGTAGTATCTAAAGGAAATCAGGAGGGAAGGGATGAGCTATGGAGTCACACACTAAAGGAAAAGAGCCTTAGTTCTCACTGCGGGTAGTGATTAAATTAAATTTTAAAATACTTTTTAAATTATTTATTTATTTATTTTTAATTTCTTGCATATGAGGTCTTAGACCCTTGGCCCCTACAGTGGGAGCATGAGGTTTAACCACTGGAACACAGGAGGTCCCATGGATAGACCTATAATTAGTCAAAAACGCTCACCATGACACTCTATTTAAAATGGCTAACCAACAAGGACCTACCACAGCACAGGGCACTCTGCTCAAGGTTGTGTGGCAGCCCGGATGGGAAGGAGTTTAGGGGAGAACGGATACAGCTGTATGTTATAGCTGAGTCCCTTTGATGTTCACCTAAAACTATCACATCATTGTTAATCAGCTATACCCCAATACAAAATAAGAATTTAAAAAAAAAATGTTCACTATAGTTTGGTATCGAGTAAGTGAAAGATGCTCAGTTGTGTCTTTGCAGCCCATGGACTGTAGCCCACCAGGCTCCTCTGTCCATGGGATTCTCCAAGCAAGAATCTTGGAGTGGGTAGCCATTCCCCTGGTGCTGGCAGTTCATGGCCTTTTGTCCATCCGTCACCAGTTCCTATTGCTAGCAAGTTTCTTTGGCCATCCACAGAGCTTTTTGGGTGGTCAGTTATTTGTTTAGATCCTTCCAGATAGGGCAACGAGTGTCCTTGCTGGTATTTCAGAGGGATCCAGCGACCTGAATTCTTGAGAAAGTCTGTGAGAACAGATCATAAGGAAAAGCATCAGGCGGCAGAAACTTCGTGTTTCCCTGCGCACACACAAGCACCATTATTCGAACACATTTTCCCCTCCCACTTCTGTCTCACTAAACAGAGAACAGCACAATTTCTGTGATAGAATCAAAGCCCAGGCCCTTGATTAATGGGGTAGGAGTTGAGATATTAGGAGAAATAGAGATTATTCAACATTTTAAAAATTTGTTTTCTTTTTCCTTCGGCCACACCCATGTAGGATCTTGGTTTGCCCACCAGGGATCTAACCCACACCCACTGCGGTGGAAACACACATTCTTAACCATGGACCACAAGGAAGTCCCTAAAGATTTTATTTCACTTAGGCCTTTTTATTGAGAGACCAAGTGTAGTGAAAATAACTCAGGCTTTGCAGCAGAGCCACCTCTGTCTCAGCTGCTTCTCTGAACCTCAGTTCTCTCCTCTGTAAAACGTGGATAATAACATCTGTCTTGGAGGGGAGCTGTAAGAATTTAAAATTATGCATATAAAAAGTGTATGGCCATATTAAATAAGTTTGGTGGAACAATTATTATATGTCCATGAGCTTATATTTAGTAATAGGAACAGATACTGACTACAACTTTTAGAAACCAATGGCCATTATACATGTGGAAAAAAATACAGGCACCAGAGGCTCAGAATACTTAAAAAGTGTTGGTGGACAATGAGGTACCATCTCATGCTGGTCAGAATGGCTGCTATCAAAAAGTCTACAAACAATAAATGCTGGAGAGGGTGTAGAGAAAAAGGCACCCTCTTATACTGTTGGTGGGAATGCAAACTAGTACAGCCACTGTGGAGAACAGTGTGGAGATTCCTTAAAAACTGGAAATAGAACTGCCACACGACCCAGCAATCCCACTGCTGGGCATACACACCGAGGAAACCAGAACTGAAAGAGACACGTGAACCCCAATGTTCATCACAGCACTGTTTACAATAGCCAGGACATGGAAGCAACCTAGATATCCATTGGCAGATGAATGGATAAGAAAGCTGTGGTACATATACACAATGAAATAATACTCAGCTATTAAAAAATGCATTTTAATCAGTTCTAATGAGGTGGATGAAACTGGAGCCTATTATATAGAGTGAAGTAAGTCAGAAAGAAAAACACCAATACTGTATATTAATGCATATATATGGAATTTAGAAAGATGGTAATGATGACCCTATATGTGAGACAGCAAAAGAGACACAGATGTAAAGAACAGACTGTTGGACTGTGGGAGAAGGCGAGGGTGGTATGATTTAAGAGAATAGCAGTGAAACATGTATATTACCATACGTGAAATAGATCACCAGTCCAGGTTCAATGCATGAGACAGGGTGCTCAGGGCTGGTGCACTGGGATGATCCTGAGGGATGGGATGGGGAGGGAGGTGGGAAGGAGGGTCAGGATGGGGAACACATGTACACCCATGGCTGATTCATGTGAATGTATGGTAAAAACCACCACAATATTGTAATTCAGTTCAGTTCAGTCGCTCAGTCGTGTCTGACTCTTTGCGACCCCATGAATCGCAGCACGCCAGGCCTCCCTGTCCATCACCAACTCCCGGAGTTCACTCACATTCATGTCCATCGAGTCAGTGATGCCATCCAGCCATCTCATCCTCTGTCGTCCCTTTCTCCTCCTGCCCCCAATCCCTCCCAGCATCAGAGTCTTTTCCAATGAGTCAACTCTTCGCATGAAGTGGCCTAAGTACTGGAGTTTCAGCTTTAGCATCATTCTTTCCAAAGAAATCCTAGGGCTGATCTCCTTCAGAATGGACTGGTTGGATCTCCTTGCAGTCCAAGGGACTCTCAAGAGTCTTCTCCAACACCACAGTTCAAAAGCATCAATTCTTCAGTGCTCTGCCTTCTTCACAGTCCAACTCTCACATCCATACATGACCACAGGAAAAACCACAGCCTTGACTAGACGGACCTTAGTCGGCAAAGTAATGTCTCTGCTTTTGAATATGCTGTCTAGGTTGGTCATAACTTTTCTTCCAAGGAGTAAGAGTCTTTTAATTTCATGGCTGCAATCACCATCTGCAATGATTTTGGAGCCCCCAAAATAAAGTCTGACACTGTTTCCACTGTTTCCCCGTCTATTCCCCATGAAGTGACGGGACTGGATGCCATGATCTTCATTTGTAATTAGCTTTCCAATAAAAAAGAAAGTGTTGGTGGATATAACAGAATAGATTCACCTGAAAAGTCTTTAATATCCTGTGTGTGTGTGTGTGTGTGTGTGTGTGTGTGTGTGTGTAGGTATGAATGTATAGGCATGTAAGTATCTCTGTGAGTGTATACAACTTCACTCACTGAGTTACTGTAAACATTAAAATAACACACATAGAATAATTGGGGGTAACAAGAATGGATTTATGGGTTGAGTAAAGTGTCATGAAAATGAAAAGTGCTGCAATCTTAAGAAGAGTTGCTTTTAAACTTCTTCCAGCCAATACAATCAAAAAATAGATAAACAAGGTGGCTGTGTACCCAAAAAGATTTTGTTTCTCAGTAAAGACAATGTTTTGGGAACTTTCTTGCACTGTTGGTGGGAATGCAAATTGATAACAGCTACTATGGATAAAACTATGGAGATCCCTAAAAAAAAACAAAAAACAAAAAACACTAGGAGTAAAATTACCATATGACCTAACAATCCCACCACTGGGCATATGCTCTGAGGAAAACATTAGTGAAAAAGACACATGGACCCCAGCGTTAATTGTAGCACTATATTGCTAAGACATGGATGTCCCTTGACAGATGGATGGATAAAGAAGTTGTGGTACATATACACAATGGAATACTACTCAGCCATAAAAAGGAACACATCTGAGTCAGTTCTAATGGGGTAGATGAACCTAGAACCTATTATACAGGGTGAAGTAAGTCAGAAAGAGAAAAATATCATATATTAATGCATATATGAGCTTCCCAGGTGGCGCTAGTGGTGAAGAACCTGTCTGCCAATTGCAAGAGATACAGACAGGTTTGATCCCTGGGTCAGGAAGATCCCCTAGAGAAGAGCATGGCAACCCAGTCCAATATTCTTGCCTGGAGAATCCCAGGGACAGAGGAGCCTAGTGGGCTAGAGTCCATAGGGTCACAAAGAGTCAGACACGACTGAAGCAACTTAGCACACATGGAATCTAGAAAGAAGGTACTGATGGAACGATCTGCAGGGCAGCAAGGGAGACACAGACACAGAGCACAGAGCTGCAGACACGGTGGGGGAAGTGGGACAAATCGAGAGAGCAGCACCGCAACATACGCATTGCCATATGTAAGATTAGACAGCCAGTGCAAATTTGCGGTATGACACAGGGAGCTCAAATCTGGTGCTCTATGACAACCTAGAGGGGGTGGGAGGGAGGTTCACGAGGGAGGGGACATATGCGTACCTATGGCTGATTCATGTTGATATATGGCAGAAACCAACGCAATATTATAAAGCAATTATTCCCCAATTAAAAGTAAATTTACATTAAAAAATTAAAAGAAATAAATCCAAAACATAAACAGATAAAAGACAATAGTTTGGAAGCTCTTGGCAAAGAAAGCCCCAGCACTGATAAGACTGGTGAAAGGGAGGGGCTTCAGTCTACTCAAGACTCAATGGCCTTAAGAATGGGCTTTTGAGACCACTAAGAGTGAAACAAGGGGGAAGCCCTGCTCTCAAACCATCAACCAGTGTCAGCAGATATATATAAGGAGACAGACTGCAGGAGGGAGGGAGCAGACTGGGGAAGTGGTTAAATTATTATGGTCTCCCAGGACTTCCCTGGTGGACCAGTAGATAAGAATCTGCCTGCCAACTCAGGGAACACATGTTCAATCCCTACTCCAGGAAGAGTCCACGTGCCTTGAGGCAACTAAACCTGTGTCCCACGATTACCGAGCCCATGCTCTGGAGCCTGTGCTCCGCACCAAGAGACTCCAACACAATGAGAAGGCCGTGCACCATGATGAAAAGCAGGTTCCGTTTGATGCAGCTAGAAAGCCTGTGTGCAGCAATGAAGACCGGGCACAGCAAAAAACAACTAACTAACTAAATAATTTAAAAAGTATTATGGCCTCCCAAAGTCACTTTGTTCAAGGGAGAAAATAAAAAGGAATATATAAAGGCAGCCTCCCGTAGTCTGCTCGCACAAGCTGAGGACAACTTTCGGTTGCTCTAGTATCTGAAAGTAACAATTCATTCCTTTATTCATTTAATCAACACTTTATGAATGGCAGCTATGCGCCAGGCATGGGGCTCTGTGCTGAGGATATACTGATGAGCAAGAGAGGCATGGCCCTAATCTCAAAGTCACAGTTGAATGGGACAGAGATGTGTAGAGATATAATTCCACCTCAGAGTCCTAGAAGTTGTTGTTTAGTTGCTAAGTTAAGTCCAACTTGCTGGCGACCCATGGACTGTAACCTGCCAGGCTCCTCTGTCCATGGAAATGTCCAGGCAAGAATACTAGAGTGGGTTGCCATTTCCTCCTCCAGGAAATCTGTCCCACCCAGGGATGGAAGCCAGGTCTCCTGCGATGGCAGGAGGTTCTTTGCCACTGAACCACGAGGGAAGCTCCAGGAGAGCTACAGCTTATACAGGGATGTTCATACTTACTCCTAAGGTGGCACTGACAAAGGATCAAATAACTCTGCAAGAGCTGAGAGTGTTCATGGTACCCTGTATGAGAAGCAGATGTGAACTACAGCTGAGTGTGGGCCAAGTGGAGAACAAAAACAACCTGGGACCTGCAGAGTGCCTGGACACCACTGTGTGCAAAATGACAAAGCAGGAAAAAACGTGGTCTGGTCAAAAAATGGTGCATAAACAATTCTGTTAGCTGGAGAGCACGCCTGCACAGTGAGGTGTTCCAGAGGGTACAACCACAGTCCCTTGTGGTGAAATAACCGTAAACGTCAGTGTTAAGGGGTTGGGATCTTGTTCTTTGGACAGCTGGATGTAAAGAAAAGGTTTTCAAAAGGATTGAGAGGTGATCAGATTTATGTTCTTAGAGAAGTGGCCATTTTAAAGGCCTGGTGGGCATCTGGTTTTGGATCAGATGGAATAGACCCACTGCTCCCTATTCTACTTGGTGCTGGTGGTGGTTTAGTCACTAAGTCGTGTCCGACTCTTGTGACCCCATGGACTATAGCCTGCCAGGCTCCTCTGTCCATGGGATTCTCTAGGCAAGAATACTGGAGTGGGTTGCCATTCCCTTCTCCAAGGGAACTTCCCCACCCAGAGACTGAACCCAGGTCTCCCGTATTAAAGGTGGATTCTTTCCTGCCTGAACCACCAGGAAAGCCCCCACACACTGTATGGTTCCATTTAAATAACATTCTCAAAATGACAAAATTATAGAGGTAGCGAGGAGATGAATCAGTGAGCAGGGGTTAGGGATCGTGTAGGGGGTAGGAAGGTGACTCTCTAGGAGTAACATGAGAGGGAAGTCTCTATGGTGATGGAAGAGTTTTGCGTCTTGATGATGGTAGGTAGTGTTTATATGAATCAGCACATGTGGAAATAGCAACATAGAACCATACTCACTGGGTTGGCCCAAAAGTTTGTTTGGGTTTATCTGTACCACCTTACAATACATACTGTACTAATGCCAGGTTTCTGCTTTTGATATTGAGCTATAGTTATATTAAAAGGAACCATTGGGGGAAACTGGGTAAATTTCCTCCCTGAACTATTTTTGCAATTTCCTGTATATATACATGAAAATGAATGTTGCTCAGTCGTGTCCGACTCTTTGCGACCCCTTGGACTATAAAGTCCTTGGAATTCTCCAGGCCAGAATACTGGAGTGGGTAGCCTTTCCCTTCTCCAGGGGATCTTCCCAACCCAGGAAGTGAACCCAGGTCTCCAGCACTGCAGGTGGATTCTTTACCAACCCCACAAGGGAAGTTCGTATATAATTACTTTATAGAAAGTTTCGTAAAACATGAAAAAAAAAGCAACTCTGTCAACTTTTAAAATTCTTTCTAGTAGTCCTCAGTTTGCTAATTCTGGAAATGGGATGGTATGACTACCTTTAAAATATATATATATATATATATTTATATTTATTTGGCTATGTTAGGTCTTAGTTGTAAGCACACAGGATCTTTAGTTGTAGCATGGGGGATCTCAGTTCCCTGGCCAGGGGTTGAACCTGGGCCCCCTGCACTGGGAGCGTGGAGTCTTAGCCACTTGTCCACCAGAGAAGTCCCATGAATTTACCTTTTAATATAAATCTTTTCTTTTGAGACTATGCTGTGGAGTGTCAAGGTCAGCTGTCCATGCTAATTCAAGTTAACATTTAACTTTCCTTATTCATGATTTCAGCATTATTCCTTTGATTCCAAATGGTTCCAGCTCTGACCTAACACTTTTGTCTGTACCACTTCACAGCTGGGAGATTATACTCCCCATTCCAAAGACGAGAAAATTTAAGCTTATAGAAGAAAAAAGGCATGTACTGAATCACATGATGATGGTGGTGGCAAGAGAAGATATCAGCTGTTCCCCAGGGCCTCTCCGAATACATGGAGATCAGATTCCTTTGTTCTCAGCCCCTGGGGTGACTGTGGGATGCCTTCCTGCCTTCCACCGCTACTCTCTTAAATCTATGCTTGGGAATACAGTTTTACTGCATCGTTGTGAAACAAGAGGAATGAAACAGGGAGAACAGGTTGGACAAAGGAAAATTGGAAGTTGGATTTAGAAATCAGAAGCATGTGACTTCAAAGAACTATGATGCTTTTTGCAGACAAGAATTGGAAGGTCTTTTAGGGAAAAGTTTACTAGCAAGATTAAAGGAAGCCTGGATAAACAAACTAGTCTCATACAATAAAAACTGGAGATGTTCTTGCTATCCTTAGGTGCCCATGGCAACAAAGGCAGGCCCCACATTTGGACAAACTCTCTTAATATCTCCTTTGGCCCAGAAATACCTTCATCCTGCAGTTTCCCCACAAAACTCTTTGCTACGGTGTCAGATCCCTAGTTCCTAGCACACTGTTGGCATTCCTTGTAAAATATGTAAAGGACAGGCAGGAATTGTGTTTGAGATTGAAATTCCTGGGACAGCCCTAATCCTCGTGCTTCTGAGACGCTCTTAGGTTATTTTCATCTTTTGGCTGCACCTTGGCTTGCGGCATGTGGAATCTTCCTGCCCCAACCAGGGTTTGAACCCACAGCCTGTGTATTGGAATCTTGAAGTCTTAAGCACCGGACCACCAGGGAAATCCCAGAGAAACTCTTATTTTAAACCCCTAAATTGGGTTTGACTCTGCCCCTTTTCAGAATCAAATATCATCTAAATGCTCACCATATGCTAAATGTGCTCTAGCAACTTCTATTGATTGAGCCCTGTTTCTAAACCTTTTCCCCCACTTTCCTCCTCATGACTTTGTGTAGGTCTTTCTAGTTTAGAATGACAGAGCTTCAGCTGGTTTTGGGGGGGCGAATATGCCCAGACATCCCTGGGAAAAGAAAAAAGTAAAACAGACAATTCATCAGTGTCTTTCAAAGTCTTTGTGTTACCTTGTCAAGTCCTTCAAGTCTTAGGCTTCTCTGGTGGCTCAGCTGATAAAGTCACATGGGAAGCCCCAAAGACACACAGACACAGAAGCCTCAAAATTAAAAAATACAATCAGGATGAAAACAGATGAACTATGAATGAATATTCAGTCTGGTTACTTAACATATTTTAATAGTCAAATATGAAATTCCTTATGAAAACTACCAACAAAACAATCTTAAGGATACCTGGATCATGACTTAACACTCTTACTGTACCTATGTAAATAATTAGACACAATCCAATGAAACCAGCTTTAGGTTATGATCAAGAATAGTCTTTCTTTAGGGCTATTTTTGATCAAAGCATAGGAGGCTGTAGAAAAAAATGTTATGCCTCAGTGGAAAATTATATATTGTTTAGAGGACTCCCTTCCAGGTTATCTGATTTTAGCCTATAGTTAATTTAATTTACAGTTCTGCAAAATTTAAATAACTATTTAGAAAGAAATCAGGTTTGTCTCCATTTGAAACTTCACAACATTTTTTATTCATATGAATTTTTTTTTCATTTACTTTTTCTTGGAACTAGCTATTTCCCTTGAATTTTCAGTCTTTAACACATGCTCATTTTAATATCAACATGCTCATTTTATTATCTGTATAAAAGGCATAAGTTTACTTTTTCCTGAAAATTGTCTTTTAATGTATATAAACAATTACCATGTAAGGCAGAACAATATGTACTACATAAAATTATAAGTACTATACTATGACGGGCTTCCCAGGTGGCGCTAGTGGTTAAGAACAGGCCTCCTATGCAGGGGAAGTAAGTGACGTGGGTTCAGTCCCTGGGTTGGGAAGATCTCCTGGAGGAGGGCATGGCAACCCACTCCAATATTCTTGCCTGGAGAAACTCATGGAAAGAGGAGACTGGAAGACTACAGTCCATAGGGCCGCAAAAAAAAGGATATGACTGAAGTGACTTAGCAGGCACAAATCCATAACTGGACAGGAGGAATATTTTCTTCTGATTATAGAGGAAAACAATAGAATGGGAAAGACTAGAGATCTCTTTAAGAAAATTAGAAATACTAAGGGAACATTTCATGCAAAAATGGGCACAATAAAGGACAGAAATAAAGGACCGAATAGAAACAGAAGAGATAAAGAGGTGGCAAGAATACGCAGAAGAACTATACAAAAAGATCTTCATGACCCAGTAATCACGATGGTGTGATCACTCACCTAGAGCCAGACATCCTGGAATGCGAAGTCAAGTGGGCCTTAGAAAGCATCACTAAGAACAAAGCTAGTGGAGGTGATGGAAATTCCAGTTGAGCTATTTCAAATCCTAAAAGATGATGCTGTGAAAGTGTTGCACTCAATATGTCAGCAAATTTGGAAAACTCAGCAGTGGCCACAGGACTGGAAAAGGTCAGTTTCATTCCAATCCCTAAGAAAGGCAATGCCAAAGAATGCTCAAACTACTACATAATTGTACTCATCTGATACTCTAGCAAAGTAATGCTCAAAATTCTCCAAGCCAGGCTTCAACAGTACATGGACTGTGAACTTCCAGATGTTCAAGTTGGATTTAGAAAAGGTAGAGGAACCAGAGATCAAATTGCCAATATCCGCTGGATCATCAAAAAAGCAAGAGTTCCAGAAAAACATCTACTTCTGTGTTATTGACTATGCCAAACCCTTTGACTATGTGGATCACAGTAAACTGAAAAATTCTTAAAGAGATAGGAATACCAGTCCACCTGACCTGCCTCCTGAGAAACCTGTATGCAGATCAAGCAGCAACAGTTAAAACTGGACATGGAACAACAGACTGGTTCCAAATTGGGAAAGAAGTACGTCAAAGTTGTATATTGTCACCCTGCTTATTTAACTTATATGCAGAGTACATCATGAGAAATGCTGAACTGGATGAAGCACAAGCTGGAATCAAGATTGCCTGGAGAAATATCAATAACCTCAGATATGCAGATGATACAACCACTATGTCAGAAAGCAAAGAAGAACTGAAGAGCCTCTTGAAGAAAGTTAAAGAGGAGAGTGAAAAAGTTGGCTTAAATGTTCAGAAAACTAAGATCATGGCATCTGGTCCCATTACTTCATGGCAAATAGATGGGGAAACAATGGAAACAGTGACAGACTGTTTTCTGGGTCTCCAAAATCACTGCAGATGGTGACTGCAGCCATGAAATTAAAAGACGCTTGCTCCTTGGAAGAAAAGTTATGACCAACCTAGACAGCTTAAAAAGCAGAGACATTACTTTGCCAACAAAGGTCCATCTAGTTAAAGCTATGGTTTTTCCAGTAGGCATGTATGGATGTGAGAATTGGGCTATAAAGAAAGCTGAGCACTGAAGCACTGATGCTTTTGAACTGTGGGGTTGGAGGACTCTTTGAGAGTCCCTTGAACTACAAGGAGATCCAACCAGTCCATCCTAAAGGAAATCAGTCCTGAGTGTTCATTGGAAGGACTGATGCTGAAGCTGAAGCTTCAATACTTTGGCCACCTGATGCGAAGAACTGACTCACTGGAAAAGACCCTGATGCTGGGAAAGACTGAAAGCGGGAGAAGGGGACGACAGAGGATGATATGGTTGGATGGCATCACTGACTCGATGGACATGAGTTTGATCAAGCTCCAGGAGTTGGTGATGGACAGGGAAGCCTGGCATGCTGCAGCCCATGGGGTCACAAAGAGTCAGACAGAACTGAGCGACTGAAATGAACTGAACTGAACTGAGAGAAAACAGATATGTTTTCATAGAGCAGGTGGTAGTAATAGGCTTCCCTGATGGCTCAGCAGGTAAAGAATCCACTGGCAATGCAGGAGACAGGGATTCAATCTCTGGGTAAGGATGATCCTCTGGAGAAAGAAATGGCAACCCACTCCAGTATTCTTACCTGAACTATCCCATGGAAAGAGGAGCCTGGCAGGCTATAGTCCATCAGGTCTCAAAAAATCGTACGAAATTAAGCATGCCCGTGGAGGTAATACTTGGCTTTAAGGATGAGTAAAATTTTAAGACTGAGAACTGGAAGAATAAACAAGATGACTAGTAGTCCTAAGGGGCTCTCCTGACCCAAATGTTATGAGTCAGGACCCAGCACCCTTGCATCCCAAGGAAAGGCCAGACTCAATCCTGTGAGATTCATGTAGGAGCAATTCCCAGTTTGGAAACAATATCAGGGAATCTCCTGAATATCTGACCTGGCAAGGCTTACAGTCCCACTGCTCAGCTGATGAAAGACTCCTGGCAAGACCAGGAGTGTGAGGCATGATGTAACTGGGATAAGTGGCTTATCAGTTCAAAGCAGTGTGTCTTGAAATGAGTATCAGTGCCTATTCCCTGTATGTCAGATAGAACTACACCACAGCTTAGCCAAATTCCCTACACCATGCTGCCTCCATAGGCCAGGGATGTAGTTGTATGGATGGATCTAATTGTAGCTTACTCCTGGAATCAAATTAGTTTCATTAATGACTTTTAACCCATACATTTCCATTTTGACAATAGTAAAGAGGAAGAGGTAGGTAAGGAGTTCAGAAAATGTAATAGGACTTAAGGTAAGTTTCAGTTCAGTTCAGTTCAATCGCTCAGTCATGTCCAACTCTTTGCGACCCCATGAATCGCAGCACACCAGGCCTCCCTGTCCATCACCAACTCCCAGAGTCCACCCAAACTCATGTCCATCGAGTCGGTGATGCCATCCAGCCATTTCATCCTCTGTCGTCCCCTTCTCCTCCTGCCTCCAATCCCTTCCAGCATCAGAGTCTTTTCCAATGAGTCAACTGTTCGCATGAGGTGACCAAAATATTGGGGTTTCAGCTTTAGCATCATTCCTTCCAAAGAACACCCAGGACTGATCTCCTTTAGAATAGACTAGTTGGATCTCCTTGCAGTCCAAGGGACTCTCAAGAGTCTTCTCCAACACCACAGTTCAAAAGCATCAGTTTTTCAGTGCTCAGCCTTCTTTAGGAGCTCAATGCAGGCCAACTCCAATACTTTGGCCACCTCATGTGAAAAGTTGACTCAGTGGAAAAGACTCTGATGCTGGGAGGGATTGGGGGCAGGAGGAGAAGGGGAAGACAGAAGATGAGACGGCTGGATGGCATCACTGACTGGATGGATGTGAGTTTGAGTGAACTCTGGGAGTTGGTGATGGACAGGGAGGCCTGGCGTGCTGCGATTCATGGTTTGGGTTGCCATTTCCTCCTTCAGATCTTCCCAACCCAGGGATTGAAGTCTCATGTCTCCTGCATTAGTAGGAGGGTTCTTTTCCACTAGCACCACCTGGGAAGTCCCTAAATAGAATACATCTGTCGTTTAAATTTCTTTTGTTTTAGAAAAAATTTCTAGTTGTATTGCCATTGTTTTCTTCCTTAAAAAAATTTTTTTTATTTTATATTGGAGTATAGCTGATGAACAATGTTGTGATAGTTTCAGGTGGTCAGCAAAGGGTCTCAGCCATACATATACACGTATCCATTCTCCCTTAAACTCCTTTCCCATGTTTTTGTCTTTTTACAGAGCAGGGGTCACAGGCAGAAAGGCCCTTGTCTACCATCCCTGACCCAACTTACTGGTAAGAAAAGAACAAAGAATTAACTTACGTGAAAAAAGACTTACGAGGCTGAACCCTTAAAGACTGAGCTGTGTGACAGTCAGGTTTTATGTGTAGGCTATAAAGTCTCAATAGTGACAGGAAGAGATGTGTTGTTAGTCAGCTCAATGGCAACTGCTTTGAACTCCTTAGAGGAAACACACAATCCATCTGGGTAAACAGAGTAAGACGTGTTCCTCCTCCAGCTGAAATGCAACTCAGTCTTGGCAGTGTGATAAGGTGGCCAAATCCTATGAGAGGAGGTACCTGCAGTTCTAAGCTAGGAAGGATTTCAAGGTAGGCATCATCTCATCTTGGGTTGAGCAATACACCAGGCGTGCTAATTTACAACTTAAACGGCACACCCATCCATTTGGCAACTGGGCAAACTCTCTTTCCTTGATTCTCTACCTCAAAAAAAAAAAAAAAGAAAGAAAGAAAGAAAGAAAAATTGGCTTTAGTGGTAAAGCAGGCTCACAGGAGGATGGAACAATGAATACAATCAAATACCCAAAAGCTTCCCTGGTAGCTCAGCTGGTGAAGAATCCACCTGCAATACAGGAGACCTGAGTTCCATCCCTGGAGTGGAAAGGGTCCTTGGAGAAGGGAACAGCTACCCACTCCAGTATTCCAGCCTGGAGAATGCCATGGACTGTATATCCATGGGGTGGCAAAGAAGTGGACACAACTGAGAGACCTTCACTTCACTTCAAATAAAGGTAAATGTCATCATAACCATGGGACTTAGAAAATCTTTTCTCTTAGGCATTAATACGAAAAGTCAAATGAAATGTCTGAACTCTCCCACTGAATTCTCACAACTCTATAAAGTAAGTACTATTATTATTCCCATTTTGCAGATGATGAAATGGAGGCCCAGAGAACTCAAGTAACTTGCTTAAGGTCACACAGCTGATACGTGGTATCACAAGAATTGAACCTGTGACTGTGACCTTAACCATAGCCCAAACTATCCCATCAAAGTAGGGTCTATGAAGACAGAGCAAGAAAGAGATCTGACAATAAAAAACCAGTGTGACAATCTCTAGCAGATCCTGTTCAGAGGCAGGATAGAAATCTAAATGACTTGTCCCATCTCTGATTTACGGCACACAAATATTCTTAGTCCCATTTTACTCTAAGATTTCAAATCTTCTTTTACTAAATTACCATTTTGTTCTTTTTGTTATTTCTACCCTATTTCCTTTTGTAATTTGTAAAATTTCTACCCTATTTTCACTCGGCTGACAAAGGTACGTCTAGTCAAAGCCATGGTTTTCCAAGTAGTCATGTACAGACGTGACAGTTGGACCATAAAGAAGACTGAACACGGAAAAATTGATGCTTTTGAACTGTGGTGTTGGAGAAGGCTCTTGCGAGTTCCTTGGACTGCAAGGAGATCCAACCAGTCCATCCTAAAGGAAATCAGTCCTGAATATTCATTGGAAGGACTGATGCTGAAGCTGAAACGCTAATACTTTGGTCATCCTATGTGAAGAGCTGAATTACTGGAAAAGACCCTGATGCTGGGAAAGATTGAGGCAGAAGGATAAGGGTTTCATCAGAGGATGAGATGGTTAGATAGCATCACTGACTCAATGGACATGAATTTGAGCAAATTCTGGGAGATGGTGGAGGACAGAGGAGCCTGGAGTGCTACAGTCCACGGGGTCACAAAGAGTGAAATACGACTTTTCGACTGAACAACACCCTATCTTCCATGGTCTTACGTCTCTGATTTTCCCAACTTTTATATGCCTGGGAATTTACCAAATAATAAAACCAAGTGACTTCCCAGTCTTATAGAAGGACCACAAAATGGGAATTCCCTGGCAGTCCTGTGGTTAAGAATTTGCCTTCCAGTCCAGGGGGTTCAATCCCTGGTCAGGAAGCTAAGGTCCCACATACCTTGCGGCCAAAAAACCAAAACATAAAACAGAAGCAATATTGTAACAAATTCAATAGACTTTAAAATGGTCCACATCAAAAAAAAAAAAAAATTCTTAAGACCACAAAATGCTGCAGCCTCTAGGTTCTAATCACCACCTGAAAATAACGATCATGTCAGAAGTCACACAACTATAAAAATTAGTTTTTTAAAAGTCACGCAACTAAGGGATATTAATTTGCTACCTAAACTTCCTATTATTGGGGAGGGCAACGGAAGGGGAAGGGGAAAGGGAAGGACATTTTATAAGGCTAATAAGTTTATTTTAGTCCCAAGGTTTTTTTTTTTAATTATTTTAAAAATTATGCAAAAATAGAGTAAATAGCACAATAAACTCAATATACCTGCCCCTTAGATTCACTATTATCAAAGTGTTGCTGCACTTCATCTGTTATCTTTTGTCCCATTTTGCTGAATTATTCCAAAGCAAATCTCAAATATAATTCTATTTCATCCCTGTATACTTCAGTATCCATTCCTGTATTGGTATTTTCTTATACTACTAACGTTATCTTAACAAAATGAATAGCTTAGACTATTCAAAATTGCTTCATACACACCTTTTTCAGACTCTTGTTTTGTTTTACATCAGGATCTAAGCAAGGTCCATACCTTATATTTGAGGGTTGTACTCTATGAATCTGTCTTAATGTAGAGCTACCTTCCCATTTTTCAAATTCAAGCCATTAACTTGTTGAAGAAATTGGGTGAATTTTCCTAGAGTGGGCTCTCCTCTAGATATCCGCTTTCTTGTGTAGAATTCATTTCCCTCTCTCTCCCTATCTCCTATAACGGGAATTCTCACTGTTTTCCTCTTTACATATTCTTTTCGTCTAAACTAGAAAACACAGAAAATGATTTGAGACTGTTTTCTCAATCTCCCAAGGAGGGTACACAGCACGTGCCATTCGAAGTGTGTAACTAAAGTGAACTTGGGTCTTATTTGCCCACCGGGAGCAGAGTCCATTCACTAACACCGGGGTGTCATGAAGAAAATAACATTTATTTGTAAGGTGCCAAGCAAAGAATACAGGGTAGCCGGTGCTCAAAAGACCTGAATCCCCCAGTGGATTTCAGGGAATGATTTTCAAGACAACCTTAGGGGCGGGAGGTTGCAGGGAGCGTGATCAACTCATGGACTTTCTTCTGATTGGTTGGTGATGAGGTGGTAACAGGGTGATGTTTCAGGAATCTTTATCATCAGTCGTCTGGTTCCAACCAGTCTGGGGTCTGTGCGCTTATGTTCAGCATTTAGTTACCATCCTCCACCTGGGTGGGTGGGGGTTCTAAGCCCCAGCAGAACAACTCAAAAATACATGTCAGGATTCCTGGAGGAGGAACTAGGACTCTGTTTTATTGCTGAGCTGGTTGACTGCTTTTCCTTTGATTCTGTGCTCCCTCACTTCCCTAATTAGCAACTGATTGAGTCTGCTCATTAGAACTCAGAGAAGTTTTAGTAGATGAAAACCTTTTCTACAAGAAACGAGGGACACAGATGGACTTTTTGTGCCCAGGAGGGGCCCACCTTCCACAGTTTCAATCCCCTTTTCTTTGATACTCTTCAGTTGTATCCAGTTCCCCTAGGGGACTAGAGGCAGGACAAGAAAGGGAATAACGTTTTAGATAAAGAGGTTAATCATAAACTCAGCCAGAGAACTCAGTTTTAGGGGTACTTTGTTTCAACTGAAGGATTCCCTGGTGGCTCAGCTGGTGAAGAATCTGTCTGCAGTGCAGGAGACCTGGGTTCGATCCCTGGGTTGGGAAGATTCCCTGGAGAAGGGAAAGGCTACCCACTCCAGTATTCTGGCCTAGAGAATTCCATGGACTGTATAGTCCATGGGGTCACAAAGAGTTGGACACGACTGAGCAACTTACATACACTGGTGGCTGAGACGGTAAAGCATCTGCCTGCAATATGGGAGACCCAGGTTCGATCCCTAGGTCGGGAAGATTCCCCTGGAGAAGGAAATGGCAACACACTCCTTACCCCTGCCTGGAAAATCCCATGGACTGAGGAGTCTGGTAGGCTACAGTCCGTGGGTTCGCAAAGAGTCAGACACAACTGAACAATTTCACTTTTCCTAGAGAAGGGAATGGCTACCCACCCAGTCTTCTTGCCTGAAGAATTCCATGAACAGAGTGAAGAGAAGTTAATTTATTATACATAGTAGATTCCTTAGGGCAGTAGAACTTAAATTTCAAAACCCATATGAAAAATGTTTAAAGTCTTGATTATATTGTTTCAACTATTTTTTTTTTTTTTGACAGAAATACTTCATTGAAGGCACTGAATGCTTCATACTGAAGGTTATCAGGAGGTACAATGTCTGTTCTCACTTTTAGTGACAGGAAGATGAATTAATGGGTTCAGATGATGACAGTGAGTAATAGTTTCATCCATTAATGATTGCCAGAGATATTTTGAGGGAAGGGGAGGAACCTAAGACAAGAATTGAGTGAAACATTGACCAAAGGTGATCTCATCTTAGGGCCTGGACAGGATGATGACTCATGCAGCATATACAACACCAAACTGTCTTCATCGATCTTAATCAAAAGAAATCAGTTTGACTTCTCCCCATCAGCACACCCAATAATAGTGGTCAATAACACTGAGAGCAGAACTAGACACAAACCATTCATTTATACCCTAAGAGAGCTTTAAAAATAAAAATCAACATATTCAAAGTCTTTTACCCAGCAGAACGGGCATAGCTGGTCAGGAGAACATTCGCGTTTATCTTCCTCTATAGTATTTTCCAGGCTTCCCGGGAGCTCAGCTGGTAACGAATCCGCCTGCAGTGAAGGAGACCCTGATTCGATTCCTGGGTCACGAAGTTCCCCTGGAGAAGGGATAGGCTACCCACTCCAGTATTCTTGGGCTTCCCTGATGGCTGACAGTAAAGAGTCTGCTCGCAATGTGGGAAAAGTAGGTTCAATCCCTGGGTTGGGGAGATCCCCTGGAGGAAGGCATGGCAACCCAGTACAGCATTCTTGCCTAGAGAATTCCATGGACAGAGGTGCCTGGCGGGCCACTGTCCATGAGGTCGCAAAGAGTCATGATGGAGTGACTAGGCTCTGCATAGTATTTCCCTGGTGGCTCAGATGGTAAAGAATCCACTTGCAATGTAGGAGACCCAGATTTGATCTCTGGGTGGGGAAGATCCCCTGGAGAAGGAAATGGCAACCCACTCCAGTACTCCTGCCTAGAGAATTCCATGGACAGAGGAGTCTGGCATGCAAAGAGTTGGACCCGACAGAGCGACTGACACACACACACACACACACACACGTGTGCTTTCCTGAGAAGCAGGGGAGAATGCCCAAGATGGGACACACAGTAGACTACGATCACTATACTTAAAGGGACACTAAAGGAAATATTTTGCTTCCAGAAACTAGAATCTAAGTAAGTAAACACAGAAAAGGCATACCTGCTAACTATCATACCGTAAATGTTGAAGATATGAAAGAAAGCAGCAGTTTCTAGCCTCTGCACTGAGTGGGTAGTCAATAAAATTGTTGACAATCTTATTCCTGCCCATCATAAAAGGGCTAAAAAGTAAGGGTAAGTGATACTGGACAACTTCCAGTAATACGCTGGAGCAATGCCAGGGAGAGGACACAGCGTTCATTAAATCAGAGCAATTTGAGAAAGCTGTTTTAGGTTGAACTGCCTAGGAAAATATGTCACGCATCAGCTTTTTGATCATTATTGCATGAAAACGAGTACATGAATATCCTCTGCAACTACCATAATCCTGGAATTGCCTCTATCACATACATATTCCGTCTCTTGGCCCAAATTCTCTAGTTGATACAGGTCTCTCTGGGGAACAGCACAGCTGAGCCTGGGGTACGGAACCCCCCTTGCTGGACACACCTATAGTGTCCTACACCCTCCTGTCCTAGTCCACTATGACCCTACTGAACATGCATTTACTCTGACAAGATTAATATTGGAGTCAGAGTTGAAGGGAGTGAACTTGTCTAACACTATCGTGCTATCTACAAGTAAAATGTACGAGTCCATAACTCGTCACAAAGAGCAAATGAAATGGAGAGCTAGTGAGGTCAAAGGTGTAAAACATAATTAATGAATTTGTAGAATGTTAGAGCTACAGAGGAGATTGAAGTTCACTTAGTATAACCCTCTTTACAGAAAACTGTAGCCCAGAGAAATTCAATTACTTGCCCTGAATTAGTCATAATTACAGAATGAAAAACAAAGTAACATGATGTCTGTAAGGACATCAAAAACATTAGGTAAGACTACTAATCATGTCGAAGCATTTGGAATTTAAAAATTCAACTCTGTGTATTTATTTAACATTTACTGAGAGCTTGTTACGTGCCAGATACAGCACTGAACAAAAATCCCTGTGTCCGTGGAGTATACAATCTAGTAAAGAAACTCAGCATTAAGTAAACCATACAGTATGCCACACAGCTGTGGAGGAGGAAGTGGCAACCCACTCCAGCATTCTTGTCTGGAGAATCCCATGGGCAGAGAAGCCTGGCTAGCTACAGCCCATGGGGTCACAAGAGTCGGATACAACTTAGTGACTAAACCATACAGCTGTAAATATCATGAAAAAAATAAAGCAGGGGAAGGGGAAGGGGGACCTCAGGGGAGCAGGTGGATAGGAGGGTCCCATTTTAGAACAGGCGGTTAGGGGCTTCCCAGGTGGCACAGTGGTAAAGAATCTGCCTGCCAATGCAGGAGATGCATTGTTCGATCCCTGATCCTCTGGAGAACAAAATGACAACCCACTCCAATATTCTTGCCTAGACAACTCCATGGACAGAGGAGCTTGGCAGGCTACAGTCCATGGGCTCACAAGAGTCAGACACAACTGGATGACAGAGCGCGCGCGCGCACACACACACACACACACACACACACAGAATGTCCTCTAATTAAAATATACTTGATAAGGTAATAAAGTGATCCAAAAATTATCTGAGGAGAAGTGTCTCCAGACAGAGAAACAGCTAATAAAGAAGACTTGAAGCAAGAGCCCCTGGAATGTCCATCCAAATACCAACTCAACGAAGCTCAGCAGAACAAGCAAGCAGGAAAGCAGTGGGAGGTAAACGTTTGAGAAGTGGGACCAGATTTTGTCTGTGTGTGTGTGTGTGTGTGTGTGTATAGAGAGTGGGGATCATGAGACTTGGTTTTGGATGTGTTAAGTTTGGCTGCTGTATTGAGAAAGTACACAGATACAAATAGAGATTTTGTTGTTGTTTAGTTGTTAAGTCATGTTTGACTCTTTTGTGACCTTTTGGACTGTAACCCACCAGGCTCCTCTGTCCATAGGATCTTTCAGGCAAGTATACTGGAGTCGGTTGCCATTTCCTTCTCCAGGGAATCTTAACAGCCAGAGACTGAACCTGCATCCCTTTCATTGTAGGCAGATTCTTTACCACTGAGCCACCTGGGAAGAGATTACTTAGGAACTCTTAAGATAATCTATGAGATAGATGATGGTGGTATGGACCAGGCATCTCACAGCAGAAGTAATGTGAACTGGAAATGTATTTTTCAGGTAAAGCTGACACAATTTGCTGATGAAGTAAAGGATGAAAGAGACAGAGTTGGGAAATTCAATGATTTCTTCAAGGTTCTTGGTCTCAATAACTAGACACACAGAATTGCTAATTAACCAATATGGGGAAGACTATAGGAAGAGCAAATTGAGGGGAACCAATTTGGAGAAGGCAATGGCACCCCCACTCCAGCACGCTTGCCTGGAAAATCCTATGGATGGAGGAGCCTGGTGGGCTGCAGTCCATGGAGTTGCAAAGAGTCGGACATGACTGAGCAACCTCACTTTGACTTTTCACTTTCATGCACTGGAGAAGGAAATGGCAACCCACTCCAGTATTCTTGCCTAGAGAATCCCAGGGATGGGGGAGCCTGGTGGGCTACTGTCTATGGGGTCACACAGAGTCGGACACAAGTGAAGCAACTTAGCAATGATGAGGAAATGTTAAGTGGCAGTTAAGGTTAAAAGTTTGGATTTTCAGAGAGAGATCTATGCCAGATATATAAATGTAGGAGTTATCAGTATATAGATGAGAGACCCATGAGACTAAAACGGATCACCAGAAGAGCAAGTGTAGATAGTAAAGGTGTCCACGGACTGACACCTGGGATACTCTTAAAAGCTTTGGGGTTGTGGAAGCCAGGTGTAAGATATTTCAATAAAAAATGGAGTGGTCAATTGTGTTTAAGTCTGATGGCAAGTCAAGATAAACTTTAAGAATGACCATTGAATTTAGCAATGTGAAAGTCACTGATGGCTTTGAAAAGCCTCTTCACCAGAGAGGTAAAGGCAGATAAGTCTTACTACACTGTATTCAAGAGATAATGTGATGAGAAGAACAGGAACAACAGACATTAAAAAATTAGTTCAGAAAGGTTACAAGATACAAGACTGAAAAATGAAAGTGGATGTTCTCAGTCATGTCTGACTCTTTGTGACTCCATAAACTAGAGAGTCCATGGAATTCTCTAGGCCAGAATACTCGAGTGGGCAGCCTTTCCCTTCTCCAGCCTTTCCCTTCTTCCCAACCAACCCAGGGATCGAACCCAGGTCTTTGACAATGCAGGCAGATTCTTTACCAGCTGAGGCACAAGGGAAGACCAAGAATACTGGAGTGGGTAGCCTATCCCTTCTCCAACAGATCTTCTTGGCCAGGGATTAAAACAGTGTCTCCTGCACTGCAGGTGGATTCTTTACCAACTGAGCTATCATAATATACAAAATTCAACTGTATTTCTACACACTTATGATGCACAATGAGAAAATAAAATTAAGGAGATAGTTCCATTTAAAAAGTATCAAAAAGAACAAAATACTTTGAAATAAATTTAACAGAAAAGTACACATTATATGCTCTAAAAATTATAAAACATTGTTGCAAGAAATGAATGGAAAGACATCCCATGTTCATGAATCAGATGACAACTCCCAAACTGATTTATAAATTCAATGTGACCCTTATCAAAATCTCAACTAGCTTTTTTGCAGGAAGGTGATCTTAAAATTTCATATAAAAATGCAAGGGACTCAGTATAGCAAAACAATCTTCATAAAGAAGAACAAAAATAGAAGCCTCATGCTTCTCAAATTCAAAACTTGCTACAGTAATTAAAACAGACTACTTTGGTTTAAGTATAAATACATAGATTAATGGAATAGAAAAGAGATTTCAGAAATAAACCCTAATATTAATGGCCCATTGATTTTTGACAACAGTGTCATATCAATTCAGTGGGGTGAATAATAGTCTTTTGAACAAACGATGCCAGGACAACTAGATATCCTCATACAAAAGAATGAGGTTGGATGCCTACCTAGCTCTATACATAAATATTAACTCAAACCAGATCATAGACCTCAGTGTAAGAGCTAAAACTACAAAACTCTTCAAAGAACACACAGGAATAAATCTTTGTGAACCTGGACTGTGTGCACATATGCTCAGTCACTTCAGTCGTGTCTGATTTTGCAGCCATATGGACTGTAGCTCGCCAGGCTCCTGTCCATGGGATACTCCAGGCAAGAATACTGGAGGGGGGGTGTCATTCCCTCCTCCAGGAGATCGACCCGACGCAGGGATTGAATCCATGCCTCCAGCACTGCAGGCAGCTTCTTTACCCACTGAGCTACTGGGGAAGCCCTGAATTTGGATTAGGTAATGACCAAAGCAACAAGAGAAAAAGTAGATGAATTGGACTTCCTCAAAATTAAAAATTCTGTCCTGCAAAGGAAACCATCAAAAAAGTGAAAAAAAAAAAACAAAAAAACCCCACAATCCCCAGAACAAGAAATATTTGCAAACCCTAAGTCTAATAAGGGACCTTATGTAGAATATATTAACAACTTTCAGAACTCAATAATCAAAAGAAAAATAACCCAATTACAGAATGGCAATTACAGATATACAAGGGGCTAATAAGCATGTGAAAAGATGCTCACCATTGTTAGCCATCAGAAAAATAAAGATGCTCACCATTGTTAGTCATCAGGAAAATCAAAATCACAATGAGATACCACTTCATACACTTTAGGATGACTATAATCAGAGAGATAGGTAAGGATAAGAGTTGGAGGATGTGAAGAAAATCTGAACCCTTATACACAGTTGGTGTGAATGTAAAATGATGCAGACGCTTTGTAGAAGTTTTCAGTTCCTTAAAATGTTCAACATTAGGCTACCACATGACCCAGCAAATCCCTTCTTGGGTATATAGCCAAGAGAAATAAAAACACAGCAAAGCTTGTAAACAAATGTTCACAGCAGCATTATTCACAGCAGCTAATAGAAACAGCCCAAATGTTCATCAACTTGGTAAATAAAATAGAGTATATCCAGAGTGGAATATTATTCAGCAATAAAAAGCAATGAATTACTGATACAAGCTACAACATAGAGAAATCTTTAAAACATGATACTAAATGAAAGACTCTAGTCACAAAAGACTATTTATTACATGACTCCATTTATATGGCAAGTCCAAAATAGGCACATCTAGAGAGACAGAAAGCGGGCTGGTGACTGGCTGAGAGAATGAGAAACAAGTGCTAGTGGGTATGGGATTTTTCTTTTCTATACTAAAAAAAATTTGATTATTGTTAGAAAAAAAATTATAAAATTTACAGTTGTGACCAATTTTAAGTATACTTTTCAGTAGTGTATCTTAAGTGTATTTATATTCATACTGTTGTGAAAGAGACCTCTGGAACTTCTTCATCTTGCAAAACTGAAACTCTACTCATTACTAACTTCCCATTTCCTCCTGACCCCAGATCCTGGCAAGCACTGCTCTGCTTTCCTTTTTAATTTTGGCCGTGCTGGGTTTATAGCAGCATGTGGGCTTTTTCTCCAGTTGCCGCATGCACACTTCTCGTGTTGCGGAGCATAGGCTCTAGAGTGCGAGGGCTCAGCAGGTGCTGCCCACAGGCTTGGCTGCCCTACAGCGTGTGGGATCTTAGTTTCCCAACCAGGGACCGAAGCCGTGTTTCAAGCATGGGAAGGTGGATTCCTATCCACTGGACCACCGGGGGAAGTCTCCATCACTACTTTGTCTGCATGAATTTGATTATTCTAGGTTCCTAGTGAGTGGAATCAACAGTATTTGTCTTTTTGTTCTAGCTTACTTCACTTAGCACAATGTCCTTAAGGCTAATACTTAAGGACTACATGACAGGATTTCTTTCCTTTTTAGGGCTGAAGAGTATTCCACTGTGTGTATATATCACATTTTGTTTAACACCCATCTGTTGATGGAAATTTAGGTTGCTTCCACCTCTTGCCACTATGAACATATCTGTTGAAGATTTTGCTTTCAATTATTTAAGATCTATACCCACAGTGGGATTGCTGGATCACCTGGGGATGTCTTTAGAGTGACAAGTGTTCTAAAATTTGATAGTGGTAATAGCTGTACAACCATAGAGTATAAAAACCACTGAATTGTACATTTCAAGTCAGTGAATCAAATGATATATGAATTACATCTCAACAAAAGTGTTAAAAAACACAACTCAGAAAGGCTAAAGCAAGGATTTAATTGCATAAGGATTTGGACTGAACTGGATAATTAATCTGATTAAATAACCAGTCAATCTTGTCACACAAGTAATTCTGACACTTATTTTCAATGACCTAGCTAGATGTTTAGGTGTTTTCTGAGACATAACTTCAGTGCTTTTTCAACACTGACCATTAGAAGTAGGAAAAAGAAAATGTCAGTCTCTCTTTAATTCACAATATTAAAACTTTTCATATTTTATGTCAAGAAACACTGTAAAGAAATAACAAATTCATACTAACTATAGCAATTTTTATTTCACCTGCTCTGTAGGTATGGCATTCACCAGATTTTTAGAGATAGGAAAATACAGTAGGACTTACTCTCTTTGACTTAGATTCACTTTTTGAAATGTCGCTCACAATTATTTCACATAAAAGATGCTCAAAGGCAGAGGGTTTGCCTTTTTGCTATAAAAATTATAAAACTAAAAAGTCCTGTGTTCATCATCACTGAATGGGGAAAGAGGTAATAAACTTAAAAACACGAGAGAAAAAATTTTGAGGAAAAAACATACATCAAATTCAGATTGTTCTCATCTCTAACTGCTGTACACAACTAGAAAAGCTAACAGCAATATAGACGACCATTGGTGCTCAGAAATTCATTTCTTCATCTTCTCTTCTTCATCCAAACATTTTCAATTTTGTCAAGATTCAAGTGGTACAGTTATATAAAGATAATAAATCAGATAATCTCAAAGATTTCTAATAATGTTTTCTGAGCAGAGCAGAGCAAAGTGAGAGAAACCTCACCAGCCTGAGTGATCATTTTTAAAACAATAGGTACCAGATGGTTTACAGTAATGAGACAAGTCTGGAAGCCAATTTCCAATCTTGGTCCCAAGCACAGAGTGAAATAATGGTCATGATTTAATTAAAAACATACCAATTGTGTGGGACAGTCTTTCTTTCCAAATTACACATCTTATACACTTTGACAGTTTTTCCTAAAATAATCTCTTGGGGTAGACTTTAAGTAGGTTGAAATACTAATGGTTGATTTCAGATTCTTATTACAGGTTTTTCAAAGTCCGTCTATGTGCAGAAGCAAAATTATGAATGGCAACTCGAAGATCTGAGTTCCCCTCGGGGATGTCACAGGAATTGAGGACTGAATGTAGTGCCCGGGTATACGCTGCAAACAAAGATTAACATAGTGATGAATGAAGCAGGATTCTAAACAGTTCTCCCCAAATTCTTCCTATTAGTACTGCTTCTCTGCCCAGTCTTATAGGCGTTAACTTTAACAATCCATTGAATAAGTATTGCGTGTTTACCACATGCCAAGTACTCTGTGATTACAGAAAAGATCATGAGAGGATGGACACAAAAATTAAATTACAGTGTACTATTTCCAAACCAGAGGCATATACAAAATGTCATCACAGCATGAAGCTCAAAATGAAAAAGAAACTAGGAGAGGATGAAAAAGATTCCTAGAAGTGGAAACATTCCAAAAAAAAAAAGAATCTGTAACAATTAAGATGGTCTTGAAGGATTAACAGAAGTAAAGGAAGGAAGGCCTTCTAGGCAAAGAAATGAGTGTGTGGGGGTACAAGGATATATATTTTTAAATGTGGTGTGTACTGACAACAGCAGGTTCGATATGGCTGGAGTGTGGCCTGGAGCCAGAGGGAAAACATGTCAGCTATGCACTCTATTTTGTACCGCAGTGGCAAGTCCGACAGGTCTGATGATAAGGGAGCGGCACAATCAGATGTGTGTTTTTAAAACAATTCACAGGACTGATAAGAAACTCATATCGCAGATGGAACATTAGGGATACAAACACCACCAGCATTTTCGGTGTTTACATGAAGCCTCTATAATCTCTACACTATGTAAATCAATACATTTAAGAATGGACAGGAAATAGAAATATTAGTGACAAGAGGAAATGACTCCATTTCTTCTAGCTGGTATTTTTAACAGAGTTTATATTGGTCCTCATGTTTCTCAGTGACCCCTAGCAGAATTGGCAGTCTAATGTGGATATACACACATTATAAATAATATACAGGTGATAAGTCTATGTTAGATAACATTCAAGAATTTGGATAACAGGGTATTCAACTGGACAGAGGCCTAACTTAGATGGCTATAAACCTCTAATCTGCATTTACAGGAGGACCTGCAACCCTAGTCTCATTACTGTACAATGGGCTAGGACTATTTCCCTAGCATAAATGAAGACAAGAAGATAACATATCTCAAAGAGAAATATAACTCATTATGGTTATTTTTATTGCCTCAGAGTTGTTTTGTAAAGGGGGGGTGTGTGTGTGACAGTCTTTGATATATAACAAGCACTTAGTCAATAAATGCTAAATTTCTACTACAATCACTACTTCTACTCTTGTTATATTTTTATCTGCCACCAGGCCCCAACCATTCTTTGAAACTTACCTTTGTGGTTTTTATAGAAAAGACAATTGTTGGCACAGGTATCAGGATGAGCATCCCAAAAATCAGGACCACAGCAGCAGAGTGGAGGTAAAGTAATATTATATAGTTGCATTTTCTCCTGGATCTGGGCTCTTAAAGCTTCTACATATCTATAAAAATACAGTATGACCAAGCAAAGTGAACCACTAGGAAGAGAATGAGCATGAGTCCTTATTTTTTACTCCTAGGCTCAAACTGTGGAACTATTTCATATCACTGTGCCTCAACCCTTCCTCTGTGTACGAAGAAGCAGTACAAGGAAAAATGTAGTGCTATTCCAGAGAGGTATTAGGCAATCAAGAAATCTGTTCACCTTCTGATGCACAAGGTGAGGGTTCGATCCCTGGCAGGCAAGCTAGGATCCCACATGCCTCATGGCCAAAAACAGCCAAAGAACATAAAACAGAAACAATATTGTAACAAATTCAATAATAACTTTAAAAAACAGTCCACATCAGAAAAAAAAGTCTTAAAAAAAAAGGAATGTGATGAAGTTCTGTGCCTCCTAAAGCATAAGAAGACTCAGTCAATTCATTTTAGGGAAAATGAGAACACCGACTTCCTAACAGGTCTCCAGGGCCAAAATTTCATGCAGAACTTTCCAAAGTACCTTTGGTATTCTTTTCTTTCTGCTGTTGTTTTTCTCTGGCTCCTTTTACTTCCTCAAGTTGTAGTTGGGCTAATATCTCACTCATCTTCTCCCCTGAACATGGCTCTTCATGGGAGTTCATTCTTAATATCCTCTGTTCTTCAGCGTAACGCTGCTGCTCTTTCTTTTTCTTAATTCTGAGAATAAAATCATAACATGGTTAGGAATTTCATCAAGTCATTATTTAGAATTAGCTTTTAGATCCAAATACCTCAAGAAATTCCCAGAAAGAGGGGGAGTCAGGAAATCAGTTTAACAACCCTAGAAAAGCCTCAAAACTCCCTGCTGGCTAGTTTATCTCATTGCTCATGTGTACACATAGTCTCTTGAATGGAAATGACCAATAGTTACTACTAAAAGAGTGTTCCTGGAAGAATTCTAACACAAGAACTTTCTGAGGTTAAAATTACAAGTAGACAAGACTTCTGCTTTTAGCTAAAATGGATTAACGGGGACTGGATTTGCCCTATCACCTTAAACAACCAAATAAATGAAACAACAAATCAATGCAGAAACCAAAAACAAACAAACAAAAAACAATGGTTTTCTAGACACTGGATATTCATTAATGAAAGACAGTGATCCTTGACAGATGGCAAACAAGTGAAGTGAGTCCTACAAGTGCCCAAGTTCACTGCCTTCAAAGTTTCCAGGCAGCAGCAGCACAGGGCAGGAGAGTTGAGGTCGAGCCTGATAGACTTTCTAAGTTGGGGAGATGATGCTGAAAATTCAGGGACACAAAAGCAACTAGAGTACTTAAGACAGAAAACCCAGGGGGAGAGCTGCTCAGAGAGAGAATCCCAGAGATCTAGGGGGTCTCCTTCTAATACACAGCAGGGCATTGAGCATGTATGTGAGGACACGATCTGAGATCAAGGACAGAGCCATCCTAAAGAGTAACAGGGAACAGTCTTGTGCCCACACAGCACAGAATGGAGACTGTTCCCACCACGTAAGCCTTGAAACACTCATAATGTACGGGCATCGGGTAGAGTTTTCAGGAAGACTTTACCTCAGTAGTGGGGAATAACGATTGTTCCAGACACAGCCAACACTGTAAAAGCAAAGCCCCAAAGTAACTTAAATAAAAGTGCTACTGGTTCAGTCGCATCCGACTCTTTCCCAAGCACTGTAGCCCCCAAAGCTCCTCTGTCCACGGGATTTTCCAGGCAAGAATCCTGGAGTGGATTACCATTTCCTTCTGCATCCCTAAACAAAGCTCAGAAAAATTTTATAGGAATACAAAAATAACCAGTAACCAACCAATGAGGTAAATTCAATGTTGGATGTCTAATCAAAGATTACCAGGCATGCAAAGAGGCAGGCAAATACAATTCATAGTGAAGAGAGTAATCAGCCACTCAAAATCAACCTAGAATAGACAGTGATTAGAATTAGCATAGAAGGACATTAAAACAAGATAGTACAAACTAATAGATCCTATATGTTCAAAAAGTTTAGACATAAAGAAGACTGAAATCAACTTATCAAGATGAAAACTACAATTTCTGAAATAAAAAATACATTGGGGAATAAGTCTATATGTTAAAGAAATAGAATTAATAATTAGTAACCTTCCAAAACAGAAAGCACCAGGCCCAGATGGGCTCACCAAACAATTAAGGAGTTACACTAAATCTCTTCAATCTCTTTCAGTGGACAGAAAGAGAAAGCACGCTTCTTAACTCATTCTGTGAGGTCAGCATTACTCTAAAATCAAAACCAGATAAAGATATTAGAAAGTATTACCAATATCTCTCATGAACAAGAGGCAAAAATCCTCAAAAATATGAGCAAGTCGAATCTAACAATGCACACATATATCACGATCAAAAGGAATTTAGGCCAAGAATGAAAGGCTAGTTCAACATGAAAAAAATCAATTAATGTAATAGAGCACTTCAAAAGCTATATAAGAAAAATCACAATTCTTAAAAAGATGTGGAGAAAGCATTTGACAAAATCAGACACCACACAATCCAGCAGTGCCCCTTGGTATGGACACAACTCACACCCACACCAAACCTGCACATGGATGTTTGAAATAGTTTATTTGCCAAATGCGGGGAAGAAACCACGATGTCCTTCAGTAGATGAACGGATAAATAAACTGTTGTACTTTCAAACAACAAAATATTATCCAGTACTAAAAATAAATGAGCTATCAAGCCATGAAGAGATGTTTGATGTAAACGCCTATTACTAAGTGAAAGAAGCCAATCTCAAAAGGCTACATACTGTATGATTCCAACCGTATGACATTCTGGAAAGAGTAAAACAATGGAGATCAGTGGTTGCCAGAAGCTTGAGTTGGAGAGAGGGAAAGAAGGTGAACAGGCAGAGCATAAAGGAGTTTTAGAGTAGTAAAACTATTCTATATGATACTTAATGATGGATCCAAGTCATTATACATTTGCCCAAACCCATAAATGTGCAACACCAAGAGTGAACCCTAATGTAAATTATAAACTTTGGTTGATCATGATGTACCAATGCAGGCTTATCACGTGTTAACAGTTGTACCACACTGGTGGGGGATGTTGATAATGGAGGAGGCTCTGAATGTCAAAGGACAGTACATATGAACAGTTGCTCTGCCTTCCTCTCAGTTTTGCCATGAACCTAAACTGCTCTACAAAAAAAAAATTCTTTATTAAAAAAAATACCCTGGATGGGATTACTAGCACGTTAAACATTGCAAAACTAAATCTGAAAGCATACTGATAGAAATTATCCAAAATAAACCACAGGGAGAAAATCCAAAAATTTAAAAGGAACACAAAAAAGCAATGAATCCAATTAAAAATGGGTAAAGGACTGGAATAGATATTTCTCCAAAGATGATCTATAAATGACCAACAAACATAAGAAAAGTTGCTCAACATCATGACTCTTCATTCAAATACAAATCAAAATTTCAATGAGATTATCACCTCATACTATGTTCACAACAATATGGATATGTTTATTTACATTACTGAACTGTGCACTTAAACATGGTTACAATGGTAAATTATACATTATATGTTTTTTACCATCAAAAGAAAAAAAAGTCACATAAATAAACGAATACATGAAGGGAAAAAAATGAAATCAAGTTGTTTTTAGATGTACAAAACCTGAAAGAATTCATCCCCAGTATGGGCATAACCCAGAGAGAGCACAGGCTTGGTTCTAGACCACTGTAATAAAGGGAAGATTGAGATAAAGCAAGTCACATGAAGTTTTTGGTTTCCCAGTGCATATAAAATTCTGTTTACACCATAGTCTTTTAAGTGTGTGATAACACAGTGTACATGCCTTAATTTAAAACTAATTGGCATCAGCAGACTAGTTCAACACAAGGTTGCCACATACCTTCAATTTGTAAAAAAATGCAGTATCTACAAAGTACAATGAGGCGTAGCACAGTAAAACAAGGTATGCCTATATACTCACAACTGCAGGAAATGTTAAAGGTTATCTTTCAGACAAGAACAAAATGATATTTTAGGTAATATACATAAGATTCTTATTAGTTAAATCTCTTTTAAATAATAACAGACTTCTTTGACAAAAATAAGTGTATTTTATATGTAAAAGTAAAATGTATAACAATAGTATAAAGGTTGGATGAGAGAAATGGAAGTACACTACTCTAATATTCTTACATTAAAATTTTTATATTATATGTGAAGTAGTATTATCATTTAAAGGTAGAGTGTGAAAAGTTAAGAGATACAAAACTATAAATCCTAGTGTGTGCATGCGCAGTCTCTTTAGTTGTGTCCAGCTCTTTGCAATCCCATGGGTTAGAGCCTGCCAGGCTCCTCTATCCATGGATTTTCCCAGGCAAGATGGAGTGAGTTGCCATTTCCTGCTCCATGGGATTGAATCTGAGTCTCATGCACTAGCAGGTGGATTCTTTACCACTGAGCCATATGGGAAGCCCTGTAAATTCTAGAACAACCAATAAAATTAAAAATGTCACCTATGGCTGATTCGTGTCAATGTATGGCAAAACAAATACAGTATTGTAATTAAAAAAAATTAAGAAAAAAAAAAGAATGAATTCTTAAGCAATAAAGTAATTGGTTTTGCTTCAAAAAAAAAAAAAAGGTCATAGTTTACAGGTCAACAAAAGAGATGCACTAGAATCATAAAAATATAAAAGTAATTCAAAAAAGTATAAAAAGAGAAACAAGAGAACTAAGAAGAAATGGGACAAACAGCAAGATAATATATCAAACCCTAACAATAATGACGTTAAAAGTAAGTAGTCTAAACACCCAATTAAAGGAAAAGATTGTCAGATTTGATAAAAATTGTAGGATTTGACTCAACTACACACTACTGACAAGAAATTCACTTTAAATGCAAACAAACAGATTAAAAATGTAAGAAATGCAAAATATATGCTAGCACTAGTTAAAAGAAGGTGGGAATAGCTATATTAATAGCAGACAATGTAGATTTCAGAGCAAATAAACTATCAGAGATAGAGGTCATTTCCTAATTACAGAGTCAATTAAGTGACAGGACATAACAATCCCAAACATTTATGTATCTAATAAAGAGCTTCAAACTACATGAAGCAAAGGTGTATGGAACTGCAAAGAAGATACAATAAATCCACAGTGAAGGCAGAGATTTTTAATACCCTCTCTCAATTATTGATAGAAAAACCAGGCATAAACATAGACTTGATCAACATCCTCATGAAATTAAAAGATGCCTGCTCCTTGTAAGAAAAGCAATGACAAACCTAGACAGTCTATTAAAAGGCAGAGACATTACTTTGCCTACAAAGATCCATATAGTCAAAGCTACGGTTTTCCAGTAGTCATGTATGGATGTAAGAGCTGGACAATAAAAAAATCTCAGCACAGAAGAATTGATGCCTTCGAACTGTGTGCTGGAGAAGACTCTTGAGAGTCCCTTGGACAGCAAGGAGATCAAATCAATCAATCCTAAAGGAAATCACCCTGAATATTCATTAGAAGCTCTGATGCTGTTGAGTATATTTTCAAGTGCTTATTAGCCATTTATATATTATTTCCTTAGGAGAAATGTCTATTTAAATCCTTTGTCTACTTTTTAGTTGAGTTACCTTTTTTATTACTGAGTTATAAGAGTCCGACTACAAGTTTCTCATCAGATAACATGATTTGCAAATAATTTCTCCCATCTTTAGTTGTTTTTTTACCTTCTTTATAGTTTTTAATTTTGATGAAGTCCAACGTATCAGTCTTCTCTTTTATTGTTCGTTGGACAATTGATTTTTGACAAATGCACTAAAGTATGCAGTAGAGAAAGAATAACTTCAGCAAGAGGATATATATATACAAAGAAAACCCACTTCACACTACATGTGAAATGAACTCAAACTGGATCACAGACTTAAATGTAAAACCCACAGTGATAATCTTTCTAGAAAAAAACAACAAATTTTTCTGACCTTGAGTTAGGCAATGATTTCTTAACTATGACACCAAAAGTACAATCTCTTTAGTCATTTAAGAAATGTAAACTAAAACCACAACGAGGTACCACTACATACCTATTAAAATGGCTAAAATGAAAAAGATCGATCACACTAAGTGTTGGCAATGATGTAAGGGAACCTGAACTCTCCTACACTGCCGGTGGCAACATAAAGTGGTACAACTACTTTAGAAAACCATTGGACAGTTTATTTAAAAACTGAAATATATACCTACCATGATGATCCGGTCCACTCTCAGGTATTCACCCAAGAGAAAAAGGTAACAGATTTCCAAAGACTTGCACATGAATGTTCACTGCAGCTTTATCTGTATTAACCCCAAACTGGAAGCAACCCAAATGTCCATCAACCTTTGAATGTTTAAACAGATTGTGATATATCCAAACAATGGAATACTATCTATAAGAAAAAGGAATAAATTCTTGATACCACCACAACAAAGACAAATCTTCAAAATAATTACTCTGAATAAAAGGAGGTAGGCCAGGACTTCCCTGGTAGTACAGTGGATAGGAGTCTGCCTGCCAATGCAGGGGACAGGGGTTCAATCCCTGGTCCAGGAAGATTCCAACTTCAGCAGAGCAACTAAACCCATGAGCCTATGCTCTAGAGCCTGTGAGATGCAACTACTGAGCCTGCGTGCTGCAGCCACGGAAGCCCCTGCACCAACAGCCTGCGCTCCACAAGAGAAGCCACTACAATAAGTCCTCACACTGCAACTAGAGAGTAGTCCCCACTCTGCAACTAGAGAAAGCCCATGCACAGCAATGATGACCCAGTGCAACCCCCACAGAATAAAATTAATTAATTTTTTTAAAAAAGGAACTGGGCCAATCCCACTCCTAGGTATATATCCAGAGAAAATCATAATTTGAAAGGATGCATGCACTCTTGATGTTTATTGCAGCACTATTTAAAATAGTCAGGACATGGAAGCAATCCCGATGTCCAATGACAGAGGAATGGATAAAGAAAATGTGATACATATGTACAATGAAATATTACTCAACCATAAAAGGAACAGAATAGTGCCATTTGCAGAGATGTAGATGGGTCTAGAGATTGTCACACAAAGTAAAGTCAGTCAGAAGGAAAAAAACAAATACTGCATAATATTGCTTATATGTGGAATCTAGAAAAATGACAGAGATGAACTTATGTGCAAAGCAGAAATACTAATGAGAACCTATCGTATAGCACAGGGAACTCTACTCAGTGCTCTGTGGCAACATAAATGGGAAGGAAATCCATAAAAGAGGGGATATATGTATATGTATGGCATTCACTTTGTTATACGGCAAGAAACTAACACAATAAAGCAACTACACTCCAATAAAATTTATTTAAAATAAAAGGAGCTGGGCACAAGAGTACATGTTGCAGAACTCTAGAAAATGCAAACTAATCTACAGTGACACAAAGCAAACAAGTAGTTGCCTGAGGAAGAGGGGGCTGTGCAGGTAAGAGGTACTACTAAGGGCAGGAAGAAACTTTTGAGGATGATAGGTATGTTCACTGTCTTGACTATGATAGTCATTTCATGTGTGTGTCTGTGTGCATGCGAAATTTTATATGTGTAGTTTACTGAACATCAATTACACTTCTTTTAAAAGAAACACCTTCCAGTAGAGAGCAAAAAACACCTTCTAGTTGCACAATGAGAAAATTGTCAGAAAACCTAATTTAAGAGCTTTTGTTAAGAAATATAACTATTTGGGACTTCCCTCACGGTTCAGTGGTAAAGAATCCGCCTTGCAATGCAGAGAACACAGATTCAATCCCTGGTTGGCAACCTAAGATCCCACATGCCACCAAGCAACTAAGCCTGTGTACTGCAACTACTGAGCGCGTGCCACAACGAGAGAACCCGTGCACCCCAACGAAAGACCCTGCATGCCACAACCACGATCTGACACAGCCAAATAAGTAAATATTTTTAAAAAGCAATATAATTCAAGACTAGAACTTATAGATGTATGCTGATAATGTCAGTTGCTAAAAATGACTTTGAAACAAATGAGCTGCTATTTTCTGAACAGTAGTATGAGGTCAATTCACACATCTCTTCAATAAAGCATGGTCTGCTGAAAATTCTGGGCTTCCATCCATTTGTAGCAGCCTGTTTACTCCAGGGGAATTCTGGGCTTCCTTTGTTAGATTAATACAGGTATATACTAAAAACCAGGAAGCTGTCCTACAAAGAGTCAAAGATCAGGCACTGGAAAAGTACAAGAAACTTGATGTGCGACTAAGTTCATCCAGATTCTGTCACCTCCAGTAGAGGTGACAAGTCCACTCTGAACGAGGGTTTTCTTATAACTGTTCAGCACACTTGCCATTCTTTCTTGAGCTGTAAGTCTACTAGGAGTATTCCTCAAACAGTCTAGAACATAAAAATAGCTTTTATGGTATGTTGTTGTTGTTTAGTCGCTAAGTCATGTCTGACTCTTTGGGACCCCACGAACTGCAGCATGCCAGGCTCCCCTGTCCTTCACTGTCTCCCACTGAGTTGGTGATGCTACCTAACCACCTCATCCTCTGTTGTCCCCTTCTCCTCCTGCCCTCAATATTTCCCAGCATCAGGGTCTTTTTCCAGTGAGTCAGCTCTGTGCATAAGGTGGTTAAAGTTTTGGAGCTTTAGCTTCAGCATAAGTCCTTCCAATGAATATTCAGGGTTGATTTCCTTTAGGATGGACTTAGGTTTGGACTTTAGGTTTGATCTCCTTGCTGTCCAATGGACACTAGAGTTTTCTTCACACAAGAGTTCAAAAGCATCAACTCTTCAGTGCTCAGCCTTCATGGTCCAACTCTCACATCTGTACATGACTACTGGAAAAAGCATAGTTTTGACTATACAGATCTTTGTCGGCAAAGCGATATCTCTGCTTTTTAATACACTGCCTAAGTTTTTTGTAGCTTTTCTTTCAAAGAGCAAGTGTCTTTTAATTTCATGGCTTCAGTCATCGTCTGCAGTGATTTTGGAGCACAAGAAAATAAAATCTGTCACTGCTTCCACTTTTTCACCATCTATTTGCCATAAAGTGATAGGACTGAATATCATGTTAGGTTTTCAAATGATGCATGTTAAGCCAGCTTTTTGACTTTCCTCTTTCACCCTTATCAAGAAGCTCTAAAGAGCTTCCTTCACTTTCTGGAAAGAGGAAAGAAGTTTCTTGTCACTTTCTGCCATTAGAGTAGTATCATCTCCATATCTGATTGTTGATATTTCTCCTGGCAATCTTGATTCCAGCTTGTGATTCATCCAGCCTGGCATTTCACATGATGTACTCTGCACAGAAGTTAAATAAGCAGTGATGATATATAGTCTTGATATATATTCCTTTCCCAGTTTTGAACCGGTCAGTTGTTTCATGTCCAGTTCTAACTGCTGTCTTTTGACTCACATACAAGTTTCTCAGGAGACAGGTAAGGTGGTCTGGTATTCCCATTTCTTTAAGAATTTTCCATAGTATGCTGTGATCCACACAGTTAAAGGCTTTAGTGCAGCCCAAAAAGCAACAGTACAGATTCCTCTGGAATTCCCTTGCCTTCTCCAGCGAATGTTGGCAATTTGATCTCTGATTCCTCTGCCTTTTCTAAATCAGCTTATATCTGGAAGTTCTCAGTTCACCTATTGCTGAAGCCTAAAGGATTTTGACCATAACCTTGCTAGCATGTAACATGAGCACAATTGTACAGTAATTTGAACATTCTTTGGCACTGCCCTTCTTTGGGATTGGAATGAAAACTGATCTCTTCCAGTCCTGTGGCCACTAATGTGTTTTCCAAAGTTGCTGACATACTGAGTATAGCACTTTAACGGCATCATCTTCTAGGATTTTACATAGCTCAGCTGGAATTCTATCACCTCTGCTAGCTTTGTTCATAGTAATGCTTCCTAAGGCCCACCTGACTTCACACTACAGGATGTCTGGCTCTAGGTGAGTGACTACACCATCATGGTTTTCAGGTCATTAAGACCTTTTTCGTATAGTTCTTCTGTGTATTCTTGCCACTGCTTCTTAATCTCTTCTGCTTCTGTTAGGTTGCTTCTGTCCTCACTATCGTGCCCATCCTTACATAAAGTTTTCTCCTGATATCTCCAATTTTCTTGAAGAGATCTCTAGTTTTTCCCATTCTATTGTTTTCTTCTATTTCTTTGCACTGTTTGTTTAAGGAGGACTTGTTATTTCTCCTTGCTATTCTCTGGAATTCTGCATTCAGTTGGGTATATCTTTTCCTTTCTCCTCTGCCTTTCGTGTTCCTTCTTTCCTCAGCTATTTGTAAAGCCTCTTCAGACAACTGCTTTGTCTTCGTCCGTTTCTTTTTTTTTTTTTGGTAATGGTTTTGGTCACTGTCTCCTGTACAATGTTATGAACCTCCACTGATAGTTCTTTAGGCACTGTCTACCAGATCTTATCCCTTGAATCTATTCGATCCTCCATTGTACAATCATAAGGGACTGGTTTAGGTCATACCTGAATGGCCTTGTGCTTTTCCTACTTTCTTCAATTTAAGCCTGAATTTTGTAATAAGAAACTGATGATCTGAGTCACAGTCTGCTCCAGGGCTTCTTTTTGGTAACTGTATAGAACATCTCCATCTTTGGCTGCAAAGAATATAATCAATTTGATTTTGATATTGACGATCTGGGATAGCAACCCCTGGTGGCTCAGATGGTGAAGAATCTGCCTACAATGCAGGAGGCTCAGGTACGATCCCTAGATTGGGAAGATTCCTTGGAGAAGAGCATGGCAACCCACTCCAGTATTCTTGCCTAGAGAATTCCATGGACAGAGGATCCTGGTGGGATACAGTCCATGGGATCCCACAGAGTCAAACACGACTGCAGAGAGACCATCTGGTGATGTCTATGTGCAGAAGTTATCTCTTGTGCTGTTGGAAAAGAGTGTTTGCTATGACCAGTGTGTTTTCTTGACAAAACTGTTAGGCTTTGTCCTGCTTTATTTTGTACTCCAAGGCCAAACTTACCTGTTACTCCAGGTTTATCTCTTGACTTCTTACTTCTGCATTCCAATCTTCTATGATGAAAAGGACATCTTTGTTTGGTATTAGTTCTAGAAGGTGTCGTAGGTCTTCACAGAACTGGTCAACTAGCTTCTTTGGCATTAGTGGCTGGGGCATAGACTTGGATTACTGTGATACTGAATGGTTTACTCTGTAAATGAACCAAGGTCATTCTGGGGTTTTTGAGACTGCACTCAAGTCCTGTATTTTGTATTCTTTTGTTGACTATGAGGGCTACTCCATTTTTTCTAATGGATTTTTGCCCACAGCAGTAGATATAATGGTCATCTGAACTAAATTTGCCCTTTCCTCTCCATTTTAGTTAACTGATTCCCAAGATGTCAATGTTCACTCTTGCCATCTCCTGCTTGACTACGTCCACTTTACCTTGATTGATGGTCCTAACATGCCAGGTCCTTATGCAATACTGTTCTTTACAACACTGGGCTTTACTGCCACCACCAAACACATCTGCAACTGAGCATTGTTTCTGCTTTGGCCCAGTCATTCCATTCTTTCTGGAGCTATTAGTAATTGTCCTTGGCTCTTCTCCAATAGCTGGACACCTTTTGGCCTTGGGGGCTCATCTTCCAGTGTCATATCTTGTTGCCTTTTCACACTGTTCATGGGGTTCTTGCAGCAAGAATACTAGCCATTCCCTCCTCCAGTGGACCACATTTTGTCATAACGCTTCACTATGACCTGTCTGTCCTGGGTGGCCCTGTATGGCATGGCTCATAACTCCACTGCGTTATACAGTCCCTTCACCACGACAAGGCTGTGATCCGTGAAGGGGATCACAATCAAACTCAAATGCAATATAAAGTTGGAACAGGGTAGAAGTAAGAACTCTCAATACTCCAACTTGTGTAGAGAGATGTTTTATTCCTAGTAAGGATCAAGATATAAAGGCACATCAGGCAGTGTACTGGGAACATGAGAAAGGTAATGTGGAGAAGAGCCACAGCACACATACTTATTCATACCTGCATTTTCTTCTTTTGGCCATACTGGACAGCATGCAAGATCTTACTTCCCTGACCAGGGATTGAACCCATGCCCACTACAGTAGATATGCAGAGTCCTAACCACTAGACTGCCAGGGAATTCCCCACAATTAACTTCAAAATATACATCAATTTGCTCTCTTAAAATATAATGCATGATATAAGTAAGAGAATAAAAGGAAGATATTAAAAAAGTATAAGAGTTTAAATATGAGCCTAGGATCATAGATGCCCTTCGCCAAGGATCTATTTACATAAAGATCTTTTCCCAAGGAGAGCCATTTTAAAAAGTAAATGTTTTGAGGACATTCATATTTGATTAGTTCAATAACTCCTGAGCTGGTGAAAAATGAAAATGTGAAAAGGTTTTTTTACAGATGAGAAATCGAACTGAGGTTTTCAATTGTTGCTGTTGTTTAGTTGTGTCTGACTGTTTTGCAATCCCATGGACTGTAGCCCACCGGGTTCCTCTGTCCATGGGATTTCTCAGGCAAGAATACTGGAGTGGGTTGCCATCTCTTTCTCCAGGGCATCTTCCCCACCCAGGAATCAAATCCTCGTTTCCTGCATCGGTAGACGAATTCTTTACCACTGAGCCACCAGGGAAGCCTCAGATTTTCAAGAGTGAAACTTAAATGGACCCAAGTGAATAATAACAGAATGGTTTAGCTACTGATATAATTCTCCATAGGCTTCCCGGTGGCAGTAGTGGTAAAGAACCCGACTGCCAACGCAGGAAACATGAGACGCCGGTTCAATCCCTGGGTCAGGAAGATCCCCTGGAGGCGGGATTCTTGCCTGGAGAATCCCATGGACAGAGGAGCCTGGCGGGCTATAATCCATAGGGTCACAAAGAATCCAGACACGACTCAAGTGACTTAGCACACACACACATAATTCTCTATACCATTTATTCTCTATACCTACAAACTATGTCAGCACTGTTTCTCAAACGTGGGTAACAGGAAAATTACTCGAAATTGTTGGTAACAGGACAATTACTAGCAGTGATGTAATCAGCCCTTTCCCCTTCTTCCCCCTAGTTAGTCCTCGTCTCACAGTCAAATATCCTAAGAGTCTAGCCTTTTCCTCTCTGATCTCCTCTCCCCTCAATATGGCTTTTAAGACCCATCAATCACTCCACAAAACAACTCTCTCCAAGGTCATTGGTGGCCTACAGGTTAATCCATCTAGCATTTACATTCTCAACAGGGGTGACATTATACCTACAGCAGGAAAAACTGATTTGAGGGCACAAAATATCTTAGATGTTAAAATAGTTTATGGCCCTTGAAAAGGTCATAGTACATAAGCAGAAATATACCATGTCTATTTCTTACTCTAGAAGAAGGCATTGTCCATTTCTTCTTCTATGCCTTCTCCCTAGGTGACTTTTTGCATACCATCTGCTTCTGTGAGCACCCCTATCATCTGTAACTCATTAAGCTCCAGCTTCGGCATAGACCATTCCTCTGAGATTTAAACCTATTTAACTGCCTGCCAGTTTGACATTCTACTTGAGTGTCTCAAAGGTATTTATCTGGGAAAAGGATCCACAGTTTTGGTTAGATTTTCAAGTTAAGAACTACTGCCACACAGTAGTTTCAGAAAGGATCATAACAATAAAAATGGCAAAACCAACTTAAAAAGTTGATGAAAACAATTACTTTATAAACCTCTCAAATGTCTTTAAAGCTTCTTGTGTAAATATACTTTTTAGTTGATACACAATAGAAATATAACTAGGTTGGAAATCAAGATGTCAACATACAGGTTTTTTCCCGGGCACTGACGTGAATACAATTACAGTGGTCTCGGGTCATGCTAAACCCAATGTCAAACTTTCAGTAAAAGAGAGCAAGAATATAAAACTCTGCAAATTGATTTGTCAACTTGCTACACTGAGTGTGTGCACAAGTAGATGGCAATATTTACATTTGGAAAGAATCCTGAAGAGAAAGTGGTATCATAGGCAAAGTATGCTAAAAATACATTCTTATAATTACAACAACTCAAAAACTCTTGTTAGTCATCTTTCATATAAGGTCACGCCACTAATCCTTTACAAAGTTAAACTTTGTAATAGATAGAGATCTAGAACTAAAATTGAAGACTTTTTGGCTCTATGAATTCATACTTCCTGAGCAATCACAGAAATCTGCCAACACTAACACTGTCAAGTAAAGGGAACTCTGCATTCAAGAATAAGAAGTAGCTTTATTTCAGGAGTTAAAAGAGGTGTCTGCTAGAAAAACAACTTCTTAAGGAGATGAAAGAAATCTTCCTCTTCAGTACAAAAGGATTAAGGTCTAATCTAGCACAGTCTAAATCTCTGCCTGCCAATCCTGTTTTCCTGTTCAACCTTTTTCTCTCATTCTTGATTCTATCAGTATTCTTCTTTAGTGATTTCTGAAATCATTACTAAAAATAACCTAATATTTTCTACTGGATGCTCTACTTGAATTTCCTTTTAGGCACTTCAAATCCAATTTGCCCCAATTTTCTCCACCTCTATCTCCTTGCTGGAAAATCTGTTTCAAAGCAGCTCATTAGGTAAATGGGCTAAGGGTGGCCTAAGCCATAAACCTGGAACTTATCTTTGAATTCTCCTCTAGCAGTATCTTATCAATTCTATGTCTTTTGCTCTTAAAACTGCCTCCTCGTCACTGCCTCCCTGGCCCTGGCTTATAACTTATTGAAGTTACAGACTTCAAAGCAGTTAGGTGATAGAACTGAATAAATTTGGGATTGAATCCCAGTTCTGCCACTGTTAAGTATGATCTTTATCTTAGGCAACTTAGTTAACCTCTCTGGGGCTCATTTTCTTATCTGTAAAATAAAAAGAATAATAATCTCCTAACATCTTGTCTTAGCCATTTTACCCATTCCTCACAATGTATCTAAGTGGCTCCTGTTTTCAGGATAAAATCCAAATTCCTTCTTATAACATACAAAATTCTTTATAATCTTTCCTCATTTTATAAGGCTTACCTCTTGCCATTCTATTAGCTCCGATCACATCCAGCTCAGAAGTGTCATATTCTTTCGTGTTACTGCTTTTACAGTGTTAGTCTTTCTGCCTGGAATCCCTATCTACTCTTGGTCCACCTGGTTCCAGTTGTGTCTCATACACTTCTGACCCTTCACAGCTCAGCCCAGAAGTCTTCCCTGTACTGCTATACCGGGACCCCAATTTTGAGTTCAAGTTTCTGTGCTCTCATACCTTCTTGTAATTTTTTCCTTCTACTGACATTAGAAGAAAGATTTAACTTTATTAATATTTTACTTGTTATTTTTACATTTATGTTGATTAAAGAAATTAGTCTATAATATTGCTATCTTTTAATATCCAAGACAGGTTGATTTTAAGGTTATGCTGGATTCTGTAATTATTTGGCAAGTATTCCTGTTTTCCATTCTCGGGAATATTTTATGTAAAACTTACTGCTATTTTTTCCTTAAATATTTGGTAGCTAACATTTATTGAGCATGTATCACACGCCAGATTCTACACTAAGTTCATTTGCCATGTTACCTCATTTAATCCTCACAGCAACTTTCTGAGGTGTATACTCCTCTTATACCTGTTTTATGGAGAAGAAACTAGGGCTAATAGAAAGTAACTTTCCCAAAGTCACAAAGCTGGTGGGCAGCAGAGCTAGGACTTGAACACATATCTCCCCAGGTTCTTAATCACATGCTATATTGTAATACTTAACATATCACACTATAATTATTCATTTATTTGCCTCTCCATTAGTCAGTGGAATCTATCTACTAAGATCCTTGAAGGATAGGATCATCCATATTTTGTATGCTTTAAATCTAGCATCATGTCTTACCAATTAATAGATGCTCAATAAATAGCTGCTAAATGAATAAATGAAGACATATCATTTGATTCTCATAACAACTGGGTGAGGTAAAGTGGTTACTATCAATTCTTATGTAGAAAGTAGGTATATGTTTATTTTAGAATGCTGCTAAAGTGGTTTTTTCTTCAAGTTAAAACAAATAACCCCCATGTAAAGAAGGGCATACATTTCGTTTCAACAAGTAAAAAGCAAAAATAATTATATATTATTTGCAAACTGTCATTGACAACAGATTAATGTTCTGATACCATCTGTAAGACAGAGACCTTCATATTTCTTCTGGGGTCAAGAGTATAAATCCAACAAGAAAAAGATTATCCAGTGAGAAAATGGCAATAAAACAAAAGCCTTAAGCAGAAAAGCTTTCAAAGAAGGTCAGCAGAATAGTAAAGAAGAATTCCCCACTGACTACACCATGTGGTAGGCATGTCATAAGAAGATTTAAGGTAGACATAAAATACCCACAGCAGAGATGTCTTGGCTTCAATTAGATGAACTAAAATTTCTATTCTGTGTTTTGCCTGATGAGTCTGTAAAAATGCTTATATATGGGCAGCACAGAATTCAGATTTTTTTATTTTTGATGGAGATCAGATCATAATTATGGCAAAATGACTAAATTATAGTATGACAAATCTGGCCTATATATAAGAATGGACTTCCTGAGAGCCAATGTCCTTAGATTCTAAAACTATTATCCAGGGAATTACATAATTACAGTCCCAAAGAACATTAAGAATAGAAAATATCCTTAACTATTTAAACAGAATTCTGCCTAAAGGCTATCCTGGCTAACTTCACAAAGATTTTTCCAAGCCTCTCTCTTCTAATCCCAATCCAGAACACACGCACACATATACTTTTTACTGCAGCAGTTTTTGCCAAGTCACTTTTAGGACAACAGTATTATAACATGTCTCAAAGGGGGAAAAATGTGAGAATGAAAACATACCAAAGTAACTACTAAACACCTCACAGGAAAACCATTCTCACCAGTGGACTGCCGCAGAAACATTTCAGAAGTCTTTGTAGTCTTTACAGCAAAAAAACAAGACATTAATCTAGGGGCCCTTACTGCTTAGGCTCCCAGAGTCAAATATATAAATAATAAAAAATTGAAATGCAGAAAGAATAGAAAAAAATTATTTATCTCCCTCAGTGAAAGACAATTCTTAAACATTTTGGAATGCTTAGCTTAATCATTGTGTTCATCATCACTGTTCTTGCAAAAGCTTTGCTTCCGTTGGGTCCATGGCTTGGGAGAAGTTCAGGGATAGTTAAGAAGCTGTCCTGGGGAAGAAGGCAGATGCTTGGGCAGAAGCCCTAAGGTCAGGGCCTAATAGGTGAAGCAGTGCCCCTAATAGGCCACTAGGTCTTATTTTAATTTCAAGTAAAATTTATGTTCAGGAGAGAAATTAAGTCTATAAATGTTGCTTTCTTATAAAGTCCTTGTCATGTTGGAACTAATATTATGCTGGCCTCTACAATTATTTGGGAAGTATTCACTATTTTCCATCCTCTAGAATAGCTTATATAAACCCTGGTGTTATTTTTTCCCTTAAATATTTGGGATCCCCTAATCCAGACATCAACCTAGATAGCATATTAAAAAGCAGAGACATTACTTTGCCAACAAAGGTCCATCTAGTCAAGGCTATGGTTTTTCCAGTGGTCATGTGTGGATGTGAGGGTTGGACTGTAAAGAAAGCTGAGCACCGAAGAATTGATGCTTTTGAACTGTGGTGTTGGAGAAGACTCTTGAGAGTCCCTTGGACTGCAAGGAGATCCAACCAGTCCATTCTGAAGGAGATCAGCCCTGGGAGTTCTTTGGAAGGAATGATGCTAAAGCTGAAACTCCAGTACTTTGGCCACCTCATGCGAAGAGTTGACTCATTGGAAAAGACTCTGATGCTGGGAGGGATTGGGGGCAGGAGGAGAAGGGGATGACAGAGGATGAGATGGCTGGATGGCATCACCGACTCGATGGACATGAGTTTGAGTAAACTCCAGGAGTTGGTGATGGACAGGGAGGCCTGGTGTGCTACGATTCATGGGGTCGCAAAGAGTTGAACATGACTGAGCGACTGAACTGAAATGAACGCAGATATCTGAGCCTGTATCTAAATGTGAGTTTTTCTTTTTGGTAAGATTTTTTTCAAAAAGTGATTTAATTTGTTTACATTCCGTGATTTTTTTTGTGTGGGGTTAGTCAGATTTCTATTTCTTCTTGCATGCATTTTGTTCTTTTTATGAGTTTGTCTATTTCATCAAAGTGTTCAAATTTTCTGTCTTCTTATTAACATTTAATGTTTCTAGGCTCTGTAGTAATGGCTTCTTTTTCATTCCTAATATTGGTAAATGATGCTTTCTTTCTTTTTGAGTAACAGTTTTAATTCTTCCTTTCTAATTTAATGTCTTTTATTTATTTCTCTTGCCTAACTGCTCAGGCTAGGATTTCCTATACTATGTTGAATAGAAGTGGCAAGAATAGGCATTCTTGTCTTGTTTCTGATACTAACGGAAAAGCTTTCAGTTTTTCACCATTGAGTATGATGTCAGCTATGGACTTGTCACATATGGCCTTTATTATGTCAAAGTACATGTCCTCTATATTCACTTTGTTGAGAGCTTTTATCATGAATGAATGTTGAATTTTGCCAAGTGCTTTTTCTGCATCTGTTGAAACAATCACATGATCTTAATCATGTATTATGTTAATTTGGTGTATCATGTTGATTGATTTGTGGATCTGAACCACCCTTGCATCTCTAGAATAAATTCCACTTGATCCTGGTGTGCAGTAGTTTCTTAGAAAAATGAATTTCCTCTTACCATATAATCTAGCAAATGTACTCCTCATTATTTACAAGAAGGAGCTGAAATTTTATGTCCTCACAAAACCTACACATGGATGTTTAAAGCAGTTTTATTATAACTGCCAAATCTTGGGGAAAAAAACCAAGATATCCTTCAGGAAGTGAATGGACAAATAAACTGTAGTATATCCAGATATTAGAGCATTATTTGTCCATATGTAAAATAGGATTATGGTGTGTCAGTGTAGGTTCGTGAGTGATAACAAATTCACCACTATAGTAGAGGATACTGACAGTGGAGGAAGCAGTCCATGTGTAGGGTAAGAAGTAAACGGGAACTTTCTGGACTTTCTGTTTAACTGTGCTATGAATTTAAAACTATTTCGAAAAAAATAAGTCATTAAAAAATATAACTCTTAACCATCTTTTAATATTGCAACCCAGATCAAAAATAGTTATTTCCACTATGGATAAGAAGGTGAAGCCACTGCCTGACTCTAAAATCCAGCTTCCAAAATGATCTTATAACTGGTAATTTACAGCTCACAATGAGGATCAAAGCACTTACTTTTCAATTTTCTTCTTATGTTCTTTTTTGCCTTTGTTGTTCTTTCACTTGTTCTCTTTCAATATCCATGAAAAGTCGTCTATACCTCAGGTATTGCTTTTGACGCTAAAGAAGAGAAGTAAAAATTTTTAAGACTCTGCTCTCAGAGACTTTCCAAGAAAGGAGAATATCCTTAAACTACTAGCTCAGTATGTTAGGACACAACAAATTGCTTCCAATCTCACATATACTGATGTCCAAAAGCCATTACCACTACATACCTCTTTCTTGTCTTCCTCTTGACTCACTCCAGACTGAAGTGCCAGGGGAGTTTGAAATTCAGTGTTCAATCTTGACTGATACTCATCACCAACCTGTTAGGAAGTCCAGTCACGCAAAGTGACAAAACTGCCAAAAGCTAAACCTACGCAAGCTTTTGATGATTTTATCTACTAATTCTTTCCTCCTGCAATCTTGAGCTCAACTAGATTTTAAAAGTTAAAAAATATATATATATATAAAAGAATAAAATTTTAAGAAAGAATAAAAGGAATTAAACAAAAGACTCAGGTCAAAGACATGGATGAATTCATGACAAATCAAAATGTTCAGAAGCCTTCTAAAATGGTCACTTGAAATCATTCTATTATGACTGTGTGCTTGGGATCGAATATAGGATATAAAATCAGATCTCTTACTATCTCATATCTATAATAATTTTCAATTTGTACACTTTCTTGATGGTGTGAATTTAGAGAATAAAAGCTTGAAAGAAAATAATATAGCAATCAGCTGTCACGCCAGGGAAGAAACTAGAACTTATTTTCTCCCAAAATACTAGGAAAGCATGTTGACATAACTTAACACACTTACTTTGACATTATATGGCTCAAATTATGATCTCTAACTTTTAGAAATATAAGTTTTAAATTACTTTGATCTTTTTAACTTAAAAGTTATTTATCAAAAGAAGTTATTTATCTGTCAGCAAAGATAAATCTTGCAAGATACAAGATCAGTATGCAAAAATCAATTACATTTTTATGTACTTGCAACAAACAATTTGAAAATGAAATTAAAGGTAAAATCCATACAATACACCATCAAAACACATCTTATGAATAAATTTAATAAAAGAAATATAAATTGCATACACTGAAACCTACAAAACCATGTTTAAAAGAAATAAAAGATTTAATTGAGTGAAAAGACATCTCTTGTTCATGAATCAGAAGACTTAATACTGTTAAGATGGCAAATGAGTCAACAGATTTAATGCAGTCTGCATCAACATTTAAGTTGATGGGACTTCCCTGGAAGTCCAATGGTTAATATTTCACCTTCTAGACTTCCCTGCTAGTCCAGTGGTTAAGACTCCACCTGCCAAAGCAGGGTACATGAGTTTGATCCTTGGTCTAGGAATATTCCACATGCCGCAGGCAACTAAGCCCATGCGCCACAACTACTCAGCCCATGCTCTAGAGCCTGTGTGCCACAACTACCAAAGCCTGCACTCCCTAGAGCTTGGGCTCTGCAACAAGAGAAGCCACAGCAATGAAAAGCCTGTACACCACAACTAGACAAAGCCTTCCTGCAGCACTGAAAATTCACCTTCCAATGCAGGAGATGGGGTTTGATCCTTGTTCAGGGAGCTAAGATCTCACAGGCCTTGTAGTACAAAAACCAAAGCATAAGACAGAAGCAATATTGAAAAAAAAATAAACCTCAATAAGGACTTCAAAAATGGTCCACATTAAAAAAAAATCTTTAAAAAAATTCAATTTACTTCTCTGTAGAAGTTGACAAGGTAATCCTTAAATTCATACGAGTGAAAGTCGCTCAGTCGTGTCCGACTCTTTGCAACCCTGTAGACTATACAGTCCATGGAATTCTCCAGGCCAGGATACTGTGAGTGGGTAGCCTTTCCCTTCTCCAGGGGATCTTCCCAACCTAGGGATCAAACCCAGGTCTCCCATATTGCAGGTGGATTCTTTACCAGCTGGGCTTTACCCAGAATAGCTGAGATGATCTTGAAACAAAGTTGGAGAACTCACTCTTTTCAATTCAAAACTTATTACAAAGGTACACTAATCAACACAGTGTGGTACTAGCATAAGAACAGACCCACAGATCAGTGAAACAGAACTGGTAGTTCAGAAATAAACTCATATTTACAATCAACTGATTTTTGATAAGAGTAATGAGAATTCAGTGGGTAAGAAGAGTCTTTTCAACAAATGATGTTGGGTCACCCTGGATACCCACATGCAGAAAACAGTGAAACTGGACCCCTACCCAACACCATATATAAAGATTAATGCAAGGTGGATCACAGGCCTGAATGCAAGAGATGTTAAGATTCTTAGAGAAATATTAGGTGATGGTTTCTTAGATATGACATCAAAAGCACAAACCACAAAAAGTAAATAATATGGACTTCATCAAAATTAAAAATTCCCATGCTGCAAAAAAAGCCACTGACAAAGTGAAAAGACAACCCACAGGATAGGAGAAAACATTTACAAATCACAAAATAAATAAGGGTACTATGTGTAGAATATATTAAGAGCACACATAAGTTAATAATCAAAAACAAATAATCCGATTAGAAATTGGGCAGAGGATTTAATAGTTTTCTAAAAAAATACACATATGGCCAATAAGCACATGAAAAGATGCTCATCATTAATCATCAAGAAAATGTAAACCAAAACCACAATGAGATATCCTTGCACACCCATTTGGAGAGCTATAATTAAAAAGACAAAAGACAATAACAAGTGTTCGTGAGGACGTGGAAAAACAGAAACCTCATAATACTGCTGGTAAGAACGAACAGCACTGTGCCACTTTGGAAACCAGTTTGGCAGTTCCTCCCCAAAGGTCAAGCATATGGATGGATACCATAAGTCTCGGCAACTTCCTCCTACTTATACACCCAAGGAAAATGGAAACATGTATCACAGAAAAACATATAAACAAATGTTCACACAACAGCACTATTCACTATTAATAGTCAAGAAGTAGAAATAATCCAAATGCCTATCAACTGATGAAAGGATAAATAAAACATGCTACATGCATACAATGGAATATTATCCAACGAACAGTAATGAAGCATTGCTACATGCTACAAGGTCTATGAACTTGGAAAACATTATGCTAAGTTAAAGAACTCAGTGATAAAAGGCCATTCTATGATCCTTTTATATAAAATGTCCAGAACAGGCAAATCTAGAGAGACTTAAAAGTAGACTAGTGGTTACCTAGGGCTGGGGTTGGAGTTAAGGGGCAAAAGGGAATAAGTGGTTGCTAAAGGGTATGTGACTTCTGGGCAGTGATTAAATATTCTAGAAGTGACTATGGCAAAGTTTGCACAACATTCTGAATATAGTAAAAACACTGAATTGTACATTTTCAATGGGTTGTATACCTGTACGGTATACAAAGCAGCTAGGCTTCATTATTTGACTATTCCTTATTTGTGAATTTGCCTATTCACCAAGATGTATTTGTTATCATAGAATTAATGCGTGCAGTGCTTGTGGTCACCTCCAGACATGAACAGTGCTGGGAAAAATCTGAGTCATCAGATGGACATGTTGTCAGCTAAGGTCAAACACTGTGATGCTCTGCATTCTTGTTTCAGCCTTCATACTGTAAACAAGTATCCTTTCAAATGTGCATCGAGTCCAAAGCTTTTTGCATTCTTGTACTTTTTTTGTTGATTGTGCTATTTAAAACACCCCTCAAGCACAGTGCTCAAGTACTACCTTAGTGTTCTTAGCATAAGAAGGTTGTGATGTGTCTTATGGAGAAAATACACCTATTAGATAAGCTTCATTCAGGCGTGAGCTATAGTGCCGTTGGCCCTGAATCCAATGTTAATGAATCAACAATAGATTTTAATAAGGTGTCTAAACAGAAATTCACACAAAACAGTTAAGCAATGGTTCAGTATTGACTAAAATTCAGTTGCAGTATTTATGGCAAGTTTATAGAACATAACTATTAAGAATAAAGAGAACTGACTATATACCTCAATAAAGTTTGTTACAGATAAAATCTAAAAAAATATGTAGCAAAAGGTTAATGGTGGCTATCTCTGTAATTTGGGGTCTTTTTTCCTTTTTATTTGTATTTACTTTTTGCTGTAATAAAAATAAAATTATTTTTTCTGCTTTCATAAAAGTAAAAGGACTGCCCCAGTGGTCCAGTGGTTAAGAATCCGCCTGCCAATGCAGGAGACACAGGTTTGATCCCTGGTCCAGGAAGATTCCAGATGCTATGGAGCAGCTAAGCCCGTGCGTCTCAACCACTGAAGCTCATGGCCCTAGAGCCCGTGCGCCACGACAGGAGAAGCCAGCGCAACGAGAAGCCAGCACGCCACAGCTCCAGAGAGACTGCATGCAGCAATGAAGACCTAGTACAGCCAAAAATAAGGACAGGAAAAAAACACTGTTATAAAGTAAGAAAAATCGGACTTCCAGCACTGGCCAAGGAGTAAGCCCATTCTGAGCCTCTAGCTCTCTCTCACTGATTCTATAAGTAAAAATTGTAGGAAATGTGACTCTAAGTATCTAGAGAGTATATGCGTGTGGTACCCTGAAGAGGAGTGAGTATGGAATGCTACTCAACACTCCGTAATAACCTAAATGGGAAAAAGAATCTAAAAAGAATGCAGGTATGTGTATGCATGACTGAGTCACTTTGCTGTACACCTGAAACTAATATAACATTGTAAATCAACTATAATCCAATAAAAATTAATTAAAAAAGAGAGGAGCGAGTTAGAAAAGTGGATTCCTTAATTCTGTGTATGAAATGGCACATACCCCAGAATCACCCCTGAGCTGTGCTGCCTGGGATGGACTTAATGGAGTATAAAGAAGGCTCTGAGAACTGAACTAACATTGGAGCTGCTGTTCACAGAAGATGAGAGAGAACTTGGAGCCTGAACTTAACCAGGTCAACCGCCTGCTAAAACAAAAAACAGAAGGTTCTTCAGAGGATTTTAACAAGAAGTCAGTCTCACAATATAATGTTCAAAACTGGACCCAGAAGAAAACATGGAAAGTGAATCTAGAATATGGATCCAAAGAAAAACAACTCTGGGATGGGACATTCCTGGTGGTACAGTGGATAAGACTTCACACTCCCAATGCAGGGGGCCTGGGTTCGATACATGGTCAGGGGAACTAAGATCTCATGTGCCATACAGTCCAAAAAAAAAAAGGACAATTCTTCCTCTGAGATTAGTAGAAACAGGGAAGAATGGCAAAAGAGTAAAAGGTCAAGGGAGTTACTGAATGATGGCCCCTTTTTAAATGAAAGTCAGAGTACAGGGTTGCAGAAAGAACTTTATGGAGAATTTAAGGTTTGGAATTATCAGTGTGGGCCATGTGTGAGGGAGCTAACAAGTAGCAACTAAGAAAAATGGTAAGCAGCACTGGGGATCTATTTGTGACTATAAAACCCCAAGTATGGATGTGTATAATTATATCTATACTACTAAAGAGGGTTTTTTTTAATAATAAACTTGGATTGTTTGGGAGTCTGAAAGGTGAAAGGACTGATCTAGGGTTTTCAGGGCTGGTGTGACAGAAGGACAGGAAGAAGAGGTTCTGACTGTTAAAGTGGCACCCTGATTCAAACAGTCAGGATTAGGTACTCCTCTTCTTGCTCAGTTAATGGCCTATCCATTCTTTACCACTAATTACGGTGCTTCATAATTAAAGCTTATTTGTCAGTCTCTCTTCTTCAGATGGTCTGAAATTTGAGTGCTAAGTCTTATTCACAGCTATATCTTTACTATTTAAAACCTAAACAATGGCTAACATTAAACTGGTGCTCAATAAACGTTTGATTGACTGACCAATTCTTTCTAAACAAATTTAGCAAGAGACAAGCAGGTACTAGGCACCATGCTAAAGGCTGTCCACACTCCAGTAAACAAAACAGGTATGCTATCTCTCTTCAAAAAAGCTTACAGACTAGTGGAAAACATGGAAGTAAGTAATTACCAACTGTCTTGTGTATGGAGAAGGAAACAAACAGGATGCAGGGACAGAGGAAATCACAAAAGGGGAGGAGGCCTAATCCTGATAAGGTGGTCAGAGCAGAAGTTGAAGTTGAAATCTAAAGGATGAGAAGGGACCAGCTTCGCAAGAGAAAAAAAGAGAAGACTCTCAAAAGAGGAAAAATAAAGGCAAAGGACCGCAAGTAGAAAGGGCTTGCAGAATAGAGAAATGGCGATGCAGAATAAAACACAACAGCCTTCCCTTAGACCAACCTTAGAGACCCAAACCAAAAATAATAAAGAAGCTGCAGTTTAGTCTCTGAAAAGCTCAGCCCAAGTCCTTTGTTCTGCTTTTCTTCCTTTTCTTTCTGCTCTCTTAAAAGGACCAAGGGAAAATTTTTCTTTATCTCTTTCATATATTCTAACAATGCTGGTTGCCTGAAGGCTGTTTGTAAAATAACAAAACTCCACGAGTTAGAAATTATGCAGACAGTGTAAAATGCTGATGGGAATAAACTAGACTTCAGTCATAGGGAAATCTCAGTAGGTCAGAGTACTGTGACATTTTCTTGGAAAACATAACCCTAACAAGTTCCAGCCTGAATGCCTTAGTGATCCTGCCTTATGCTCTACCAGGTTCCTGATGGGGATCTAGTCCTGGCTATTGGATGCAAGATCCTCCTGACCCCGACCCTTCAGAAACCACTTACTTCTTTCCTTCTCATAAAAGAAGAGACACCAAAAATGCACCTTTTATAAGAGAATACACATGTAAAAAGTACGATTTTTCCAATAGGCAACAAATGTTTCTGACAATATCCTAGCCTTCAGGGAGTAATCTTAGGTCAGGATAGGTTTCACACACCATGAAATAAACCAAGAATCTGCTTTTTGCTTAGCCTTACTGTTCCCAGCTCAGTAGGTACCTATGACCCTATCTAAATTCCACTGCTCACACTCCACAGTCTGCTCTACCTGTTTTCTGCTGGAAGCCTCTCTCTGCTGCTTGGGTGCAAGATGCTGATGCCCAGCCAGAAGCAAATCTTCCTGCCATTTTTCAGCTGTTCCAACACATGGTTGCTGTATGGAGCATAAGCTCTAAAAGATACAAAAGCATTCACCAAATTGCATAAGCAGTGACATGATGTTGGTGAAAATACTTTAGGCTGCAGTGATAGCCCTGATGTAATCTAAACATGTCAGAAGAGTCTAATGCATTAGGGCATGAAAGCAGACACTACACTTCTTGCCACTACTATGGATTTTTAACTGTATCTGTGAAGCAATCCTAAGTTTCTCTATTGGTAAAACAAGGAATAATGGCATCGATCTCCCAGGGTTATTTTGAGAGTTTAATGAGACAACGGATACAAAGTTCTAGAACCATTGTGGCTATGGTAAATGTTTAATGAATTTAAGCTGTTATTCTTAATGATACTAATAACATTACTAATGCTGTTAATAAGAGATAACACTATCATCATTGCTTGCTGGCAGCATGGCCCTGGCAAGCCCGTATCAAATTCTCACTAATTGACTTTCTGCTGCTTACTGTTCACTATACTAAGCTCTACCTTCTCTCTGGCAGAGACGGGATTCTGGATTTCATGAATGACACATTCACAGTGCTCCAGAAATAGCTCCTCTCTCCATCTCTCATCTGTCACATTATGCGAGGCCTGCCCGTAGTTCCTGTGCTAAAAGAAAAGAAACCTTGAACAACTGTCCAAGAAGTAGCATCAGGCCAGGGCCCTGGAGAAAGCTTCAGTGAAGAGGCCAGAACCAGTCTCAACAGGGCAGAACAGTCACAGAACAAGAGGACATTATACCTTTGCCCATTGTTATTGACCTTAACACTAAACCCCTGAAGCAGTTATGACTTTGCCCTGCCAATCTGGAATTCAAACCTAAGGAATCTGTCATCACTTACTCCCCACTCACTATATTCTGTTCTACTTACTCTCTGGGAAGGGCTAGGTCTTGAACACTGGTGAGACATACCAACCACACTCCAGAAGCAATTCCTCTTCCAAGCTCCGATTTCTTGAAACATGAGGGTTGCATAACACACTTCCTCTAAAGGAACAACAAAATACAAAACTAATTGAGCAAAAATAATAGGTTATTATTTAATAACCTATTAAATAATAATAGTACTGTACACCTCAGTGACAATCCAAAATAATGATACTAGGGAAGGGTAATTTAACAGGTGTGTGCATGTATGTATTTAATATAAAATTTCCAGACAGACATCAAAGTAGAAAAAAATAGTATAAGGAATCCAAAGATACCCATGACCCAGTGTCAGCAATTAGCAATATCATGTTTTTTCATATATCTTTTCTCCCACATTTTTCCTAGGGTATTTGAAAGCAAATCCTAGATTATTCCTTTTTTTTCTTTTTCTTGCATGGGGTAACTCTTTATTCAACAACACATTTAGAATAAGATAAGGCAACAAGAAAATATCTTGATAAAGTTGCCAACATTTTCTCAGGTAATGCCAGGAAACAAGCTTGTGTCATTTCCCTTAAGGACGCCTACTCAATGTCCCCGATAATTCCATGCACAAACAACAGAAGTGGTGAAGTCTGGGAAGTTTTGAGTGGCAAACAGCTTGTTTTGTTCTTCATCATAATTGGTCTGTAAACTGGATGTCTGGCTTTGGTGTACTGCTTCAGCTGCCCAAGAGTAGAATTCCTTCAATGACAGAAGACTAAATGTTCAAAGCCAAATTTACTGAAGGACTTGAGTTTACTAAGAACGATTTACTGACAACCAATCAATATTATACAAGTAAAATCTATCTCTTATTTGGCCCAAATGACAGACATATGCTTTGTCACCTGGACTCTCTTTAGATCTGACACATTTTGAAATAACTGAAGACATCATACTCTTAGTCTAATGCCAGAAGCTTTAATTCTATGGAGCCTACATACAAGCTAGCTTGACAAGCTCTAGCCCAAATCTTAAGTAATCTCAGTTCGGTTCAGTTCAGTTGCTCAGTCATGTCCAACTCTTTGCGACCCCATGGACTGTAACAAGCCAGGTCTCCCTGTCTATCACCAACTCCCGGAGTTGATTCAAACTCATGTCCATTGAGTCAGTGATGCCATTCAACCATCTCATCCTCTGTCATCCCCTTCTCCTCCTGCCTTCAATCCTGCCCAGCAGCAGGGTCTTTTCAAATGAGTCAGCTCTTCGCATCAGGTGGCCAAAGTATTGGAGTTTCAGCTTCAGCAGCAGTCCTTCCAATGAATATTCAGGACTGATTTCCTTTAGGATGGACTGGCTGGATCTCCTTGCAGTCCAAGGGACTCTCAAGAGTCTTCTCCAACACCACAGTTCAAAAGCATCAATTCTTCAGTGCTCAGCTTTGTTTATAGTCCAGCTCTCACATTCATACATGACTACTGGAAAAACCATAGCTTTGACTAGATGGACCTTTGTTGGTAAAGTAATATGTCTGCTCTTTAATCTGCTGTCCAGGTTGGTCATAACTTTCCTTCCAAGGAGCGAGCGTCTTTTGATTTCATGGCTGCAGTCACCACCTGCAGTGACTTTTTCAGCAAGTAGACAGCATGCCCACTGTCTTCTGCTCTACCTGCCCTCTGTGGGGAGGGAAATGGTCTTACATTTTAGGTTGAATGTACTGATGACACCCCAGAGTCAATTCATCTTTCTTCTTGCATTAGAGATGACAGTTGCTTCAGAAATACATTTAAAAGAAACAACAAACACAGAAAACAAATTGTCTAACCAGGGCAACATGCTAACCTTAACACTCTGGGCTTCGGTGAGAATGCCAGGGAAATGGTACCACATGAGGGTATTCTGATACATTTTAGTTTGAACAGGGATGTTAAACTTTTAACCCAACTCTATAGATCTTACTTTTTAATCCCGAAACATTCACAGAACACTCTGAAAACCCTCTCAAATTTTAAATAATTTAGAACCTGCTAATTCCCCTACATTGTTCATGTAAGAGCAGTATACCTGTGGGAAAAATGCCTCACCAAAAGTTATAGCATAATCTTAATAAATTAAAACAGTCTGATTCCGTAATAAGAATACAAGTGTGATTTATCAGCCTTCTGAATGACAGAACTGCTCTGATTGATACAGTTCACTAAACAAGGGTCTGATTCTATATTTCACATTACCAGTTGTTGGAAGTGTATAAAATCCAGTTACTTTATTGTCCATTTATGTCTCTTTTTTTTTTTGCAGGGTGGGGAGGAGGGGCACACCTCAGAGCATGTGAGATCTTAGTTCCCCAATCAAGGATTGAATTGCATCCCTGCAGTGAAAGTGCAGAGTCTTAACCACTGGAATAGTGCTGTCACTTAGTCGTGTCCAACTCTGCGACCTCATGGACTGTAGCCCACCAGGCTCCTCTGTGCATGGGTTTCTCCAGGCAAGAATACTGGAGTGGGTGGCTATTTCCTCTGCCAGGGGATCTTCCCAACCCAGGGACAGAACCCAGATCTCTCGCTTTGCAGGCAGAATCTTTATGGTCTGAGCCACAACGGAAGCCCACTGGACCGCCAGGGAAGTCCCCCATCTATATCTTTTTGATTGAGCTCTACCTGATCTCTGATGGAGGCCTGGTCCTGAAGTTTAGGAGGCAGATATTGATAACTTTCCAGAGAAAAGTCTTTTCTCCCTTTCTCATTCATCATATCACAATATGTCTCCTTGAAGCATACCTTCTAAAAGACAAAAAAAACATATTGTCAATTGTTCAATGGGAGTAATATGAAATAATAGAAATAATAGTCCAGGCTTTATTAGGAGCCTTACAATAATTTTTTCAACTCTAGATAATGTGAAACAATATGTAACAAAACACAAACCACACTTCTTGAAATTTATCTGAGAACAATCTTGCAAAGTTCCAAACTAAGCTCAAATAATGCAATTCCTCATGTTTTCTCCTTTTTCTGCTCTACCTTGCCACTGAGAAGGCCTCATCTTCATGCCTGTGTAAAAGATCCTGATGGATATCCACAGGAAACACCTGTCCCCAACTCCTACCTATCAACATTGATACTGCTGGCTTCAAATCTGCTCTCTAAAAAGAACAAATATAAAATAGCAGTTGTTCAGTTAAGAAACACAAGGTAATCAATAATACTTTAGTTTGCAGTGAGAATTCAGAAGTTAACTGAGGCCATCATCTCAGAGAATAAGTTAATATACTATACTCTATGCCACATAAGCCTAGCCACAGCCCTAAGTAATTTACTTCCGGTTGATCCCTTTCTTTTCCTCTTAGTCTAATCAATCTCTGCTGGAGGGCTGGCCTTGGGACCTGGGTTAAAAATACTGCTGGACACTTGCGGTCTACTCTTTTTTCCCATCTTTCAGCTCTCAAAACAGACGATAGCTGCGAGAAATATTTTACCTAACGAAGAAAGTTTTTAAAAAGTAAATTGTCCAGACAGGGGTAATATGCTGCTGCTAAGAATTTTAACATTAATAAGAATGCTGGACATGTGAGAAATCAATCAGGCAAGTTATCTTGTCCTCAACTATGACTCTCTAAATCAGCTGCAATAGTTCTTGCAAATCCCACTATAAGCCTTAACATGCTTATTTCTTTTTGTTGTTATCTTCTTTCCACGTTATCTTACCTGATCGCTGGGTAGAAAATCCTGGTCCTGACATTTGGGTTGAATATTCTGGTCTTTGGGGAGAACACGTTGGTCTTTGGGTAAAACACACTGGTCTTTGGGTAGAAAATCCTGGTCCTGACATTTGGGTAGAACATTCTGGTCTTTGGGGAGAATGTGCTCATCTGTGGGTAGAAAAGTCTGATTTTGGAGTGGAAAATCTTGCACTTCCAAGGCAATATCCCCATCTTCTAGTCCAACAGTCGTGTCTTTCAGCATACCACTCTTAGTTTTTGTCTTAATGGCCTGGGCTTTGGGCTCAACAGTGTGGCCTTCCAGGTCGATACGCTGGGTACTGAGTCTCGGCTCACAGCGCTGGGATTCCCACTCAACATCGAGGACACTTGTCAAATCCCCTGAGCTTCTGGAAGATAATCCTGGGTTTCTGGCAAAACATCCTGATGTAATTGCTTTACTTCTTCCTCTTCCATCACATCAAACAGTGGGGTTTTGAATTGTACTTTCTAAAAGTGAACAGAAACATTGAATACAGAATGCCAAGTAGCAGTAACACTCAGGTTTTCTGTGAGATTCCTAAAATAATCTTAAAAGATATGGTAGTCAAACCAAACCAAACATTACTAAGATAAAATGCAAAATTACAGTCTTTGCTCAACTCAATAGAGCCTGAATCTACAATCCCAAACCCGGCACAAGAATACCAACAGCTCAAGTCCAATCATAATTACTTTCATTTCTATTTTACCATCTCCCTTCCCTCTGCTTTACCTGAACTCTGCTGAAAGGTGTATCTTTGTCTTCAGGAAAGAGAGCCTCCTGGTCTCCCCAAGACAAATGCTTTTTCCCTTTCTTATCTATCATAACAGATGAAGATTCCTCAGGTTCCTAAAGAACATACAAACAAAAATGGAAAAACAAACAAATGTTACAGGTAGAAACAAGAATGGATGTAAAAGAATTAAGTTAGAATCCTTCCTCACGCTATATATAAAAAAAAACTCCATATGGATTATAAGAGCTAAAATTATAAAATTCTTAGAAGAACACATAGAATTAAGTGATAGTTTAATAGATACTACACCACAGCACAGGTAGCAAAAATTAGACAACACCAAACCTAAAAATTTTGTGCTAAAAAATGATAGCATTAAGAAAGTGAAATGAATATTTACATTGATGGCAATGTGGATGCAATTTCATTGTTATGTTGATAGAATGTCAGTCTTGTAAATATGGTTTTGGAAACAGAAATTTTTGTTGTTTTAAAAAGATTTCTATTTTGGTAATTTTCTTTTGATGAATTGGTAGAGAATCATTTGAGAGCCTTTAAACTGCTTACAAAATGGTGGGATTTTTGTGTAGTGGGTAAAATGAGTAATTGAAAATGTGTCCACAGAAATCAAAGGTAAGTGGGGTCTTTGTGAGTTGAGTAGTTTTAATGTAGAAAGATATATTTACAAATGAGTCTAAAATTTCAAAAGAACTGGAGAAAAAAATATGAGACTAAAGCAGTGACATGCTTAATTTGGAACTTTTGTTCTTACACCAATAAAGGAAGGTACCCCAATAAAGAGGTGTCTCGCACACAAAAACACAAAAAAATGAAATAACAACCCAGAGAATGGGAGAAAATACTTGCAAATCATGTAACTTTAGGGATTTGCATTCAGAATATATAAAGAATTCCTGTTTTTGTTTATTTACTAAGTAGAGTGAATAAACCCCCTGGACTGTAGCCCGCCAGGCTCATGGGATTTCCCAGGCAAGAATACTGGAGTGGGTTGCCATTTCCTTCTCCAGGGGATCTTCCCAACTCAGAGATCAAAGCTGTGTCTCCTGCACTGCAGGTGGATCCCTTATCGCCAAGCCACAGGGAAGCCCAAAGAATTCTTACAACTTGATAATAAAAAGACAACCCAAGTTAAAAATGGCACTGTATCTGAACACAGATTTTTCTTCATGAGAGATAAATAAATGGGCAATAAGCACATGAAAAGATACTCAAGATCACTAGTCATCAGGAAAATACAAATTGAAAGTATGGTGAGATACCACTCCAAACCTACTAAGAAGGCTATAAAAAGATGGGCAACAACAAGGATTGAAGAGGATGTGGAGAAACTGGAAACCTCATATATTGCTAATGGAAAACAGCTTGACAGTTCCTCAAAATATTAGGCATAGAGTTATCATGTGATCCAGAAATTCCATAACTAGAGAAATGAATGTTCACACAAATACATGTACCTGCTTATAGCACAATTATGCATAAAAGCTAAGTGGAAACAATCCAAATGTCTATTTACTGATGAATGGATATACCAAGTGTAATATACTGATGTACTGATACATGCTACAAGGTGGATAAACTCTGAATACATTAAGTAAAGTAAAAGAAGTCAGTCACAAAAGCCCCATTTTATACTATTCCATTTATATGAAACACACATTTACATGAAATGCCCAGAATATGCAAATCTACAGAGACATAAAGTAGTTTAGTGGTTGTTGAGTACTGGGGATAGAAACAGGAAGGGACTAGGGAGTGACAGTTAATGGGTACAGTGTTTCTTTTAGGGATAATGAGAATCTTCTAAATTAGATTGTGGTGATGGCTGCACATGGCACCCCACTCCAGGACTCTTGCCTGGAAAATCCCAAGGACAGAGAAGCCTGTTAGGTTACAGTCCATGGGATCGCAAAGCATCAGACATGACTGAGCAACTTCACATGATGGTTGCACAATCCTGTGAATATACAAAAAAACACTGAAGGGTACACTTTAAAGTGGGTGAGTTGTGTGGTATATAATTGTGTGAATTATAGCTCAATAAAACTGTTAGGAAAAAAACTATTGAATATTATAATCCCAATACTTAAGTCCATCTTGTATGGTTAGTTCTAACAGGGCATCTTTTTTCCCCTCTACTCTTTATATTTACCTACCTGATTATCCATAAATTTCTGGTAATCTGAGGGAGTTAAAAGACCTTGATGGACCTCCAAGGGTAGTTCTCCTCTTACGCCTATATTTATCCTGGTAAATGATGGCTTCCTACAAAGTGCTTTCTGCAAAAAAGAAAAATTAATACAAACAGTCTAGAGAAACCAGTATGCTCATAACACTAAGTTGAGTTTTTGTGAACTATCTGATACAATCTTAGCAGTTTATGGTAATCTAATACAGAATCACAGAATCAGTTCAGTTCAGTTGCTCAGTCGTGTCTGACTCTTTGCAACCCCACGAACTGCAGCACGTCAGGCCTCCCTGTCCATCACCATCTCCCGGAGTTCACTCAGACTCACATCCATTGAGTTGGTGATGCCATCCAGCCATCTCATCCTCTGTCATCCCCTTTTCCTCCTGCCCCCCATCCCTCCCAGCATCAGAGTCTTTTCCAATGAGTCAACTCTTCACATGAGGTGGCCAAAGTACTGGAGTTTCAGCCTTAGCATCATTCCTTCGAAAGAACACCCAGGGCTGATCTCCTTCAGAATGGACTGGTTGGATCTCCTTGCAGTCCAAGGGACTCTCAAGAGTTTTCTCCAACACCACAGGTCAAAAGCATCAATTCTTCAGCGCTCAGCTTTCTTCACAGTCCAACTCTCACATCCATACATGACCACAGGAAAAACCACAGCTTTGACTAGATGGACCTTTGTTGGCGAAGTCATATCTCTGCTTTTCCATATGCTATCTAGGTTGGTAACTAGATAACTTTTCCTCCAAGGAGTAAGCGTCTTTTAATTTCATGGCTGCAGTCACCATCTGCAGTGATTTTGGAGCCCAAAAAATTAAAGTCTGACACTGTTTCCACTGTTTCCCCATCTATTTCCCATGAAGTGATGGGACCAGATGCAATGATCTCAGTTTTCTGAATGTTGAGCTTTAAGCCAACTTTTTCACTCTCCTCTTTCACTTTCATCAAGACGCTTTTTAGTTCCTCTTCACTTTCTGCCATAAGGGTGGTGTCATCTGCATATCTGAGGTTATTGATAATACAGAATAGAGAGTTCTATTTCAAGTATACAAATAATTTACATAACAAGTGTAAGGAGTGAAATAAGATAGTAGAATACTTTAACTTTCTTTGCAATTTGCCCCTATCCTAGCCAGTAACAACTTCAGAATGCTTATAATTTTGTCTTGGTGATCTAACAGTGGGCAAACAAACCTATCTTCTACGTGTATCTCTAAATCTACAACAACAGTAACAACCAGACAGATTCTAATGTCAATAAAAATAAGTCTAACAAGCAAATGAAAACAGAGCTCAACTGGGTTATAGGCTGTTCTCCTTTCTGACCAGCAGATTCCTCCTGCTCACAACTGAGTGAGTAGAACTGTTCAGATTTAAAGCAAGGACTACATACTCCATAAGAAAAATTTCACTGTCAATTATATGGCATAGATTTGTTTGTGGTACTTTATCTGAAATAGCACATGCATTATTTGAAAGTAAGCAGCTAGACCAGAGTCATCATTATCATAATGAACTACACTTAAATGGCACCTTTGACGTATAAAACTGGTTTATACAAGGATGTTATATCAGACTTAACTTCCTCCCTTCTACTGGATAATTATTTCAGTCAGACCTAGGAACAGTACTCTTTCTGGAAAAACATCAATTGAAAGTTTTGAATATGTTCTGCACAATATAAAGAATCAGTCTCTAGGATCTGGTCATCCTTCTTTTTCTGGTTTAAATAAACTGGGTCCAACCATCTCCTTTTAGCAGTACCAGGAACTCAGTCTTACGGACCAAAACTACAGTACTGCCAAATCTGTGGAAGAGGCATGAAAACTGTCAAGAAACCAAGTCAAGAATTTAGTTACAAACCAAACTGTGTCTTAAGTCACAACAATGCAATCCTAGAGGCAACCACACTTAATGCATCTAAGGTGGAATGCAATATTAGGCACACCCATGCCTACTTGCTTTTCATATTTAACTGTGTGTGCCAGTCACTTAGCCGTGTCCAACTGTGTGTGACCACATGGACTGTAGCCCACCAGGCTCCTCTGTCCACGGGATTCTCCAAGCAAGAATACTACAGTGGATTGCTACTTTCCTCCTCCAGGGATCTTCCTGACCCAGTGATCAAACCCAGGTCTCTTGCATTACAGGCAGATTCTTTACTATCTGAGCTACAGGGAAGTCCATATTTAACTACAAGTTTCTTAATTATCACTATAGAGGAAGTATTCTACTAACTACAAACATAGAGGCGTGTCTTTGATGGTTGCTGGTTGCACTGGGATACTTAAAGAAAAATAAAAAAATAAAATATAAACATATATGTAATCTAGAAAAATGTAAAAAAAAATACTAATCAGGTAGGAAAACAGAGAGAACTAAACAAGAGACAGCTGATAAAGGTACCAAAAAAGAGTAAAAAGACTGATTAATAATCCATTTTATCGATGCTGCCTATTAAAACTTGAAACATGAAAATTAAGTAAACACAGGGAAATATATGGGTTTAGGATCCAAATTTGTGAACATGGAAATAAGGAGACACCAAAACAATGTAATTTTATAAGCACAGCTTTAAATATTCTTTTAAATCTAACTTAATATTTAGGTTCCAATTCGATCTAATTTTATAGCTTTTCTCACTGCAATCAGTCTTTATTTTCACTATGGTAAAATATATACCAGGAAAAATATATACCAGGGACATCCAGAAAGTTATTCTATATTTTGAAACAAAAGAATTTCTTTAGGGACTTCCCTGGTGGTCTAGTGGTTAAGACTCCATGCTTCTCCTGCAGAAGGCATAGGTTCAATTCCTGGTCAAGGAAGTTTCTCATGCTGTTTGGTATGGTGAAAAAAAAAAAATCCAAAAACCAAGAGAATTTCTTTCTTTTTAAAAATTGCCATTGACCTCTTCCTTCCTGATTAAAATTTAAAATATATACATTATGGAAAATTTCTATGATTAAAAAAAAAAAAAAAAAAAATCACCTGTAATAACACTACCCAGAAATAATCAGCATGAACCTCTTGGGTTATTTCTTTCCAGGCCTTTGTCTATGCATATAGCATTCTCTCTCCATCTCGATATTTTGCTTTACACTTATCATTGGAAAGAATATTCTGTATTTATGTGCTTATTTAAGAATATGCTTCCCTACTAGCACAGGAGCTCCTTGAGGGATCTCTTCATCACTGTTAAGTTCTGCTTCTAGAACAATGCCTGGCAACTACAGATAGTCCATAAATATTTATTGGATGAATTTTTTAAATTGAGCTTATACTATATCTAATTTTATATCCTACTTTTTCCACTTACCTTTATATCACAAACACTTTCCCTAGGCTTCAACTATCCTTCGAAAGCATGATATTTTTGGTAACAGCTATATATGGATATATCATGTTTGTATACCACTCCCTACTATTGGAAAATTAAGGTCATTTCCAATTATTTTTCAGTTCTAAATAATGCTGAGATATAAATTAATCTTTATCCTATTTTTACCTGTATTTTTAGAAACAACTCATGAGAACTTAAGTTACCTCCTGGGTGGGAAAGCTTTTCTTTCTATCATCTGGAAACTCTGGTGCATCTTTCTGATTCACGGTTTTAAATGATGCCAGCCGGTGACGTGCTTGTTTCATGCTTTGACTAAGCTGCCAAGGAAAAGGGGAAAAAAGAAAACAAAAACAGGCTAAAGTCTTAATACCAGATTCACTAAGTGTTCCAACAGGAAAACAGGCCCCTATTATTAAAAAATGCCAGACCTGAGACCAGAGGATTACCTGCAAAGAAGACTTTCTGATATGCTGATAAGCTTTTACAACACTTTTATTATTCTAAGAGACTTCATTTCATAACTTGATTTAAGTACTGTTACTCAAATCATTTTTTAATAATGTATGCTTTATAGTAAGTAAGTTGGAGAAGGCAATGGCACCCCCACTCCAGTACTCTTGCCTGGAAAAATCCCATGGACGGAGGAGCCTGGTAGGCTGCAGTCCATGGGGTCATGAAGAGTCGGACACGACTGAGCGACTTCACTTTCACCTTTCACTCTCATGCACTGGAGAAGGAAATGGCAACTCACTCCAGTGTTCTTGCCTGGAGAATCCCAGGGACAGAGGAGCCTGATGGGCTGCCGTCTATGGGGTGCACAGAGTCGGCCACGACTGAAGTGACTTAGCAGTATATTAAGTAAGTAAACAAAAATATTAGAACCTAAAGATCTGAATTTGGAAATGATTCAGCAGATATATTCTTTAACTTTTATCTATCTTCTTAATAAAGAGTTATTTCTTCAACTGGTCCTTGCATGCCTGATCACTTTTATCACTCCTAGTTCCCTAAAATTGTTTTTTCTTATTTACATGGGTTCCTTCTTCACCTGTAACATTTGAAGACTGTACTTACTTGTCTTTTCTCAAATGTCTCTTCTTCCAGGAAGCCTTCCTACATTAATTTAGAACACAAATCCAAACATCTCAACAGAACCAATTTGTTTCAAGTACTCTAGACAACAATTGGTAATAAGTATTAATATCAAATGTGTTAATTTTGTGCTTATTCCTTATTTCTACCTAGCAATTTCAGCAAGCACCTACTTTGATTTCTTTTCCAAAGAAGCACTGCCTATTTTATATTTCACATATTTGCACAGAATGTTCCTTTAAGGAAAATCCAGGAAAGTGTATCCCTATACAATTCAGTAAAATTATGGCAAAGCCAGGACCAATTTCAACCCATCCAGTGAAAGATTAATGACATCATTTCTTCCTTAAAGGGAAATAATGATTATGGTTTACAGATATGAATAACAAATATTTTATGGTATTTACTAATAGTGACTAGAGATGAAAATTCTCTCTGGTTACCAATCCAGTTTGCTTACAGCATATTACCTCTGTTTTGACCTTGCTTCTAAGAAGGTCTATACCTCTAGCCAGAGAAACCAGCTTGAAACATTATACTTTATTCTATTAAAGGAGAACTTTTAAATTTAGTTAGAGTAGAGTAGCTGGGCTTCCCTTGTGGCTCAGATGGTAAAGCATCTGCCTGCAGTGCGGGAGACCCAGGTTCAGTCCCTGGGTTGGGAAGATCCCCTGGAGAAGGAAATGGCAACTCACTCCAGTACTCTTGCCTGGAAAATTCCATGGACTGAGAAGCCTGGTGGGCTACAGTCCATGGGGTCACAAAGAGTCAGACACGACTGAGTGACCTCACCATAGAGTAGCTAAATTTAGTTAATAGAGTAGCTAAAGGAGTCAGTTCAGTTTAGTCACTCAGTCGTGTCCAACTCTTTTCGACCCCATGAATTGCAGCACGCCAGGCCTCCCTGTCCATCACCAATTCCTAAGATAGAGTTAATTACAATGCAAAAAGACACAGTATATTTGCAGTTGAAGTTATGAAAAAGTACAGAGCCACAAACATGCCTGCTTTAACTCACTGTCAGGTATGGCAGACATCACTGCCCAGTATAATGGGACCAAGGATGCAAAATACTTGGTGTGACAGATTTTAAATAAGAGTTACGTATTCTTCTTTTTCCATCAAGTCCAACCTCTATTAGAATTGCAGATTGATTTTAGTCCCTTAAGCAGGATATTTCGACTGGTCCAGCAATTTCACTATACCTAACATTCAGTTTTTCTGTCATTAAATCAACCCAAAAGCCCTTTCAGTGGCATGCTATTAGGATGTAGTATGCTGAGTAACAGTCACCCAAAGATATCAAGGGGCTTCCCAGGTGGCATCAATGGTTAATGCAGGATGTACAAGAGATGTGGGTTTGATTCCTCGATCAGGAAGACCCCCTGGAGATGAGTATGGCAACCCACCCAGTATTTTTACCTAGAGAATCCCACAGACAGAGGAGCCCGGCAGGCTATAGTCCATGGTGTCCCAAAGAGTTGGACACAACTGAAGCAACTTAGCACGCACACAAAGGTATCAGGTCTTAATTCCTTAGACTTGTAATTGTTACTTTATAGGGAGAAAGTGCCTTTGTACACGTGATTAAGTTGAGGATCTTGAGATGAGATAATCTTGGATTATCTAGACCAGCACTAAAAGCCATCACAAGTGGTTTTTATAAAACAGATAGAGGAAGATCAGACATCCAGAAAAGGTGATGTGAAGATGGAGCCAAAGATTGGTTTGATGTGGCCACAGCAAAGGAATGCCAGCAGACACCAAAAGCTTGAAGAGTCAAAGAACAAATTTTCCCTAGAATCTGTAGAAAGGAGCATATCCCTTCAGACACCTTGATTTTGGCTCAGTGAAACTGATTTTGGACTTCTGGTGTCCACAACTGTGAGAGAAAAAGTTTTGTCATTTTAAGCCACTGAGTTTGTCGGCTTACAAATCCCCCTATTTGTTAAATGTTTTGTTAAAAATTATGTAAAATGAACAGGCATACAAAGAGGCTAAAGGAGTTTTAAGTATGCCAAAGTTTTGGAGCTATGATGAAGATAATACCAGTTAGTAGTAGAAAAGTAAGTAAAGAAGCGTGAACACATGTAGAGACAGGGTGACCAGCTGTCCCAGTTTGCCTGGAACTGTCCCAAAGGACTTAGTGCTTTGGACACTGTCTCACTGTCTAGTTCTTAGTGACATCTAGTGGACAGAAAGTGCAACAGAAACAGTAAGTTTTTTTAAAAATTGAGCTTCTATTGTCACAGATTGCATAAGCAAAAGTTTATAGGCTTAGAGTAGTTTAAGTCACTGAATATTCCTCAGTAGCTCATCTTCTTTTAAGAAAAAAACAGGGTCGGGACTTCCCTGGTGGTCTAATGGTTAGGACTCCTTGCTTCTACAGCAAGCAGATTTGATCCTGGTCGGGAACAAGAAGATCCTACAAGCCCCAAGGCCCAGCCCAAAAGGAAAAAAAAAAACTGGGTATAAAAACTTTTATATTCTAGACTTTTTACTGTTCCTATCTTAAAATTCTTTTGAATTTACCAATTCAACTCAGTTTACCAGTTCAAAATATACAGCTCAATTCCACCTCCTCCAAGAATTCTTCCTCAACTATTTCTTTTGAATTAAAACATTTTTGAACTTCCACTGCACAAATTTATCACCAAATGCAGCATATATTTCCATATTATTAACCAACAGATTAGGAGTCTGTTAGCTTTGTATCTCTACTTGGAAATGTAAACCCATGGAAGGTCCTATTTCACACATCATTAGTATCCCTACAATGCTTAACAAACACAGTATATTCAAGTATCTGTGGACTGATGTGTCCTGAAGGCTGAGTGCCGAAGAACTGATGCTTTTGAACTATAAATTTGGAGAAGACTCTTGAGAGCTCCTTGGACTGCAAGGAGATCCAACCAGTCCATTCTGAAGAAGATCAGCCCTGGGATTTCTTTGGAAGGAATGATGCTGAAGCCGAAACACCAGTACTTTGGCCACCTCATGCAAACAGTTGACTCATTGGAAAAGACTTTGATGTTGGGAGGGATTGGGGGCAGGAGGAGAAGGGGACGACAGAGGATGAGATGGCTGGATGGCACCACTGACTCGATGGACTTGACACTGAGTGATCTCCAGGAGTTGGTGATGGACAGGGAGGCCTGGAGTGCTTCGATTCATAAGGTCGCAAAGAGTTGGACACGACTGAGTGACTGAACTGAACTGAACTGAACAGATGAAGTACAAGCCTCACTACAATGGGATTTATAGCTACAAGCACCATGAAAGCAAAGGCTGTGTCTGTCTTGGTCAATGCTTTATCCTTTGTACTTTATGCAGTGTCTGTCTCAATAAATACTGGCTCGGTAAATTGTTCATAATATTTAAAAGAAAATAAAAATGATCACTATAAGCCAAACAATAACAAGAAAAAGTCATAGCCTGGGAAAGAGAAAAAAATCTTTTTAAAAAGTATTTCCACACACATGTACTTATAAAACTTTCTCTATTTATCCAAACAGCACAAAAAGATTTGCTTCATATTTATGACCAAGCTTGTTCGCATCACACAACTTTTATTTTCACATAATCGTAACGTTCCACATTTTTCTCCTCTTACTAACCCTTTGGATTACATTTTAAAAGGATAAGATAGGAGAAGGAAATGCAAACCCACTCCAGTTTTCTTGCCTGGAAAAGTCCATGGATAGAGGAGTCTGGCGGGCTGCAGTCCATGGGTTTCCATGACTGAGCACACATGCATGAGGAGGGTGGAGGGAGATGAGTTGGTAGCAATAAACTTGTAGAACTAAATAAAATGAAATAAAATAAAATGATAAGACGAAGGATTATTCCCACAACCAAGCTGAAGAACGTGATCAACTGAACAAAAGCCAAGGTACACTAAGCAGGGTGGGGGTGCTGATTAGATGGCGTCAAGTGACTTGAGTGGATGGAGCTACTCATGGTGGTTAATTTTTAAATATTAGGTATTCAAAGTCAATCACTGAAAAGTTATATTAAAAATTTGTGAGTATGTCAATTTAGAGTTTACTTATTATTACTTGACTTATAGATCAATTCATTGTGATAATCAAACTGAGGGACAGAAAAAGAAACAAAAACAGTCATGGAAATTCCCATATACGTACTGAACCTTTGTGGAATAGAGGTTAGGAATCACTTTTGTCCATATGCTATAAAGTGAGAGTCACTTACCCATAACAACTTAAGTATAATTGGAAAATCTACATTCTTTGACTTAAAGCTTTTTTCTTGAGTTTTGAATTCTAATACTTGGTATCATAAGTGTCCAAACAATAAATATAAATTGTTGTTGCTCTTGTTCAGTCACTAAGTCATGTCCAACTCTCTGCAACCCCATGGACTACAGCACGCAGGCTTCCCTGTCCTTCACAATCTCCTGGAGTTTGCTCAAATTCATGTCCATTGACTCGGTGATGCTATCCAACCATCTCATCCTCTGTCTCCCCCCTTCTCTTGCTGCCCTCAACCTTTCTCAGCCATCAGGGTCTTTTCCAGTGAGTTGGCTCTTCACATCAGGTGGCCAAAGTAGTGGAGCTTCAGCTTCCGAATGAGTCCTTCCACTGAATATTCAGGGTTGATTTCCTTTAAGACTGTCTGATTCGATCTTCTTGCTGTCCAAAGGACTCTCATATAATTTTAAATATATATTAAAAATAAACATCATCCCATTAATCTTCACTTTACAAAGGTAAAAAAGGGGGAGGTGATAAAAATCGAAGTTGATGTGACACCTAATCTCTTCATCATAGGCCAGGTGTGTTAGATATCTAAAAAAAGAAAAAAACCAGAGATATAAATAAAATGAATATGTACTTACGGCCTGGGCTTGTTGTTCGAACAGTTCATTCTGATTCTCTCTGTCTTCTATTCCTCCCTCAAGCATGTGAGGAGGAGGCAATCTGGCCCTTCCAATAGCAGCATTCAAATTGCTTGGAAAAACGCTCGTCCTTTTAGGAGTTAAGTGTGCTAGATCTGAAGAGCACATGGCTATTGAGCCTTCTTTCTCTGCCTACACGAAGGAAGAAAGAGTGAGATTCCTCTAGTGAGAGTGATTCCCCCAGCCCAGTATAATCAACTAATATCTACAAGCAGCCCCAAAGTCTTAAAACCAGGGTTGGGGAGAGGGATGGGAAATTTTAGTTGGCCAAGAAACTAATTAACATTTACCAGGCACCTACTGGGTGCTAATAATCTACATTGTCTAATTCTCAAAACAACACTGTGAGACAAGTAGTATATCCCCACTTCACGGATAAAGAAACCATAGCTGAGAGAATTTAAGCACCTGGCCCAAGGTCACAGAGCTAGTAAGGAGCAAAGCCAGAATTCAAACCCCAACCCAAACTCTGACATTATTTATAACTATTTGGTGAAAGCAAAAGAGGTAGTCAGAACAACACAGGAAAACAGAAACAACAGGTTCTCTGCCTACAAATCTACTGCCCTCACTAGTTAATCAGATTATACAAAGCCTGGGCTCAAAAAGGTGATTCTGTTATTACCTAATAGCATTTCCCATAACAAACACATATTCCATCCAATCTTCACTCAGGCTCACTTTTGAACTTACAGCTTCATAAAACCGCTGAAGTTGTTGCTTTTTTTCAGCCTAATTTGCTGATTTACTCGGCTTTTGACTTGTCTCTGAAAACGCTTCAGAGCTTCCTGCTTCTTTCTTAGCTGCTCCTTCAGTTCCTCTTCAATTATATATGCTGAAGTCTTTAAAAATGAAAGATAGAAAATAAATTTACTGTCTCACTAGTTTTACCTACTGTAAACACAAAGTGGTCAGGATACAATCCCGAAAAAATAATTCAGTTCTATAATCCAAAATTCCCTGTACAGTAAAGAAGTCACAGTAGTTAAGAGCTGATAATCTAGACATAGCTGTGCTATACTTAGTCGCTATGTCATGTCTGACTTTGCAAGCCCATGGACTATAGCCCACCAGGGTTGTCCTTTGTCCCTGGGGATTCTCTAGGCAAGAACACTGGAGTGGGTTGCCCTCCCCTCCTCCAGGGGATCTTCCCAAACCAGGGATTGAACCCAGGTCTCCTGCATTGCAGGTGGATTCTTTACCATCTGAGCCACCAGGGAAGTGCAAATGAGTACCAAGAACTTAAACCAAATCACAAACTAAAACTTAGAATCTGTTAGCACAAAAATCAAATCTTAATTTTTCATGTACTGAGAACTAAAAGTATCTTCATTAATTCTTAATGAACCAATTCAAAGCTATCTTATGTTTTAGTTTCTAAAGTGAGTAAAATAGTCCACATATATCAGATTGCTCGACCTCCCTGGTGGCTCAGATGGTAAAGAATCCGCCTGCAATGCAGGAGACCTGGCTTCAGTCCCTGGATAGGGAAGATTCCCTGAAGAAGTGAGTGGCTACCCACTCCAACATTCTTGCCTGGAGAATTCTATGGACAGAGCCTGGTGGGCTAACAGTCCATGGGGTCGCAAACAGTCTGGCACGACTGTGAAACTAACACTAACATATCAGATGGCTCACCACTCAACCACTGTGTGTTATTATAAAATGAGAATTATGCTGCATTTTTAACCAAGCATGCCCTTCCTGTCATTCCTACCTAGAAAAGGCCTACTCAGTCTTCAAGAACATCCAGTACCCATCTGGTACCTCTCATTCTTGGAGAAGGAAATGGCAACCCACTCCAGTATTCTTGCCTGGAAAATCCCATGGACAGAGGAGCCTGGCAGGCTATAGTCCATGGGGTCCCAAGAGTCAGACACGACTGAGTGACTACACCACCACCACCATCCACCACCTCTCTTTCTTACTAACATTGAATACAGTAATTCTTAACTCCCTGTTAGATTATGAATCCTTTGAGGGCAGAAAATGTATTTCATTCTCCTTTGTTTCCCCTACTGTAATGGAGCCTAGAATACAAAGGTACTCAATATTTGTATAATGCTTAATTCCAAAACAATCTGGAACATTTTATTACATTTGAGTCCTTGATCACTGTTCAGACCTCTAAGTGCTCTGAATAATAAAGAATGAAAATAATAGTAGTCACCATTATTAAAGATCTATTAGCATAAACACTTTAACTCATATCACTGAATCCTCAAAACTAGCTCCAATACTAGGTACTCTTATCTCTTACATGAAAGATGAGGAAACGGGCTCAGAAACATTCATCTTTGGTAGCAGCCAAAGATCCTACAGCTGGCAAGTAGCAAAGCTAGAATGTTCTCTGACTCCAACACTTATGTCCTATACAGTATTGCTATTCTCTTGACTATGTCTCTTTTCCATAAGGTGAAGGTGAAGTTGCTCAGTCGTGTCCGACTCTTTGCGACCCCGTGGACTGTAACCTACTAGCCTTCTCCGTCCATGGGATTCTCCAGGCAAGAATACTGGAGTGGATTGCCGTTCCTTCTCCAGGGGATCTTCCCGACCCAGGGATCGAACCCGAGTCCCCCGCATTGGAGGCAGATGCTTTAACCTCTGAGCCAACAGGGAAACCCCATAAGGAATCTCCAAATTAAATAAACCCATCATACCTCCTATCTATCCCTTCTTCTAACACAGTGATACCAAATTCTAATTCTGAGGGGTGCCTCAAATTATTTCACAGTCTCTAAATTCTCAAAATCAAGTGAAATTAAATTCCAATTAAAATTATGAGTTCCAAGAAATCTGTCCCATAAACTATTCTAGAACATATGTACCAGAGAGTAGAATGTACAAGTATCAATGAATAATTAGGTAACACAATTCCAAAGGAGAGATATATATATCAAATCTGGACAAGTGACTCAGGTTAACTCAAGACCAGCAAACTGAAGCCACCAGCGCCTCTTTCCTTAACTCCCATTGTCGGTCTGCCCTCTTTTGCCCTCACCTTGAAGATTACCAAACATTTTCCTGAAGTGCATGACTGGTTCCAAATTGCGGCTTTCAAGTGTAAACCCAAGATATAAGAGTGTACCACATTTTAGAAACAACTAAACATCTTTGTATGATAGTTTAATTAACAACTACATTTGTTCAATAACCTAAAGCAAAAACATAACTATTTATGACGGAATACGAACGGCATCCCCTGACTGCTTTTTCGAGCACAAGGAATTAGGGAAGGCTAATAAAAAGAAAGATGGGAGAAGAAACCCCACCACATTGGCATCAAACTGACACTCACAGCTGCCGGGACTTCTGAACTATCTGGTGGGGCAGGCTCCACCCAGGCCCCAACGGGTACTATAGCCTGGTTCCTCTCAGCCAGCACTGCCAACACGTCCTTGCTCTTCAAGGGGTTTAAAGCCAGGGGCAACTTCGTGGTATTTCGAGGCTTCTTGAGGGGGGCCATACTTCTTGGCATCTATGACTCCTGGTTAGGAGAGAGGAAAAGCTCAAAATCTTAAAACGACCGCCTTAAAAACCCAATTCCTAACACCTGTGCCACAGACTTCTGAAAATGAGTGACGCCTTGCAGGAGGCCGTACTCTGACAAAGATTCTGGCGAAGGAAGGAAGGGAGAAAAGAAGGGAAAAGGGAAGATACAAAAGAAGTGTTATAAAGGAAGGAAATGTTTCAAGATCGCCCTCGAAAAGCAACACGGAGGAGAGCGGGGGTCAAACGAGAACCTGACTGAGAGGAGGAAATTGTGCCATTGGTAGCGCAGCGACATGGGAAAGGGAGGAAAGAGCGTAGCAGGGGGAGCGCGATGGGACTGGGAGGGTGCGGGGGAGGGAACCTGGGTCTGAAGCCGAAAGTTCAATTAAGTGGTATCCGGTTATGAGGGCAACGCTGAACGCCGGGGAGTACCGGACCAGAGAAAATCCTGTTTCTCAGGCCTCGGGGTCACACACTGGCTGAGACTGCACCGGCCTAGTAGTATCGATCGCAGCCGGCCACAACTCAAGCTAACGTGGATACTAAGGTAACTACCGCCAGTAAACCGCCGCTTTGGGGAGGCCGCGCGGCGCTGCCTCGCCCAGCTCCGCTCCTCGGCGGCCTCGTACCCGCCTCTACCGGGCTTGCGTCATCTCCCGGGGACTGGGAAAGCGTGAGGGGCGGGGCTTAGCGCTCCAGATGTGCGTCACCTCCGCTTCGTCTCGCTGAGGGGGCGGGACTTGTGAATGCTGGTGGAATGGGTGCGGCCTGGGTGGGTCCCCACGGCGGCTGGGAAACCGGCCAGCAGAAATGTGGGTCTGCCGGAGGTGCTTCGAATATCCCAGCGCCGGGGACGTCCGGCATCTTCAGGAAAAGGAGTACGTTGGGCTGAAAAGCTGGTTGACTGAGCGTGTTGTTGTTGCTAAGTCGTATCTGACTATTGCGATCCCATTGACTGTAGCCTGCTAGGCTCCTCTGTCTGTGGGATTTCCTAGGCAAGAGTACTGGAGTGGGTTGACATTTCTTTCTCCAGGGAATCTTCCCAACAGGGGGATCGGACCGGGTGTCCTTGGCAGGCGGCTTCTTTACCTCTGAGCCATCAGAGAAGCCCATAACTGAGCTGGCCAGGGGCCCTAGTTGAAGGAAGCACAGGAAAAGGATGGGCAAAGGCGGGCCTGGCAGGGCTTCCTTCAGGAATGAACTAAGCTAGCAGCTCAGCCATAAAGAATCTGCCTGTAGTGCAAGAGACCAAGGTTCAATCCCTTCGGGAAGATCCCCTGGAAAAGGAAATGGCACCCACTCCAGTATTCTGGCCTGGAAAGTCCCCTGGACAGAGGAACCTGGCGGCCTGCAGCCCATGGGGTCCTAAAGAGTTGGACAGGACTCAGCAACTAACACCTTTCAAGCCAGTTGTAAGTCATGCTGATCCTTTGTACACCTCTTTACATTAGTAGTGCTATTTCATACATGCTTTTATGCATAAATATGGTAGCCTCCTGAGTGGTCTCCCTGTCTGCTCCAAGCTTTAGTATATCCCAGGGACACTTCATTATCCCTGTGAGATACCCATTTGTTCTTTCGTGTAACATATAATTGAGAGATTTTTTTATATACCAGTACTGTTTTAGGCACTGAGAATGTATAGTAGTGAACAAAACAGATAAATATCCCTTGTTCATGGAAGTGATGATGAGAAATAACAACATAGACTCATGAATAAGTAAACATGTGTCTGGGTGATGAGCATTGTAGATTAAAAGCTGAGGACGGGGACAAAAAGTGTGTCAGAGGGTAGGGGAGATGAAATTTTAGATAGGATGACCAGAGAAGCCTTAACTGAGGTAATTTTGAGCAAAGACTCCAATGCAAATTTCCATGGACTAGTGGAACAAGCCGATTTTCACTGGAGAGCTTTCTAAAAGTTCAAGGCAAACTGAACAGCAAGTACAATCACTCCAGAGTGGGTGCCTGCCTGGCTGAGAACCTGAGCCCTGGGGCTTCCTCACATTAAACAGGCTGGGAAGAAGAGGGGAATGCAAAGAGATTGGAAGGATCAGCCAGTAAGCCTAGGAAGAAAACCAGGAGTGTGTAATACCTTGAAGAACTGTTTTTTTGAAGAGGAATTTAACCTGTGTTAAATTCTGATAGGTCAAATAAGATGATGACTGAAATTTTAACTATTGGATTGAACCACATGGAGGTCATAGATAACTTTTATAAGAGCAGTGTTTTGGGGGTAGCTTGAGATCAAAAGGCTGTTGGGTAGACCTAGAGAGGGAAGAAGAATTGGAGACAGCCATTTTAGACAACTCTCACAATGAGTTGAACTGTAAAGTGACGCAGAAAAAATGTGCATCTGAAAGATAGGATCCTAAGATTCTTTTCTTTAATATTGCAGTCCACGTGCTCTGTTGATGCTAACTATCCAGTAAACAAAAGAAAACTGACAATGCAGGGGAGAGATGGGGGAATTTTTGTATCTGTGTTCTTAAGTGGGTAAGAGGGAACAGGAGGTAATGAACAAGAGGGAATGGATCTAGTGAACAGTTGGAGGGATTGGCCTTAGATAGCAGGAGAGAGAGTTCATTATACCACTAGCACTGAAATAGAATATGTACTGGTAATTGGCTAATATGGCAGTGGGAGCTTGTGGAAGTTCTTTTCTGATTGCTCTGTTTTCTCTGTAGAACAGTATTTTTGTTAGCTGACTCTAATGATCCCCACCTCCTGGTATTCACACCCTGTGTAGTCCCCTTTCACACTGTACACACTGTGTTGAATTGTTCTGTGTAACCAACAGTATATGACATGTCACTAGAAATTAGGTTATAAAAAAAATTCTGTGTTTCTCTCTCTCTACCATGTACTCTCATTCTCTCCATCTTTCACTCTTGCTGTGATTCTCACTCGTTCCCAACGCCTGCTCTGGGGAAGCCATTTATGTCATGAGAAGTCATATAAAAGGACCGCATGCCAGTGAACTGAAGGCTCTTGCCAACAGCCTGGTGAATGATCTTGGAAGTGGATCCTCCAGCCCCAGTCAAGTCTTCAGACACTGTAGTCTTGGCCAACAACTTGACTGCAATCTCATAAAAGACCCTGAGCCAGAAACTTTGTGAGATAATATTTGTTGTTTCAAGATGCTAGATACTGAGGTAACTGGTTACACAGAAAGACATAACTATTACAAATAGAAAGCAAGTTCATCAATGAATAAAATAGAAAAAAAGAGATGCTGGACGTTTGAAAAGGTATAAAATAGTTGTCCAGAAGAGTAGAAGTGTGAACTAGAAACATGTACAGTTGCCAGACGGCATTAGGGACCCATGTAAGGTTCATGATTATGAATTTAAAGTAAGACTAGTCAGCATGTTTGAGGCTTTTCCTTCAGTTGCGTGGTTATAGGCATAATCATAGGTGGGGGTTTTAATTTTAACCAGGGTTGAGGTTTTACTAAACTATTACTCACAAGCAAGAAAGATGCAAGAGAGTTAAAGATGAGTGCAAGGGAGTAATTAATGACTGACCATAGAATTGAAACTTCCCTGGTGGCTCAGATGGTAAAGAATCCGCTTGCAATGCGGGAGACCTGGGTTCAATCCTGGGTAGGGAAGATCCCCTGAAGGAGGGCAGTATCCAGTCCATGGGATTGCAAAGAGTCGGACATGACTGAGTGATTAAAAATCATCTTACCGTGCTCACTTCGGCAGCACATATACTAAAATTGGAATGATACAGAGAAGATTAGCATGGCCCCTGCACAAGGATGACACGCAAATTCGTGAAGCTTTCCATATTTTTAAATGATCTCTATGTGATGTGATTGGAAAAGTCTTTGTAATTAAAGATAATACCAAGTGAAAAAAAAAAAATCATCTTACCTACTTGTCACCCTTTCCCATATTTGTTTTGTGTGCTTAGTCGCTCAGTTATGTCTGACTCTTTGCGATCCCATTGGCTGTAGCCCATCAGACTCCTCTGTCCATAGAATTCTCCAGGCAAGAATACTGGAGTGGATTGCCATTCCCTTCTCCAGGGGAATTTCCCAATCCAGGGTTCGAACTCGGGTCTCTTGCATTGCAGGCAAATTTTTACTATATGAACCACCAGGGAAGCTACTAAGTAGATAAGGGACCTGGTCAAGTTGGCAGGATCAAGACCTTGTAGGGTCCAGAGGTGGGTCTAAGGTTTGTTAGAGTGAGATGCACTGAAAAAATAAGAGGTGATTGAGGGGCTTCCCCAGTGGTCCAATGGCTAAGATTCCCAGCTCCCAATGAAGGGGGCCCAGGTTCCATCCTTGATCAGGGAACTAGGTCCCACATGTCACAACTAAAAGTTCATGGGTCTCAACTAAAGATCTCACATGCCACAACAAAGACCTGATGCAGCCAGATAAATAAATACCTATTTTAAAAAATAGGTGGTGATCTCAAGATGCTTGAAACCGCAGTATTGGTACTGGGTCAAAGTCTATGGTGTGACCAAGGGAGAGAGTGCTGAAGAAGAACAAAATGGCTGCAGAAGAGGTCAGAGAAATGAGGGTAAGAGCACTGAATGGGTTATCCCTGAGGCTGTTGACATCACCAACATCCACGACCAGAATAGTGTTGGTGAGAGCCAGGAGCAACAGTCTTCAGGGAATTCCAGGAAAAGACCTAGAGGTTGGTGAATGAGTGTAGCTGGCAAATTAGTGCCTGGCATAGCCTAACATCAGAGTCAAAGCGATGGGCGAAGCAGAGAAAAAGGAGCTCCTTTTTTATAAATAATAGAATTTAAAAACAAATGGTTTCTAGATAGCACTGAGTAATCAAGTAACAAGAAGGAAACCCAACATTGTAGGGCCATTATCCTCCAATTTTAAAAAGTAGTGTAAATTTTTATAATTAATTTTTAAAAAGAAAGGGGGAAAAAAGAAAACACATCCCACATCCACCCAGAGTGGTGAGAAACAAAACAGCTACGGCTGGAGAGGGCCAGCGGGAGATGGATTTGTGCACCTACACACACACACACACACACACACACACACACATACTCCAACACTAGGAAGAAGTGTTATCAGGTAGCTCCTAACCTGCTCACTCAGGTCTGTGCCTCCCACTAGCTGCTGTGCCAGTGGCTTCTTATAAATACATTCTTGCATTTCCAGAGAGATCTCATCTTGAGCCCAGCTCCCATTTGCTGACGTTTTCTCAAGGCTTATCTTTCAAGGCCAGAGTTAGTTTCTCAGCAAGAGAACTGTTTGCTTAGAAATGTCTGTCTTTTCAGGAACTTAAAAGAACAGGTGTTGCTGGCACCAGAGTGTTGCGGCCCTGCTTCAGTCACTCCTCGGGGGAGTGCTCTCTGATTGTGTGTGGCTGGGGGATCCCTAGCCATAAGCGCACGGAGCCCAAGTCACTGGGTCCTTGGCAGTGGTCCACCCCACACAACTATGAAATACGCTGCTTGGTTGCCACTAATCTGTTTGTGGCTGACTGACCCCTCCCCCAACCTATAATGCGCTGGAAAACATGGTCACCTGTTTGTCCCAAGGGTCTGTCCTAAGGAGAAGCTTTCCTTAAGTGGGAAAATGGCCTGTTCCTCCCTCTAGGGACCTGGGTGCTCAACTGCTGTGTCGTCACCCATTTCCACTCTCTTCCCGAACTTGAGCAGGATTCCCTAGGGTTAGCATCCAACGTTCTGGTCTGTTTCCTCCAAGTCTTCTCTGTTCCTCCTCCTCTTTGCCTACCTCTTGATGCCAAAAACTCAACTCCTCTGTACACTGGTGCTGAATTAAATCTTGGACAGAGTTTTGGGGAAAGCAGAAAAGAGTAGCTTTATTGTTTTACCAGGCAAAGGGGGCAACAGTGGACTAATGCCCTCAAAACCATGTGTCCCCACTTGGGGAAGATAGTGACAAGTTTAATAGTAAATGTCAGCTCCTGACTTTCTTCTGATGGGTTGGTGGGGAGCTAAGTAGGTGTCAACATTGTCAGCCTTCAGGTCCAGCTGTTCTGGGGTCAACATGCTTACGGGGAGCATACCATAACTTCTCCCACCTGGAAGGGGTTTCCATATCTGCAAAGTACCTCAAAAGATATTGTTGTGTGTACCCTTTGTTGGGGAACCAGGACCTTGCCCCAAGGCTGCTCTTGACTGTTTCTACGTGGTCTTGCATCCCCTCCCTTCCCTGATTAACAACTGTTTGAATTTGCCCATTGGAACTCAGGGAAGTTCACGAAGGTTGAATGAAGGCTGTTTCCTGTGATCAAGGAAATGGGAGACACAGAAAGGCTCTGTGCTCAGGAGCCCCACGAGGCCCTACTTGGTATCAGTCTCAAAATAACCTTTCTAACTGAAATCATTGGCAAGGGTCCTTCTGCTTGTTTGTGCCAACCAAATTTTTTACAAGCAGTGTTTCCTTGTAAATGGCATCAATGACAGATTGTTCCGATTAAGCCTGCTTGTCTCAAGAGCATCTGCTGTACTCATCTTTGCAAAAAATTCTCTAAATTTATCAAAGATGAAGAAGCATTTTCCCCTTTCTCTTCATGGGTGATTAAAAAAAATATTAACACAAGAACTTCATTGTCCTCCGTATTACCAAATGCTCATCTCACATGGACATAGAGATGCGCTTCCCAGATCCTGAATTAAGGAAGGACTTGATGGCCCAGCTTCTGAGAGCTTTGCAGCCCCTTGAGCTGTCAGCTCCTTAAGGGACATCAGCTTCAGAGAGCAGCTCTGAGGAAGAGACTCATCCCAAGATTGATGGGTCTGGGAATGTAAAGACAAGATGTTTTTTGTTTATTATTATTATTTTTAAACTTTTATCTTGTATTGTGGTATAGCTGATTACCAATGTTGTGATGGTTTCAGGCAAACAGCGAAGGGACTCAACCGTAAATATACATGTATACACTCTCCCCAGAACTCCCCTCCCATCCAGGCTGCCACATGACATTGAGCCGAGTTCCCTGTGCTATATGGTAGGTCCATACTGGTTGTCCATTTTAAATATAGCAGTGTGTACATGTCCATCCCAGACTTGCTAACTGTCCCTTTGTAAGACCTTGCGGCCTTTTTTTCGGGAACCGTCGCCCCAAAGACCACAGTGACTCGAATTCGATGCAATCAGCAAGAGGATTTATTAAGCCGGGCGCGCGCCAGGGTTCAGTGGGTGAACCCCCAGCGTCAGTAGTGAGGGTTTTTTATATAAAAATTACAGACAGGTGGGGATGGAGTCGGGTTATGGGATACATTGAAGTGAAGTCACAGGTGCGGGGGATACGCTTGATTGGTGGGAAAGCTTACAGAAAGCAACTAAGTTGAACAGAGAAAGCTATTTTGCCTCCGATAAGGAGAAAGCTATTTTCCAGGAGGCCTCGGCCTTGCCTCCCGATAAGGAGAAAGCTATTTTCCAGGAGGCCACAGCCTTGCCTCCCGAGCTTAAATTTTTAATCTAAGTTCTTCACCTTCCCCACAGCAACCCTAAATTTGTTTTCTGTGAGTCTCGTTTTGTAAGTTCATTTGTATCATTTCTGTTTCAATTCCACATATAAGTGATGTCATATGATATTTTCCACTCTGTCTGACTTGCTTCCCTCAGTATGACACTCTCTAGGTCCATCCATGTTGCTGCAGATGGCATTAATCGCATTCTTTTTAATGGCTGAGTAATATGCCATTGTGTATATATGTACCACGTCTTCTTTATCCATTCCTCTGTCAATGGACATTTAGATTGCTTCCATGTCTTGGCTATTGTAAACACTACTGAAATGAATATTGGGATGCATATATCCTTTTTCGATCATGTTTTTCTCTGGATACATAAGGCGTGGGTGTTTCTGCGTAACTTGGAGCAATTCCGATAAGCCATCATTTCAGCTTCAGAGCTGCCTATGGACTTGGCTGAGGCTGTCCAGCCTGAATCACAGCTCAATCGATCCCTCTGCCTCCTCCTATTTCCTCCTCCTCCCTTCAACAGGTGTCAATATCCAGCACAGTCCCTGATAAAATCCTGAACTTGAAACTTCGTTTCAGAGTCTGCTTCCTGGTGAAACTAACTACAACCCCCTCTGAGTGTTGTTACGCCTCAGGGACCAAGGCACAAACAGCTTTCAGGCCATGTTACTCCCAGTGTAAAATCCATAGATGGTCCTTGTGTGTGTGCTAAGTTGCTTCTCTCTTGTCCAACTCTTTGCAACCCTATAGACTGTAGCCCTGCCAGGCTCCTCTGTCCATGGGATTCTCCAGGCTAGAATACTAGAGTGGGTTGCCTCCAGGGAATCTTCCCAACCCAGGAATCGAACTCCCGTCTCTAATGCCTCCTGCCTCAGCAAACATGTTCTTTATTACTAGCATCATCATTATTCTTTTCTTATTCATCAAAGAGGCTGGCAACATTTCAAAGAGATGGTCTAACCACAATTTAAAGTCCTTCCTATTAGCTGTTGCCACTTTTGAGCCTGTGGATTAAGCTAACTCTCAAGGTTACCCCATCTCTAGACTGTGAGCAAATGTGAGCCAATAAAGTCCCTTACCATGAATGCCAGTTTGCATTAGGTTTTATGTTGTTTATAACAGAGACAGCCCCTAGGTGAGCAAAATAGAGGGAGGCTATTGGTAAAGGTAAGAGAATGGAGCGGATAAACAGAAAGATTCAGAGCTGCCTACAAAAATTGATTCCAGTGTATTAGTGCTGCAGTTCTAGACCCATGTGGCATGTTTTCCCTCTGATGGTAACTTCCCTGGGATGGCTATTTGTAGTCAAAGAAGCTTCGCTAAGATGAGAAACTTCACCTTAACACAAAGCCAGTTTGGGTCAAAATGATTTTGCTTGCTGCTGCTGCTGCTGCTGCTAAGTCACTTCAGTCATATCCGACTCTGTGCGACCCCATAGACAGCAGCCTACCAGGCTCCTCCATCCATGGGATTTTTCCAGGCAAGAATACTGGAGTGTGATGCCATTGCCTTCTCCACAAAATGATTTTATCTGTCAATAAATTGTTTTCTATATTATTCACCATATTTTGACATTTTTAGAAAATGTACTCCTAAATACTAGTGGTAAAGAACCCACCTGCCAATGCAGGAGACATAAGAGACACAGGTTAGATTCCTGGGTCGGGAAGATACCCTAGAGGAGGGCATGCAATCCACTCTAGTATTCTGGTCTGGAAAATCCCATGGACAGAGGAGCCTGGCAGGCTACAGTCCATAGAGTTGCAAAGAGTTGGACATGACTGAAGTGACTTAGCACCAAAATACAAAAATTGCATTCTTAAAAGATACTTTTAAAAGTATACTGAAGGGTCTAAAAACAATTTCAAAAAGGAATTTCAAGAATGGTTTATAGGTAACTTCCCTGGCTGTGGAGTGGTTAAGATGCCAAGTTTCCAATGCAGGGGGCCTGGGTTCTATCCCTGGTCAGGGAACTAGATCCTACAACTAAACTAAAAATTCTGCATACTGCAACAAAGATTGAAGATCCTGAGTGCCACAACTAAGTTCAGTTCAGTTCAGTCGCTCAGTCGTGTCCAACTCTTTGTGACCCCATGAATCACAGCACACCAGGCCTCCCTCCCTGTCCATCACCAACTCTCGGAGTTCACTCATACTCACGTCCATCGAGTCAGTGATGCCATCCAGCCATCTCATCCTCGGTCGTCCCCTTCTCCTCCTGCCCCCAGTCCCTCCCAGCATCAGAGTCTTTTCCAATGAGTCAACTCTTCGCATGAGGTGGCCAAAGTACTGGAGTTTCAGCTTTAGCATCATTCCTTCCAAAGAACTCCCAGGGCTGATCTCCTTCAGAATGGACTAGTTGGATCTCCTTGCAGTCCAAGGGACTCTCAAGAGTCTTCTCCAACACCATAGTTCAAAAGCATCAGTTCTTCGGCGCTCATCAGCCTTCTTCACAGTCCAACTCTCACATCCATACATGACCACAGGAAAAACCATAGCCATGACTAGACGGACCTTAGTTGGCAAAGTAATGTCTCTGCTTTTGAATATACTATCTAGGTTGGTCATAACTTTCCTTCCAAGGAGTAAGCGTCTTTTAATTTCATGGCTGAAGTCACAACTAAGATCAGTCACAGTCAAATAAATAAATATATAAAGAAGAGAAATCTTGTCTATCCCTACAGTGAATCCCATGTATCATAAATTCATTGTTTTAAATGTCCTGAGTCACCATGGGGGACTCAATCATTCTCTTGCTAAATCTTTTTTTTTTTTTTAAGTTCCTGTTGGTTGCCTTTATCCTTCCTTGTCTCATACCTTGTCTCAGAGACATCCTTTTTTCTACCCACTTTTTACTTCTGGACTTGACTGAAAGCGATTTCTTTGAGGAGTGTAGGGTGTGAACACTAGAGCAAGAAGCATGGGCGAAATGTACACTATGTTGACATAACTGTGACTTTGAGCTGGTTTCTTAACTTCTCTGAGCTTCATGTCCCTCCTTGGAAAAAAAAATTCTTGCCAAACAGAGTTGTTAGAATAAGACAGTATTCTAAAAGACAGTTTGGCAGAGGAATGGAAACAATCATTAGTTTTTAAGGTAGGGAAAGTTGGGGATCCTTTAATCTTTTTAAAGAAGCAGTGCTATTCTAGAGAAACAAATGTGTAATCCCCTTTGTTTGGGGTGGTTTTTTTCTTTTATTTTTAAAGTTTTAATTAGTCCAAGGAAAGGAACATATCAATGGTAAACTATTTTCCCCTCAAATCCTCATTTTATGCTGCATGCTTCAGTTTCTTCATCCCTTTCCATAGTAAAGAACCTTAAAGTCACTGCGATCTTCCTGTGGGTATCTATACCTTTAGATAAACAGTACCATTAAGAAGCAGTGCGGGACAAGGCTTCCAAATGTCCCTTTGTCCCATTATCAATTTGTGTGTCTTTATCACTGTTCTAATTTTGCACAAGTAACCCATGTACAAAATACACCTTTTCCAAACTGTAAATAAAAATAACCTTAAAAAATAATAAAAGACAACTGTAAGGGCAGTACAGCTGTATTATCAATGGCATCGTAGATTTATTAATAGATGCAGCTTTCCCAGGTAGGGTTAAATGCCTCCACAAGGATTGTGTTTTCTGTTACTTTCAGACAGGTTCCCTTCCCCACATCCCACTCCTCTTACTAAAGTCTGGAACACAGAGTGCCTTTCACACAGTAGGCAGTTGACTTCCATTTCGGAGCCTCCCTCTCTGGGAGGAGGGCAGGGAAGGGAGGATGGGAGCAAACACTTTCCTGGATACCATCCGTGGGAGGACACCATTGGAGCATCTAGAAGAGAAACAATGAAGCCTTTGAAGAATTGAGGGTAATCTGTGGCTTCCCCCTTTCGACCTCCTTTTGTTTGAGCACTGAAACTTTGTTGTTGATTAGTCGGCGCAGTCATATCTGACCCTTATGACCCCATGGACTGCAGCCCACCAGGCTCTTCTGTCCATGGGATTTCTCCAGCAAAAATGCTGGACTGGATTGCTGTTTCCTTCTCCAGGGGATCTTCCTGAAGCTTTACATGAACAGAAATCCAGAGATGTTTTCTAGAACGTCCTCGCCGCATCTTAAATAGGTCAGTGAAAGCTGGATCTCTCCATGCTGTAATGCCAGTGAATTGCTCCTCTTTGTTCCTCTGGAGAGTTGCTGAATAGGGCACGTTCATCAACTGTGGACACAAGCCTGAGTTCCTCTCAGCTTCTGAGGGGGCAGGAATTCTATTCAGAAATCAAATATTGACTCTCAGCATAAAACACTTGGATGCTTTTCTGTATTCCAGTTTGAAACTGGGAGCTCCTCCTCCTAGCCTTATGGAAATCTACCCCAGGACCCCATGCTCTCCCAGAATCACACACTTTTCCTAATAAGCCCCACGTCTTTTTGAGACACCCCATCTCTGCAGAGGGCTCCCCTGGGGGCACAGATGGTAAAGAATCTGCCCACAATGCAGGAGAACTGGGTTCAGTCCCTGGGTCGGGAAGATCCCCTGGAGAAGGAAATGGCAACCCCTACTCCAGTATTCTTGCCTGGAGAATCCTGTGGACAGAGAAGACTGGCAAGCTATAGTCCATGGAGTCACAAAGAGTCAAGCACAACTGAGCGACTAACACACACACACATCTCTATAGGATGCTTTTCTTCTGGGTTAATCCTCACAGTTATAGGTATCTGCAGGCCCCAGGAAGGGCAAGGGAGTTTTGACACCCATCCGCCCTATCTCCATTTCTTTTGATGTTTCTCAGAAGCGAGCCAGAGTTGGAGAGTTTTAAAAAGAAAAAGGAGAAGGAAAAAGTCCTTTGGGAGGGCCGTTCCTCACTGTCCAGGCCCACAGAAAGCTTGTTTTGTTCCAGAGAGAGCTGGCCAGCTAATCTGTCTCTTGTTCCATGGTTGCTGGAGCAGCGGGGTACTGCCTCCACCCCACACAAAGCCTCACACAAATTCTTCGTTTCCCAGGCAACATGCTTCAGCTCCACAGACTCTCCAGTCCTCCCACTCCCTTCACTCTGGCAAATTGAACTGATGGTAGGGACAACCCTGGCACCATTCACATACAGGTTTATGGAAGCAAGAATCAAAAATAGCTTTAGCCAGAAGAGAGGGCACCAGGAGTGGGCAGAGAGGTCCACCTTACATCCTGGAGCTTACTCAGAGGGTGGGTCCTGGGAGCAAAGGTCAGACCAGGAAGTGGACTTCTGACTGATGACTCAGAGAGGTGGTCAGAAGCCTGAACTTCATTGGTGACCAAATTGCGTTTCTAATCCAAGTTCTTTTTTAATTTAATTGGATGATTATTGCTTTACAATGCTATGGTCTCTGCCATACATCAGTATGTATCAGTCATAGTTATATACATATCTCCTTCCTCTTGAGCCTCCCTCCACCATTCCACCCTTCTAGGTCATCACAGGGTACCAGGCTAGGTTCCCCATATTATACAGCAGCTTCCCACTAGCTTTCTATTTTACACATGACAGTGTATATATGGCAAGGCTACTTTCTCAATTTGTCCTACCCTAAGAAATTGGCAACTCACTCCAGTATTCTTGCCTGGGAAATCCCACGGACAGAGGAGCCTGGTCAAGGGGCTGGGGGGTAGCACACTATAAGTCCATGGGCTTGCAAAAGGGACTTAGCAACTAAACAAAACAACTGCCACTATATGACTTTGGCAATTTGCTGACTTCTTGAAGTTTTAGTCTTTCTTGTCTATAAAATGGGGTGATGATATCTACTGAGAAGAAGATACTGGGAGGATTAACTGAACAAATAGATGTAAAGTGCCTGACAGGAGGAGGAGCTTGCACACGCGCATTGAGAGCAGTTTGAGAAGGGGAGAAGGCTTGGACAGTATGCCTCTCTGAGAGGGTCACCCAGAAGTCTGGGGAATTAATTTCTCCTTACCCATCAGAAGCAGCCCTCACTCAGCCCAGTTCTGATGGCAGTTAGTGGATAAATATTACAGGGGATGAATGCTCCTTGGGTGTGATAACTCTGGGGCTTGTTATTCATTATTTCCCACAGGATTAGGCTCTAGCTGCCCACAGTAGCAATCTGCTTGATGTTTAGCCTTCCCTGGCTTCCTTCACTTTGCCTGACTCATTCCCCCAATATCCTACCTGGTTTTCTGGGATCAATTTTCAAATGAAATATCCATACTTAACTTAAAAAAAAATTAACTTGGCTGTGCTGGGTCTTAGTTGTGGCACGTGGGATCTAGTTCCCTGACCGGATATCAAACCTGGGCCTCCCTGCACTGGGCGTGCAGAGTCTAAGCCACTGGACCAAGGAAGGCCCTTGAAATTTAACTTCTTGACTCAGTGTTTGCCTGTGGAGGAGGCTAAGATACTGATATTTCTCCACATTTCTGTAAGGCTACATTCGCGGAACCATCGCTGACTCAGGACTTCTCCTTCAGCTGATTTAATCAGTTCAGAGATCATTTCACTGTTCTACACGTGCTGCTTCCCGCCCACAGTGGTGATCCGGACCAGGAACTCAGTCCTTGGTCTCATATGTAAACACACACACACACACACCTATATTAGTTTTCTATGCTCCGTAACAAATTGCCACAAATTTAGCAGCTTAAAATAACATACATTAATTTTTTTAGTCTCTGTGGGTCAGGTACAGCTTAGCTGGGGTTTCTGCTCAAAGTTTCATCAGACTTCAATTAAGATGTCAGCTGGTCTGCATTCCCTTCTGAAGCTCAATATCCTCTCCCAAGCTCATATAGTCATTCGAATAATTTGGTTCCTTGCAGCTGTGGGACTGAGGTTCCTATTTTCTTGCCAACTATTAGCTGAGGGTAGCTCTTGGCTACTAGAGGCCCCTAGCCTTCCCTTGCCATAAGGCTGTTTCACAACAGGGAAGTTGACTTCTTCAAAGTCAGCAAAACCATCTGTCTCTAATGTGCTAAGTCAGAGTCTTAGATAACATAACCTAATCAAGGGAGTGGCTATTCTATCACCTTTGCCATATTTATTAGCTAGAAGCACACACATACATGCTCCAATTGTGTATAGCAAACTTTTCTGAGAGTTTTGATGAAGACAGAGGAGAAAAAGTTTTATAGTATAACAATGTAAGCTTTTTCTTTTTTTAAGTGCATTTTATTTTGTTACTGTATTGTATTGGATCTTAGTTGTCTCCTGTAGGATGTTTAGCTGCAGCATGCAAGCTTGTAGTTGCAGCATGTGGGATCTAGTTCCCTGACCAGAGACTGAACCTGGGCCCCTTTCTTTAGGAGCATGAAGTCTTTCTTAGCCACAGGGCCACCAGAAAAGTCCCCAGACTGTTCTTCAATTTTCTCCCCACCCCCTTGTTGCCCCCCGCACTCACCTCATTCCTTGATTGTCCTTCTCTGCTCTTACCCCATCCCCAAATTCCTGTCTGTTTCTGTTACACAGCAGTTTATCTTTTTATGCCTTGACTCCCTAGGCTTAAGACCTTGCAGTCCATTCCGTGTGGCAAATTCAGATATTTTTCTTGCTAAAGAAAGAAGAAGTGTCTTCTCTGCAAGAAGAATTTAGGTGCCATTTGTTAAAGTTTTTTTTTTTCCCCATTCTGCTACCAAAGATTAATTACAATTTAGTGGAGGAGACAGAAATGACTGAATTAATAACAGAAAGTGAGTGAGGGAAGGAGAGGGAAGACACTAACTATAAAATCACCACTGATGTTACGGTATTAGTAAGGACTGAATCCACTAGCATAACAGTGCCAGAGAATTCTTCCTGGAGCCTGGAGACAAAAAAATAAAAAGTAAAACAGGCCAAGCAGGTGAAGACATTCCTAAATCTAATGGTAGGGTTATTAAAATTGGTGCTTATTTGTACATGATTTGTGTGTGTGTGTGTGTGTGTGTGTTTTACCTCTTCTTGCCTGTACTGTTGAGTAAGTTGCGGAGTCCCACATCTGTTGTTAAATAGCAGGTTAATCCTGGGAAAATTCCTTAACGTCTCTGTCCCTTAATCCCTCATCTGAGAAATGAAGAAGTGAGACAAGGTCATCCTAAGTGTCTCTCACAGTGTGGTGAGTCTGTCGCTCTGTGATTGTTCTGCCACTCCTGTTAGACCTTCAGTTCTTCAAGGACAGAGATCATTTTATAAATTCCCCAGGCAGCTTGATTTTTTTCCTCCGCAATTCACAGAGGTCTATATAAGGTGGTGACTCAGTGGAAAACAGTGCCTCGCATTCTGGAGAACAGAACACTTCTGAGTTTAAGCCATCGGGGAGGTGTGTGTGTGTGTGTGTGTGTTTAGGGGGAGGGTTTCCATTCCAAGCTGCAGGACCACTGGTTGCTCAGGACAGGGCCTGAGAACAGCAGGCCAGGGCCGCCGTGAGTGTGGGGTGCAGGGTGGCGGGGCCGGGTCAGAACCCCAGAGTGGGCGCCGAATAAGAGTGGCCTGAAGCCACCGTGGGCAACAAAAGGGCCAGAGGACTGGGTTGAGCAGCTCGGGAGAGGAAGCTGCCCGTGGAAACGCATCTGCTCCAGTGCTCAGATGAGGAAGGGGCATGGGCCTTGGCCACCAAGGTCGAGATGTGTCTCCACTGTTGTTTAACAGCCACATTACGCAGCTCTCAGAACTGGGTCCTAGGAGGAGACCCATAAGAATAAAGAGCTACAGCCTGGGCCCTGGAGAGGTCTCCCAGGCTAATGAGGAGATGGCCACAGTAACCATTTTCTGATCCCAAAGAGGGACATGCCGATTGACCAGTGCAAATATACTTTCAAAGTTAAAGACATGTAATATTTATAATCAGGATATCCCTACCGATAAAACACAAAACCTCAGCCTGACTCACCAACAATTAGCTGGAACAGACACACCCGCAGGGAAAAACCCAGGGGATGCCCCGGAGGTTAAAACAGGGTCAGCCAGGGCAGGTGGGAGGTTAAAACAGGGTCAGCCAGGGCAAGTGAGATCGCCGTCACGTGTCGTGTAGGAGAGCAAGTTGACTCTGCTGTTACCTATGTCTTTGTGAGCCAGTTGCCTAGTAGATCAGCGGCCGCCCTCAAAGTGCATTCCAGTTATTTCTGGGAATTCACCAAGGAATGCCTCCTGTGTGTTCACACCCTGCTCTGTTCTGTGCAGTTGCTATTGGGTGCCCTCCTCGCTGTCCCTCCTGTGGTCCAGCACCCCCATACACAGCTGCCACTTACTCCACCCAGCTGCTTGAGAAGTCCCCCACCCCCACAGGTTCTCTCCCATTCAGCGTTGAGCAACTGTCTGCTGAGTACCTACTATGTGCCCCAGCCTGTATAACACAGTAGGGCTTCAAAGGCCGATGACACTGTCCTTCTCTGTCCTTGAGGAGAGAGGAGCCCAGAAGCAGATGATATGAGGTTCTGTAGGGCTCTGTGTGGGTCCGCCGTTCACTCATGTCTGGCTCTTTGTGACCCTACAGATTGTAGCCTGCCAGGCTCCTCTGTCCACGGGATTTCCCAGGCAAGAATACTGGAGTGGGTTGCCATTTTCCCTCCAGTTATCTTCCCGACCCAGTGATCAAACTCGTGTCTCCGTAGCTTAGCCTCTGCTTGGATCAATCGGTCTTTTCAGTTTCCACCTCCAACCCAGCTCCTCTCTGAGAAGGTTTAGGGTGAGCGTAGCTGTGATCTTGGCGAAGCAGCAGTGAGTGGTTTCGTGAAGTGAGATCTTAATTCCTTGCCCAGGAAGTGAACCTGGGTAGCCTGGATGAGAACCAGGAATCCTTGCCACCAGACCAACAAGGGCTACAGGCTAGAAAGCTATTTTTCCTGGATCTTTGCCCCCACTGAAAAATGTATTTATCACGGAGGCAGGTACACAAAGTTTATTATTAGAGACACAGCACAACAAGTTGGAGAGCACACAGAGAAATGGTTTGATTAGTTAAGAAAGAAACAAGGCGGGGATGCACACCCAGAGAGGATATGCACACCCAGAGGGGATGCACATCCCCTCTAGTGAGGAGTGAAGTCAAGAGGAGGGCGGTTAAGTCATTTACATCAGGCAGTTCTTCTGGGTCTTTGTCTTCCTTCAGGCCAGTTATCTGGTTTCTTTTTCTACACCTGACCTACCCTGGGACACTCCCTGGGTGTGCACACACCCCTCAGCCAAGACGGATCTCCAAGTGAAGGCTTCTGGGAGGAGCAAGACTCCTTATGGTCTGGCATTGCCTCTTGACTTTTGACCCACAAGGAGCCTTTTGGTGCATGTGTACTGGCCTCCCTTGTCCCAAAAGAGGGGGACACGGAGATCCCTTAATCATTTATTAAAACAGGGTTTTGATTCTCTTTGTCCTTGCCATGACTGTTACCTTGACTGTTGCTATGACTATTACCTTACGGTGTTTACAAAAAGACAAACATTGGCTATTTACCTTGTTTCTTTCGTTGCTTCCACTTCAGAGGGCAAACAGGAGGCTGACTGTCAATGCCTTAACTGGAGCCCACCTATCTCTTGTCTCAAGAAATGCTGAAGATCTGTAAGTATCCAGCCTGAAGCCCACTTCTTTGTGCCCCGTGAAATGCAGATAGGAGGCCAGTTGTCAGTGTCCAGCCTGGAGCCCAGCTGTCTCCTACAGCAGCTGGTGTGGCCTAGGATTCCCTGTGACAGCAGAGGAGACAGTGCCTGGGGACCTGTACAGCCTTCAGGACTCCCACTGGTCTCTGCTCGAGTCTCGGTTGCTCCCTGGTCTGAGGGGCAGCTGGTGGCCTGGCCTGGCCGAACCAGTGCAGCCCCTTCCCCGCCCGTTCTGCCTCCTACTGGTTCTTTCTCTCCAGCACCTCTGGGTCCCCTCAGGAAGCGTGCGGCTCTTTGAGGGCACTCGTGTATTCTGTGTGGGGCTAAGGAGCCTGAGGTTCATCCCTGGGGTGAGGGTTGGGGGAGAACTTATTTCCTGCTTCTGTCTTCTGTCACAGTTCTCTTCCCATAATCCTTCAGGCTGAAAACAGCAGACTTCAGGCTTTCTATTTCCTGAACGTCATATCCTTTTGTGCTAAGTTGCTTCAGTCATGTCCAATAGTTTGCGACCCCATGGACCCCATGTAGTTTGCCAGGCTTCTCTGTCCATGAGATTCTTCAGGCAAGAATACTGGAGTGAGTTGCCATGCCTTCCTCCAGGGAAGCTTCCCCACCCAGGGATGGAGCCTGCATGCATCTCTTATCTCTCCTGCATTGGCAGGAGAGTTCTTTACCACTGAGCCACCTGGGAGCCCCTCATATCCTTTTACCTCAGACAATAAGCCTCCAGGTCTAATCATCATAAGCAAAAGAGGCCATTTCTATGCTATAGAACGATCCGGTCCACAGTCTGCTCCAAATGAACAGATAAAAGAAATTAAAATATCCTTTAGTTCCTTAAAAAGACTGGCTTTCAAGTCTTTCATCTTGCTACTGACTCTAACATACTATTTTAAATGTCAGAAACTGATTATTGCCTTTCTCTTTTTCATTGTATTCCTGCTGAAACTTCACTAACTCTACCAGAGGCAGACAAGTGCCATAAGCTGTCTAGGAAGAAGGTGGAATCATAGAGATGCAAAGGGGGAAAAACAAATCTGATTAATGCATTTCAGAATATTTTTTGGAGTTCCCCTGTGACGTTCAAAACCAATGCTGTCCACCTCTTTTCCCCCATCCTTCAGCTCAGATGGACCATATTCTAAATCTTCAGTTCTAGAAACCTGACTTGATACTATGTATGAAATAGATAACTAATGAGAACCTACTGTATAGCACAAGGAACCCTACTCAATGCTCCGTGGTGACCCAGATGGGAAGGAAATCCCAGAAAGAGGAGATACATGTATGCATGTCACTGATTCTCTCTGCTGTACAGTAAAAACTAACACAGCATTGTAAAGCAGCTATCCTCCGATAAAAATTTTTAAAAAATAGAAACCTGGCTTACACAGGCTTTCTTTAATATGTAAAAAAATACTTTGGAAGATAACTTCCACACTTATAAAATTACGACCAGAGTTCCAGTGTTAGAGACATCTAAGAGGAGGAGTTGTAAACTTTGGTCTCACCAAGACATAAAAATCCCTAAAGGAATTAGAAGAAGATTTTTGTTTTAAGTTTAAAATATCACCTCTCCAGGGCTTCTCAAGTGTTGCTGGTGGTAAAGAACCTGCCCGCCAATGCAGGAGACTCAAGAGATGCGGGTTAGATCCCTGAGTCTGGAAGACCCTCTGGAGGAAGGCACGGCAACCCACTCCAGTATTCTTGCCTGGAGAATCCCATGGACAGAGGAGCCTGGCAGGTGACAGTCCATAGCGAAAAGTCAGACACGACTGAAGTAACTGAGATGCACACACACAAAAACATATGCATATCACCTCTCCAACAAAGAATTTTCTAGGCACTCCACTGTACTAAATCTTCATCAATCCTCTCAACAGTTTCTACCAGGAAACTACTGCTCCCCCAATCCCGTTTACAGATGTGAAATTGGAGAATTAACAAGGTTGAACGGCTGTCTGCCCCAGATCACACAGTGAGCAAGCAAGCATTCCACTGGTGACCTGCAGGAGAAGCTGTGGAGGTGATAATGGGGGGTCAGGGCAGGGCTGGGGTGCTTTTCTTCATCACATCTCAAGACTTGAGGAGACAGCTGGGCGGTAGCTGCTGGCCGAACCCCAGGCTCTTAGGATATCACTGTCATCTTTGTTCTGGCGTGTTCTAGAAAATGGACTGGAGGCTGGGGATTGTGCAGAGTAGCTACTGGAAAAGATCCCCAGAATCTATAAGATTCTATGATAGGAAGGAGAAGCCCAAACTTGACAGCTATGAGAACAATACAATTCAAGCCATTTTCCAGTCTTCTTGTTTGGGGGTAGAAGAGGGGCAGATTCAGCCATTTCTGGAATCTCTCATTCCAAGCTTTCAAAAGACTCCTCTCCTTGCCTTTTCAGAATTTGTTGGAGGTGTATCCCTGGCGTGTACCCTCCCTCGCAGGAACGAGGAGCAAGAGGTGGAGACAGGACTTGCTGGGACACACAAGGTCCTTAGTGTGGATCAGTTCCCTCCTTGAGCCCAAATTCTCGTCTACCCCTGGCAGTGGGGTTCAGTTCAGGCAGGTGAAGAACTGCTGGGACCCCTCTGACTGGAAGCTGTGCTGGAGATGGTCTTCCAAGCAGATACCCTCTTCCCAACCCGGGATGCAGGGCTTTGAAACTAGAAAATGCCAGGTCTGAAAGAGAGGAAAGAAAAGTCCAGCAACACACAGAGCTCTGTGTATTCAGAGGGAACTTGGCAGAGTTGTGTCCGGGCAGAGAAACTCCGAGTGGTACAAAGGGACGTGCCCAGAGTGGAGAAATCATGCTAATTGTCTGCACCAGAGCTGGAGAACGCCACCCAAAATGAAGAGAGAAAGGGAAGCCCAGTCCAGAGCCTTCAGTGCGCTGCGCCTCGCTCCTTTTGTCTACCTGCTTCTGATCCAGACAGGTAGGAGAACCAGAGGGCAGGACAGGGTCTGCAGAAGGGGCCTGGGGCTTTCAAAGGAGAGGGATGGGGGAGCTGAGGGCCAGAAGGCCTCTGGGGCGGGAGGAGGGGAGAATGCCCAGCCACCGTGGGAAGCGGCTCAGTGAATTCAGGCATTCGTGTTGAATGTATTTCTTCATTCTGCGTGCCTCCTGCCTGGCCCCTGCCCCCCCAGCCCCCAAAGCCTGCATGACTTTGGAGCTCCCACGGCATTCAGTACATTAGATGGAGGGCAACGAGCCATTGCTTATGGGACGTCTTGTTGGCGTGGGCCAGTCAGGAATTCTTTATAATCCCCAGTCAGGATTATGGTGGGGCTTGGAGGGGTGGGGAAATCTTGGTTTTGTGCCTCCTCAACCCCACACCCTGGCTTCTCTGGGTGTAAAACAGGCGAGGGAGATGAAAGAAGCTTTGGAGATAATGAGTCTTCTGGCTTGGGATAGTAACGCCAACCTATCCGTAACTCAGGCATGCCACAGACACACCTATCTTCTGTACTGCCCCCTACCAACTTCTTGCAGAAATGATCTGATTTTCAATACATGTGCTGATGTGCGCACACACACGTGGGGTTCTCAGGTGGCTCAGTGATAAAGAATCCGCCTGCCAATGCAGAAGACACAAGAGACTCGGGTTCGATCCCTGGGTCAGAAAGAGCCCCTGGAGTAGGAAATGGCAACCCACTCCAGTATTCTTGCCTGGAAAATTCCATGGACAGAGGAGACTGGCAGGCTACAGTCCATGGGGTCACTAAGAGTCAGATACGACTGAATGATTGAGCTCACATGCATGTGCACACACACAAACTATTCCAGAGAGCCTAGGAATTTACAGTTTCATTGGGCAAATAGATACAGAAATCATTTTAATAAAATGCAGAGACTACTATGAGTCAGAGAGACAGAGAGAGGTCACCTACACCATCAGGAAGCTGGTGCTGGTGGGACAGGATACGAGTAGGGGAATATCAGGGGAAATTACTTGGGAGTGTCTGCACTGAATTTTGAAGGATGAGAAAAACAGGTAGGTGTGGGAGTGAACATCATAGTTAGGAAAATGGGCCAAGGTCAACAGCTTGAAATGGTATCACGTGTTAGGAGCAGCCCAGTAAGTCACTCCTGGAAAGGAAAGAGTGAATAGAGTTAGGTGAGATCTGTAAACCTTGCTAAGGAAACTGGAAGATAATTTGCAAACAATGGGGGCCAGGGGAGGGCACGGAATGGTTTTCAGTCTGGGAACCAGCAGGGCCAGAGATCGCTCACTCTGCACGGAGGCGTTGGAGCAAAACTGGAGGCAAGATAGGAAAGGAAGCCTGTATCCATTTGGTAGAACCACAAACTGGATGACTTCAACAACAGAAGTGTGGTGATTCACAGTTCCAGAGGGTAAAATTTCAAGATCAAGGTGGCGGGAAGGCTGTACACCCTCCAAAGGTGGTAGGCAGGGTTCTGCTCTAGGCCTCTCTGCTGTCTTTGGGTACTTCCTTGGCTGTGACAAGTTACCTTTAATCTTTACATGGCGTTCTCCCTGTGCTTTTGCGTATATTTGTATTTCTTCTTTTTATAAGAACACCAGTCATCTTGGATTGGGCTTCCCTGGTGGCTCAGGAAGTAAAGAATCTGCCTGCAGTGCAGGAAACCTGGGTTCAATCCCTGGGTCGGGAAGATCGCTTAGAGAATGGATTGGCCTTCCACTCCAGTATTCTTGCCTGGAAAAGTCCATTGACGGAGGAGCCTGATGGACTACAGTCCATGGGGTCGCAAAGAGTCAGACACAATTTTCACTTTGATCTTAGATTGGGGGCCCACTCCCCTCCAGTATTAGCTTGTTACCTTGACAATGACCTGAATGCCAAATAAGGTCACATTCTGAGATACTTAGGGCTTCCCAAGTGGCTCAGTGGTAAAAGAATCTACTTGACAATGCAGGAGACATAAGAGATGTGGGTTTGATCCCTGAGTGGGGAAGATCCCCTGGAGCAGAAAATGGCAACCAGCTCCAGTATTCTTGCCCGAAGAATTCTATGGACAGAAGAGCCTGGCAGGCTATAGTCCACAGGATCGCAAAGAGTCAGACACACTTGAAGTGACTGGGCATACACACACTGAAATACTTGGGATTAGGACCGCAGGACATAAACTACAGGCGGCACAAGTCCAACCCATATGAGGCTACTGCAATAGTTCACGAGAGAAATGAACCAGGCTGGAATTAGAATAAAGAGGGAGGGAGGGAAAGATATTGAAATAGTATTTTGGAGGGAAAATCAGGACCTAGTGATTGATAGGAAGTTAAAGAATCTAGGGAAGGAGGTAGGGTTTCTGTGTGAAACATTAAATTTAAAAATGGGGCAAGACTGGGAGATATAATGATTAGTGTTGCTCATGTTGAGGTTGAAATGGCTGTGAGACATTTGTGGGGAAATGTTGAACAACCTAAAACTGGAGGGTTGGGAAGAGGTATTTGGAAACTGTCAGCTAAGAGGTGAGACTTAAAACATTGAGAATAAAGAAATAAATGAGCTGAAAATGGAACACTGAAGAACCCCAAGACTTTTTTAAAACCAATGAGAACTTTTTTAGTTTTTACCTTTTTGTGTTGGAGTATAGCCAGTTAACAATGTTGTGATAGCTTCAGTGAAGGGATTCAGCCATACATGTATATGTATCCATTCTCCCACAAACTCCCCTTCCATCCAGGCTACCACATATCATTGAGCAGAGTTTCCTGAACTATACAGTAGATCCTTGTTGGTTACCCATTTTGAATATAGCCATTTGTACATGTCGATCAAACTCCCTAACTATCCCCTTCCCCCAGCAAGCATAAGTTCGTTCTCTAAGTCTGTGTGAATCTTAGGAATCCCAAGATTTGCAGAGGAAAACAGAGAACAAAAGCCCATTGAGGAGGCGCATAACAATCAGAGAGACAGAGGGACATCTTGAAGACTGTGGTGTCCAGAAAGTGAAGGGAGTCGGGATATTCTCAGAGAGTCGACATCAAATGTATCAAGGAACCTGGTGTAATAAGGACGTAAAAGAGCCCATCTGATGTAGCCATAAAGAGGTTACCGTTAGCGTTAGTGAGAGCAGTGTCAGTGGAAATTACAATGAATGGAAGAAATGAGAGCTAATGGTATGGAGGCAGTGAACCGGGAATAGGAAACGTACAATGACATGTACAAATCAGAGGTGTCCCTAAGCTCTTTCAGGGCATCATATGGTAAAGAAAAAATTATGAAAGGATCTTGTCAGTCACTGTGATTAGGCAGAAACAAAAGGAACTTCTGTGAGAGACAATGGAACAGAGTATTATTTAACAAGGGGCTTCCCTGGTGGTTCAATGGTTAAGACTCTGTGCCTCTGCTGCAGGGGGCACAGGTTCAGTCCCAGGTCCAGGAACTTAAATCCCACATGCTGCATGGTCAAAAAAAAAAAAAAAGTATATAGCAAAAATTCTAAATATAAACTATGCTAATAAGATATTAGTTACAAACTAAGATAGGGAAGAGGTAAGTGTAGGGCCAGGCCATTGTACTGCTGTGGATACAAAAGCAATAAAGGCTGAGATTCTATGAGGAATTTCTGCCGTCCTCAATCTATTAGGAAAATGTCAGTTTCTGTGACAAATAAATTCCAACATTTAAGTTCTCCTGGCATTAACCCTGGAGTAGTCAGTACCATTTCAAGCAAAGCCTGGTACGAACAAAGACTGTTCCATGAGGTTTTCCAGAGACCAAGCTCATGGAGCTCCATCAACTTTCACATATGTTTCCAATGGTCAGTCTGAGATTTATCTCTATTTCTTTTAGGTAGAGGATTAAGGAGAAAAAGAAAAGGAAGGAGTACACCAGCCTATAAGTGGAATCTACCACTTTTACTAGTACTATTGAGTAGAAAACAGTAGTGACACAGCCATACTTAACTGCAAGGGAGGTTGGGAGATATATCTTTAAGGCTGGCACTAGAAGGGTGGCCTGGACCATATGACTCCGGCTTCCAGAGATCTGCCTTAATCCCTTGCCGTTAAGGTGTGAGTGAGTGAGGGAAGTCGCTCAGTCGTGTCCGACTCTGCGACCCCATGGACTGTAGCCTACCAAGCTCCTCTGTCCATGGGATTTTCCAGGCAATAGTACTGGAGTGGATTGCCATTTCCTTCTCCAGGGAATCTTCCCGACCCGGGGATTGAACCTGGGTCTCCCGCATTGTAGACAGACAGTTTACCGTCTGAGCCACCAGGGAAGTCCACCATTAAGGAAATCAACCCTAAATATTCATAGAAAGGGACTGATGCTGAAGTTGAAACTCCAATACTTTGACTGCCTGAGGCAAAGAGCCAACTCTTTGGAAAAGACCCTGATGCTGGAAAAATCGAGAGCAAGAGGAGAAGGGGGGGCAACAGAGGATGGGATGGTTGGACAGCATCATCAACTTAGTGGACAAGAGTTTGAGCAAACTCCAAGAATTGGTGATGGACAGGGAAACCTGGCCTGCCACCTAAAAAGGCCGTCTCCCACTGTACAGCTTGCCTTTCACTCTCTAAATGGTGTCTCTTGATGAACAGAAGCTCTTAACTTTATTGTCCACTGTATCATTTTCATCTTTTACGGGTACCACCGTTGTGTCCTGTCGAAAAATCTGTCTTTCCTCAAGTCACAAAGATATTCTCCTATGTTTTCTTTTAAAACATTGTTTTACCTTTACATTTAGATCTACAGTCTACCTAGAATTGGTATTTGTGTGAGATGTGAGGTAAGGACCAAAATTCATTTTTATTCCATCGTGGCCCAGCACTATTTATTTTTAAAAATCCTTTCTGCACTTCACTGCATGTCACCTGTGGTTCAGTGGTTAGGACTCCAGGTTTCCACTGCAGGTATCATGGGTTCAGTCTCTGGTTGGGGAACTGAGATCCCACAACCCTCACACCAAAATTAAAAAGTCAAGCTACCATGTTTAAGTCTGTTTTTGGACTCTTCATTCTGTTCTGTTGATATACTTGTCTGTTGTTGTGCCAAGGATAAATCTCTTGGGATTTTGATCAGCATTGTATTAAATTTATAAGCCAGCTTTGGAGAATTGATAGCTTAACATTAATGGTCACTCCCATCCAAAGCATGGTGTATCTCTGTGTGCTATCTTTATGCTTATTAGCTAGGTACACGTTACTGAACATTTCCTTTCTTTGCAGTGTAGGAAAAAAGCTACCCTTCTCTTACTGGATCCCAAGGGCCTTCTTCACAATTTCTGTATCCTGATTTTCCCTTATATTCCTGAGTGATTGACACTTAAAATGAGTTCACACTCTTGCAGGCCTCAACATAGTAACAAGAGAAAAGTCTAACACAGTCACCCCAACAGTGAAGCTCCTCTACAATAGGGGCAGAAGAGGGGTGTTGTTTCCTCAGAGCATTTAATATTCATTATTATTAATTCATTCAGAATAATAAAAATAAAAACGAGCAGAAAGTAATATTTTTGCTTTTAGAAAACTATGGCATATGGGACTTTGCCCAGCAGTCTAGTGGTTAAGATTCTGCCTTCCAATGCAGGGGATGTGGATTCAATTCCTGGTTGGGGAACTAAGGCCCCACATACTGTGGAGTGCAGCCAAAAGAAAAAGAAAACCATGCTGTGTGCTGCCTTTGGGTTATTGTATGCAGTTCTGGTCACCACACCTCAAAAAAGAAATAATAGAGTTGAAGAAAGCCCAAATAAGGGTATCTATGCCAGCCCAAGGGAAGGAGGGACTTCCTATAGAGACAGATCCAAACAAAACAAAAAGCCTTTCAGTTAAAAGGTACATACCTGCAGTCCAGGGTATCAGAGTGTATGGATTAGGTGTAACATGTTTCACAGTGTCTCATGAATGCTTTTGAGATGGTTAGACAGCATCACTGACTCAATGGACATGAGTCTGAGTAAACTCTGGGAGATAGTGAAGGGCAGGGAAGGACATGGACTGGCTTGCAGCAGTCCATGGGGTCACAAAGAGTCGGACCCAACTTGGTGACTGGACAACATTTGGCTGCACCGGATCTTAGTTGCAGCACATGAAATCTTTAGTTGCCACATGCAAACTCTTAGCGGTGACATGTGAACTCTGAGTTGCATGTGGACTCTTGGTTGTGGCACGTGGGATCTAGTTCCCTGTGCTGTGCTGTGCTTAGTGATTAAGTCCTGTCTGACTCTTTGCAACACCATGGACTATAGCCCACCAGGCTCCTTTGTCCATGGGATTCTCCAGGCAAGAATACTGGAGTGGGGTACCATGCCATCCTCCAGGGGATCTTCCTGACCCAGGGATCAAAGCCAGGCCCCCTGTATTGGGAGGGAGGAGTCTTAGCCACTGGACCACCAGGAAACCCCTCTCACTGATATGTTTAAAAGGTAAATTTAAGGCAAATACTGGTAATAGAAAACCTTTGCCCACCAAAAAGGGCACATAAAAACAAACAGATGATGGTTTAAGAAAGTGGCTATTAAGGGTCCCCGGAGAAGGAAATGGCAACCCACTCCAGTGTTCTTGCCTGGAGAATCCCAGGGACGGGGGAGCCTGGTGGGCCGCTGTCTATGGGGTTGCACAGAGTTGGACACGACTGAAGCGACTCAGCAGCAGCAGCAGCATTAAGGGTCCCCAAGGCTATTGGCAGGTACATTCTTATACGTTAAAGCTTGACATTCTTTGATGTCGTAGTAGGTTTAAATCCTAGTTGACGAGGGCCACCTCCCTGATCCAGTGTGGCCATTTAAGTTGGCAGGGACATCTTGCAGCGAGGTCAATTTCCTTCTGTTCAGCCTCCAGCGGGAACAGAGACTTTTCTACCTAATGATGCTTTTGAGACTTAAGGACGATGATTAAGTTAATCGTTTCTCAAGGTTGAAGAGTTTAAGTTCCTTTTATTTGCACCATTAGCCGTTTCGTCGCTTCTGTGTCCTTCCTTGGCACCTGTCCTAGTTCTCTGTGTCCCTTGAAAGTTGTGGGACCCTGACCTTAAAACCAGCTCCAGTTTTGGCTGGATTTGGGGAAACAGTGTTTGCTCTGCAGAAAATGCTCTTTGTCAGCTTCTGGGAAAGACTGCTCCCTCCACTTCTGAACATGCCTACATACACCCTTCTGACTCAGGGATGCGACTCGTTCACAGACACGGGGAAGGCACCCACCAAGAGGAGGGTGAGGCCCAGGGTGATCCATATGCAGTAACTTCTCCAGTGGTTTTATCCAGAAGAATCAAGTTTATTTTTTGTTTTTAAATATTTATTTATTTGACTGCACCAGGTCTTAGCTGGCAGGCAGGATCTAGTTCCTCGACCAAGGGTGGAACCCAGGCCTCCTGCATTGGGAGTGGGAGATCTTAGCCACTGGACCACCGGGGAAGTCCCCAGAAGGATCAAATTTACACTGGGAGAAAGAGGGACTTCCCGGCAGTTCTGGGTTGGGACTCTGTGCTTTCACTGCAGGGGACCCTGGTTCGATCCCTGGTCAGGGAACTAAGATCCCGCTGTTGCATGATGCAGCAAAAGAAATAAATTGGAGAAAGAGCAAACTTGAAGGGGGCAAGACATCCCCAAAGCACTACTAGGACCTTATATGTGATGAGACAGAGTAGACACAGGGGAAACTCAAGGGAGAGTCCAAGAAGAAAGAAGCAGGGAGGGGAATCCATTCCACTTTTCCCTGGGGCTGGCACTGTCATAGCCCAGCCTCCTGGAAAGAAGAAATGAGAACCGAGGAGCTTGGGGTTGCTAAACCCCAGGGTGGCTCTGCATACATCACCCTCATGTGCTGACCCCACTGCTTCAGACTGGGTCCTGAGAAGGGGGGTAGATGTTCCCATCCTGGCCCTTAGTGAAGCTCACTGTTTTTTCAGAGCCACTTCAAGTCACCTATACCAAACCCTATTTGCCTGATCAGGGAAGTTTGAAAGCTTGTGTTTCTAAGTCAAACCAAGCCTGATAAGCAGGAAATCCCATCTATATAATCCCAGAAACCAAGAGCTGGAGAAATCTTAAGGATCATGAGGTCAATCAGATTTCAGTCTGATGCACGGAGCCATAGAAGATTCCCTAGCAGCACCCCGAGATCCTGGGAAGGACAGGACTCAAGTCCTCATCACCTCTTTGACTCAATCAAGTGGGCTAGAACTAAATTTCATTTCTTTTCAATTTATATAGGGTTTGGGGGAACAAAAATACCTTTAATAAGAAAATTTGAAAATACTTGGTTTTCTCCATTCTAACTCCCCCAACAATTGAGACTCCCCTCAATGACAAGTATATAATATTCATGAATATGGTGGCTTTCATCATTGCAGTAGTGTCTTCCCAAATCTAAGGTTTTTTATTATAACATTCTTGACACATGATGATAGAATGTCAGGATTGGAATGTCAGGTTGCAGATTATCTGGTCCTACTACCTCATTATTCAGAGGAGAAAATGAAAGCACAGAAAGGGGAAGGAACATTCAATTGGCCTTTCCTTGATTGCTTCTAAAGATGAGGAGCTCACTACCTAACAAAGCACTTGTTCCCAAAATGGGTTGGATATGTTTATTAAATTAAATTTGCTTCGATCTGCACAACTAACCTTTTAGTTTCATTGCCTTTTGGCTTGGAAAAAGGAAGAACTGTTAGGAAGTGAAGAGCCCGGTGTGGGGAGGCATGGAGAGACCAGAGACCTCAGAAATGAGAATGGGGTAAGGAGCCAGGGCCTGACATTGCCCTCTCTCTGTGGGCTTCTGTTCACAGAGCCTCTGGAAGGCGTGAACATCACCAGCCCGGTGCGCCTGATCCATGGCACGGTGGGGGAAGGCCGCCCTGCTCTCCGTGCAGTATAGCAGCACCAGCAGTGACAAGCCTGTGGTCAAGTGGCAGCTGAAACGGGACAAGCCAGTGACCGTGGTTCAGTCCATCGGCACAGAGGTCATTGGCACCCTGCGGCCTGACTACCGAGACCGCATCCGCCTCTTCGAGAACGGCTCCCTGCTTCTCAGTGACCTGCAACTGGCCGACGAGGGCACCTACGAGGTTGAGATCTCTATCACTGATGACACTTTCACTGGGGAGAAGACCATCAACCTCACTGTCGATGGTAAAGTCTCGGGCAGGGAAGGATCGGAGGTACCAGCAGCTGGGGTGGGTGGCAGGGTCCACCCAGTACCATAGCTAGACCCCAGGAAAACCCATACAAGAGCCACTGGGGAGCAGAGAGTGAGCCAACTGGACCTTAGAGACTGGCAGACAGACCATAGCTAACATGTATAGGGTGCTTACTATGAGCCAGAAATGATTGTAAGGTTTTGCTATATTGACTCATTTAATGCTTATAATAATCAAGGGATAGTTAATATCATTGGCCCTGTTTCAAGAGATGAGAAAACTGAGGCACAAGGAGGTTGAATAATTTGACCAAGTCTACTCAACTAGTAAGTGAGAGTCAATATCGGAACCTATTTGGGGCTTCCCCTGTGTCTCAGCAGTAAAGAATCCACCTGCAATGCAGGAGCCTCAGGAGACCTGGGTTCAATCCCTGGGCCATGAAGATCTCTTGGAGAAGGAAATGGCAGCCCACTCCAGTACTCTTGCCTGGAGAATCCCACGAACAGAGGAGCCTGGCAGGCTACAGTCCACGGGGTTGCAAGGAGTCAGACACAACTTAGCAACTTAGAACGCACAGGCCGGAACTTAACCCACTGAAAATATTTTCCAGGCTGGTCAGCTTAAGACATCTCGGAAAGGTATTTGGGAAGAAAGGAAGGGAAGGTCCAGAAGGGCAGGGACCATGGCTGTCTTGTTCTGCATTGTACCTCCTGTGCTCAATTAGGCCCTCAATAAATAGTGGGTAAATAAATGAATAAATGGATGGATGGATGTATAGGTGGATGGGTGGGTGGGAGGTGGTAAAGAGCTATACTGAGACCTCTGAAGACCACAGATCAAACTGGAAGGTGGGCAGTTAAGAATGGGAAGGGAGATGCTTTTGGCCCCTGGCTCACAGGCTCCCCCACCCCCGGGTTCAGTGCCCATTTCAAGGCCGCAAGTGTTGGTAGCATCAACCACAGTGCTGGAGCTCAGCGAGGCCTTCACCCTGAACTGCTCGCATGAGAACGGCACCAAACCCAGCTACACCTGGCTGAAGGATGGCAAGCCCCTCCTCAACGACTCTCGGATGCTCCTGTCTCCAGACCAAAAGGTGCTCACCATCACGCGCGTGCTCATGGAGGACGACGACCTGTACAGCTGTGTGGTGGAAAACCCCATCAGCCAGGGCCGCAGCCCGCCCGTCAAGATCACCGTGTACCGTGAGTCTCCCGCTGCCCTCCCCTGGGACTCACAACTCTGACAAGCAGGTGCCCATGAGAGGCTGAGGACACCCCAGACAGAGTGCCACCGGAGTGGGAGAGAGGCGGACGTGGGCCAGGTCTCCCTGGAGGACAGCCATCGGTGGGAGTGAGCTCCGGGAAAAGTCCACCACTGGCCAGCCCTGCTGCCCGGGGCTCCTTTTCTCTTCTTTCAGCCCCAGGGAGCTCCTCTCCTCCCCACACCCACTGCTCACCTTGAAGTCTCTCCCACCTCTCTGCCCTCCCTCTCTCCCTAGGAAGAAGCTCCCTCTACATCATCTTGTCCACAGGAGGCATCTTCCTCCTTGTGACCTTGGTGACTGTCTGCGCCTGCTGGAAACCCTCCAAAAGTCTGGGTAACTCTCCACGTTCCCCTCCCTGAGTATCTGAATCCTTCCACCCACCCCAGCCCCGAGCTCCATTCTTTTCCTTAGTCTCTCTCTCTTTTAAAATTATTTATTTATTTGTATTAATTTTTGGCTGTGTTGGGTCTTCATTGCTGCACATGGGCTTTCCCTAGGTGCAGTGAGCCGGGGGATACTCTCTAGTTTCAGTGGGTGGGCTTCTCTTTGTGGTGGCTTCTCTTTTCGCAGAGCGTGGGCTCTAGGGTGCAGGGGTTCGGTAGTTGCAGCACACTGAGTCAGTAGTCGTGGCACACAGGCTTAGTTGCCCCAAGGTATGTGGGATCTTCCCAGACCAGGGTTCGAAATCGTGTCCCCAGCATTGCAAGGCGGATTCTTAACCATTCACTGGACCACCACTAAGCTCCTCTTGGTCTCTTTATTTATTTTTTTTTAAATCCCTTTTTTAAAAAAAAAATGTGGACCATTTTTAAAGTCTCTATTGAACTTGTTACAATATTGCTTCTGTTTCATGTTTTGGTTTTTTTTTTTTGGCTGTAAGGCATGTGGGATCTTAGCTGTCCGACCAGGGATCAAACCTACACCCTCTGCATTGGAAGGCAAAGTCTTAACCACTGGACTACCAAGGAAGTCCCCATCTTCTTAGTCTCTTTAAATGCCTTTCCTCCCAGGGCCCAGAGCTCTTCCCAGGAGATCCATCTTTACCAATGCATGCATTGTATATGGAATTACATCCTATGCTCACAACCCCAGCATTGTTAATAATGGTTTCACTTGCATATCACCTTCTGTGAGCCAGGCACTCTGTTTGTGGTTAGCGCACTACCTTTCAGTGTGATTATCTTAGTGTGATTCTCTGCAGTTTACAGATACTCAGATGAGTTAAATGACTTGCCAGGGCCAGACTCAGGCTGCAAACCTAGATGGGATATACCCCATCCCACCACACCCAGCCTGTCTTCCTAATTACACAGCCTCATTTATGGCCATCAGATACTGCCCCACTGTGTCCCCACGCCCAGAACCTCTGCTCACACTCAGCAGCTGTGTTCACCAGGTGCTGGGTTGATTTGCAGGAAGAAGAGGAAGCTGGAGAAGCAAAACTCCATGGAGTATATGGATCAGAGTGATGACCGCCTGAAACCAGAAGGTGAGCTCCCAGCCGCCCACTCACCCATCCCATCGTCACTCAGAGCAGTGGGCTGCTGGGAAAAGGCAGATCTGGGCGACAAGGAAGCCAGCTCTGCAGGGCCCCTTCCTCCACCAACTGCACGAAGACTGCAGAGCAGGGAGAGGAGCAGCCAAGGTAGGACCCCTGGGCTGATGGATCCTTTGGTGGAGGTTGTGGCGGGACCCCGACTGGCCACTGGGAAGCAAGGAGTATAGGTGCCAGCTGGTGGAAAGTGTTCTGGACCTGCGCCAGCTGCCCTCTTCTTTGCCCCGTGCAGCAGACACCCCTCCCACGAAGCGGAGAGCAGGAACGGAAGAACCCCATGGCACTCTACGTCCTGAAAGACAAGGTAAGTAGCTCCGGGCTAAGTGCCCCAGGAACACCCCATCAGTCCCTGCCATGTTCTGGTGCTATCGTAGTCCCGCTATGTTGACATCCTTTTCTAGGACTCAGAATAACCCTGAGAAATATTTCTGTCATTCCCCACTTTAAAGATGAGAAACATAGGGTAAAAATCGTTTTACCCTATTTTATTATTTTTGTATAATAAAATAGGGTAAATGACTTGTTGAGAATCAAGCAAGTAAATCAGTGGCAGTGTATGCCTGTGTGTTAGCTGCTCAGTTGTATTCTTGGCAACCTTATAGACTGTAGCCTGCCAGGTTCCTCTGTCCATGAAATTCTCCAGGCAAGAATACCAGAGTGGGTTACCATTTCCTTCTCCAATTGGTGGCAGTACTAGCCTTCAAACCCAGATCTCTGGACACGGGCTTTGGGTGACTTCCCAGCTGTTCCACAACCAACTCTGTCCCACGCTGTCCAGAGCAGGTGGAAAGTAGAGACTAAGTGGTCAAATGGTCAAAGCACTCAGTTTAATGCATTTCAACATTTAATGGGCACCTATTAGGTGCCAGGCACCATGCTAAGTGTCCTTCAGTTCAGTTGCTCAGTCGTGTCCGACTCTTTGTGACCCCATGCACTGCAGCACGCCAGGCTTCCCTAGCCATCACCAACTCCCCGGAGCTTGCTCAAACTCATGTCCATCGAGTCGATGATGCCATCCAACCATCTCATCCTCTGGCATCCCCTTCTCCTCCTGCCTTCAATCTTTCCCAGCTTCAGGGTCTTTTCCAGTGAGTCAATTATTTGCATCAAGTGGCCAAAGTGTTGGAGTTTCACCTTCAGCATCAGTTCTTCCAGTGAATATTCAGGACTGATTTCCTTTAGGATAGACTGGTTGTCTCTCCTTGCAGTCCAAGTGACTCTCAAGAGTCTTCTCCAACACCACAGTTCAAAAGCATCAATTCTTGAGCGCTCAGCTTTCTTTATAGTCCAACTCTCACATCCATACATGACTACTGGAAAAACCACAGCTTTGTGTCCTATGTTGCAAGAGAAACCAGCCTTCCAGGAGATCAGTGTGAAGGGGACTGTGTCTCTTTCACCTCGGTATTCCCGGGGCCCTGGAACACCGAGCGTGCTCCCAGCCCTGGCCAGCTGTGCGCTGAGCCCTCCTGGCAACTATCTTTGCAGGACTCCCCGGAGCCTGAGGAGAACCCCGCCCCGGAGCCTCGGAGCGCGGCGGAGCCCAGCCCGCCGGGCTACTCTGTGTCCCCGGCCGTGCCGGGCCGGTCGCCCGGGCTACCCATCCGCTCCGCCCGCCGCTACCCGCGCTCCCCAGCGCGCCTCCCCCGCCACCGGCCGGACGCACTCGTCGCCGCCCCGGGCCCCCGGCTCGCCTGGCCGCTCGCGCAGCGCCTCGCGCACACTGCGGACTGCGGGCGTGCACCTGATCCGCGAGCAAGACGAGGCCGGGCCGGTGGAGATCAGCGCTTGAACCTCCTGGCGTCCTCCGGAGGCGCCCGCACACCGAGGCCCGCGTCCAGGGGGAGGGCGGGGCAGCGGGGCTGCAGCCAGCGAAGGGCGAGAGATTAGGCGAGCTCCCGCCGGGCAAGAGGATAGGGCGCGGGGACCACTGTGAGCCTGCGGAGTCCGGGGACGAGGCGGGAATGGCGGAGGGTGGACCAGATTGTGAAATCGGGGTGCGTTTGTTCCCTGATCACTGGCTGTGTTCTCAGTGGGTGTGGGTTATGCCCTCTTAGGACCATATAGATTATTAAATTTACGGCCCAATCCCCGGAGAGGCTTATGGAAACTAACATCAGTAACCTAACCCCGATGACTATCCTGTGTCCTTCCTGGGCGCATTTATACTTCCCACCCACCCTCTCCCCTTGCTCTCCAGGAACGAATTCCTGGTTCCTGGGGAACTTTCTCGGCAAGTCCAGATTAGAGAGGCCACTTGCTTCAAAAGTACAACTGTCCTGACCTAAGGAGGAACCCAGAAAATCACTGTGAAGACAGGACCTTGGGGCACACTTCTCAGGCATCTGGGACCTGGGTACCTACCAGGGAGGTACCCAGGGAGGGGTTCAAGGGCATTTCTTTGCCACCCACCCCGCCCCCCCCAACCCGGGTTTAGCCAGAGCGAAAGATTCAAGCCTCCCAGGCTTGGCCTCCTCCCAAAGCCCCCTTCAGCAGCCTGCCCAGCATTCTTTTCATCTCTAGTCCCTAGAGAAGGGGCTCCTCACTCATTCCCAGGCCCAGAAAGCTAAATCAAGTGAGGATCTGTCTTTTGACCCCTCCTATCTACTGGTCCTCCCTGGCTTTGCACGAAATAAGCCTTTCAAACAATCATTGTCCCCGGGAAAGGTTGTCGAATTTCCTGTAGGTTTAAAAAGATGAAGTTCGACTCTCCCCAGAAATAGTGGAAGGAGGAAGATGCTCATTGCTCTCACCGCCCACCACTGCGTCTTAGAGGCCGGATGGAACCCTTGGTCTCAGGCCTCTCACCTGCCTTGCTCCCAGGTGTGCAGGGCCCAGGAGACAGGCCAGGGCAGGCTCCCTAATTACACAAACCTGCAGAATATGGAGAGATTGGTCCACCATCTAGCTAGGTGCCCATGCTGCCACCACTTCTTGCACAGTTTGGAGGAAAGACAGTCATCTACCTTGTGAAGATAGAGGGTGATTAAAATGATGCAAAGAAGCCCTCTGTGTGTGCTGACCTCTCTTCCCTGATACTTCTAGTGTATCTCTGGTCCCTCCTCAGCTTCCTGAGCTCCAGCTCGGACCCTGCACCATCCCACAGAAGAACTCCCGAGGTCCCAGTTCCCCACCACTCCACGTGGGACAAGTTTGGTCCCAGCCCAAGGGCAGCAGCGTTTCTAGTTGACTCCCCCCATAACCTACAGGTCGTGGTCCTCCCCAGCTCCCTGCCCCTATGCACTTCTCCAGGCTCATCTGCGCAGGTATGCCTTTGCAGCTCTGCTTCCTCACCCCAGAACTGCTCCCCTTACTTTCCCAGGTGCCTGATCTAGGAGACAATGCGTGCGGGGGGGGAACACCCCCCCAAGTTGCTCAGGCAGGTGGGAGTTGCAAAATGTGGTCTCAGACAGATACCTCCCAGTCAACCTGGAGAGGCAAGGGTGAAGATTAAGGTGAGATGAGGGCAAGCTGTCCTCTAATCCCCAGTGCTGCATCCCTGAGGGGCCGGCTTCCCAGGCTCAAGTCAAATCTGCCTTAAATGGGGGAGGGGGTGGAGCAAGGAAGTGGTTTTGTTTTTGTTTTGTTTTGATCTTCATCTTTGTATTACTGGCATCTAGCAGAGTGCCTAGCACATTCTGGATGCTCAATAAACTTTTGATGAAATGAAGTGATAACTTTGTTTCACTTAATCAAGAACAAACAAATCACCTAAAAATACCAGTTGTTTCCCTTTTCTCTTTTCTTCTCATCTTCCTTCATCATCCTTCACCCTCTCTGGAAATCCCAAATTGTTGATTCCAAAATCATCACACACTCATTCATTCATTCTGATGTTCTTTCTTTTATTCAGTAAACATGTCTTCATGGACCATGAAGTGTGCTAGACGCTGGGGAGACAGTGTGACTATGCCATGACATACCAAAGAGACAGTCTCATGGAGGAACACAGATAATAAACAGATTAGCATAATACAGTGTGGGAAACGCAATGACAGAGGTAGATACAAAGTGCTCTAGAGGCATGTAAAAGCAGCATCTAACCCAGATTAGGGTTTTCAGCAAAGATATCTTGGAGGAGAACAAGCCTGAACTTAGAAAGATAGGTTAATCGGGTGGAGGAAAGAAAAGGATGAAAGGACACATATTCCAGACAAGACCAGCATGTAAAAATGCTTAGTAAGTAGAATCCTTACATCTTAGCACTCATAACATGTGGATCAACCAGGGGCAAATGTTTCCGTTGGGCTTCCCTGGTGGTTCAGATGGTGAAGAATCCACCTACAATGCAGGAGACCTGGGTTCAATCCCTGGGTTGGGAAGATCCCCTGGAGGAGGGCATGGCAACCCATACCAGTATTCTTGCCTGGAGAATTCCATGGACAGAGGAGCCTGGCAGGCTACAGTCCATGTGGTCACAAAGAGTCAGACATGACTGAGCAACTGAGCACAGCACAAATGTTTATATTAGCATTGACAAAGACCAGACTCGTGCCAGTGGCAAAGTGCGGGAGCTGAACCTGAGACTCCTGGATTAGGTTGGTATTGGCCTCCAGTTGGTAGCATCCCAAGCTCCCAAAATAAAAATGTAAATCCTCTCTGAAGAAAACCATCTTCTTAAATTTTCAGAGACTAAGACTAATCAAAGATGAGCTGACAAGGAAAGGATATCAAACACAGAAGGAAACAAATCACCAAGAATGAAAGTCAGCAAATGTAAGAAGCAATATATTTAGACCACCAAGGTCTTCAAATATTGAAATTATCATACCTAAAACATAAAATAATTATGAAATGCTTGAAGAAATAAAAGACACTTATAAAAAATGAATAAGCGATAAGACACTATCAAAAGTGATCAAGTTTGAAAAGGAATAAACAGAACTTTTATAAACAGAAATATGACTTATTGAAATAAAAATGTAAATGAAAGAGGTTAAATACACTAAATACAGCTGAAGAGAGTTAGTTTATCTGAAAAAATTATCCAGAATAGGATATAGACAGACAAGGAAGTGAAAGACATGAGAAAAAGAGATTAAGGGTCAGGTCATGTAGAATGAGGGTTTCCCTGGTGGCTCAGACAGTAAAGCGTCTTCCTGCAGTGCAGGAGACCCGGGTTCAATCCCTGGGTTGGGAAGATCTCCTGGAGAAAGAAATGGCAACCCTCTCCAGTACTGTCTTCTGGAAAATTCCATGGACAGATAGCCTACCAGTCCATGGGGTCACAAAGAGTCGGACACGACTGACCAACTTCACTTTCACTTACACTTTTCCTTCATGTAGAATGAAAAGGTCTAACATTTCATCAAGAGCTCAAAGGGGAAAATAGAGAGATGGAGGAGAGGCAGTATTTTGAGAGTTCAGTTGAGTTCAGTTTAGTCACTCAGTTGTGTCCAGCTCTGCAACCCCATGAACCTCAGCATGCCAGGCCTCCCTGTGCATCACCAACCACTGGAGTCTACCCAAACCCATGTCCATTGAGTCGGTGATGCCATCCAGCCATCTCATCCTCTGTCGTCCCCTTCTCCTCCTGCCCTCAATCTTTCCCAGCATCAGTCTTTTCCAATGAGTCAGGTAATGACTGAAATTTTTGTAGAACTCATGACAAACATAAATAGACACATTCAAGAAGGTTAACACCCAAGATACTTGTGAAGGTTTCCACACCTACCCAAAGTGTAGTGAAACTTGAGTATACCAAAGAAAAAGAGACCGTCTTGTTGACTGAAAAAATGCACAGCCTGAGAGTTGTGAGTTAAGTTTTATTTGGGGCGAAATGAGGACTATAGCCTAGGAGACAGCATTTCAGATAGCCCTGAGAAACTGCTGCAGAGGCAATAGGGAAGGTGAGTGTAATATGATTTTAGTGAAGGGGGCTACCTGCAGTCAGGCATACATTTTGGCGGAGGCTTGCTGCTAGTCATGAAGAGCAGATGTCCCTGTTAATGATTTTAATGCTTTTCTAGAAGATATGAGGAGATGCAAGAATTGGGCTCATAGGAACTTCCCTAGTGGTCCAGTGGTTAAAAACCACGTTGCAAAGCAGGGGACGAGGTTCCATCTCTGGTCTGGGATCTAAGATCCCACATGCAGTGGAGCAACTAGAGCCACAACTACCAAATCCTGGACCCTCTAGAGGCCCCATGCCGCAGCTAGAGAGCTGTCTTTCCATGAGCTGCAAAGACCTCTGTGCCACACCGAAGACCCAGCTGCCAAATCAATAAATACATTCTTTTAAGATAAAGAATTAGGCTCATAAAATCTTCTCCTGAAAATATCTATCGGAAGACCTGTTCTGCCAAATTTTCCCCAGAACACAGAGTGCCTGATTCCTGATCTTCACCCTGAACTCTTCTCAGAGGAGTGTGGGTTTAGTACCTGCAGTGGCTCAGGACTGCATCCTTGTAGAGGTAGACGGAAAGCGCCAGTTTATAGTTGGCAATCTTAAAGGCTGTCGGAGGGAAAAAGGCCTTACACATTTAGACAGTCATAAAAGAAATCATTAGAAAGTGAACAATATCTTCAAAATGATGGGTAAAAATAGCTATTAACCTAGAATATTGTACCTACCAATGCAGTCTTCCAAATATGAGGGTAAAATATATTAACAGATGGACAAAAACTACAGTTTACCATCAACACTAAAAGAACTCCTAAAGACACATCTTAGGAAGAAGGAAAATCATTCCAAAAGACAGGTTTGAGATGAAGAAAGAATAGTGACCAAAGAAATTAGTAAAATGTTGACAAATCAAATAGTATCTTATAATATGAAGATAATATGCATTTGTCGCTTTCAAAACCTTATAAATAATATACAGGAAAATAATAGGATGTAAATCAGGAAGAGAGTTATCAGAATTAAATTATTCCTAAGTCTTTAAATTATTTTGGGACGAGAAGGTGGTTAAAATATTAATTTCAGATTTTATTGAGTATTCAGGGTACATTATCAGAGTAACTTCAAAAAGAAGAAAATAAGAGAACTGGTGTAAGTTCCATACTGATAGATTAGGAAACAAACACAAACTCAAACAATTTCTTTTAAAGCCAAGAGAAGGAAAAAAAAAAGAAGCATAGAAAAATGGGAGAAGAGAGAGTGAAAAAAAAATAAGACGATAGAAAAACAGCTAAATTATAGATTATAAATAAATTGTAAATGGCCTCAATTAGTTAAAATGCAACCTGATGGACAGCAGTAATGTTGTAATGTTAATCCAGCTAAAATGTTGTTTAAATGATACACATCCCAAACAAAGACTTGGAAAAGTTTAAAGTGCAGTGGTGCAAAAAGATGTGCCAGGCAGATAGTAAACCAAAGGAAGCAGGGATAGCTAGTAATAAAAGATAAATGGACTTAGGACCAAAATCTCATTATAGTAGGATGTTCCCACATCATGTTTGCTGAGACAGTCCTGGCTAACTCCTATTAAACAGATGTCTTCTTTGTTATTAGGAATAAATGGGGTACTTTGAATTTGAGTGCAAATAGTTTACTTCAGGAGGCATCAGTAGAGGAGAAAAGAAATGGATCAGCAAAGAGATCAAAACCAATAAGGGATATGTTATCAAACCAGTTAATACTGTGGAGCTCAGTGCTGCTGGGAGCCCTTGGAGATGGCGTTAAACAGATTTGAGGATAATCCCCACTGAGAGGCAAGGAAACTGGGTGTCGATCCAGTGACTCCCCATCCATCATTAGGTCAGGGCTTCTTTTATGACCTTAATTCCTGGTACTCCTAGCCTGAATTTCATGTATCCCAATATGCTCCCCAAACAGAATTATAGGTATGCACATAGAATAGCTTTCAGTGTAGACGGAAACTCTGGGGAATTATAAGTGAAGCCTCAATAGTGTCTGTAGCTACATAATATCAAAAGATTTGTTTTCACCAAAAACAAACAGTAAAATTGAATTATGTGCATCTAATTAATTAATTTCAAGCCATATGAAATAAGAGACATCCCTGGTGGTCCAGTGGTTAAGACTCTGTTCTTCCAATGCAGGGGGCCTGGGCTTGATCCCTGGTAAGGCAATGGCACCCCCACTCCAGTACTCTTGCCTGGAAAATCCCGTGGATGGAGGAGCCTGGTGGGCTGCAGTCCATGGGGTTGATAAGAGTTGGACGCGACTGAGCAACTTCCCTTTCACTTTTCACTTTCATGCATTGGATAAGGCAATGGCAACCCACTCCAGTGTTCTTGTCTGGAGAATCCCAGGGACAGGGGAGCCTGGTGGGCTTCCGTCTGTGCAGTCGCAAAGAGTCGGACACGACTGAAGTGACTTAGCAGCAGCAGCAGCAGCAAGGGAACTAGATCCCACATGCTGCATGGCCAAATATATATATATGTGTGTGTGAAGTAAAAATTGATACTGTTACAGAGAGAAAATTACCAATCTATTTTTGCAGTGGAAGATCTCAAAGCATCTCTTCGATTAGCAATTGGTAAAACAGACTTGAAAAGATAGTAAAGATTTGCAAGATTTCAGTAGTTTAATACACAATGTTTGTTTTGAAAATATACAAAGATCTATGCCAATTAAAGAATATATAGTCTTCTGAAGAATAAACAAAATGCTCCCCAAATATTAGCCATGTCCATTGACTAGGGCATAAATCTCAATAAATTTTGGAGGGTTGTTATCACATAGATAACAAAAGAACACTTCTTAATAACTCATGTGTTAAAGAAGAAATTATGATAGAAATTTTAAAACTTAAATCTGCATCAAACTTTGAAACTCCTAAAAGGGGTCTCTTTGGCAGTCCAATGACTGTGACTTCTCACTTTCACTGCAAGCTTCAGTTACTGCTCGAGGAACAAAGATCCTGCATGCTGGATGGAGTGGCCAAAAAAAAAAAATTACAACCTCTTAGAAGATAATAGAACACCTAGATGACCCTGGATACAGCAATGCTTAAGATACAACACCAAAGGCACAATCCATGGAAGACTTGATTATAAGCTAGAATTCACTAAAATGAAAAACTCCTGCTTTCTGAAAGATAACGTCAACCGAACAAGAAGATAAGCCGCAGACTGGAAGAAAATATTTGCAAAAGACATATCTGATGAATGCTGTTACCCAGTAAATACAAAGTTAATATATACAATAATATACCCAATATATACAAAATTAAAATTCAACAATAAGAAAACAGACAACCTGATTAAAAAATGGACAAAAGATCTGAGCAGATACCTCACCAAAGAAGATATACAGATAGCTAGTAAAGACATGAAAAGATGCTCCATCTCATATGTCATCAGGGAAATGCAATTTAAAACAACAATTATTAAAAACAACAACACTGCACAACTATTAGAGTGGCCAAAATCCAAACCACTGACAACACCAAATGTGATAAGGATATAGAACAACAATTCTGATTTATTGTTGGTGGGAATACAAAATGGTACACACACTTTGCAAAAAGTATGGCAATTTTAAACAAAAGTAAATATGTTCTTACATGTGCTTCACTCAGTTGTGTCCAGCTCTTTGTGACCCCATGGGCTGTAGCCCTCCAGGCTCCCCTGTCCATGGGATTTCCCAAGCAAGAATACTGGAGTGGTTTGCTATTTCCTTCTCCAGGGGAATCTTTCCAACACAGGGGTTCGAACTAGTGTCTCTGGTGTCTCCTGCATTGCAGGAGAATTCTTTACCCACTGAGCCATCAGGAAAACCCTATTCTTACTATATGATCGAGCAACTGCACTCCTTGGTATTTATCCAAATGAGCTGAAAACATGTCCACACAAAAACCTGCACACAGATGCTTATAGCAGCTGTATTCATGATTGCTAAGACTTGGAAGCAACCAAGATGTCCTTTAGTAGGTGACTAGATAAAGAAACTGTGGTACTCAATTCAGCTTTAAAATATTAAAGAAAAAATTTTATATCATCTCAAAACAAAACAACAACGAAACACTGGCAAGCTTAAGAAACCATCACAGGCAAGAAGAACCTAAAGAGACAGATGACTAAATGTAATATGGTATCTTAGATAGAATCCTGGAACACAAAAGGGTTAGGTAAAAACTAATGAAATCTGAATAAAGTATGGATTTAGTTAATTAAATAAAAAAAGAAAGAAGCTATGGTACTAATCATCAAGGAAATGCAAATCAAAACCACAATGAGATATCACCTCATATCAATGAGAAGGACTACCAGCAAAAGAAAAATAAAAGACGTAAGTGTTGATGAGAGACTGGAGAAAAAAGGGAACCCCAGTGCACCATTGATGGGAATGCAAACTGGCACAACCACTCTGAAAATAAGTATGGAACTTCTTTTAAAAATTAAAAATAGAATTATCATATGATCTAGCAATACCACTTCTGGATATATATCCAAAAGAATTGAAATCTAGATGTCTAGAGATATCTGCACCCCCATGTTCATTTTAGCCTTCTTCACAATAGCCAAGATACGGAAACACCTAGGTTTCCATATTCATGCATCAGGGGATAAATGGATAAAGAAAATGTGGTATACACATGGCCTGGAATATTATCCAACAATGAAAAAGAAGGAAATGTTCCTATTTGTGACAACTTGGATGGACCTTGAGGGCATTACGCTAAGTGAAATCCATCAGACACAGAAAGATGAACATCATACAATATTACTTATATATATAACTTTTAAGGAGAAGGCCATGGCACCCACTCCAGTACTCTTGCTTGGAAAATCCCACGGACAGAGGAGCCTGGTAGGCTGCAGTCCATGGGGTCGCTAAGAGTCGGGCACGACTGAGTGACTTCACTTTCACTTTTCACTTTCATGCATTGGAGAAGGAAATGGCAACCCACTCCAGTGTTCTTGCCTGGAGAATCCCATGGACAGAGGAGCCTAGTGGACTGCCATCTATGGAGTCACACAGAGTCGGACACGACTGAAGCGACTTAGCAGCAGCACCAGCAGCAGCAGAATTTTTAAAAGGCAAACTCAGAGAAACAGAAAGTAGAGTGGTATTTACCAGGGGTTGAGGGGGTAGGGGAATGGGAGATATTGATCAAAGAGTACAAACTTCCACTTGTAAGATCAACAAGTTTGGGGATCCTATATACAACAGAATTTGAATCAGAAAAAGAAATTAAAATCCTCCTATAAGGCAAACATTAGCTCAAATGCTCTTATAAGTAGATCTAGATTTCAATTCTTTTGTTCAAGGAACAAATCCATTTGTTCAAGGAACAGATAATTTCTACATTATACAAACTCTTCCAGAAAATAAACACAGAGTGAATACTCTTTAACTCATTATATGATACTGGTGAAACCCTGATAACAAAATGAGACAAGGAAAGTATGAGAGAAAAATTATGAGCCAGTAAACATACATACAAAATACCCTAAACAAATGTAAGCAAAGGAATCTAGGAATGTGTTAAAAAGGGATGTATATATCATGACCAAACTATATTTATGCCGGGAATGCAAGAATAATTTAAAATTGGAAAGTTCCTAAATGATACCCACCACATTAATAGATTAAAGGAGACAAACTAGATACCTGAAAAAACATTTGGAGAACTTAATAATGATAAAAGCATTACCAAACTAGAAATAAAAAACTTCTAAAACCTGATAAATAATTCCTAAAAAAATACCAACAGCAAACCTCATTCTTACTTGTGAAACATTAGATATATTCCTTTTAAAATGAAGAGGTTAAACAAAGATACTCATATTCACTCCTGGTTTCAACATTGTACTGGTAAAACAAGAAAAAGAAACCAAAATGCATAAAGATGAGAAATTTAAAAACCACAAATTCATTTAGATCACAAAATTTCTATATAGAAATTTGAAAGGAATCTACAAACTACTAGACATAATGTCACAATGTCTCATTTCTTTATTGCTCTGTAGCAAGCTACTCCAACATTGAATGACCTGAAAGAATAGCCATTTTATTCTATCACAATTCTTTGTGTCAGCGGGTAGGGCTGGACCCAGCTAGGCAATTGCAGGTGCCGCATGAGGTCATTTATGTGACTGTATCCTCTGGCATCTTGAACTGCAGCTGGAGCCTAAGATGGCCTCACTCACAAGTCTAGTGTTTGATACTTACAGTTGGCTGGCAGGTTTAGGCATCAGCTAGAATAGCTCATTTTTACTCTCGGGGGGGTAAATTAAGCTTCTTCACATAATGGTCTCAGGGGCAATGTTTCAAGAACAGCAACTGCAAGATCTTTTGAGGCTTAGAGCTGGAAGTCCCACATATCATTTCCACTATATTCTGTTGGTCAAAGTGACTCACAAGGTCAGTCTAACTCCAAGGTGTTTGGGAAAAGATTCTGCTTCCTTATTGGAGGGACAGCTAGTATCGCAAAGGGACAAGCATACAGGGTGGCAGAGATTCTTGCATCTATCTCATGGAATAATCTCAACAGGAGGTCTAACAATTTGGCTAAGAATACTTTGAACAAAATATGTGCAATACCTATATAGAGCAAATTATGAAGCTTTATTAAACATTAAAGAAAAGCCAAGTAGGGACTTTCCTGATGATCCAGTGGTTAAGAATCTGCCCTCAATGCAGGGGATGCAGGTTCAATCCCTGGTCAGGGAACCAAGATCCCACAAGCAATGGAGCCACTAAGCCAGCGCCACAGCTAGAGGGTCTGAGGGCCACAACTAGAGAGTGTGAGTGCCACAGCAGAAGATCCAGGGTCACAACTAAGACCTGATGCAACAAAATAAATAAATAAATATTTTTAAAACATAATTAAAAAAATAAAGGAGAACCAAATAACAGGTATGCAAGTCAGACATGACTGAGCGACTTACCAGCATACAAGTTCCTGAACAGGAAGACTTAATGTTATGAAATGTCAGTTTTTCCTATGCATTCAATTTCAATTCCACAAAGTTTTCAAGGGCTTGATAAGCTAAAGGTGCAAAGATAGGCAAGACAGCTTTGAAAAGTAACTGAGGAGAATTCACTCTGCTGCTGCTGCTGCTAAGTTGCTTCAGTCGTGTCCAACTCTGTGCGACCCCCCATAGACGGCAGCCCACCAGGCTCTTCTGTCCCTGGGATTCTCCAGGCAAGAATACTAGAATGGGTTGCCATTTCCTTCTCCAGTGCATGAAAGTGAAAAGTGAAAGTGAAGTCTACCAGATAGCAAAACATTATACACCTCTAGTAACTGAAATAGCATGGGATTCGTGCAGAATTAGACAAATAGACCAATGAAACAAGCTATACATGTATATATGGGTATTTAATGTGTGATCAAGGAATAATTGCAGGTCACTGGGGACTAAGCAATAAGTCATGCTGGGATAATTGGTTACCACCTGGAAAACAAAAAAAGTATATCCCTACCTCAAGCCTTAAAAAATAATCAATTCATGATAGATCAAAGACTTAAAAGTAAAACTTGAATATATTTAGAAGAACCAATGGGAGAATATTTCCTTATTTTAGTATGAGAAAAATTTCTTCAAAAATAGAAAAAATGCACTAAACATAAAATAAATATTAATAAATATATCTATGAAAAATTAAGAACATCTATTACAGCATAAAGAAAGAGAAAATATGAGGCCAAACTTGTTCTCACAATCTCTCTAATTCACAGAGAATTATTTTCTAGGCTATATAAAACTCTTGAAAGTGATTGAGAAAAGACAAACAACAGAAAAATGAGCAATAAATAGAAATAAATACTTTTCAAGTGAAAAACACAAATGGTGGATAACACTTGAAAAGATGCTTAGCTTCATTATTTAATCAGGAAAACGCAAATTAAGACAACAATAAAATGTTATTTTGCATCCTAGATTGTCAAAAACTAAGAAATCCACCAACTATTATGAAGATGTGACTTTAAGGACATTGGGGCAATCAACTGATTTGGAAAACAATTCGTCATTAGCATCTGAAATTGAAATTTGTATGCCCTAAGACAGACCCAGAAATTCTACAACTAGGTTTAGGTATTCTGTAAAGAAAATCTTAATTATATTGGGAGACATACAAAATAAAGATTCAGAGCAGTAATGTTTATAATAGAAGAGGAAGAAAAAGAACCATTTGATATACTACATAGTAAGGAAATTATTAAAGACATTCTGCTGCAAAGAATCATTGAATTGTCCCAGATCCCCCAAAACAACCAATTTAGACCAAAACTCCGCTTCATATTACCCAGTCAAAACCCAAATCTTATAACAGGTTCTGACACCTTCTTACTAGAGTTTCCCAGGTGGCCCAGTGGTAAAGAATCTGCCTGCCAAGCAGGAGTCGCAGGTTCAGTCTCTGGGTTGGGCAGATCCCTGAAGAAAGAACCGACAACCCACTCCAGTATTCTTGCCTGGGAAATCCCATGGACAGAGGAGCCTGGTGGGCTACAGTCCATGGGGTCACAGAATCAGACTTGACTTAGCTCAAATGCACCTTCTTACTGAGGCACCCCATGATATGCATGCCCTTAGCTGCAAAGAGTAAGAATCCCAACATGTTAACAACAAGTGTGTTCCTGGTGGTCATTTCTTTAGCCAGGTTGGTGGCGAGGGTTGGGGTGCGGAGTTAGGCATTGACAAGCTGAATACAAAGTACAGTAACTGGTCTGGTCTTTTTTTCTTCTTGGACACATGAGCAGACAAAGAGTGACATCAACAGCCTTTGAAATCTCCACTTGGTCCAATCTTCAATGTGTGATCTAGATGTGACTCACAGACACTGGTGCTAAGGAAGTCAAGAAACTGTGGAGTTGTGAGTATTAGATGTGATTTCCACACGGACACTGAAATTGCCCAGGAATGAGGGGACAGAAGCTCAGCCAGTGAAATGATGTCTGGGCAACTTCCCTTCGGCTAAGAGGAGATCATTCCTGTCTTCTCTTTTGTCTCAACTTCCTCCAACCTTTGGCATCTTGGAACAGAGGAGGATTTGGAAATTGGGGCCAAACTCACACAAAGAGGGAAACAAACCAAAAACAAGAAGACAGAAAGGGTAGGATCTCACGGCCAAAGAGAGTGTCCTGGGTGGCCGGGGCTATGGTTCTAGCGGTCAGCGAGGGGCTATAACCTTTCCAGAACACTCAAGGACTGGTTTGCATGGATACCTAGTGTTTTCAAAGCACCACTGTCCTCAAACCTCATACAGAAAATTTACCAATGAAGAAAGTGGGGCTCAAAGATGACTTTTCAAGGTCCCTCTGCCAGTAAGAGGTGGAACCAGGACTGCAACATCTAATCCCACCTGAATTAGTACCATTTACCCCACCAGCCTGGTCAGCAGGAGCCCTGGCTTCATTTCCAGAAAACACAGAAGAGGCCAGAGAAACCGGGAGCCGGAGGTAGGAAGAAATGTCCTCTGGAGGGTCCTTATAAAGAGCACCTTACAATCTCTCTCCTCTCTCTTTCTTCTTACAAGCAATCAAAGAGTTACAAAAACACAAAACTCTAAGACCAGAGGGTAAGGAAGATACTGTTTAAAGTGGTCACTGGTCAGAACATCACCAGGGTCCCAAAGCAGAGCCTCCTCGAAATAACTGGAGGCAGCTCCCATCCACCAACGTCATTCCCATGACTCACACTGTCAGCTCTTCCTTAGTGTGTGGGAATGAGACAATCAGGATGCTGATGGCGGGGGTGGGGGTGAGGGGGGGGGGGGTGGGGGTGGGGGTGGGGGGGTTGGGTTGCTGGAAATGAGCATCATGGCCTCTAAGAGCCATCCAGACACACCTTGCTATTGGGAATTCCCCTTGGCCTTCACTCCATGGATCCCTAGGGCCCTGGATGCTTGAACTGAGAGAGGAGAAAGCCTTAATTAATATCCAAAGGAACTGCTCAGAGTGAAGGGACCCTTCAGTCCCCATCAGTTCCCAGCACTTGGGTCTGCAGAGTCTGAGAATGGAAAGAGGCTGTGTTGACAGCATCTCTAGGGAGGGGTCATGTGACTGTGGGGCAGAGAGTCCTCTCCCAGCTGCAGAGCTGGCAGTCCAGGCACTTGTCCTTGAGTCACCTGCCCATTCCCACCCACGTGAGGACCACCTAGTCACGAATCTGAGTTCCTTTGAGACTTGTCCTTTTCCCCAAGAGAAACACACCATCTTTCTAGAGTGTAGAGATCTGAGTCAAATCAAGCTGCCATTAAATCATTAGGAGAGAACTTGGTTAGTCTCCCCAGGTCCAATGTATAAGCCAAAGAGACCAGAGAGGACTGCTAACAGCAGCATTCCTGCAGGGCAGGCAGTCACGGAGTCAGGCTTGGCGGGGCTCTGGACCTGGGAAATCCCAAATTGACTGGATGTGCAGTAAATCTCCAGTGGCACCCCACTCCAGTACTCTTGCCTGGAAAATCCCATGGACAGAGGAGCCTGGTGGGCTGCAGTCCAGGTGGTCGCTAAGAGTTGGACACGACTGAGCAACTTCACTTTCACTTTTCACTTTCATGCATTGGAAAAGGAAATGGCAACCCACTCCAGCGTTCTTGCCTGGAGAAACCCAGGGACACGGGAGCCTGGTGGGCTGCCATCTACGGTGTCACACAGAGTCGGACATGACTGAAGCGACTTAGCAGCAGCAGCAGTAAATCCATCCTTCCTTGTCGTTTTGCACAAGTTTTCATTTTCGTCTCAGGTTCAAAGGTTATGTTAACAAAATAAAGCACTTGTTATACACAAACAAACAATACCAATATTTATTAGAGAATTATCTAGCTTATTTTCAGTATAGTAGTATTAAAAGAAAGGCGAAATAGAAACAGCAGAGGATACTTTACCAAATTGGGTTTTGACCAACATCCAGACTCAAATAGCGCTGGGAAGTCTCATGTCATAGCACATCTGACGTCCCACTTGGGAAAAGGTCCCAGGCAGCTCATCTGCTCAGGGTGTGAGACTTCAAAGATTGCTTTTTGGGGTTCCCATTTATAATTCCAAGATGCAAACTGATATCATCATCAATCTGAGCAAATTGCATCTCTGGCTTCTTGTTAATGCCATTTGTTTGTCTTGTAAAACTTGGAATGTTGTTAAGCCTGGGGCTTGGTTGACCACCCCCACTCCAAGGACTCAAAATGTCAAGATTTGTGCCCTATCTTATCTATGGTGCCACAAGCCTTGCACTCGCATCAGGCAGTCAGGGCACTTGCAGTCAGGGCAGTATTCAGGCAGGTTAGAGGCAAGGTGAGAGGCCTGCTCTCCTTTGTCTCTGAAGCCTAGACAAAACTATTTAATTTCCCTAATACTCGCTCATCCGTGGCTGACTTCAGACTCCATCTGAATACCCCCTTCATCATGATGGCCTCACAGATCCTTGACCCCATAAATTCTACTCTGCTCTGCCTGGCATGCATATACCCTGCACGCCCCCATGGAATTCATCACTTCCCTTTGCTCCTCCACTTCTGAAATACCAAACTATTCTCTGACACCAATTCCTATTCTTCCAGCTCTGACACTGTTACTTTCACTCTCTCTGTTCTTTACCCCTTGAAATGCCCAGTTTGTAGAGAACACAGTGTTCTCTTGCCCTAATTGTCTTAATCAGACTTGTTCTGCATTTGAGGGGAGAAGAAGGTGTGAGGGAGGCGTTCCTCTTTCAGGCTATGAAGGCTGGGGCTGGGCTGGGACTGGGGCTGGCATGGAGGCCAGGGGTGGGACAGGGGGAGGAAGGGGAGGCAGTCAGCTGGGTTAGGGGCCCCACAAAGGAGCTGGCCGGGAACAATGAGGAACAAAGGCTGGACAGTCTTCCTCTGAGCCCCCAGAGCCTGGCCCTGGTCTTCCGGGAACAGCTCCAGGAAATATCTGAGATTCCAGATTTAGAAGGAAGAGACCTGTAAACAGGAGCTAGGCTCTGAAAGGGGAGAGCAGCGGATCTCTAGGGAGGGGGTGGGGAGAAGCGGGTGTGCGCTGACATTGCAGGCTCAGAAGCTACATGTCTGTCTGCTATAAACAGAATATTTCAGGACTAGGAAAATGATTTTTTTTTTTTTTTTTTGCCACACGCATGTGGGACCTTAGTTCCTTAACCAGGGATCAAACCCTCACTCCCTGCATTGGAAGGTGAATTCCTAACCATTGGACCACCAGGGAAGTCCCAGGCCTGGAAAAAACTCTTAAAGTTCATTTACTCTAACTATCTTTCCAGGGCCTAAAAAATATCCCAGCCAAGGATGCTGAAATAGTTTCAGTAATGGGGTGTGCATAAAAATAAATAAATCACAGTACTGGCTAAGCTTTACTGATCACTTACAAAGCATTAGGCACTGTACTAGGTTGATTTTACGCTTCATCTCTTCTCTTATTCCATCTCTCAAGGTAGGAACTATTATTGTTGTTGTTATTATTATTATTCCCTCTTTACAAATAAGCAAACTGACTTTCAAGGGTTAAGTCACTTGCTCAGGGTCTTCCAGAAGTTTAACTGCCTGTCTCTGGGCTGACTAGGAGTGAACTGTAGGCATCTCCCAGACTGTCCCAGAGTCTCGTATCTGCCTTATCTTCTGGCTTACCACCCCACCTCTCCCTGGGAAATGGACATGAGACACTGCCCCCCACGCCCGTTATCTTCCTTGTCGCTTCTCTCGACCCTTAGCCTCAGAATGCCCGTGCCCTGAGATTTCAGCGCTGGGTTTCTAATCCACTGAGCAGTGGGGTAGGGGTAAGGAGTGATCTGAAAACAAAGGAATTGGGATTGGGATTGAATGGTTCACTAGAGGCTTGGAGTTAAAGGATCCTGGAGTTACAGTTAGGATCACCTCTAAGAAATCCCAGACTAGGGTTTGAGGTTAGAGTTGGAGGTGATGCGGGTCAAGGTCATAGAGCCTCTCTCCTCTGGTCTCCCTCCCAGTTCTCCAAGGCCCTGAAGGCCAGGCAGGAAGCATCGGTTTCCTCAAAGCTGCTTCCCTCCTGGGGCAGAGTCTCGGTCACAAACAACCACCACCAGCCCGCCCCCCCCCTCCTTCCCCCGCCGCTGTGAGCTCAGAGCAGTAGGACCAAGTGCTACCGACCAGCTCAGAGCCGAGAGCAGCCATGGGCGCTGGAGGAGCGCGCCTCCTCGGGGTCCACTGGGCCTTGCCTCTCCTGCTCCTCACGGGTGAGTACGGCCGGGCCTCCCCGCCTCCTAGCCCGCGCACCTCTGATCCAAGTCCTGGCTAAGGCGGGGGAGGCCCTTACGCCTCTGTTTCCCTTTGCCGGTGGGGGTAGCAGAGACAATGGTGATGATGATGGTGGTGTGAGACGGGGAGACAAACAGACTGAGAGAGCCACGGGCCCTCACTCGTGCCACGCGTGCACACTGGCCCTCTAGCCTCCCTCCCAGAATGTTATTAGGAGCTTGTTTGGAGGTGCTAGCAGGAGAGCACAGCTTGTACTATTGACTGAAGATCGGTCCTTCTCTATCATGGACGGTCGTCCTCTTTGCCTGATGGCATAGCTTCGGGAGGGACACACATGGAGTGATGAGGGAAGAAGGGGACACCCGCCTAGCCAGCCAGATCTGCCGAATCAACCCTGGGGTGACAGATGTGATAACCAGATCGCCCTCACATCCCCAGTATGTTATTTGGGAACTCGTTTTCAGACACGAGGAGGCAGATGAGACATTCAGGGGTTTGGGGGCCCTACTGGTAGTCAGACTGAGTCCTGCCTCCTTTTCTCTCCCTAGGAAGCATGGCCCAGGATTTCCCACCCCAGATCCTAGTCCATCCCGAGGACCAGCTGTTCCAGGGCCCCAACCCGGCCAAGATGAGCTGCCGGGCCTCAGGTCAGCCGCCTCCTACCATCCGCTGGCTGCTGGATGGGCACCCCCTGAGCATGGTGCCCCCAGACGTTCACCACCTCCTCCCAGATGGAACCCTCCTGCTGCTGCGGCCCCCTCCCCGGGGACGTGCCCATGACAACCGCACTCGATCCACAGACCTGGGAGTCTACACCTGTGAGGCCAGCAACCGGTTGGGCACGGCAGTCAGCCAGGCGCACGGCTGTCCATGGCTGGTGAGGCCTGGGTGGGGGAGACTCGGGAGGGGGAGGGCTGGGGCACGGGCAGTCCTAGATGGGAGACCTGGGAGGTGGGGCTCTGAAGAGTTCAGCACAAGGCAGAGCCCAAGGGTAGGTGATACAGAGCAGGTTGGCAGTGCCAAGGTGGGGCCCGGATGGAAGGGCTGGGGCCTGCTGCGCGCCAACCCTCTGTCCTCCTCACAGTCCTCCAGGAGGATTTCCAGGTCCAGCCTCGAGACACAGTGGCTGCAGTGGGCGAGCAGGTGCTTCTGCAGTGTGAGCCGCCCTGGGGCCACCCGGAGCCCACTGTCTCATGGTGGAAGGATGAGAAACCCCTGGCCCTGCAGCCAGGGCGGCACTCGGTGAGTGCAGCCCCCTTCCCAAACCTCATCCTGTCCGGGCAACAGCTGTGCACACTGAGAGCCTGACCCGCCTCCCGCCGCCCAGCCCTGTGTCTCCCGTAGTATTTGAGGAAGGGGCAGCCGTGAGGCCTTAGGCCTTCCTCCCCATGTGGGAGACTGCACAAGACACCTGGCTTTGACAGGTGTCCCAAGGCTCCCTGCTGATGCCAAGAGCAGAGAAGAGTGACGCGGGGACCTACATGTGTGTAGCCACCAACAGCGCAGGACAGCGGGAGAGCCGAGTGGCCAGGGTGTCCATCAAGGGTAAGGGGAGGGCGGTCGGTGAAGGCCAGGGCCAGGGTGGGGGGCACCAGTCAGTGTGGTGCCCTCTGGTTTGGGCTGGGGTTAGGGGGATGTGGGGTTCGACCCAGGATCAGGGTCAGAGTGGTGGGGACCTCATTTAGGAACAGTTCCTCCATCCAAGGGCTTCCTTTACCCTCAGTTGGTAAAGAATCTCCCTGCAGTGCAGGAGACTCAGGCTTGATCCCTGAGTCAGGAAGATCTCCTGGAGAAGGGAATGGCAACCCACTCCCTTGCCTGGAGAATCCCAGGGACAGGGGAGCCTGGTGGGCTACAGTCCATGGAGTCACAAGAGTGGATACAACTGAGCTGCTAAATCATCCTCCTCCTCCATCTGAGGACAGACATTGGAGAGCTCACGACGGGGGCGGTCTGGGAGTTCTGGCTCCTCTGTGGCTGAGGGATGCTCCACTCTTCAATTTCTTCCCTCTGACCTATGAGCCCATCCCCAACCTGTGTGCTCCCAGAGCCCCAGGACTACAAGGAGCCCCTGGAGCTTCTGGCTGTGCACATTCAGCTGGAAAACGTGACTCTGCTGAACCCAGACCCCAAGAAGGGTACCAAGCCTGGGCCAGCTGTATGGCTCAGCTGGAAGGGTGAGGCCCGGGACCTAGGGCTGGAACAGTCACAGCTCCGGAGAGCGCTGCTCACAAGAGTCCTGAGTCCTCCCCATCCTCTGTCTTCCCCCAGGTGAGCGGCCCCGCTGCACCTGCTCAGTCCTACACAGCCCTGTTCAGGACCCAGGCTGCCCCTGGAGGCCAGGGAGCCCCGTGGGCAGAGGCCCTGCTGGCTGGCTGGCAGAGCGCAGAGCTTGGGGGCCTCCACTGGGGCCAAGACTACGAGTTCAAAGTGAGACCGTCCTCCGGCCGCGCTCAAGGCCCCGACAGCAACGTGCTGCTCCTGAGGCTGCCTGAACAAGGTCAGGAACAGATGCTTCCAGAACCCAGTGATATACCCCCAGCCAGGAGGAAGAGGAATAGTGGCTTCCACTCCTGGGCCCCCTCTTGTCCTGGCTCTGAAAGCAGAGCTGAGAGAAGCTCTTCTTGTCAGTGTGGCTCGGACCTTATGTCCCCAGTCCTGCTCTTTTCTCTAGAAAGAGATTCCTGAGGATTCCTTCAGCATTCCTTACAGATTGTCTCCCTCCCGACCAGTGCCCAGTGCCCCTCCCCAGGAGGTGACCTAAAACCTGGCAACGGCAGCATCCTTGTGAGCTGGGTCCCACCACCTGCTGAAAACCACAACGGCATCATCCGTGGCTACCAGGTACGCGCCACAAGCTGACGCACCCCTCCGTAGTTTTGCCAAGACTTCCCTCTTCCCTGGCTCTGGGCACTAAGAAATGGCACCTGCCCAGTGGAGCACAGACTCTACTGTTTGCCGGACACTGCCAAGTGCTTCCCCACATGACCTCATTTCATCTCACAGTCCATCCTGGGTTGTTATCCCAGGTCTACAGACATGGAAAGTGAAGCTAGGGTCCCAAGTGTGGGAAAACAGAACAGGGACCAAACCAGGCTGTGGCTGGCTCTCCGTTTCTAAGGCAGTGGTGCCAGAGTGTGATTTTTGGACCAGCAACATCAGCGTTGTCTGAGAACTTGTTAGAATGCAGATCCTTTGGTGGGTTGACAGGCTTTGTGGGTCAGAATGTCAGAGATGGGTCTGGCAATCTGGATTTTAACCCTCCTGCTGCTGCTAAGTTGCTTCAGTCGTGTCCGACTCTGTGCGACCCCATAGACGGCAGCCCACTAGGCTCTTCTGTCCCTGGGATTCTCCAGGCAAGAATACTGGAGTGGGTTGCCATTTCCTTCTCCAAACAAACCCTCCAAGTGATCCTAAATCACACTGATCTGTGTGAACCACTGGTCTAACACCTACTTCGGAAGATTGCTTTTGTCCCTCTTCTGTCAGTCTAGAGAGAAGTCTCACCCGCTTTGTAGGGGGAGAAAGAAATAGAAAGGGTGGGTGCATGTGGGGGTGTCTTCAGGTGAAGGCCAGGACAAGGTGGCCACATACCCAGAATCTGATCTGCAGATGAAGGGGCTTAACTGCTGTGATGGTTTTGGAGGGGGCAAGCTCACCTCTGTTTGTATCTCAGGTCTGGAGCCTGGGCAACACCTCATTGCCCCCGGCCAACTGGACCGTGGTGGGTGAGCAGACCCAGCTGGAGATTGCCACGCACATGTCAGGTTCCTACTGCGTGCAAGTAGCTGCAGTCACTGGTGCAGGCGCTGGGCAGCCCAGCAGCCCTGTCTGCCTCCTATTAGGTGAGGACAGTGCCCTCTGGCTCCACCCAGACCCATCCAGGCCCCCATTCCACCCATTCTCTCTCCCTGATCATGCTTCCAGCTCCTCCCCCCTTGTCTGCCCACCTTCATTGCCTCGTCCTGAGCTCAAATTCCCCTACAGAGCAGGCCATGGAGAGAGCTGCCCAGCAACCCAGTGCGCACAGCCCATGGACCCTGGAGCAGCTGTGGGCAGCCTTGAAGCGGCCAGAGGTCATTGCTAGCGGGGGTGTCGTGCTGTGGCTGCTGCTGCTGGGCACTGCCGTGTGCATCCACCGCCGGCGCCGAGCTGGGGTGCGCCTGGGCCCAGGTGAGCAGATGAAGCGCACTCACAGGTGGACTGCCTGGCCTTCCCTGGGTCCCGCCAGAATGCAGCAGCTTTGGGCCTCCAGCCAGGTGCTGGAGACTCTGGGCTGACTCTTCCTCCTGCCCTCTCCCAGGTCTGTACAGGTATACCAGTGAGGATGCCATCTTAAAACACAGGTGAGACAGGAAAGGGGCAGAGGTGAGGGAGGGGCCGAGGGACAGTGGAGCTGGGACAGAGAACTGGTTGAAGCATTCATCTCCCCTGCATGCTGTGTCTGACTCCTTGCGACTCCACGGACTGTAGCCCACCAGGCACTTCTTTGCGACCCCATGGACTGCAGCCCTCCAGGCACCTCTGTCTGTGGGATTCTCCAGGCAAGAATACTGGAGTGGGTTGCCCAGCCCTCCTCCAGGGGACCTTCCCAGCCCGGAGACTGAACCCACGATTCTCCTGCATTGGCAGGCGGGTTCTCTACCACTAACGCCAGCTGGGAAGCCCTGTCTCCCCTCCCGCCAGGCAGTTTGTCATCCTAACACCTGAATCTCCCCTGAACTTCGAGTGAGAATTAATTTCTCTTTCACTAATGTCACTATCACACCATCCGACAGGTATGTGACTCCACCCAGACAAGGTTACATGGCCAGTGCCTACCTTCTGAACCCCTAGTCTGGAGCTCTTGTTACTGAGCTCTCATTAAGACTTACTGCACTCTCCTGCTGGAGGGAGAATAACCAGCACGGGGAGGACCAGTCTGATTTCTAATTCTCTCTGTACATTCAGCATTGACCTAGCGGTACCCTTGAGTTCAGCAATCACCTACCCTCATTGAAGCATCTTTCTTTCACACTAATCCACCTACAGTTCCAGCAGAGGGCACTCTGTCCCTACGTGAAGCTTCTTACTCCTTGTTCTCAATAATGTAGCCTGCCTGCTGGTATCCACCCATCTGCTCTGAGTGCGTTTGGCTGCCAGAGCAAGTCCCCAGTTATGAGACAAGACTGTAAGAAACAAAACATCCTTTTCTTTTCCCTCCTATTGGCTTAGTTTTGCACTAAACTATTTCACCTCTGCCCACCTTCTCCTGCTCTTTATCTCATTAGAGTTCATCTGAGAAATTTCACATTCCACGTCTGCATCTTTCAACAGGAGTGTATCAAGCGCCTATTATGGGCCAGCTCTCAGGCTCCCCTTTTGCTGTCAGTCTCTCAGCCCAGAGCAAGGTTCTGTGCTGGCTGATACTGTGTTCCTGGGTTGTTCTGTGCTCCCTGGTTTTTCTCTTCCAGCTACTTCCTGGGCTTAGTCTACGCCTTCCTGAACTTTCCCCGTCTCCTCTGGAACATCATCATTTTCCTCAAGGGAGATTCCATTCTGATCACCTTGTTCATTCATTTCTTTAGAAGAGTTGCTCTCTGCCGGGAGAACACTCAGTCTAGCCGAGACAGGCACACTAGCATAAACGCAATCCTGAGCTGGGAGTGCAGAAACATGTACGAGTACAGGGAGGGGGCTGGGTGGGGGAACTCTCACATTTCCTCTGACTGCAGGTGTAAACTAGCAAGCCAGTGGGAAGCTGCTGAAAAGCCAGGGAGCTCAACTCAGGGCTCTCTGGTGATCTAGAGGGGTGGAAGGGAGGGAGGTCCAAGAGGGAGAAGATACATGTGAGTATATGGCTGATTCACTTCATTGTACAGCAGTAACTAAGACAACATCGTAAAGCAATTATATTAACAACACACACACACACAAAAGTTAAAGCTGAAATAAAGAGGAAGGCAATGCGAATAGCAAGAAATAGCCTGCTATTTATAGGGAAAGACAAGCCTTTTGGTTGGGCTAGGGCCTCTGGTATAGGATGGGTTAGAGCAAAAGAAAGCTGAGGAGCTGGAAGCTAGGCCAACGAGGGCCCTGTTAGGCACGCTAGGCAGCTGGGCTCTATCCTCGTACATGGGGAGCCACTGAGGGTTTTAGGCAGAGAAGTGCTTTGGTCTGATCCCCGCCGGTATGGCTCCCCATCCAAAGGGAGCCAGGCTAGAGAGAGAGAAGCTAGTATTCAGGGAGCAGACTCCTGCACTGCTGGCTGAGTGACGTCTCACTTCTTCATCTCGGCTTACAGCATCAGCCTTGTAAGGAAGGTCTTACTGTTGGAGGAACCAGGACTTAGAGAGGCTAATAGACTGAACTGGCCCAGGGTTGCACAGCTGGGCAGCACCAGATATGGCTCCCAATGTGTATTCTTTCTGTCTCAGCACACAGCCATCTGTCTGTGATACCTCCCAGCTCTGGGGCAACTTGGACATCCTCTGATCTCAGGATAAGAAAGGGGCGCTGCGTTTGGGACAGCAGATCAGAGATCTTAAGGAGTCTGTGGGGGCCTGAAAAGCAGTGAGAGTAAAGCTGGTACCACCATCTACTTTACCCTCTCTGCTGCCTACTGAGCTCAGTTCTTGACCAATCACGTTTCCTCTCCACCTGCTTCTCTACCCCGTCCCCCATTGTCCAGGATGGATCACAGCGACTCCCCTGGCTGGCGGACACGTGGCGCTCCGCCTCTGGCTCCCGAGACCTCAGCAGCAGCAGCAGCCTCAGCAGTCGGCTGGGAGTGGACTCCCGGGACCCGCTAGATGGTCGCCGCTCTTGTGAGCACGCCCTCCCCCGGGGTGGGAGTAGGGAGCCTAGCAGCTGAGCGGGGGTGCTGGAGAAAGGGTGGCATGGGTGGGCTGCATTCACCATAATCCCTCCTGTCATTTTTTACCGCAGTGATCTCCTGGGATCCCCGAAGCCCTGGGGTGCCCCTGCTTCCTGACACCAGCACTTTCTATGGCTCCCTCATCGCCGAGGGGCCTTCCAGCCCCCAGCCCGGCCAAGCCCTCAGGCCCCAGCTGCCAGGCGGCTCACACCCCCAGCTGGCCCAGCTCTCCAGCCCCTGGCCCAGTTCAGACAGCCTCTGTGGCCGCCGGGGCCCTCTCTTCCCCGCGCTTGTCTCTGGCCCCTGCAGAGGCCTGGAAGGCCAGAAAGAAGCAGGGTAAGGATGGGAGGGTGCACGCAGCCTGAATCAGGGTGTATGGGGGACAGGAGCTTCAGTGCTGATCGTGAGTTGCCCTCCACCCGCAGTCTGTCCCAGTGGGTACCTATTACTGCGCACCCAGACAGGAGTATGCTGGCCTCGGTTTTTCTTTCTTTCTTTCTTTGGGTCTTTTTGAGCCACGCAGGGTCTTTCATTCATGTGTCATCTTGGTTGCTGTGCACGGACTCTCTCTCTCTTGTTGTGGAATGGGAGCTTCAGTAGTTGCAGCCAGTAGGCTTGGTTGCTACAAGGCATGTGGGATCCTACCTCCCCGACCAGGGATGGAACCCATGGCCCCTGCATTGCCAACAGATTCTTAACCACCAGACCACTGAAGCCCTAGGCCTCAGATTTTCTTTACATGGGGCTCTTGCTTGGGTTTTGCACACCAGCAGTGAGTGCTGTTTCTGCAGTCAGCTCAATTCAGCAAATACTGAATAAGCACCACTAGGGGTGGGATAGGGGATAGGGGAACACAGTGATACCAAACAGAATCCTTGCTCTCTACCAGCTCCAAGTCTAGTGAACGTGCCTGACCAGCACACGGGTAATTCTAGAACCTGGAGGAGTGTGGCCAGTGCTAGCACGAAACCTCAGGCTTGCATGACCTCTGTGCTATGTAATGTGTACATAAGTGCTGTGCACGATGGATGGGTCTTGCCCCAGTAACGACTCCCAGCTTGCGTCCCAGAGAATGAGCATTTCCTTTCTGTCCAGATTTCTCTCCTGACTTCCAGCTATCTGCTTTGACTTTCCAGAGAGAAATAAGTATAGTCTCTATTTCTTCAGCAACTACTCTGTTAGGTGCCTTACTCATATTTGTTACCTCATTGAATCCTCACAACACATTGGCAAGGTGTTATTTCTCTAATTTTACAGATAAGTAAAGAGGATCAGAATGGGGTAGCTTGTTTAAAACCCTATATCCCTAAGCTGCGGCTCTCAATTTGAAACCAGAATCATCTGCTTCCAAAAGTTACTTTGAATCTCTCTGGGAGCACCCCTGGGGAAACTGTTCTCTCGCTGACTCTGTTTTTCCATTTCTAAACATTGACTTCACTCTCTGCCATCTCCATGAGCCTCCTGTACTGATTAGTAAGATTTATAAACATTCAGCAGCCAGTTTTGTTAAGTGGATATAATCCAACTTTTATCAAGATAAAGATGGATTTAGAGTAATTAAGGACTTGGCCAATATCCAGAATTTTATGACTCTAAATATTAGCGAAACTGGCATCCTTTCCAGCTTTGCCTCAGAGCTATTGCATTAAAATCTTCTGTGATCATGAAATACCAGCTAAAAAGAGCTAAAAGTTGCATAAACCTCATTTTAAAAGTAGCTTTTTCATGGATAACCACACTGATTTGAATATAATGTATGTCCCACTTGAAAACATTAATGCTAGCCCCCAAAGAGGAGCAATTTCCCTACGGTCAGTTGTTAAGAAAGGTTCCCGTTCTGAGACGAAGTTTCCTAATCTCACTTAGAGATTTAGGTCCTCATCACACCCCTTTTCTCCGTCATCCGGCTCCACACCATCACTGCTCCAGGATGGGGTCAGCATAGTAACTCCCTTGGGCTGGTGGGCAACAGCAACAGCCACAAGGTCTCATCCAGAGGGACTTTCCTTGTGGTCCAGCAGTTAAGACTCTGCACTTCCATGGCAGGGGTCACAGGTTCAATCCCTGGTTAGGAAGCTAAGACCTCACAGGCTGTGCAATACAGCCTGATAGTGGCGGGGGGTGGGGAATCTCATCCAGAGGCATGGAGCTCCCCTACTGCTATCATCTAGTCCCAAAGTCTACTGATTCTTTGTCTTTGAACACTGGCAGTCTCTCTCAGTGCCCCTCCTTGAGCTGCTTATTCCTTTTTCTTATTATCTGAGCCTAGTTGTTTTTTGTGTTTTTTTTAACCTCTGTACTAATAGTCTGACAACAGCTGTCTCATCCATTATGTCAGATTCTTAGTTCACTTTGCCAATACATATACTGAATATCCTCGTTAAATAATTCACTCAAATATCTATCGCAATTCAGGTATACCCAACAAGATTCCACCTCACTTTGATAACAGTTTAATTTCAAATAATTTTGACACTAAATTCAAGTAATTCCAAGCAAGATGGAAAGCAGGTTGTTGTTGTTGTTGTTGTTATTATTGTTGGGGTTCCAAAAATCCTTTAGAAGAAATAAAATGAGCTGGGATAAATACAGCCTTTTCCCTTCACCTTCCACACAAATCAACACCAACAGCATGTGCTCCCACTTCTGAGCTTAGGCAAGAAGCCAGGCCCAAGACAAGACTAAGCGGGGAGAGTGGGGGTTGGAGCACTCGAAGCTGGCCTCCAGGACTCCCTGGGCCATACAACAATTAAAGGAAATGAGCAAAAGCTAAACCAGCCAAAGTACAAAAGGAAACTCTGGTGGAGGAAGTCTAGCCATTGTGTGAGTTTTCATCCAGTGGCTTAGAAGGTCCGGCCACTGTACATCAGTTTCCAGGGCCCAGATGGATCCTTGATGAAAGCCTTGTCCCACTCTGAACCTGCCCATCCTGGCCCCCACGTCTGTTATATTAGACTGACGAGACAGCTCTGTGTCGAGAGTCCTGCCTGGTCTCTGCTCCTCTCTTCTAACTGGGCTTTGGGCTTTTGATCATGTGGCATTAACCTGAAGGCTCTTTCTTTTCTTCTTTGATTGATGTTCTCCTAGTCCAGGTCTTGGGGAAATCCCTTCCTTTTATCACTCTGTTTCTCTTCTGGCTTAAACTTAGGTCCATTTTGGTTTGGGCCTGACGAAGTCAGTGCACACAGCCAGGGCTATTGTACTGCCACGATTTACTCAGAGCCCTGTCTCCTAAGTGGCCACGTTGGCCGGATGGTAGCTGCCATCTCATACATGATTCTTCTCACCTTGTGTTTACACCTGCGTCTCTAATATCATCCATCCATTCACTCATTCACTCAACACATATTGAATATCCACAGGCAGGCATTACCCACCTGGGTGAGAACAAAACATTGCCCTACTCTAAAGTTCATCTTCCCATCAGCTGACTCTCTCCCATCATACCTGGCTGGTCTGGGGCTCCCATCTTTTGTCTTCCTCATTCAACTCAACTTGAGAGCTCAACTCATCTCTCCAAGTGAGATACACTGGGTTTATCACACAAGACTATCCAGAGCCATGTGAAATATATACCATGTAAGAAGTGGAAATGAACAGATTCTCTCCAAGGAAAGAAAGAGTATTTGCCTTCAGAGAGTCAAAATTCATGAAAGTAGGAGGTAGCGATGTGAGGGTACAGAGATCAGGAAATTGTCATGTACACAGTAGAAAGGTTTTTTTTTTTTTTAATTTAAAAAGTTTTTAATTATTTATTTTTTTGCCACCGGGTCCTAGCTGCTACACGTAGGATCTTTTATAATAGTTGCAGCCAGCTCTTAGTTGCAGCATGTGGGATCTAGTTCCCGGACCAGGGATCAAACACGGCCCCCCTGCATAGGGAGTGCAGAGTCTTAGCCACTGGACCACCAGGGAAATCCCCAGACATTGTTTTTAAAATTATCTATTAGATGCCAGCAACTTTCCAATCTGTTTTCAATTGCTTGGTAAAACCATCCTTTGAAGTGGCTGCTTACAAACAAAACAGGCTCAGGAAGGTTGATGCATTTATCTGAGGTCACACAGCTAATATTCAGCCGAGCCAGGCTATGAGTGAGTCAGGTGATTTAACTCCAGTCCTAGTGCTTCTGCCATTATTATATCACAGCTGCCTGGATGGAGGGAGATTATTCTCTCTTCTTTCTGGATTCAGAGAAAAGCTTAAGTGGATGATCAGGCTGAAGATAGAGCCTATTGCTGGGAACTGAAAGGCCCACCTGGATTGGACACCAGCCCCCCAACTCTTTGTTTTGCAGAGTTGCACCAGGCCAACAGCTCCCCACTGCTCCGGGCCAGCCACCCTGCGGAGCTCTGGGCCTGCGAGTCGGGCAACAGAGGCTCCAAGAACTTTTCCCAAAGCCCAGGTGAGTGGAGGGCCCTGGGAGGCGAATGAGGGAGTGAGGTGTGGTGTGGGGCCCACCAGCCCCTCCATCTGGCTTCTCCTGTCCCTGAGGAGGCTGGCTCGGTGCGGGGTAGGGACAGACAAGCCTCAGCCTGGGGGCTGTGAGGGTTCTGCAATCTCACGCCCAGGCTCTTGTTCCCCAGGAGCTGTGCCCCGCGCTCTGGTGGCCTGGCGGGCACTGGGACCACAGCTCCTCAGCTCCTCCAGCGAGCTGATGACTCGCCCTTGCCCCCAGTACCCCTCACTCCCCGTGGACCCCCCACTCAGAGTCAACAGACCCAGTAAGAGGGCCTGGGGTCAGGAAGGAGGGTGGGGCACTGGGAATGTGGGAGGTGTGTGCTGAGAAGGGCTGGGGGGAGGGGCGGTAGGGACCAGAAGAACTACACTAACCATCCTGCTGTCTTACCCCAAACAGGCACTCGGTGGAGCCCCCCAGCCCCCTCCCTCCCCCTCCACCACCAGCAGCCCCCCGTCCCAGCCCTCATTCCCTCCGGTACCCTCCACCTCTCCAGCCCCCAGGCCTCTTCCCTCTCTGGTCCCAGCCCAGCATCCAGCCGCCTGTCCAGCTGTCGCTGTCGTCCCTAGGGGAGGATCAGGACAGTGTGCTGACCCCTGAGGAGGTGGCCCTGTGCCTGGAGCTTAGTGAGGGTGAGGAGACCCCCAGGTGAGTGGCCGGAGGGGAGCCAGAGGATACAGATAAGCTGGAGACAGGAGTGTGCCTTCCACCTTCCTCACTGGACTGTTTCTGCCCCTGCCCAACAGCATGCCATCTTCCCTTTGACCTCTCCCTAGGAACAGTGTCTCTCCGATGCCAAGAGCTCCTTCCCCTCCCATCACCTATGGCTACATCAGCGTCCCCACAGCCTCAGACCTAGCGGACATGGGCAGGCCTGGAGGAGGGGGTGGGGTCCGAGGTGAGGGGCTTGCTGTGCCCACCTCGGCCCTGCCTCACACCCACCCCCAGTGAGGGCTCCTTGGCCAATGGCTGGGGGCTCAGCCTCCGAGGACAATGGCCCCAGCGCCAGAGCCAGCCTGGTCAGCTCCTCCGATGGCTCCTTCCTCGCTGATGCCCACTTTGCCCGGGCCCTGGCCGTGGCTGCGGACAGCTTTGGCTTTGGTCTGGAGCCGAGGGAGGCAGACTGCGTCTTCACGGGTACGTGAGATCACTGTCCTTGACAGAGTCTAAGTATCCTCACCATCGTCACTATGTCCCAGCCCCCAGGCCAAGTGCCTTACATACATTCAGCATTAGCAGCAGATCTCTGAGGAATATTCTTTATTATTATTTTCCAAATGAGGGAACTATAAGTCCCATAGATTTATTAACTTGCCCAAGATCACCCAGAACAAAGATAAACTCTGCAAGTTAAAAGCCCAAAGGCAGGGACTTCCCTTGGTGGTTCAGTGGCTAAGACTCCATGATTCCTGTGCAGGGATTCCAGGTTCAGAACCAGGTCAGGGAACTAGATCCCGCATCCTGATACAGCCAAATAAATAATTAAAGACAAAAACAAAAACAAGGCCCAGAGGCAGCCAATTATATGGTCCATTCTGCTACCTCTGCTTCCTGGTGGCTCAGAGGTTAAAGCATCTGCCTCCAATGCGGGAAACCCGGGTTCGATCCCTGGGTCGGGAAGATCCCTGGAGAAGGAAATGGCAACCCTCTCCAGTATCTTGCCTGGAGAATCACATGGACAGAGGAGCTTGGGCCACAGTCCACGGGGTCACAGAGTCGGACACGCCTGAGCGACGTCACTGCTACCTCTAGGACTTTCCTCTTACCAAATGTGGGGTGCAGGAAAGGTTGCCCTCCCCAACCCAGTGACAGATTCGTCCCCTGTGGGAAGTTCTGTTCTGTCTCTTACATCCCGCTGAGCTGTCAAAGCCTTCCTCCTCCCCATCTATGGCCGGGTGAGGTGATGCTGGGCTCCCTGTTTCGTTTGTCTAGCAGGTTGGGACCATTGTTCCCGAGTCAACGGCAGGTAGTGAGGGCGCCCGGCCGCTTCAGTGTTCCCTTCCTCGGACATATATCCCCTAGACCTAGCTTTCAAACCCTAACTCTACATTCTTCCCCTAAAAAAGCAGTCAGGATTGTGGCCAACAGGAGAGCAGGAATTACCTAGGACAGAAAGCCAGAGTCGAGTTGGGAGAAGAGAGTTCAAGCTGTTCTCTCGAAGAAATCAATGAACGTCTTCCTCTCCCTGGGGCGGAGGACCCTGGGGATGTGGCACTGGGGTGATGGACCGAGTAGGACTGGGCTATGTCTAGGGTCGGGTGTATGCCTTAAGCAGCCCTACATCTTCTGCCCTTAACTAGTCCCCGACTGCAGGCCAACCCTCCACAGAAATCTCTATCCTCCTTAACAGATGCTTCATCACCTCCCTCCCCGGGACGACCTCTCTCTGACTTCCACCCTTTCCCTGACCCCGTGGGGAGTGGAGGTCAGACTGGTTGGAGGACATTGAGAAAAATCCCACCCAGTGGCTGGGAAGAGGGCTGCCTCCTGGCTGCCTGAATCTCGGATCTCTTCCCAGAAAAGTCAGCTCAGCTCTCCTGTGCCCAAAGCTGGCGGTAAGTGTGTGGTTGGCTGATGCAGCAATCCATCTTGACCGGAGGGGTTTTATCGTGGTTCGAGGGAGTCAAGAGGGGTCTGGAAGGAGCAGTAAGGAGCAGGGGGATAACTCCACCTCCTTCAACTTTTCCTAGACTCCTCCTGAACTGACCACCCGACTGCCAAGAAGAGAACCAGGCCTTCCTCTCCCATCAGCCACTGGCCGGGGCTGTGGACTGCGGGTCTTGACCTGTGCTTCGCTGCAGTTGTGGGGGTCCACTTTGTCTGGCCTCTGGTGTTCTCCCTCCCAGATTGTGGGAACAAATGAAAGCAAAACAAAATAAGAACAAAGCGGACCTGCAGCCTCCAGGAGCAAAATGTTCTCTCCACCTGGCTTCCAGCGCTTGTCTTTCCCTCTGCTCCATCCATGCCCACAGTCAGGACATTTTGGCCGGAGAGGCAGCCCTAAATCCTGTGTGTTCCCCGCCCCACCCGTGCCTGGGTCACAGGAAGTGGCGAAGCCGGACGCCTTCTGGAGGACAACACTGGCTCACGGGAAAGGATTGTGGAGCAGGGGAGCGTCTCAGGGCCTCCTCTCAGCCTTTTCCGGTCCATTCCTGGTCTCGCCCCAACCACACTGTGAAGGGACATAAAGAGGGGCTCCACTGGGGCAGTGAGGCCCGGCCTCGGCACCAAGGCAAAGGGTTCAAGATGAATCAAGGGAGGAAGCTAAAGTGGGACAAATGCACCCTCCTGATACTGTTGTCACTATGAGTTGTCACTGAGGAATTTGATACCATAAAGCTGCGATGACCTGAGTTCTGTGAGATCACTCCGTGGAGCACCGTATCCTGCAGAGGGCACCTGGGTTAGAGGAGCATTAGGCATTCACTGACCCTCTGGTGTCACTCTTTCTGTTCTGTCATCAAGGGGAGAATTACCTGCATCTTTCAGATTTTAAGCAGAATCCAGAAAAGGCAGGGATGAGGGTCTTTCCAGGTTCTGCGAGTCTTAGCAACTCATCCCGTGAAGATGGCTTCTGCTTTCAGCAATCCCAGCCCCCAAGACAAGTCCCAAATAGTTTCTTAAAATGTACAAAGTAGCTCCATTTCACGAAAGGTAGGAACCACCTGTAATGGTTGGCTGGTGGACACCCTTCAAAGAATAGGACAGAGAAATGGAGGAGGAGCAGGACCTGCAGAGCCTGAGCCACAGAAAACCACCGGAGGGCAGGCAGGGCTTTATCCTCCTCACTTGGAGGGAAAGGTCGGGGGCAGAATCCACGCGCTGCAAGCATACTGCTCAGCACGACCAGGGTCGTGATCTCAGGCTGAGGACTCAGTGCCCCGCCGGATACACATCCGTTCCACTGTCTGCTTTTCCTTTTCAGGAGTTTGTTCCAGTTTCCTGGTCAAACCCCTTTTGAAAATATGCCAAGTTCATATGCCAGAGCAAATGAGAAAAAGAGAGTTGTATGCACTTCGGTCAAACTGGCAGGAGAGGCCAAAGCTTGGGGTTGGGGGCCAGCGGTCATTCTGAGAGCCCTGGGCAGTCACTGAGGAATACCCAGGTCTATGCGGTGAATGGTGTGGGCCGTGGGATCAGGAGTGATGGCGACTATGGCATTCGAGGCCAAAATTTTCTTTTGATTTTTTGGTTGCACCAGGTCTTAGTTGTGACATGTAGGATCTACTTCCCTGAGCTGGGGTCGAACCTCGGCCCTCTACATTGGGAGAGCGGAGTCTTTGCCACTGGAACACCAAGAAGTCCTGTGGCCAAATTTTAAAAAAATTTCTCTGCCAGCCTAACCAATTACATATGAGCCTAATCTGGCTAATCGGGCTTCCCAGGTGGCACTAGTGGTAAAGAACCCCCTGCCAATGCAGGAGACATAAGAGACGTGGATTTGATCGCTGGGTCGGGAAGATCCCTAGAGGAGGGCATGGCAACCCACTCCGGTATTCTTGCCTGGAGAAGCCTACCGACAGAGGAGCCTGGTGGCCTAGAGTCCGCAGGGTTGCCAAGAGTCAGACGCAACTGAAGCAACTTAGCACACTAATCTGGCTAAGAGGTAGCCGTCTGTACCTCTTTGTGGAAGGGGTGGGGATGGGTGTCTGAAAAAGCCTGTTTTTCCTTCTTGGCCAGGATTTCCCCCTTGCACTCCTCCTTTCTTGAATTTTGAAAGATTGCTGTTGTAAAGGGCTTATTTCCAGATTGTGGAGGAGAGCACCTAGGGAGGGACTCTGGGATGGTGGGACAAGTTTCTCAAGGTTGGTTACACGGAAAGTCCCTCTGGTGGTTAACTTGGGAGACAGTAGTTCAGCTCCTTCTGGAGGTAGGACAGGTGGCATCTTAGCCCTGCCCTCACCTAGTGCTTTCGGCTGAAGGATTTCAAAGGATACACACCCGCCTCCCAGCCCGCATCCTCCCTACATCCTGCACAAAACCAGACAAACAGGGCTCAGGGCTCTGATCTGTTCTTTTTATTGTTTTTTTTTTATGAAAGGGTCTCAGATGGCAAGGAAAGATCTGGCTCTCTGGCTTCTAAGCCAATTCCTCAGGGAGCCCCAGGCATCATCGTGAGAAGGATACCCCCTCCTCGCTCCTCTCTGCTCAGCCCTCATTCACCAGGGGAGGGGCTCATGTTCAGACTCCTGGCCTAGAGACAAGCCCTTCCCCATGGAGCTTCTGGCTTATTGTCAAGGTCATCTTGGTTCCTAGAGAGAGAGAGACAGGCTGGCTTGCAAGGCCCTGGCCCAGGGCCAACAGGCCCCTATGGGGATGTGCCTCTTCCTGGTTAGCTCCTCTCCCGACCCTGCTCCCCTCTCTTGGTCATCTGTGTCCATCCTCTGTCACCTTGCTCCAGGCTCCTCCCTTCCTCCTTACTCACAGGGTCCCTTCCTTTTGACACTCCCCCACCCCACCCCAAGCCCTCGATACCTTCCTATTTGTAATCGTTCCTTGGCCCAACCTTTCTAGCCCTCCACTCTCATTTTTGGCCAGCCCCAGCCCCCGCCTCTCCACGCTTCTGTCCGGGCCTTTGGCTCTGACTCCGGCCCGGCCCGGCTCCGTCCGGGACCCCGGGATCCCGAGAGCTGCCAGAGCCTCTGGAGGAGTTGCTGCCGGCTGTGGAACAGGTGCTCGTGCCCTGGCCCCGGGACAGGAAGCTCGGTCGGCTGTAGGGGAGCCAGGCTTCTTCTGCAGCAGGAGACAGAAGGGCAGCTGGACTCAGGAAGGGGGCCGAACAGGGCTGCTTCCCCCTCCTCGTGCCGCCCTGACCGCCACTCCAGCTCTGGAAGAAGAGTGGAGGGCAGACCATCCTGGGGACTGAGAAGCAGCAGCAACCGGCCCAGCCCAAAGCCCTGACATAACACGTGCTCAGAAGCCTGCAGGGAGTGGCCCACGCTCCCCTCACCACGAAGAGCGGGCCTTGGGAAAGGAGGGACAGAGCGCCCAGCCCCCTACTCTGCACCTGGGCTCCATTCCTGGGGAAGGATATGATTTGGGAACTGGAGGAAATTCTGCCCAGAGAAAGCTAGAGAGACAAGTGTCTTTGGCGTTGATGCATGAATCCAGCTGGAGGTCAAGGGTGAGCTGGCTTGAAAATGAGCGCACCCTTGGCACCCTCCGTACACTAGGCTGCCCTCCCAAAGCCCACCCTCTCTGTAGCATGGCCCTCCCTTACCATCTGGGTGGGGGCGCCGCTGGCCCCCAGGGGTGCGGCCTGCACCAGTCTCCTCTCCCCACTGTGCTCCCGCTCCCGTTCCAAGGAGGACATGCTGCCTGCTGCTCTCAGCCCCGAGGCCCAGCTTGCCTCTTCCTCCGGTGGTGGCAGGGGTGGCGGGGGCAGGTCTGGGGAGAGACCTGCTGTCAGCAGGGCCCCTGCTTCTCCTGACCCCAGTCCTTCTCCCACTCCCACTCCCTGGCACTGGGGGCTGTGAAGGAACAGCCTGAGGTTTGGGTTCACTGGCTCCCTCCTCCAGCCTGACCCCACTCCTGTCCCCACCTCCTAGGCTCACGGCCCCCTCACCTCCAGGACTGTGCTCCCGCCTGTAGGGAAAAGCCTTGGGTTTCTTCCCGGATTCGGGCGCGGGGCCCGTGCAACGGAGGAGTCAGCTCTCCAGGCACCAGCCGGGCTCTTCCTGCAGCATTGGGAGATGGGACAGGTGGATAAGAGAAGGGGTCAGGAAAGGGGCTTGAGGGTGAAGGGAAACAAGCTTTCGGGAAGATGCGGAGGTGTGGGGCAAGCTGAGGGGTCTACAGACTCACCGGGGCCACTGCTGGCTGTAGCAGGGACAGGGCTGGGGCTGTGATGGGGGCCAGAGGGGCCAGCACCCAGGCCTGCGGGCCTCCCTTCGTGGCTACTCAGGGTGGGCTGGGAGACACTAAGAGGAGAGCTTGGCCCAAGGGGCACCCTCCTGCAATGAGATGAGACTGCATTTGTTTGCCCAGCAAACACTAAGTGTCTACTCTGTAGCAGGCACTGGGCTAATCAGTCAGCCTACTACTCAGATGAATAAGACACAGCATGTCCCCCACAAAGCTCCCACCCTAGTGCAGGATGAGGAAAGCCATCTCTAAAATGCCCCGGGAAGCTTGCAGGGTTTCTCTGATGGAGAAAGTCTGGAGAGAGTGAGAGACTTTGTCTCCACGTTTCTCCTCAAATCACACTTCCACCCCGATACGGTCTTGAGACCTCCAGATCCCAGATTCATCCATCCATCCATGTGTTCATCCATCCATGCACACACTGAATAGAGATGTACAGAGGGCTATAACATGCAAGGTACTATATACCTCCCTACCTGGGCATCGGGTGGAGATGGGGAAGGTCAGTGGGGGGTTGGGGAGGGTCAGGAGGTGAAGGAGTGAGAGTGGCTGTGGACTGCTGCCCATAGGAAGGTGTGGGAGAGGGGGTTTGTCCTCGGGACGGAGGGACCAAGCACCCCCCCACCGGAGCTGGGCTCTGCCGCATGGCTCCTCTCAGGCATCGGTGGGCACCACTCTCCTGGGTCTGAGCTGGGGGCAAAGAGGCAGGAGGGTAAGGATGACTGAGTAGCTTCATACCCTTCCTTTGACCTTCCGTTGCCCCTTCCCTTCTTCTCCCAGCATCTTTTCCCTCCTTGCCCCGGGCAGGAGGCCCTGGGCTGGCCCTTTGTGTACAGGATCTGCAGGCAGTAAGCATCCTTACCTGCCCTCCAGCTCCTCCTCAGGCCCCTCTAGGCAGCTCAGTTCACAGGAAGGCGGCGGGGGAGGCAGGGCTTCTGGCCAGCTGAGAGAGGGCATCTGTACAGGCTTCCCCAGAAGCTTCACTTTGCCTCCCCTGGCTCCTGAGAACAGGATGGGGGAGCACAAGACTCAGGAAGGAAAGAGGCAGAAGTGAGACACATCAGAAGGAAGTGCTGCACTAGGTCCCAGAGGGGAAGCCTGGAGGATGCTCTTGGGGAGGTGCTGCTCAGGGCTCAAAGCGGGGTGTTGGGAACTGGAGTCATACCACTGTCCCCCTGGCTCCATTCTGGGGGAGCATACGGGCTCCAGGTGCCTGGATCTCCTGAGGGATGTGGGGGAAGCCCCCGTGAAAGGTCTGCAGCTCCTCTCCGGCCGGGTCAATGGTGCTGTAGACAGGACCCTCAGCAGAGGCGGCTGTGCCCGGGCCGTCTGAGCCAGGTAAAGGGAGATCCCTGCTTCTGAGGGGGAGAGAGCGGGAGCCCCAGGGGAGCAGATGGGGCAGAGACAGGAAAATAGAGGATGACAGAAGAATGGAGGGCAAGAGAAGATCCCACTTCTTCCCCATGCCAAGCCAGGGTAAAGTTTGTGTGTGTATTAGTTGCTCAGTTGTGTCCAAATCTTTGGGACCCCATGGACTGTAGCCCATAGGCTCCTCTGTCCATGGACTTCTCCAGGCAAGAACACAGGAGTGGGTATCTATTCCCTTCTCCAGGGGATCTTCCTGACCCAGGATCGAACCCGGGTCTGCTGCATTGCAGGCAGATTCTTTACCGTCTGAGCCACCAGGGAAGCTGGTGATCTTCTTCCCCAACCCCAAGCCGGGGTAAAGATTAAGCACAACTTCTCCCAACTCCCAAGAGCCTCCCAAGGATGGAGCAGCCTCAGAAAGATGGGACGCCCTGGCCTCCTTCAGTTTACCCCAGCAGTGGAGAGGAGAAAGGGTGTGAGGCCTCCTGCTGCTGCCCTCCCCTCCCGGGCGGCAAGCAAACCTCCTTACCATTGTAGTATCTGTCATCCTGGTCAGGATTGCTTGGGCAGCAGCTTCCTCTGGGATCCTGGGCTGAAGGGCTCCGAGATGAGTGAGGCCACGAGTCTGCCAGCCACGGGTAGGGAGCAGGGCCAAGGCCCATTGGTGGCCTGAGGGACAGCAGGTGAACACTGGGGACAGAGAGCCTGCATAGGCCAGCAAAGTAAGGGAGGCAGGGGTAACGGGAGCTGAGGACTGAAGTGGGTGGGAGGAAGGAGAACCTCGGCACCAGGAGGCAGGCAGGTGTGGGGACAGAGGGACTGGTCTCTTGGGGGAGGAGATCATTCTTGGGAGCTGAGCTAAGAGAATTACCTGGAACTGGCAGCCGATAGGCCCTCTGAATGTGGGAATGACACTGGGGAAGGTGAGGGGGAGACTGTGAGAAGTGCCCCTACCTGGGATCTGAACCCTACTCCCCACCCCCGGAGGCAGAGACAGATGTCTTACCTGCAGGTGTGTAGGCAAAGGAGGCTTCCGAAAAGGAACCCGTGGGAGAAAGAAGAGGGGAAAAGGGAAGAAAAGTCAGAAATATCCATATTCCTGTCCACTCCCTGGCTCTGGTCCTAATTACGCCACTCGGGTGGTACCTTGGACCAAGTTCATCGGAATTCCTGAGGCTTTGACTCAGGCATCAGTATTTTTCTAAAGCTCCCCAAGTGATTCCTGCATGTAGCCAAGACAGAACCTTTTATCTAAGAGACCTCAGATCTTTCCAGACTGGCACCATCCCAGGGAGGAGAACTCAAGTCTCCTCCTTTTAGCGGGCCCCCTCCCTTCCGTCCAGACCCCGCTTGATAATTTATCACCTGGGATTGCGGCCACTCTCCCTCTGCCAGCCCCCAGGCTCCAGGAAGTGAGTTTCCCTCCCTCTACCAGACTTGCCCCTTCTCTACTGAAAGTATTAGTCACTCAGTCGTCTCTGACTCTTTATGACCTCATGGACTGTAGCCTGCCAGGCTCTTCTGTCCATGGAATTCTCCAGGCAAAGATACTGGAGTGGGTGGCCATGTCCTCTTCCAAGGCATCTTGCCAACCCTGGGGTCGAACTCACCTCTCTTACATTTCCTGCATCGGCAGGCGGGTTCTTTACCACTAGTGTCACCTGGGAAGCCCACTTCTCTACTGGGGCTGACTGCAAAGCTTGTTCTCCACATACACCAGCAGTCTAAAGGACAAAAATCTCACCCCTCCTTGCAGACTCCGCCCACTTTGGACTTCGCCCCTCCCCCGCCCCCAACCCCTCCCGACAGCTGGCTTCCTCCGTGGGCACTCTGCCTCTGTCCAAGGGGCTGAGCTCCAGTGCAACGATCCTTCCCGTGACCTCCACCTCCCACTCCACCCCCGCCAGCAGCTGAGTCCTTCCTGAAGCACAAGCTGGAATCAAGATTGCTGGGAGAAAAATCTATAACCTGAGATATGTAGGTGACACCACCGTTATGGTAGAAAGTGAAGAGGAGCTAAAGAGCCTCTTGATGAAAGTGAAAGAAGAGAGTGAAAAAGGTGGCTTAAAGCTCAACATTCAGAAAACTAAGATCATGGCATCCGGTCCCATCACTTCATGGCAAATAGATGGGGAAACAGTGGAAACAGTGAGAGACTTTATTTTCTTGGGCTCCAGAATCACTTCAGGTGGTGACTGTAGCCATGAAATAAAAAGACGCTTGCTCCTTGGAAGAAAAGCTATTACCAACCTAGACAGCATATTCAAAAGCAGACACTTGACTTTACCAACAAAGGTCTGTCTAGTCAAAACTATGGTTTTTCCGGGAGTCATGTATGGATGTAAGAGTTGGACTACAAAGAAAGCTGAGCACCGAAGAATTGATGCTTTTGAACTGTGGTGTTGGGAGAAAACTCTTGAGAGTCCCTTGGACTACAAGGAGATCCAACCAGTTAATTCTAAAGGAAATCAGTTCTGAATGTTCGTTGGAAGGCCTGATGTTGAAGCTGAAACACCTGATGCAAAGAACTGACTCATTTGAAAAGACCCTGATGCGGGGAAAGATTGAAGGCAGGACGAGAAGGGGAGGTTAGAGGATGAGATGGTTGGATGGCATCACCGACTCGATGGACATGAGTTTGAGCAAGCTCAGGACAGGGAAGCCGGGCATGCTGCAGTCCATGGGGTCGCAAAGAGTCGGACACGACTGAGCAACTGAATTCTCTTTCCGTTCTCTGCGCCTCCCTTCCTGGGGGAGCGAGATCTCAAGGCTCCCCACCCCCACCCCGAGTCTCCCAGCCGCCGGCACCCCGGGCTGGGTTCTCACCGGTGTAGTGACTGAGCTCCTTGCGCTGCCTCCGGCGCCGGTAGAGGGCACCGCAGAGCCCGAGGAGCAGCGCCCCGCAGGCGGCGCCGCTGCCCGCGAGGAAGGCAGGCTCCCGCAGCACCCTCGCCAGCCGCTCCGCCAGCCCCGGGCCCGCCTCGAGCCCAGGCTCCAGCTCCGGCGGGGACGCTGAGGGGTCAGAGATGTGAGGGGAGAAGAGACACCCCCTACCCCAGGACACCCCTGCTCCACTCCCGAAACCCCAGCTCCTCCCCCGCACCCGCTCCGGACTCACGCAGCTGCACCGACACCGGGGCGCTGGCCACGCCCACGCCCGCGCTGGTGGCCGCCGCGACCTGGGTCCGGTAGAGGAGACCGGGCAGCAGGCCCCGCAGCACCGCCGAGCGCGCCCAGCCCGCCGCGGACCGGTTGAGATGAAAGCGGCTCTCGTTGCCCAGGCACCAGATCTGGGGAGGCCGAGACCCCGGCTTAGACAGTCAGAAGTGGATCTCTGAATGGTGGGAATGACGCCTCGGCCAGGCGTAATTCGCTCGGAGAGAGCACTCTGAAACCTCTCCTCTACCCGGACCTCGTCTCCAGTCCCAAAGCCAGTCCTAGGTTCCCCCACTCCCTGATCCTAACCCTCTCCCTCCACTGCCCAGCCTGCCCACCCAGACCCTTCTCAACCCCTGCACCTGGTATTCCTCGATGACTCCATTTTGCTGCGAGGGGAGCGGAGGTTCCCAGGACACAGTGATACTGCTGTTGCCTTCACCCCCCAAGGCCACGGCCACTCCTGGGGGACCACTGGGGGGCTGGGCCAGGGTGGAGCATGGTGAGAAGGACACAGACAGTCATTGCAAATTGCCCCTCCAGCCCCCAACCTTGCTCACCCTCCCAGTGCTAACCTCTTAGGGAACTGAGAGGTGTGTCTCCCTCCCCCACCCACCCCCACCCCCTTGCCCTCCCCAGGCAAACCTTCCTCCTCCTCTCTCTCTCTCTTCCCTCCTGTCCACCCATCTGCTCTGTGCCCCACTCCCCTTACCCCCTCCTCAGGAATGCTCCTGGTCACCAAAGGGCTTTCAGCCCCCAGCTCCTCCTGGCCTTGAGCTTGCACCTTGACCTGGACCTGGGTCCCTGGGGGAGTCCCCTTAGCACTGTACTTTGCTGGCTTGGGTACGGTAGGTCCAGCACCGACCAGCTTCCCCCATCAGCTCCTGCTACCCTCCAAGACACCCGGAAACCTTGCACCAGCTGTACTGGGCCGTCTACCTGTGGGAGACAGGACAGAGGATGCCAGAGGAGGGGCTGGAGCCAACAAGTCCTCTGTCCCAGCCCCCTCCTTCACTCAGCAGTCTTCCCCAGCCACGCACCTTGCACACTCCCATATGCATTCCCCTATGTCCCCCATCATCATGCCTGCCCTTACGCTCATCCCTGGGCCACACTCACGGTCCAGGACACCTGTAGAGTTCGAGGCCCAAGGACTACAGGCTCTTCCAGACGCACAGCCACTTCCAGCCAGTCCCTGCTGGCCTCTCCATGGGTCCTCCACTGGCCTGGATGGGCTGCTGTCTGTTGACCAAACAGTCCATTCAGCAAGGGCCTCTGGGACAGGGAATCAGGACTGAGGGCATGTGTATGTCCCACCCCTGCCCTGCCCCACAGACCGCTACTTAGTACTTTGGAGCCCATCCCAGGGTCAGGAGATGGCTGGTCAGGGGAAGAGCTTCCAGAGGTGGGCCAGGGTAGCCTGCTTTCTGCATATATTTGTTGTTGTTCAGTTGCTAACTCGCGTCCGACTCTGCTACCCCACGGACTGCAGCAGGCCAGGCTTCCTTGTCCTTCACTATCTCCCAGAGTTAGTTCTCAGATTCGTGTCCATTGTGTTGGTGATGCTATCTAACCATCTCATCCTCTGCCACCCTCTTCTCCCTTTTGCCTTTAATTTTTCCCAGCATCAGGGTCTTTTCCAATGAGTTGGCTCTTTGCAGATTTACATATTTTTTTTTCTTTGTCTGAATGCATGGCATGCAGAATCCTGGTTCCCTGAACGTTGAACCTGTGCCCCTGCAGTGGAAGGAAGCACGAAGTCCTAACCGCTGGACTGCCTGGGGATTCCCTTGCACCTTTAAAGGCCTTGTTCCTCATCTCTCACATGAAGATGTCCTTCCAAGTTTCCTTCTAGTCCTGTTATCTATAAGTAAAGGCTCAGAAGGGAGGAGCTACCAAGATGACTGAATCAATCTCTCTCTGTTTCTCTCTCTTGCCTCTTCTCTTGTTCCCTCAGTGAAAGGGAAGTATGACTCCCTCTTTCAGGCCGGGCCACCAGGACAGAAACTGGAAGCAGGCAGGGGGTGCTCTGCGGGGTTGCACGCCACACCTGTGATCCGGAGATCCAGGCCTTACTCACCCTGGGTGCGGACGGGCTCAGAGACAGGGCTGGGCTCACTGAGGCCCCAGGCTCCCACGGCTCGCACCAGGAATAGGTAGATCGTACTGGGCTGCAGACCGCTGACCGTGTGTGTCTCCAGCTGCACACCATCCGCCACTGTCCGCCACGTGTTACCAGCGGCTTGGCTACAAGAATGAGGTAACAGGGCTTTGCTAGCCCAAGCTGTCTGTTCCCTCTCATCCATTCTCTGTCACCCCCCTCTAACTGCTCCTCAGCTGGGGAGACAGAACTGGTAAACCTCTTCCCACCACAGCCAAGACTTTGCAGACACAGGGGTGCCTCCCGGTCGCTTTCTAGGTTTGCATTGGAAACTTCCTCTGTACCTGAAGGCCTCTATCACATACGAGGTGACTGTGGCCCCAGCCTGTGGGTTGGGCTTCCAGGTCAGAGTAATGCTGTTCTTGGTGATCTCAGTGACCACAGGCTGCGAGGGAGGTCCTGGAGGGGTACTGGGTTCTGCAGGGGGTCTGATGTTGCTCCCCAGTCTTCTGCAGTGAGGAGATAATCTTTGAGTAGAACGATGGGGAAAAATGGCCCCAGTGTAATCTCCTCCTTCCCAGAGGAGCCGTGAGAATGGTGATACTGGAGCCAGGGACAGAGTGGAGCTGACTCTGCTCACTGTTCCCACGGGTACCACTCTGTCCTTCCCCTCCACAGCCACAGCCATGGCCTTTGGAAGATAAAACCAGTTCTGGGGTTTTGGGGGAGGTATTGACCACCTTTGAGGCCAATTGGGAGAAGAGTGCTGGCAAAAAATGAGAGAACAAAGGAAAAACTCACCCCGCCTCCTAAGCCAGCCACTCCAGGAGGCCTCCCCTGTGGAGCTCTTAGCCACACAGCTGTAGAGTCCCATGTGCCCCTCCTGCAGGAGAGGGTGGAGAAACTGGCACACTGGGAGTGAGCAGGGCAGGGCTAAGGGTGGAGGTGGGCACATAGGAGGATGGGGAGGATGCTGTCCGCTCTGCGGCAGTGGTCCCCAGCCCTTTTGGCACCAGGGACCAGTGCCAAAATGGAAGACAATTTTTCCATGAATAGGGGGTAGTTTTGGGATGAGTCTCATAAGGAGCACGCCACCTAGATCCCTCCCATGTGCAGGTCACAGTAGGGTTCACCCTCCTGTGAGAATCTAATGCCAGCCACCGCTGATCTGATAGGAGGCAGAGTGCAGGCGGTTATGTGAGCAGTAAGGATTGGCTGTAAATACAGGTGAAGCTTTGCTTGCTCACCTGCTGCTCACCTCCTGCTGTGGGGCCCAGTTCCTAAGAGGCCCGGACCAGTACCAGTCTATGGCCTGGGGATCGGGGACCCCGGCTCTAGGTGGTCTGAGAGCAGAGGGACAGAGATGGAGTTCAAGTCGCAGCAGGCACTAGAGTGGGGCACACGGACCACACGGCCGTTCTCAGTTACTTGGGCTCCAGGAGTGAGCCTAACCTGCACGCTGGCGATGTACAGGGTACCATTGGCCATTACACTGAGTTGGACGTCATCCCCTTGAAGCCACTGCCCATCCTTCTTCCACTGGACACTAGGCTGGGGATTCCCGCTCACTCTGCATGGCAGCCACACGGAGGAGCCCAGTGCCAGCGTCTGGTTGGCTGGTCCCTGGAGGATGATGGGAGGCAGTCCTTCCAGGGAAGCTAAGAGAGGAAGAACTTGGGCATCTCAGGGGAGGGTCCTGGGTTCAGGCAACCAGCTCCTTGTCCTCGTCTCTGCCCTTTCACTTCCCCTCCCCTGGATATCGGAGGGGCTTCTATAACCATGTGCTCTCTCTGCCTGGGATCAGCCATCCATTAGTGGCTTCTGTACCTGGTTTCCAAACTTCACGGACATGTGCCAGGAACATGCCTCCCCCGTGCAGACATATTACATAGAATTCAAGAAAAACTGACCTCTTTCAGCTATTACCTCCTTCCAGCCCCTATCTCCATGGGCACGTACCTCCTTTTACCTCCAGCAGAGCCTTGGCCAGACGCTGCCGGCCACACTGACAGCCTGGCACACGTAGTAGCCTGCATCCCTGCTCTGCACTTGAGTGATGTTGAGCTGGCCTCTGGGAGAGACTGAGAAGCGCCCCGTGGGCTGAAGCGACTGACTGGGGAATAGCAGAGCCTGGGGACAGAGCAAGCAACAGAGCCTGGTGGCAGCTGCCAGGGAGAACTCTACATTCTCAGCAACCCCAGGATCCAGAGAATTCCTGAGGTTCTAGTTCATAACGCTGTCCCTAGCCAGTTTTGTGACCTGAGGCAAACTAGTTAAGCCTATTCACAACAGTAACAGAGTTTTATTGGATGACTTGGGGGTACACATCTCAGCTCTACTAGTTGGGGGAAATCTGAGCAAGCTAGTTGGGGAAATCTGGGCAACCTTCCTGAGACCCAATTTCCCCAAAATTGACTCTTAGAGGATAGTTATAAGGATTAAATCAAGTAATTGCATAAAACTCTTTCAATAGATTGAGTGAGAAATATTAAGTATGTTCCGCTACTTCCTGGTTCTAACATTTTTTACATTAGATACACAGAAGGTAGGAAAGCAGGTTTGGGTTTCAGGGAAAATGATACCATGCTGAGCCCCCTCTCTGATACCTATTCCCACCCTCTACTACCATCAGCATTTAAAAATATTTATGTAACTGGCTGCACCGGGTCTTAGTTGCACTGTATATCTGTTGCGGCATGTGGGATCTTTACTTGGGGCATGCGAACTCAGTGGAGGCATATGAGATCTAGTTACTTGACCGGACATCAAACCCAGACCCACCGGCATTAGGAGTGCAGAGTCTTAGCCCTTGGACCACTAGGGAAGTCCCTATTATCAGCATTTTTATTCATTTAAGAATATAATTAAAATGTAGTAGTTCACAGTGCTAGAAAAGATATTGAAAAATCGGGGCTGTGGATATGCAATGAGGTGGTGATGGCCTGGTTTTCTAGTGGGGTGAGTTTAATCAGGCTTAAATTTTGTTTTGTGGGCTTCCATGGTAGCTCGGCTGGTAAAGAATCAGCCTGAAATGCGGAGACTCCGGTTCAATTTTGTTTTATGCTGAGTTTCATGCCAAAGCTGCTCATCTCACAACTCTGAGATTTGTGTGAAGGTTAAAGACGGGTGACTGTGAACTCCCCTGGTGGAAGCCTTTTGTAATTAGATGAGCCTGTCACTTTCTACCCTGAGCAGCTTTGGTTACGGAACTCACTTTCCAAAGCAAGATGTTCAAGTCCAGGCCCAGGTGTGGGGAGGAGGAAGGATCTAATAGGATCTGCTACATTCTCAGCATGTGAGTGTGTGCTAAGTCACTCAGTCGTGTCCGACTCTGCGACCCCATGGACTGTAGGCCACCAGGCTCCTCTGTTTACGGGGATTCTCTAAGCAAGAATACTGGAGTGGATAGCTACTACCTTCTCCAGGGGAATCTTCCCTAGCCAGGTATCAAACCCTAGTCTCTTATATCTCCTGCACTGGCTGGCGGGTTCTTTACCACAAGTGCCACCTAGAAAGCCCACATCCTCTGGATAGCCTTGTCCCAAACAGAAAGATTCTCCAAGGAATTCCCATATAGGACTGTTACCTGCCACCTAACTATATTCTCCTTTGTTCCAGGCCTTTAATATTCATTATCTTATTTAATCCTCCCAAATGACCTGCATGGGTTTCTGGGAGGAAGGGTAAGACCGAAGCCCAGAGAGAAGTTTGCAGAATGAGAGAGGAGGGAGGCCGAGACCCAGAGGAGGAGCTGTGGACAGGCCCTGGGAGCTGGCCACCTACTTGACTTCCCTCCTTCTGCCAGAAGATGGCAGGCGGGGGGTTGCCTTTGGTCTCGCACTGGAAAGCCACGCTGTCTCCAGGAGCCGCCATCTGGTCCTGGGGTTGGGTCACCAGCTGGGGTGGGACTGGGAAGGGAGGGAGATAAAGGAGCAGGGAGTCAGGGGCAATAAGGGAGGAACAGGAGAGAAAAGCCTGAGCTTGGCTTAGGGAGGAGCAGATATCTGTCTCCTGCTTGAGCCTGTTTAGCTTTCTCCTCCTTCCTCTCCTCCTAGAAGTCTCGGGGTGTGTGTGCTTAGTTGCTCAGTCATGCCCAAATCTTTGTGACCCCGTGGACTGTAGCCCACCAGGCTCTTCAGTCCATGGGGATTCTCCAGGCAAGAATACTGGAGTCTCAGGGGACCCACTCATATCTCCTGCTCTGTCCTTTCTCCACCTTCTCCACCCCCACCCATCCTCAACCTGCCCTCGTCCCATGCCCACCAAGGCCGGCCCAGGGGACCCCTCACCGTGAACAATGAGGGAGCCGGATGCTTCGGCGCGGCCCACGCTGTTCTCCGCCACACAGGTGTACGTCCCCTCATCTTCAGCACTCACACGCCTGATCTGAAGTCTGTGGTCGCTCTGGATCTCGTACCTGCTCCCCTCCCCACCCCCAGGCTGGGTTGGCCACAACTACAGACCTCTTCTTGCATCCCCCAGGACGGACACCAGAATTAGGGTACGTAAGGACAACGTAGAGCTCTGCAGGGACAGAAGCTGGTACTCATGGACCCATGAATGGAGGTGGGGACTGGTTGGGGCAGGGCCACAGGCTCTGGGAACAGACTGTGTGGTCCAACGAGAGGCATCTACCTTCTTTTCTTTTTCCAGTTTTCTAGGGCTGGGTATGTTCTTGAGCTGATTGGGTCTCCTTACAGGCAGTAGGAGGGGGCTTCTCACCTGCCTGTGGGCAGTTCCCCATCCTCCTTGCGCCAGCGTAGACGAGGAGGAGGATCCCCCTGCACCTCACACGGAAAGTCCACGGGGGCACCAGCCAGGACCACCTGATTGACAGGTCTACGCAGGAAGGAGGGACGCTCTGTGGAGGGTGGGGGAGTGAAGAGTCAGTGGGTCTGCACAGCTACTCACTCCCCGGGCTGCCCACTCCCGTAACTCCCAAACTGCACAGGCCTACCCAGGACCACAAGTTTGGCTGCCCCACTCTCCCGTTCTCCTGCCATGTTGGAGGCCACGCACACATACATCCCTGCATCGCTCTTGAACGTATGTGACATCATCAGCTTCCCTCCACGGATCTGCAGAGTAATCATGGAGACTTGGGTCCTTTATAGCCATGAAAGCCCACTTGTTTATTTGATCCTCCCAGCAAGGCCATGAAGACGACCAGGGAAGTTGGCCCCTTATAGTAGTAGTAGTTGCTCAGTCGTGTCCAACTCTTTGCAACCCCATGGAGCCCGCCAGGCGCCTCTGTCCATAGGATTCTCCAGGCAAGAATACTGGAGTGGGTCCACGGGATCCTCCTGACGTAGGGATTGAACCCTGGTCTCCTGCACTGCAGTCAGATTCTTTACCATCTGAGCCACCAGGGAAGCCCTCTAAGGAATCCTTAAGTGATTTGCCCAAGGTGGGGCTCAGGTGTATCTTTGCTCCTGTAGCCCAGACCACCTCCCACCAGTCCATGGGGGCATCACACCACCACCTTCTTTACACCATCCTACCCATGCTGATTTATCTCCCATTCAGTAGCTGACTCTCAGCCTCTGGTCAACGCCCCAGTTTAAAATCTCTCATTGCTTCCAGGACATCCCCACCCCCACCTCCACCCTTCCAAGATCTTTAGATTCAGACCTTCCTCCTTTGACGCTTGTCCCAGACCTCTAGCCTAGGGGCCTGACCTTCAGGATGTTCCTGGTCAGGGCCTGGCTCCCAGTGAGATCCTCAGCCCTGGTCTCACCCCCTCACCGTGATCCTCCCTCCTCCTCCTTGAGTCTAACACCATCCTTCTTCCAGGACACCGAAGGCTCTGGGTGGCCATGGGGGGCACGCATTCCATTACAGCTGGCTCCCCCACTGCCACCACCGCGTTCCCAGGAGACTGCCGGAAATCATCGCGGAGGACTGGAGAGAGGGAGAAAGAGAGAAAGCCAGAATGAATGACCAGAGGAATAAATAGGGTGTGGGGTGACATAACTGGGTGAGGACCCAGGAAAGGGTTTGGGGTAAGAGCTAGATCACCACCGCAGGCCAGAACTCTTCTCCGGCTTCCTCCTCTGGCCAAGGAGAAGGTTTAAGGGAGGCTGCTGATGGGGTGAGATTGGGACTGGCTTCGGATGGGATTGCCCGCTGCCCTCCCGCCTCCCCGAGGCTCTGGCAGCGACCAGCAGACTCCTACCTGCCACTTCTAAAGAGGCATTTCTACTCGCCGCCGCCCCCAGGTAGTTGCGCGCCACGCAAGTGTAGACACCCTCGTCTGGCCGCGCGCGGCGCCCGTGCACGATGCGCGGGAAGAAGAGGGCGCCGCTGGGCAGCAGCAGGCGGTGGGCGCGCGGGTCCTCGCGCGCCGTGGCCACGCGCGCCCCATTCTTGTACCACTCGATGTTGGGCCGGGGCCGGCCCTCCGCGCGGCAGGGCAGCGTGGCCGGCTCGCCTCGGGAGACCAGCAAGTCTGGCGGCTGCTCCACGATGCGCGGCATCGCGTCCTCCGGCCCGATCCTTGACCCTGAAGTGGGGTGGATAGCGCCGAGCATTCAGACCCGGAGATCAGGGGAGAGCGTGAACCTCCAGAGAGAAAAAGAAGCCGACCCGCCCATCCCTCTCTGGGTGAGGTCGAGTTTTTCCTTCTAGGCATCTGCCCCGCAAGTTCTTAGGCTGGAAAGGAGGTGCCTGAGAACGGACGATCAGCTGAGGCGCAAGCGCCTAGGAAGCCTGAAAACTCCTGCCTCCTCTCTTGCCAAGTTCAACTGCAGAGTGACTGGACCACGGCTTGGCAAGTAGACCGTGACTCTAGCCGACTTTTCAGTCCCCCAGCCGCGCTGGTTCGTGGCTCATCCCTGATCTGTGAAAAGCTCACACTTGGTTGTCCACTGAAATGGAGAGACTGTGGCCCAGCCTGGGGAGCCCCTTAGGAAAGGGAAGAAGCAAAGGATGGGCCGTGGCCTGGGACTGGAAGAGGCCCTTAACCTGGATTCTGTAACTGGGCAGAGTGCCCTTCTCACTGACGCCCCTGATAACCACGTTTCCTGGTCTTTTTAAGTCACAAGAATTGAACACAACTGATGATGGAAGAGTGAGTAACGCTTCTTTTCTAAGAAGGTATAGTTTTCAACAGATCATTCTACAGGTTGATGTAGCCAAGAGAGGCCAAGAATCATTGAGAGAGGAATTCGTCTAACTTTTCTTGGTCATTTAGATTCGTTCACCCGCATGTCTGCTCCTGCCCCTCACTTGGTCTACAGACTTCGGCTCATTTTTCATCTTCAGTTTTGGACCCAGGATCCAGGAGCCGGTTAAACTCAGACACCCCACCCTCGCTTCGTCAAAAATGGATTTGTACCCCGTAGTGGCCAGTAGGCGTCGCTGCCGCCTCGCCTAACCTGGTGTCCTTAAATAACCAAGGACCACTCAACACTTCGGTTCTCTGCCTTCCTGCCCATCCCCACCCTGGCCTTGTTCCAGCAGCACCCACGAGGACCTCTTTGTTTCCAGCCACTGAGTGGTACTGAGTTTCATTTTCAGCCCCGGCTCTCAGAAGTTCTTGCGACGAAGCTGCATGGTTTGCCCCAGCCTGGTGCTATCCTGGGGAGAGTGTATAACCAGTTTGGGACAAGATCAGTTTCCCTCCCACTTAGGGAAGGAAGAAATTTTTCTGGATTTCCGCCATCCTAGATAGAAATCTCTGTTTCTCACTCGTCTCTTCTCTGTCCCATTCCAGTCCCCATTCAGGCAGACCAGACCCTCGCTGGGCAACCCTTTCAGTTCAGTTCAGTCGCTCAGTCGTGTCCTACTCTGCGACCCCATGAATCACAGCACATGTGAGTGGTTAATGCTCAAGAAATGTTATGGAACTGAACAGGGTTGGAATCTCAGATGCCAACACTTCCTAGCTGTAAGAACTAAGGCAAATTATGAACTTCTCTGGGTCAAAATTTCTTTACCTGTATGTGGGAGTTGTGATGGGTTGTCATAAGACCATGGTATATGTAAAGAACTTTGGGAGAAGGCACCAGGAATATGGCTAATTTACCTTTAGTTAAGGGCTCTTTCTCCCTGGCCCACCTTACCTTATCTTGATCTCTGCAGTCTCCACCTGAATCAGACTTTTCCAGGCTCCAATATTCCCTTTCCGCCCTTCACATAACCTCAGATGTAATGGGAATTGTTTGTCAAACTTTACACTGCTTTTGTGACTATTGGGATATTATTCATCCTCTCTGAGTTTGCTTCCTCAGTAGCAAATATGACCAAAATGCACCTCCTTACATTTTCGAGTTTAAAGGAGGCAATGTGTGGCGACAACACTGTAAGAGCGCTGGGGAGCAGAGAGGTTTCCAAAGTGTCTGTGGGGAGGGTTCTGTGCTTAATTCCCCTAGGAACCTAAGAGGGTCAAGAGACTGGGCAATCCCAGATCATTCCTCAATTTCTTCCTCCCTGCTCCCTCTATACATAACACGCCCTTCTCATCGGCTCTTTCCCCTTAATTCCTGTAGACACAGCTGTGGAAGCCCTTTCCCTGGAATTTCTTCCCTGTCATTCCTGGTCTCAGGAGATGCTTCGCAGCAGCTAATGAATAGCTAATGGCCATGCTAATGAGGCTCTGGGGCTCCTCCCCCAGCACCTGGAGCACCCAGCTCACAAACACACTCATTGGCTGGGTCTTCTGGCCACCTTGCAGTCCCCAGCACGGTGCTGATAGATTCGGGTGGATAGAGGCAGACGGATGGAGGCTGTGACCTCCAAAGAGGGATCAACCGCAAAGGTGTTCAGGGAAGCGCGAGTTTCCAATGTGGCCGGCAGGGGCGCCATCGGGCTCTCCCCAAGCCCGCTGCGGTCCCTTCTCGCCGCCGCCCCGCCGCGCTCCGGGATAGCGCGCTGTCTCAGTCATTTATTAATCACCGTAATTAGAGGTAATGACCTCCCCGCCGGCGCTGCCCGCCTGCCGCAGCTCTGCCGGGGTGGGCCTGCGGTGAGTTCTACCTCTGAGGGGCAAACTTGTAAGTTTCCCTGAAACGGTCGCCGCCGCTGTCGTCTTCTGTAGCAAACACATTAAACATCTGGCGTCATCACCCTCGTCCTAACTGAGTTCTTGGAAAACTTAGAGTCCCGAAGGGAAACCTGCGCCCTGGGTGGGTCACCGAGTGGCCTGGCTTAGCCCAGGCCCTCGGGTGACTGCGCCCCCTCCTCTTCCCTCGGCGTCGTGGGTCCGGGCCTCTCATACTCCCGGTTCTTCTCACCTGGGGTGGCCGTGGGCGTCGGTTGGGGAGGTGAGAAGTGGTGTGTCCCCACTAAGATGCGATAAGTCCCAAACTACCCTTCGGTTCCCACCACCCGGGAGGCGCTGGGAAGCGCTGGAGGGCACCGCTTGGTCCCGGACCTTAGGGCAGGAGCGCTTTGGACTTCCCCGTGCGCGCCTCCCTCTCACCTTACCCCCATCCCTGGATCTGAAGTCCCCGCGGGGCAGGGTCTTACCGTTGAGAGAAGGATCTCCGGGGGCAGGAGGCTTTGGTTGAGCGCCGCCACCGAGGAGTTGAAGCCGAAGAGCAGGTCGCTGGAGTTGGAGATGTCCCCGCCCAAGGAGTCCGCGAACAAGTTCATCTGTAGCAGCGTTTTGAGCAGGTAGCGCAGCATGGCGCGCCCAGATGGGGTCCGGGGCTGGGGCTCGGGGCCCAGCCCCTGGGTCTAAGACCCGCGGGCTGGGAGCCGTAAGCCCCTCCACAGCGTCTACGCGCTGCCCCAGCCACGGTGCCGCTCTCCTGCCGGCGCGCCTGGGTACCGTGCGTGCCTCCGCGCGCCCTTAGTCCTTCCTTCTCTCTCCACCCCCAGAGCCGGGGTCCCCTGGGAGCCAAGCGGCAGAAAGCAGGTGCCACGCCGATCACCGCGTAATTAAGGGATTAATCCGCCTCTCTCCGCCGTCCCACCCCTACCCCGACGGCCACTAGCAGGGCCAGAGACTAGAGTCGCCTAGCGCGCGAGTTGGAGTCCCCGCCCCGAGGCCTGCGCCCGGCTCCAGGCATCCCGCGTCGGTTCTGGGCACCGCAGGAGAGTTTCTCAAAGCACCCGAGATGAGGGATGAGACTCTGTCGGAGTCTGCCCCTGTGCTTGACTTCAAAGGAGGAGACCCTTCTCTCTGTTCCCAGCCCTTAGGAAACTGAGGCAAAGCCCCAGATCTCTCTGCTAGCTCTCCAAGTCCTGACTGCCACTTCCTCCCACGTCCCTGGGTTTTGCGGCGGGAGTGCGGGCGGCTGGGGGTTTGGGGGCGGGAGTTGGGGCTGGGTGGAGAGTAATTCCGCGGTGCGTCCACCTCTTTGCCCAGCAGTCGCTGCTTTGTAGCCGAGAGACCCGGAGATGAGACGCTGCGTCTTGCCCCCAGAATTCTTACCGCAGACCTCTTAATCTCGTGGTTCTTGCAGGATACTCCACAGGGATAAAACCTGAGGCGAAAGCCCAGGAAACCCAGGAGCAGCTCACATCTATTTGCTCTGCTCTGACTTATTTTATGCTCTGACTTATTGTTTTACTTTTTGGAGGAGACTGAAGGGGAACTAGGGTGTCCGGGGCTAAGACAAAGAGCAATTTTGTGTTTGTAAAGGCAAGTGCAAGAGAAGAAATGGGGTTGATGGAACTTGCAGGAATCTGTTCAAACTTAATAACGATCCTCCTTGGTAGGAAGGAGGTCACAACAATCCCCACCCACCCCACACACCCGCCCGCTCCCAGCATGCTTCCAACTTTCCTGGAGTTCTTAATACCTGAAAGTTTCCTAGGCTGTAGGTGGTCTTGGGATATCAGGGGAAGAGAGACCAGAGGCATCCTATTAGTTAATATCTGATAGAAGGCCCTGCTGATGGTGGAGTTCCGGCCCTCTATCAGAGGGCTCTATGATGAGATCAGCTTTGGGGTGGCTGCTTCCAAAGTGGGAAAAGGCAGAGGAACAGGTCAAGATCGTGGGGGAGGAGTGGGGTACCACACAGACGTAGACTCCAGACTAAGGTAAGTCAAGAGTTGAGTATTTCAGGCAGGCAGCTCTCAGGTGAACCAGAGACTTAGTCAAGGGGTGAGGGCATGTTCCAAAACATCTCCCTCAATCCTCAGGGCAAATGAAACGAATGTTTGGGTGTCTTCTTATCGCTGCCCCTTCCTTCCCTCCCCACCCCAGCTCTGCCAGGGATGTGAAGTAGCAAGGCCAGAAGCACGAGGTGCGGAGGTGGGGGATGGGGGAGAGAAGGGGTAGCAGAGGAAGGCTGCACCCTGGGAACTGTTCTTTGAGCACCGTGTCTGCCCTTGCTGGACTAGGGATCTGGGCCCGGCCGCATCCCCCACCCCCCACCCCGGCCAGATGACTTAAATCTGAGCCGACCTTGAGGTGGGGTAGGTGGGAAAGGCGCTGGTGACACATTCATTCTAAAGCACTAGATACTAAGAGGCAGGATCGGTCCGGATCCTTGCTCCAGAGCGAAGTTGCATTCAGATAAGAGAAGTGGTAAGGGGAGGGGTAGATTTTTCCTTCAGAAATCAACCCCTTCAGGAATGACAAACCCAGAAGGCCCAAGCCTGTATTTGCCTATGAGAAGACCTCACACTCCGGACCTGTCTGCTGGTTGTCCAGGAGAAATCGGACCACTTGCTCTGCTTTGATGCTTCAGGAGTCCTCTGCTCCCCCTCCTGTGGACCCAGCCGGGTCACCTGGGTTCCATCACACCAGAGGCTGAGCTGGGACAGGAATCCAGCCTCCTGGCTCCGGGGTGGGGAGGGCTGCAGCAGACAGGAATCCGCATCCTGCCATGTGGCTCCTGCCCCATCCTAATCCCCTGATTTGCTCCCGGTCGGCCTCTCAGCAAACACAGGGCCTGCCAGCGTCTGGGGGCTTGTCACCCTGTTAGCGGATTTGTTCCTGGAGACAGCGCAGTTAATTGGCCCTTTATGTGGGGATCAGGGCTATTTGCTCAGGGTTCCCTGAGCGGAGGCTGCAACTTAGCCCATGGGCAAGGCTGCCTCCTAATGCCTGGCATCCTAGGTGTGGAGGCTGGACAAAGTGGGGCCACTCTCTTCCTTTCTCAGACTCTCCCAGCTCTCTTCTGTACCTCACCTCTTCCCCATACCCTTTTGTTCTTGTTTCTCTCTGCTCTTTTCTTCCTGTACTTCTTTGTATCTCTAGAATACGCTCTCTTTGAATCAGCTCAACTGAATACCAAGAGGGTGCAGTACTCAGCTGGGGTGTACTGAAGAATAAATACCTCCCAACTGCAGCCTAAGTCCCAGCCCCTCCAGGCAGGGCCCCTGGAGCCCTGGACTTAGTGGAGGGGTGGGGCAGAGGCTGGGCAGAAAAAGCCCAGCCTCCATTTCTTAAGGTCAGACGGACAGGCTTGACAGTAGCCTTGCACCATTTTTTCCTTTCTTTTTTTTTTGGCCACCCTTCATGGTACATGGGATCACAGTTCCCTGACCATCAGATCGAACCTTGGCCCCTGGAGTGGGAGCTCAGAGTCTTAACCACTTGACCACCAGCCAAGTCTCTGCCCTGTGCCTTTTCAAGTCCAGCTGTTCCCACAGGCAGTTCTGGAAGGAGTTTGCCTTTTCTCTATCTCCTCACTGCCTGTGCCCCACCACCTGGCCCAGTACACAACCAATACGACTCTGGCTTCTACCTCTTTTCTTAGAGAGAGTAGGTAACTCACTGCATCTGTCTGTTTCCTAACTTATAACACATGGGCACTGGGACAGCATCTAAAGTGCTCCAAAAGTTTGCAAAAAGAAGAGAGAGTGGCAAGAGGCAGGGAGGGTGGGGACAGGAGAGACTGTGGAGAGAGAGGGTAAGTTTCCTCTGATGGGTTATGGCATCTGGTGGGAAGAAATTCGTGTCTGGAGCAGGAGTGCATGGGCGTGGCTGTGGGTGTCCTTGGAGAGAACAGCTACCCCAGGCCAACTTCCTTGGCCTCGTGCCATCACATGAGGCCAGAGAATGTAGCTGGGGGTTTTTAGCGACAGAGCTGGGGGCTGCATGGGAAGCTTCTTGGAGGTTCAAAGCCTGAATGCCAGCTGGTCGTGGATGAGCTGCTGGCATGTAATTGCCTCTCTCACACTGATTACTGCCCCTGCCTCCCTCTCTCCAGTACACACACACACACACATGCCCAGTCCATTTACATTCCCCCAAAGCCTGTAGCCCCCCATCACTCTCTCTGTCTGGATCCCTTCCCAGGGCACTGATACACATTGAGCATATGTGTGTGTTTTGGTTGGGGGAGGGAGGACAAGGGTTGAACATCTGTCCCCCACCCCTACCAGGCTATGCATGTGAATGGCCCAGCAGGCTTGCTGGCTTCAGAGCAGTGATGCCAGGGGGCAGTGACCCAGCCGGCAGGGGCCAGAGGGCCAAACAGGAGGGGGATCAGAGAGCAAAGAACAGGCCCCTGGCTGGAAAGCAGACAGCAGGAGCCTTCCGCAGCAGGAGCTAGGGTCTGTTGGCTCAGCCCCTGGAGCTGCTGAGATAATAGGCCAGGGCCCCTGTCCTAGAACGCTCCCACCCCCACCCCCGGGAGGAGCCTGAAGGGAGTTTACTGTGCAACACATACCACCAGGTCTGGAAATCTGGAGGTAACAGGGTAGAAATGTCCACATCCCAGTGCAGGTGAAACAAAGGCTAGGAAGAACAAGAGCTTTCCTGGTTCCTGTTATTAAACTTGGTACAGAGCATGCACCCCATAAATATTTGTTTAGTGACTAAATCCAATAAACAAATATTTATTTAGTTAGTACTCATAACAACTGCCCCTTCAGAACCCACTAACCTTCTCTCTCTTCCTCCCATTCACTCTCATTCTCCTTCTCTCCCCTCGCCCCTCTCTCTCTCTCATTTTCCTAGGGCTGGTATAACAGGAAACCACAAACTGAAACTAAAAGTCACTCGTGAAACTAAAAGTCACTTCCGACTATTTGCAACCCCATGGACTTGTAGCACACCAGGATTCTCTGTCCATGGGATTCTCCAGGCCAGAATACTGAAGTGGGTAGCCATTTCCTTCTTCAGGGGACCTTCCTGACCTAGGGATCGAACCTGGGTCTCCTGCATTGCAAGCAGATTCTTTACCAGATGTCTGAGCCACCTAGGAAGCCCCAGGTAGACTACAGCAACACAAATTTATTCTCTTTTGCAGGCTGCAAGTCTGAGCGCAAGGGCTGTGCTCTTTCTGAAGGCTCTTAGGAAGATCTTTCTTGTCTCTTCTAGCTCTGATAGTTGCAGGTAGTCACTGGCATTCTTCAGTTTGCTTATGCATCACTCCAGCCCCTTCCTTTTTCTTCACATGGCATTCTTCCCTGCGTGTATATGTCTCAGGACACCAGTCACTAGATTAGAGCCCAACCCAATCCACTGTGACCACTTCTTAACCACTGCAAAGTCCTATTTCCAAGTAAGGTCACGTTCTGAAATTTAACCTAATACACCTTCTTTTTCTGTTTTTTTTTTTTTTCCAATAGTAACCCACTCCAGTATTCTTGCCTGGGAAACCCCATGGCAGAGGAGCATGGCAGGTTACAGTCCATGGGGTCACAAAGAGTTGGACACAACTGAGCAACTAACACTTTCACTTTTCCCACTCTATTATTCCTGATACTCTCCCAGGGACCCTATTTTGCTACTTTAAAATATCAGTTGAGTCGCTCAGTTGTGTCCAACTCTACATCTCCATGGACTGCCACGTGCCAGGCTTCCATGTCCATCACCAACTCCCGGAGCTTGCTCAAACTCATCGCTGTTCATAGAGTCAGTGATGCCATCCAACTATCTCATCCTCTGTCGTCCCCTTCTCCTCCCGCCTTCAATCTTTTCCAGCATCAGGGTCTTTTCAAATGAGTCAGCTCTTCGCATCATGTGGCCAAAATATTGGAGTTTCAGCTTCAGCATCAGTCCTTCCAATGAATATTCAGGACTGATTTCCTTTAGGATGGACTGGTTTGATCTCCTTGCAGACCAAGGGACTCTCAAGAGTCTTCTCTAACACCATAGTTCAAAAGCATCAGTTCTTTGGTGCTCAGCTTTCTTTACAGTCCAACTCTCACATCCATACATGACTACTGGAAAAACCATAGCTTTGATTAGATGGACCTTTGTCAGCAAAGTAACGTCTTTGCTTTTTAATATGCTGTCTAGGTTGGTCATACCTTTTCTTTCAAGCAGCAAGCGTCTTTTAATTTCATGGCTGCAGTCACCATCTGCAGTGATTTTGGAGCCCAAGAAAATAAAGTCTCTCACTGTTTCCATCGTTTCCCCATCTATTTGCCATGAAGTGATGGGACCAGATGCCATGATCTTAGTTTTCTGAATGTTGAGTTTTAAGCCAACTTTTTCACTCTCCTCTTTCACTTTCATCAAGAGGCTCTTTAGTTCTTCTTCGCTTTCTGTCATAAGCGTGGTGTTATCTGCATATCTGAGGTTATTGATTTCTCCTGACAATCTTGATTCCAGCTTGTGTTTCATCCAGCCTGGCATTTCGCATGATGTACTCTGCATATAAGTTAAATCAGCAGGATGACAATATTCCTTTCTCAATTTGGAACTAGTCTGTTGTTCCGTGTCCCGTTCTAACTGTTGCTTCTTGACTTGCATAGATTTCTCAGGAGGCAGGTCAGGTGGTCTGGTATTCCTGTCTCTTTCAGAATTTTCCACAGTTTGTTGTGGTCCACACAGTCAAAGGCTTTGGCGTAGTCAATAAAGCAGATTTTTTTTTTCTGGAACTCTCTTTTTTCGATAATCCAACAGATGTTGGCAATTTGATCTCTGGTTCCTTTGGCTTTTCTAAATCCAGCTTGAACATCTGGAAGTTCACGGTTCACATACTGTTGAAGCCTGGCTTGGAGAATTTTGAGCATTACTTTGCTAGCGTGTGAGATAAGTGCAATTGTGCGGTAGTTTAAACATTCTTTGGCATTGCCTTTCTTTGTGATTGGAAAGAAAACTGACCTTTTCCAGTCCTGTGGCCACTGCTGAGTTTTCCAAATTTGCTCCATATTGAGTGCAGCACTTTCACAGCATCATCTGTTAGGATTTGAAATAGCTCAACTGGAATTCCATCACCTCCACTAGCTTTGTCCTCCTCACTCCATACCTCTGGCCATCTACATCCCACCACCAAGCAGCCTTTTTCCTTTCACGGGTGGTGCTGTCTCTACTTCTGTGCCTTAGCTCTCGCCATTCTCCATTTCCTCTTCCTGAAACCATCTCCTCTCTGTTCTTTGCTGGTAGGACTCCTTTCATCTGGCAATCCAGCTTCCATCACCTAAAATTAGTAAAGCCCTCCCTGACTCTCCCAGACCACTTGGTTTATTCCCCTACTGACTAACTGAACATGTGATGTTTTAATTATTTGCTGACATAACTGTCTTCCCCTGAACTCCAACGTCCCCTTCGAGAGCTGGAGCTACATCTTACTCACCCTTGAACCCTGGGTGCCTAACATAATGTGTAGTGTAGCATTTATTATGAACTTACAATTGCCAGGTCTGTTCTACGTACTTTATTCATATAATTCTCCTATTAACTCAATAAATAGATTCTGTCGTTACCCTCATTTTACAGACAGGGAGACGTAGACACTGATTCAGTTAAGTTTGCCTGAAGTTACTTAGGTGGCTACTAAATGGATGATCCAGAATTTAAACTCAGGCTGTTCCTACACCTGTGTGATTGGTACACTACCTCTCTGTGAAAGACCTGCATCTGAGGATAGCGAAGGAAGACTCCCCTGCTCCCTACCCCCACGTGTTTATGTATAATTCATAATTCTAGTAACAGAATGACCTCTACAATCACATCACTAAGTATAATCCACTAAGACTTCCAGATCTTTTTCTACTATTCTGTTTTTAGTTCTGAAATCCCTTAGTCCCTGGTATCTATCAGTTTTAAACGTACTGTTCTTTGTGTTTGCACATTTCTATAATTCCTGGAACTTTCACAGTTTCAGGGAAGTCAGAAATGGACTATGTTCTTTATCATTATCTGTCTTAATTTCCCAGTCTCAGCCTTTCTCTGTCTCTCTCTCTGCTTCTCCCTATCCCGCTGTCCCTCTGCGGGTGTGTGTGTCTACGTGAGCATAAAATGCACAAAGAAAGAGACCAATTAAGATCTTCAGATCCCCTGCCTCCAAGAAAGGGAGTCTCATTTTTCAATTAAAGAGGACTATTCCCTGGCCTCTGATGATTTACATTCAGAGGGAAATGCTTTTGCGTTAAATACATGAGAAAGGCTTTCCACTTCACATCACTGGGTCTTTAGTCTCTGTGTTCCTTGGGTTGCTACCTGTGTTCATAGATTTCTTCGTATTCATTGTGAATAACAGACAGATTTCCCATGTCTTCGGGGGTCCCTCTGCCCTGGACTCCTACCTGCCACTGCTCTCCATTGATTTTTGGCTTCCTACACCAGAAGAGCCTCTGTTTTACCGACATATCCTGAAGCTCAGTTTCTTGGAATGAAGATGACTCCAAGATCTTTCTTGGCTTCCATGGTAAAGCCACGGAATAGCCAGCATCATTGTGACCTCATTCCCCATTTACACATGCAGAGAAGTCACCATTCTGACAAGTCAGAGGACTCCAGTCTTCCTTTTCTCTGTCCTCTCCTTTACCAGGGCTTTTCTTCCATCTCTCTCTCTCCTTCCATCTTCCCTACCCCCATCCTGCTGCCTGTTTATTTTTAAAGCCTTACCTCCTAGTCCTGATTGCAAGGCTTATACATATTCAACGTTTCCTAGAAGCAGTCTCTGAGTGCTATTTCACTATTCAGTGTCGTTAACCCATCCAATCAGAAATGGAGCTAGACTTTCCTCAGGGTCGCTTCCCTCCACCCCCTTGAGCCTGCACTACCAGCATGGGGGCCTTATTTTCCGCTCCAAGGTCTTCATCATAAAGGGACGACCCACTGTGGCTTTGGAGCCCTTTATGGATTCCAGCCTTGACGGGTGCTGAGACCCCCATCTCTAAATGTGAGAATTTCCAAATAGTCCCTCACAAGATGGTTCAGTTATTCCAGAGCAATAATCCTGGCATTTAAGGAGGAGAAGGAAAGATAGGTCTGGAGTTATAATCCAGGTAGAAAAACTGTAAGCCCAGAGCCTGGTGCAGAGAAGACATTCAGTAAATATTTTAGTTGTGTTGAGTGATTTCTATGCATATGAAAAAAGTGGAAAGAAAACTAAACCAAACTACAAACAAGGATTGGTTGGGAACGAGGGAACACAAGCAATTTTTCATCTTTGTTTCATTTAAAAATATTTTGAAAAAAATATTTTGTTAATAATAGAAAATATGAAATTGTCATTTAAAGTTATTTTTATATAATTTTATTATTTTTATCTTTGGCTGTGCCGAGTCTTCCTTGCTGCGCAGGCGTTTCTCTCATTACAGCAAGCGGGAGCTACTCTCTAGTTGCGGTGCTCCGGCCTCTCATCGCGGCAGCTTCTCTAGTTGCAGAGCCTGGGCTACAGCAGCTGCTGTAGTTTTGGCTTGCTGGCTTAGTTGCTCCGAGGCATGTGGGATCTTCCCAGATCAGGGATTGAACTCATGTCTCCTGCATTGGCAGGCAGATTCTTTACCACTGAGTCATCAGGGCAGCCCTGAAATTGTAATTTTTAAAAATCTTTATTTTTTGGTCACACCCACGCAGCATGTTGGATCTTAGTTCCCTGACCGGGGATCAAACCTGCCGCCCTGCCTTAGGAGTGTGGAGTCTTAACCACTGGAACTACCAGAGAAGTCCCATAAAATTGTCATTTTAAAGGATTTAGTGACCAAACCCAGGCAGCGGCCAATCTCTTCTTACCTGCACTGGTTTGGAGAAAGGCTCAGTAAACCCACAGCTCTTTCTATTGGAGGGAAGAGAGATGTGGGAACAGGAAGCAAGTGCAGGGAGTCAGAGAATGGTAGGTCCCTTTGCAAAGAGCCTCCCTAAACCTTTCTGCTCATCCAGGCATGGCTTGAATCCTTCCAACAACAGGGAGCTCAAAACCTGATGGGAGGGGTTTCCCTGGTGGTCCAGTGGTTAAGAATCTGCCTTGTAATGCAGGGGACACCCGTTTGATTCCTGACCTGGGAAGATCTCAGACGCTGCAGATTAACTGAGCCTATGCGCCACACCCAGTGAGCCTGCGCTCTGAAGCCTGCGCATGTCAACTACCGAGCCCGTGCACCACAGCCCCTGAAGCCAGCACGCGCTAGAGCCTGTGCTCCTCTGCAGGAGAAGTCACCGCAGTGAGAAGCCCATGCACCACACCTGGAGGAAGCCTGCAAGCAGCAGTGAAGACCCAGCACAGCCCGCAATACAGAGATGCAATACTAAGAAAACACCACCACCTGATGGGATGCCGAGGCCAGACAGGCGGCTCCAACAGAGAGAAGGGCTCTGGCCCGTGGACGCCTGCCTCATCTTTCGGCGCTGGGTTCTAGCTCAGGCTCTACCTAAAGAATGGGTTGGGAAGTGGGCAGGAAGAGAAGTGAAGTGAGGTGAAAGTCGCTCAGTCGTCTCCGACTCTTTGTGACCTCTTGGAATTCTCCAGGCCAGAATACTGGAGTGGGTAGACTTTCCCTTCTCCAGGGGATCTTCCTGACCCAAGGATCGAACCTAGGTGTCCTGCATTGCAGGCGGATTCTTTACCAGCTGAGCCACAAGGGCAGCCCAGGGTAAGAAGAAAAGTTGAACTGAAAAACAGAGATTTAAGGAATTAAGGAAAAGAAAATACCTCGATAAGATGCCAACGTTAGCTGAGTCAAGTTCATCTTTTAACACTGTCTTGAGCTGTCTTTGCCCAGGACCCACACGGGGACTTAGGTTGGCAGAAGTTGGGGATGGGGTGGGCAGCAATGACTCTTGCCAGTGTCCAACATAACAGCTTTTCAGCGCAGCTTAGAGGGAGACGGAAGCGGGGAATATTCCACAGGGCTATTTCAGAAGGCCAGGGCAGCTGTCAGAGGAAGCTGCAGAAGTGTGTGTGTGTGTGTGTGTGTGTGTGTGTGTGTGTGAGGGGAGGGTCGGTGTGGGGACAGGGCTCATGTGTTTGGGGCTCTATTAACTAACTCCCTCCCATCCATCACAGCCCCCTCCCAGGCCGCTGCAGCCCTGGCAGCTGGGTTACCCGGGGAGGCTGGGCTGAGGGTCCCTAAAGGGAGCCAGGCTTCAGGCACAGCAGCGGAGACACATGTGTGCCTGGTCAGGTCTGGGCTGGCGCCTCATTGAGAAGGGGGCTCTCCAAGCTGGGCTTCATTAGGGCAGTGGCACAATAGGGGAGGGGGTGCAGGGGGCTGGGCTGACAGCCAATTACTTGCTCGTCTGCATTATGGATTAACCCATCTGGGTCTGGGAGATTGGCTCTGAAAGGGGCACAAAAGGGGGGCGTGACCACAATCACACACCGAATTATCCAGTCTGAGCGCAATTGTCCACCAACAAACGGGGCCTCAGGATGGGTGACCCCCTTGGGTTCTCTCCGTCCCCCACCCTGAGCCCCACAGGAAAAGTCAGAGATAAACTGCCGGCTGGTTAAAAGGCAGGATCTGGCATGAGGAGGAACAAGGATGCCCTTCCTGAGAAGGAGGGGATTTAGAGGAGACAGGCCGGGTTTGAGGTTAAGCCAGAGAAGTCAGAAGCCAAACAAAAGTTCTCCAAACAGACTTGATAATTTCAGTCCTCCACTTCAGAGACAAAGGATGACGTAAGGAACTTGCCCATCTGAAATACCGGAAAGAATCAGAGAGCTGAGGGCCTTAACCAAGTGTAGGGGAAAAGACAGAGGGACTCTCAGAGTTGAGGCGTCTCAATCTCACCCATCTTCCTTTCTGAGGCTAATTGATTCCAGACATGAATAAGGGGCTCTCGGATGGGGTCTTGGAGGACCCCTCCCCTGCTCTGGCATCTCTGATGCTCTCCCAGTGGGAGTGCCCTGCACCCCCCCCCATACCTCCTTCTCTAGGAATAAGCCCACCAAGCAGGGTAATGGAGGGAAATGTGGGAGGGGGCGGCAGGCAGGGGGGGCTCTCTACTCTGGCTAATCCCCTCATTACCATCTCATAATCAGAACCACGCTTTCAATGTAAATGGGGATGTTAAATATTGGTTTCTCTAGACACAAGCTCCTTTGGAAAAAATTATTGATGCTCCTTCTTTTGCCAGTTCTGGCTGGCTCCCACAGTGAGGGGGTGGGTGGTGGCAGAGAGTGTTAGTGAGGGCTGGGGGCTTCAGAGTCTGGTTGATGGGGAAGGTGAAGGTGTCTGATGAGCAGGGGTGGAATGATTTGGTTTTTGTTGATCTGGGCAGCCTCCATTTTCCTGATTTGGCAGAAGAAACTCACCAGGAGGAAACTGGCTCATTTTGAATTCATCAAGACTTTGTTGGGGCTGATTGGCTTCTGGTCTCCAATCACACTGGACTGGAGATCAATATGGAGTTGTAGATCCCAAAGTCAGATTACTGGGGGAACAGGGGTGTAGTCATTGGCCAGTTTAGGCACCTTGCCCTTTGCCCATTGCTAGAAACCCCTGGCAAACCCCTGGGCAGTGACCTGGACTCCCCTTCCAGCCATTTCTAGATTCAAAGCACAACGTAAGGTGACAATGACTTTTCACATGCAAAGGTTCATGCTTGTCCCTTTACAAGCAGTCCTGTGAAACAGCTATGGCTGTCATCATCCCAACTGGCAGATGAAACTCGGGGTCATCAGGTGACTTACCAAGGCCCACATGGCTGCACAATGGCAGATTCATATTGGAGCATGGTTCTTCCAGGTCCAAACTCAGCCCCATCCCCTTGTGCCATGCTCTAGCCTTTAAAATCAAGACAACTATTCCTGTGCCACTTGTGGGGACACAGAGAGCATTTGGTGTGTCTGCAGTCTGACCATAGAGGTATGAGCATTGAGAGGTGGGTATGGGGGCTCTGGGCTTCCCAGGTGGCTCAGTGATAAAGAATTTGCCTGCTCGTGCTGGAGAGGCAGGAGAAGGGGGTTCTATCCCTGGGTTGAGAAGATCCCCTGGAGAAGGAAATGGTAACCCACTCCAGTATTCACCCACCTGGAGAATTCCATGGACAGAGGAGCCTGGTGGGCTCTTTGCAGAGTCTAACACGACTGCATGACTGAGCACGCACGCACTCATGGGGGCTCTGCCACTGCAGTTAGGACACGACGCTGCAGACGCTGGCAAGGCCACACACCCCCTGCTCTCTTTCTGGTTGGGCGCTCCATCCCTCATGGATTTGTCTCTCTCCTGGGTCCAAAACTAAGTGTGAAAAGAATAATGGCAACAACAGGGGCTTCTTCTCCCATTTGCTTAGATTTTACAGTTCACAGATCTTTTCCTCATGTTATGTGGTTAGACCCTCACATCTGCCTTCAAACTAGCACTGGTGCTTGATGCTAAGGACCTGGGCTCCGTAATCACATGGTATGTTCACTTCCCAGCAGCACTTAGTATCTGGGTGGCCTTGGGCAAGTCACCTCAGTTTTCCCGCCCCCATTGTCCTTCTCCATGGAGTAAAGATGGTAAGAACAGACCTGCCTCCTAGCGTTTGGGGGAGCAATAAAGATCATATATGCCATGTGTTTCACCACCTGCTTGACTGAGCTGCTAACTTGTTTCTTCCCACCTAAAGCAGCAGGAATGCGCCTTCAGCGCATTCCTCTTTAACAACCATGTTCCTATTCTACACATTTCTCTTCCCCAAAGTAGCATCTTTCTTCCTTATTGTAAAGCTGTATTGGAAAGAAACAGACCCACAGACATAGAGAACAGACTTGAGCTTGCCAAGGGGGAGAAGATATGGGGGAGGGACAGATTGGGAGTTTGAGATTAGCAGAGGCAAACTATCACACATTGGATGGATAAACGAAGTCCTACTGCGTAGCACAGGGGACTATATTCCATATCCTGTGATAAACTGTAATGGAAAAGAACATGAAAAATAATGTATATATGTAGAGCCATACATCAGCTTTTGCTGTACAACATAAGCTAACACAACATTTTAAATCAAATATACTTGAATAAAATAAATTTAAAAAAATTATATACACCAGATGCTTACAGGAGTGTGTCTGGTACATACTATTAATAAGATCTCAATCAACTTGGACTGCAAGGAGATCCAACCAGTCCATTCTGAAGGAGATCAGCCCTCGGGTTTCTTTGGAGGGAATGATGCTGAAGCTGAAACTCCAGTACTTTGGCCACCTCATGCGAAGAGTTGACTCATTTGAAAAGACTCTGATGCTGGGAGGAATTGGGGGCAGGAGGAGAAGGGGAGGACAGAGGATGAGATGGCTGGATGGCATCACCGACTCGATGGACATGAGTGTGGGTGAACTCCGGGAGTTGGTGATGGACAGGGAGGCCTGGCATGCTACGATTCGTGGGGTCGCAAAGAGTCGGACACGGCTGAGCGACTGAACGGAATTGAACTGAAGGAGTATGATCCCACTTTATAGATGCAGAAACAGAGGCTCACCGGACTAAGGAACTTGTCTACTGGTTACTCAGTTGGTAAGGGCGGAGCTGGTTCTTAATTCGGTCCGGAAGGAAACCTGCCGGTGGTCTGGGACTCCCGCCAGACAATGAAAAGGACGGTGTCCTGAGGTCCTTTGTTGGGTTTTATGCAGGAAGGGCAGTTTCCCTCTCAGTTTAGCGAGGCTGGGCACACGCGAAGGAAGGAGAAACGAGTTCTCCAGGGCAGCGACCCCTCCTTTTTCCCAGAGGAGCGAGTGGAGCCTGGGGCACCGCGTGGCTCGCGCTGCGCCTCCCCTGAAAAGAGGGGGTGGGAGATGCCTTCGGAAGCCCCCTCCTCCCTAGGGCCTCAGACGGCTTCCGCTGCTCGGCTCCCTCCGTTTAGCTTTCTTCTCATTAACTCCCCGGCCTCATTAATCAGTCTGGATGAAATGCGCCCCCGGGAACACTGCCCGCCCGCTCCGGCCGTTTGGCGCTTTAATTATCCTCCCAGCGGGATGAGGCAGGGTGGGCGACGACCGTGTGGGCACACACACACAGACACACACAGACGCACACAGACACACACACCCTCCTCAGGTCCAGGACTACCGTGTGGGTACACAAACACACACACACACACACACACACACACACACACACACACACACCCTCCTTAGGTCCAGGACTCCGCTGCCTCAGCTCCAGGCCACTCTAGCCTCTACTTAGCATCTGTCAGGTTACTATCATATAGTGTCATCTGCATCCAGCCCCCTCCAAGGAGAAGGGGGAACTTCCTTCTGTCCAAAAAAGTCCACAAAGCGTCATCTCTCTGATACAATTTCATTCACTAACCAAACTCTTGCTGACCTGCCTACTGTGTGCTGTGCTTTAGTGTTGGAGGTACAGACAGAACACCGGTGAGGCCTCAGGAAGTGCCACATCCTCCAGGTGGCAGACAAGTGGAAGGAAAACCGACCTAGCTTGAAAAAGAAAATACAAGAACAAAAAACCCACACAGGGGGCCACAGAAGTGCAGAGCAGGACAGTCAATGGAGCCAGGGCCTGCCCAAAGCAGGTTTCCAAAAAGACCAAAGCTTGAAGGGAGACTTAAAAAAATTTTTTTTTTTTAATTTTGTATTGGCATATGGTGGCTCAGATGGTAAAGAATCTGCCTGTAATACAGGAGCCCCAGGTTTGTTACCTGGGTTGGGAAGATCCCCTGGAGTAGGAAATGGCTACCCCTCCAGTATTCTTGCCTGGAGAATCCCATGAACAGAGTCTGGCAGGCCCATGGGGTAGCAAAGAGTCGGGACACTGAGCGACTAACACTTTCATAGCTGATTAACAATGTTGTGATAGCTTCAGGTGAACAGAGAGCAAAGGGATTCAGCCATACATATCCATGTATCCATTCTCCCTCCAAATCCCCTCCCATCCAGGCTGCCACATGATCTTGAGCAGAATTCCCTGTGCTCTACAGTAGGTCCTTATTGGTTATCCATTTTAAATATAGCAGTGTGTCCATGTCCATCCCAACTTGAAGGGAGACTTTTTTTCTAATGATTTTGTTATCCTTAACTTGTTTATTTTTATTGTTTGGTCATGCTGTGGGGCAGGTGGAATCTTATCCACTGAATCTGCACCCCCTGCATTGGAAGCATGGACTCTTAACCACTGAACTGCCAGGGAACCCGCTTGAAGGGAGACAAACTACAAATGAGAGTTAGCTGGGGGAAGGAATGGGTGCTTAAAGAAGCAAATAGAAAACACAGAGGACAAAATATACATAGCACTGTATGTGCAAAGTCCTGTGGGTAATTCCCTCTGGCCAGAGGATGGGCTCGTGACAAGGGAACAGCATGTGGTAAGACACAGCTCATGGGGAGCCTTGTATGGTGTGCAGAGGAGGCTGGCTTATATCTAACCTGAAGGCAATGAGAAGTTACTGACAGATCTTTAAGCCAGAGAGTGACATGATTAGATTTATGGTTTGGAACATCCTCTTTTTGATGAGGAGGTCGAATTGGAGGAGACAGGAATGGAGGCAGGAAGGCTAATTAGCAGGCTAGGTGACTGACTGGGTGTGGGAGGCCAGAAAGAGAGAGAAAGATTTGGAATAGTATCAAGTTTCCTCTGCAAAGTGTTTTGAGAATTGGGAGGGAGGTTGTCTTGAGGTATTTCAAGGTCTCTGACTCAGCTCAAGTGAAAGGTAAGGCAGAGAATTCCCTGGTGGTCCAATGGTTGAGATTTCACCTTCCATGTAGCAGGTGTGGGTTCTCTGGTCAGGGAGCTAAGATGCCACATGCCTTGTAGCCAAAACGTAAAACAGAAGCAATATTGCTGTTGTTTAGTTGCTAAGTTCTGTCTGACTCTTTTCATCCTCATGAACTGCAGCAGCCAGGCTTCCCTGTCCTTCACTATCTCCCAGATTTTACTCAAACTCATGTCCATTGAGTCAGTGGTGCTAGCTAACCATCTCATCCTCTGGCACCTGCTTCTCCTTTTGCCTTTGATCTTTCCCAACATCAGGGCCAGGAGACTTGTCTTCTCCTCCTAGGTAGCTAAATTACTTCACCAGCTGTCTCATCTGTTAGATAAAATACAGATTGAATCTGATTTACAAACCCACACCCGGAGTATCCAGGCAGGTAACAGAAGAGATCTGAGCAGATCAGGAGAAGAACAAGTGTCCACTAAGTCTGGATGGGAGGGGAGTTTGGCAGAGAATGGATACATGCCCTTCAGCCACAGACTAGCCATGTTGGGAAAGGGCTCAGGATTGCCATATCATCTTCAGGAGAAGACAGAGCTTGTTATTTTTATTATGGTGTCTCCTAATTTGAAAATACTCATGTAATAAAAAACATACTCGCTGTAAAATCCATCAAATATATTTAAAGCCTTGAGTTCATAATGATTTTTAAATCTTGCTTACCTTAGAGTATGCTAAGGAATTGGCTCATTATTTTGAGAAATAATAGGCAAAGAATCGAGAATTTATCCTACGTTTTCTATTTGGATGTACCCCAACATAAAGAAATAGTTGATGACAGGTTTTCTTTAGAGAAGTATTCCAGCTAATAAATGAAGATGGAATTACAGAATTAGGATGTCACAATTTGGCAACTCCTAATGAAATAGTGGATCCAGGCAATGATCCTTACTGGATGGTGATATATCACAACAACAAACCAAAGAGACAAGCAGACCTGACTGCTGTTACAATTACACAATGTTGCCTATGAAGTATTTTAGTGAAAAAAATATCAAGCATTAATTGATCAACAACCTCTATATCTAACAACCAATTTACAGGAAATATAGGTGCATAAGAACATGTTAAATGACACCATGGGGATACATTCAACAAAATTCAGAGTGTGGAAAGATTTTCAGAACAAATGATCCAGTTTTGTCAATAGATAAATTTCAAAGAAGAAAAGAGATAAAGAGGCAGAACATCCAGTTAAAGAGACATGACACTGTAGTGTCTCATCTGGATGCTAATTTGAACAACAATGAATAAACATAAAACAGTTGGGGAAGTTTCAATATTGATTACATATTGGATGATATATTTCAGGCGTGCCAATGTTATTATTATGTTATTTAATGAGACCTTACCTTTTAAGACTACTCTGAAATATTTACAGAAGAAATATGATTTCTCACATTTGCTTCAGAATTATGAAGGGAGAGAAATGGGGCCAGATAAAGGAAGACTGTCTTCAAATGGACAAGCGCTGAAGCTGGGTAGTGGATTCATGAGGTCTCATTCTATTTTTCTAATTTTGTGTGTATTTACTATACAGAATATGCAATTTATCCATAATAGGATGCTGCAAAATACTTAAAGGGTCAACATGTGTCTGTCCTCTCGATTTGACCCAGCATCTGCCAGATTGTGGCCTCTATATCTAATGAGCTTCAGTCTCCACTGAACTCTACTTTCTCCCCCGAAGCCCAAGTGGTAAGGCCCTTTATCAGCAAACCTGGCTGTCCCAGCCTTTCTCCAGGCCCTTTTCAGGTCCTTTCCCAGAGATGCCCGTCTCCCAGCGACAGTGACATGGTGGCAAAGAGGAGCATGACGCAAAGCCACAAAGACCAGGGCGGGTTCCCTGAGACAGAAAAACACCCAGGATTAGGGAGCTGGGTGTCAGGGGCCCGCCACCACCTATCGCCCTTCGTTTAGTTCCCAACTCCTCTGTCCAATTCCTTAACCTCAAAGTCAAAGATACACACACCTGTCCAGATCGTCCACCTTTTCCTTCGGCATTCCAGAGCCCAGACAAAGGTATCGACCGACCAGGAAAATAAAAAGAGGGCATCTCTCCCGGAACAGTTCGGATTAGAGAAGAGAGTCGTAATCTGGGGAGATGCAGCTTTGAAGCGCGGGAGGGAGCGGGTCCCCTGACCCGCAGGCACGAGTGACAGACCGCGTTGGAGACAGGCCGGTACATTTTTGTGCAGCCTCGGCTAGGTGCATCCCCTTGCCACCCTTCCCCAGTCCCCCTCCTTGAAAGACCCTTCCCCCGGCGCGCCCCACGGCTCTAGCTGCTCATTTCGAATCCACGAGGCGGGCAGGAAGAAGGCTGTTACTCCGACAGAGCGCGGGGGCCGCGGAGCGGACGCGGACAATGGGCAATCTGCGAACCCGCTGGGTGCGCGCTACCCCGGTGCACTGGTCTCTGCCCAGCCCCGGAGGGCCTCTCGTGGTTCCCTGGCTCCTCCTCCCGCCAGGCCTTGGGGCCCAGACTGGCGCAGGCCTCGGGGGTTTGGCTGCGGTCGGAGATCGGCTGTAACTGGACGGGTGTCCACCGTGCAGGCCTCGCCCCTCCACCCTCGGCGCGCTCGGCCCAGGGCTCTAGCGGCCGGCTCTCCCCCGAACCCCCTCTTTCCACACCCGCTCCCCGGCCGATCAGGGTAATGAGCCGCCCTCGGCCTGGCCCCCGCCCCATTGTGTACACTGTGAGGGTGAAGCCGGGTCTCCGTGTGCGATGGAGGGTGACCGCGCGCGCGGCTGCGACCCCCGCTTCACACCTGCTCCCCGCCCCCAGCCCGGGGCCGGCGGGGGTGTGTCCTCTCCCTCCCCGCGGGAGGGGCCTCAGCTGGGGCTGCACTTGGTAAAGAGGCCGTGGAGAGGCCGGCGGCGGCCCGAGGAGGGGCTATAAATTTGAAACAGATGCGACCTGACAGGCCCCCAGCCTGGGAGGTGGCGGGGGTGGGGGTGGGGGGGTGGGGGTGGGTTCCCCCTCCCAGGTCCCATCTTGTCGTCTGCTGCTGAGTTAGACTGCAGATGAGGTAACCCGGGAATTTGGACGTACGGAGGCCTTCTCCCCCTCCCCTGCCTAATCCCTACCCCCCTCGTCAGTGTCACCCCTCTTCGGCTCTTCGTGCCCACGTGTGGGGAGGAGGAATGGAAAGCAGGGAGGTGCCTGAATCACCATTGCTTTCCCCTTTAAAAGAGTGATTTCTTCTTAAGAGATTGACAAAGTCTGGCTCTGGCCTGGCACGTTTTGGCAGCAGCTGGAGAAGGCAATGGCACCCCACTCCAGTACCCTTGCCTAGAAAATCCCATGGACGGAGGAGCCTGGTAGGCTGCAGCCCATGGGGTCGCTAAGAGTCTGCTCGGCTGAGCAGCTTCACATTCACGTTTCACTTTCATGCATTAGAGAAGGAATTGGCAACCCACTTCAGTGTTCTTGCCTGGAGAATCCCAGGGACAGGGGAGCCTGGTGGGCTGCCGTCTATGGGGTCGCACAGAGTCGCACAGGACTGAAGCAACTTAGCAGTAGCAGAGAAAAATATGGCAGACAGCAGAGCATGCTTCGCCTGTTCATTCCACACCATTTGAGTGCCCGTTTTGGCTTCCCTGGGTGGCTCAGTTGGTAAAGAATCCCCTGCAATGCAGGCGACCTGGGTTCTACCCCTGGGTTGGGAAGATCGCCTGGAGAAGGGAGCCGCTATCCACTCCAGTATTCTGGCCTGGAGAATCCCATGGACACGACTGAGCGACTTTCACTTTCACTTTGTACTAAAAGCAAGGTAGCTGAGGTACAGGCAGCCCAGGGGTGCAGGGAGAGTAGGAACCAAGGGCAGAAAAATGCTAAGGATTAATGCCTGCCCTGAGGGCTTCCCAGGTGGCTCAGTGGTAAAGAACCCTCTGGCATTGTCAGGAGATGTGGATTCCATCCGAGTAGGGAAGATCCCCTGCGGAAGGAAATGGCAACCGACTCCAGCATTCTTGCTTGGGGGATCCCGAACAGAGGGGCCTGGCAGGCTTCAGCCCATGGGGTCACAAAAGAGTCAGACAGGACTGAACATCTAAACAGCAACAATGGCTGCCCTGCTCCAGGGATTTTAGGTGCTTGATTATGTATGTTTAAATAGCATTTCTCTTTGGTGAGGATGGTCCTCCCTGGATATCCTCTGGGGATTGGCTCCAGTACCCCCATATCAAAAATCTGACACTCAAGTCCCTTATATAAAATGTCCCAGCTGCTGCTGCTGCTAAGTCGCTTCAGTCATGTCCGACTCTGTGTGACCCCATAGACGGCAGCCCACCAGGCTCCCTTACCCTGGGATTCTCCAGGCAAATCATCACTAGACTACAACTAATGTAACTCCTGTATGCGTGCATGCTAAGTCACTTCAGTCGCTTCAGACTCTTTGGACTGTAGCCACTCCCCTCCCCCAGGCTCCTCTGTCCATGAAATTCTCCAGGCAAGAATACTGGAGTGGGTTGCCATGCCCTCCTCCAGGGGATCTTCCTGACCCAGGGATCCAACCTATATCTCTCATGTCTCCTGCACTGGCAGGCGGGTTCTTTACCAATAGTATCACTTGGGAAGCCCACAACAACCCCTACTACAGGGTAAATGCTATATAAGTATACAGTTGCTTTCCTAAAGCAAATCAAGGTTTGGTTTTTAGAAATTTCTTTTTCTGAATATTTTCGATCCAGGACTGATGGAATCTGCGACTGCAGAACCAGCCACTCCAGAGGACCCACTGTAGTATTCTCCTCACGAAACAGAAGAGGGAGCAAGGTGCTGATGCTGCTTGGGGTTTAATGGAATTAGTTTTCAATGCAGGTATCCCAGTCCCAAGTGAGGGAGGTGAGAGGGGGTGCTGTCGGGGGCCTGCCAGTACACCACACTGCCCAGGAGGTGAGTTGCCCCTGTCATGGATCCGGACGGAAGTGGAGAGAGTTGAAACAGTGTCGGCTGGCACAGCCTTTGCTTATCTTATCAGTCCTGAACACTGTGCAGCTACTGTTCTGGAGTAGCATGATTTAAAGGCTGAGCCCACGTCTAAAGATGGTGGTATAGTCACCAATCTGACCTAGGGTAAATTCAGGGGCTAGTCTCTCAGCTTAATGCCAAGGTGAGCTGCAAAAGGCATTGTGGTACAGTGTCATCTCCCTTTACAGATGTTTTCTGCTTCCTCTCCTCTTGCAGGAACCATCACTTCTTCTCTTCCACCCCACCAGTCTCCCTGGTCCATACCCACATAGTTTTGTAGACTCATGGTTCTCAAACTTTGGCATGCATCAGACTCACCTGGAGAGCTTGTTAAAAACACGAAAAGGTGGGGGGGACCCTCTCCTAGAGGGACTTCCTGGTGGTCCAGTGGTTGAGAGTCTACTTGCCAATGCAGGGGACATAGGTTTGATTTCTGGTCTGGAAAGATCCCACATGCCTGCAGACAACTAAGCCCATGAGCCTCAACTACTGAGCCTCTGCCCTAGAGCCCCGAGCTGCAACCACTGAGCCTGTGTGCTCTAGAATCCCTGCTCAGCAGCAAGAGAAGCCACTGCAAGAAGAAGCCTGTGCACCACATCTAGACAGTAGCCCTGGCTTGCCACAGCCAGAGAAAGCCCCCATAGAGCAATGATACAGGGCAGCTGAAAATAATAAACAGTTTCTAAAACATTGCCAGAGATTATGATGTATTTAGTCTGGGAAGTCACAGGGCCTGGGAATTTGCATTTCTAAAAGTTTCCCAGGTGATGTTGGTGGGGATGCCTGGGGCTGCAATTTGAGATCACTGGCCTGGATGGAAGGAAAAATAAGGGCTGGTGAAAGAGGAAAGAAGTGATCATGTGCAGTGCTGGAAGAGATTATTGGAAGTTCAAGGTTCCCAGAGTCCTGGGGTATCTTTACTTTCAGTAAGGGATAGATAGACTAAAATCCCCAAGCAATCCTAGGCATATTCCAGAATTAGCCTAGGGCATGTGTTTTTGTCTGGAGATTTAGCACTCCCCTAATGGACTCAAACAACTCTGCACCCTCCAGTGAAATCCAGAATTACATAATTTATTTTCCCAACCTAACTTGGTCATCTGTTCATCTCTTTGGCACTAAAGGTGCAGGGATGTGATCTTACACATTTTTATTTGCAAACTGATTTGCATGTTTTGTTTTGTTTTTTTCCGTTGGAAGGCATTTTATCTTGATGAGCATGGTTTTTCGTGCTCAATGGTGTTCAACTCCATGGATGATAGTGTATGAATGAATGAATGCTTTCTTCTTTAGGAGAATCCTAACACCTACCAGTCCCCTCCTTCTTACCTTTGCTTCTTCTCCCAGCTGTTCTAAAATAATATGAAGGTGAATTAAGGTCCAGATGTTGCTGAAAAATTCTGCCCAATATGTCAGCATCATTATCAAGTTAGGAGAATTTGGCTGGTGGCTAAGCAAGCAAGCCCAAGTTAGAGGCTGAGAATGGGTTCTGTAAAATATGGTGTTAAGTCACCTCAGCTGTGTCTGACTCTTTACGACCACATGGACTAAACAGTCCACAGAATTCTCCAGGCCAGAATACTGGAGTGGGTAGCCTTTCCCTTCTCCAGGAGATCTTCCCAACCCAGGGATTGAACCCAGGTCTCCTGCATTGCAGGTGGATTCTTCATCAGCTGAGCCACAAGGGAAGCCCTTGTAAAATATATGATTGTATACGATTTTAAATATATGATTTTTTTTTAAAAAGCAGTATAGCAAGAAATTAGATGAGAAAAGCAGATGACATTTTGTTTCTTCCCACCAGGTGGCAGACCTTGCCCAATCAATGAGAATTAACCCTGGACTTGGAGCCCGGCCTATATACTCTACATTTTTCCACTCAGAACCAGGACAAAGGGCTGTTTCTCTACTTAAATAACTTGGAAATTGAAGCAGGAAGAGCAGTTACTGGAAAATACCTCTATAACAGCTGCCGAGGTACTTGAGTGATCCCTTGAGTTTCCTCAAGGGCTCTCTGAGACTTCTTAGTTTTTCCTTCTGGGAAAGAGGTCCACCCTGCTCTAGATATAAGAAAATGGGTTACTTAACTAAGAAAAATGGAAAGAATGTAACTTCAGACCAGAGGTTTCTACCTAGGAGGCAGCTCTGAACCACTTCAAGGCCCAGGGCTTGGCTTCTTTCTCCCATGGACCCTCTGGCAGTCAACCTCTTATTTCCTACCACCCAAGAGTTCTTTGTTCTCTTGCTGCTAGTGAATCTTCCTCAAATTATTAAAATGACTGCTTTATTTTAACTCTAAAGTCCACTCTGGAATCTTCTTACTAAATTCCAGTTTTCCATCTAGTGGACATGAGGATGGTCTCTCCCAGGTGATCATGACCCTCCCTCAGATGATACTCACCATGTTACAAAACCTAAATCACACAGTAACTTTAGCAAATTACATGCTCATACCAAGAATATACATTGTTGCTCAGTCACTAAGTTGCATCCGGCTCTTTGGGATCTCAAGGACTATAGCCCACCAGGCTCCTCTGTCCATGAAATTTCCCAGGTAGAAATACTGGCGTGGGTTCCCTTATCTCCTCTAAGGGATCATCCTGACCCAAGGATCGAACCCCACATCTCCTACATTGACAGGTGGATTCTTTACCACTCAGCCACCAGGGAAGCCCAAGAATATTCATATGTGTGTTAAAATAGATACACAGTGTCTTACAGGAGAGCTCAGTGAATGTTTTGGGAGGCGAGCAGGTGAAGATTCTGTTTCATGAACTGTTTTTATCTCAGTTGTATGTGCAACAGATACAGAGAATATTATAGTACCCTCCTCAGGTACCCTCCACAGGAAACAGGAAGTTGTGAGATTGGGATTGACACGTACATACTATTGATACTATGTACAAAATAGATAAGTAATGAGAACCTCCTGTCTAGCACAGGGAACTCTACTTAATGCTCTGTGGTGACCTGAATGGGAAGGAAATTCAAAAGGGAGGGGATGTATGTACATGTATGACTGATTGATCTTGCTGTACAGTAGAAATGAACAGAACATCGTAAAGCAACCATACTCCAATAAAAATTAATTTAAAAAAGAAAGAAAACAGGGAGTTGCCGTACCATTGTCATGTTCTCAAACGCAGGTGGGACATCACCCTCAGCTCTTCAGCTTGAGCACTGTTGTTCAATCACCAAGTCGTGTCTGACTCTTTGTGACCTCATGAACTGCAGCACCCCAGGCTTCCCTGTCCTTCACTATCTCCCTTAGCTTGCTCAAGCTCGTGTCCATTGGGTCACCTAACCCTCTCATCCTCTGTCGTCCCCTTCTCCATTTGCCCTCAGTCTTTCCCAGCATCGTCTTCCCTGGTGGCTCAGATGGTAAAGCGTCTGCCTGCAATGCGGGAGACCCAGGTTCGATCCCTGGGTTGGGAAGATCTCCTGGAGAAGGAAACGGCAACCCACTCCAGTACTCTTGCCTGGAGAATTCCACAGCAGAGGAACCTGGTAGGCTACAGTCCATGGGGTCACAGAGTCGGACACGACTGAGCAACTTCACTTTCACTTTCCCAGCATCAGGGTCTTTTCTAATGAGTCAACTCTCCCCATCATGAGGCCAAAGTACTGGAGCTTCAGCTTCAGCATCAGTCTTTCCACTGAATAGTCAGAGTTGATTTCCTTTAGGATTGACTGGTTTGATCTCCTTGCAGTCCAAGGCCTGGGGATGTGTAAATCCCAGGTAATAATGACCACTTTAGACTAACTGAAACTCATAGCCCAGAAAGCTTCAGTGGGCAGTTCCCTGACCCTGCAGCAGCTCCCTTGGTCATCTTAAGTATTTATAGAAATCTTGCACGAAAGACAGACTGTGAGGGAAGAAATTAGATAATTTAAATAGTACACATTTGGGGGTTTTTCTCTGTGGATTGTTAACAAAGTCAGTTGAACCCTTGTTTGTGGAATGCCCACAGGGAACATAACAGGGTACTTCACCCCTCATTGAAAATCCATTAGGACAATTAGTAGACCATGCTTAGAAACTTTTTTCCCACAAAAAATTTGCTTTAGTTGTGGGGGTAGCAGGAACTAATTTGAGATGTAAAGCTAAGAACCCTCTTTTGCACTAGGAAGCTTTATGTAAACTGTCACATATATGTGAATTTACTTGTACCCGTGTCTGTGTTTATGGACTTAAAAGCTACAAATGTAATAGGATATTGATATAAGGGGAAAATAATGTTAAAAGTTAGTGAATCATCTTCTACTAATGCTCCAAAGTTAAATGTTTACCTGGGAGGTTATGCCCTGGTTATACGCTATGAATGACCATCAATAAATAAAATTGTATTTACATCTACACTTATGGAATGTCATATTGTCTTGACTCTCACAAAAAAAATGAGGCTCAAAGAAAACCCACTTTGGGACTTCCTCGTGGTCTGTCTAGTGGTTGAGAATCCAACCTCCCAGTTCAGAGGGCACGGGTTCGATCCCTGGTCTGGGAAGATCCCACGCGCCTCAGAGCAACTAAGCCCGGGAACCACAACTACTGAAGCCCACATGCCCCTAAAGCCCATGGTCCTCAACAATAGAAGCCATCACAAAAAGAAGCCTGTGTACCATGAACTAGAGAGTACTGCTTGCTACAACTAGAGAAAGTCTGCGCAACAAGGAAAACCCAGCAGAGCCAGAAATAAATAAATAAATCTTCTTTCAAAAATCCACTTTTACTCAGATACTGTTGATCAATGTAAATGGCTACACTCATTCAAACCAACATTTTACCTGCTCTGCGAACGGGCGGCAGTAGGCGCAACTGAGGGACTCTGGAGAGGCTACTCTTTGGTATATCCCAAAGGTGCTCTCTGCTGGGCCCCAGTAGCTGTTACCCAAGCGGGTGGGGGTTCTTCTGTCCTTACTCTTCTCTGTGCCAAGGATCAGGCCAATGAAAACTGTGAGCACCGGTCAGGTATTCAGCAGATTTTCCAGCAGGCTGTGAAGGGGATCCCTTGGCACATTTTTCCCACTGCTTTTTCCTCCTGTCCTTTAGCTCTCTTCTGGGACTTGAGCCCAGCCAAAACCCAGGATGCCTGGCTTCAGGACCTAAAGAAGCTCAGGCTCTGATGTCTCATTGCAAAAATTCAGTGAAACAAAGTGATAAGTAAGAAGTGGATTTGTTAGGATTCGAAGAGAAGCACACTCTTCTGGGTGTGGGCCATTGCTGAGGGCAAGGGCTTGGGCCAAGGAATGTGGCCTGGCTAGGTTTTGCTAGTGGGGTGAATTCATATGCTGAGGAGGAGGAGGATCATCCCTACCACTGGGGAACCACCCACTCCTCTGTCTTTTGACATTGCCTTAGAGCTGTCCTGCCACCTCTGGGTGTGTCTTTTGGCTTACAAATTGGGGATTAAGGTTCACTTGAATTTGACTTGTCGTTTTGGGCCCAGGTGATTTTAATCGGTTTACGTTATGCCCCTGTGCTCTGCCATTCTGTCAAAGGTTGTGCCCTGGCCGCTTCCCTCCTGTTTCATGCTCTTTTCCTGAGCCCCATCTGGCCCACAGTGTTGCCTTTACAGTCTTCTGGAGGGACAACCAGAAAATAACTGGCCCTTGGGAGGGAAATACTGTATAATATCCAACCCCTCTAGATATTCAGCCCTTCGTCTTCCATGATTCCTACAACATGTGCAATACCAGCATCTCCCAGTGAACTCGCTAGGGCGGGTGCCAGGCACACAATGCCTGCTAGAAGTCCATCTGTTGGCCTCCCTTCAAAGGCAACTGGGCTTCCAGGCATAATGTTTGCCACTTCGGGAGTTAGCCCTAAAGGCCGTTTGGGCCCAAACCCTTACCACCCTTTTCCTAAAGTTAGAAACATACCCCTGGATCAAATCTCCACTCCACTTTTATGGAACAATAAGTCTGTTGCCTCTAAACAAATTTGTTCTTAAGCCAATTACTAACTCCTACAATCAGGACCCTGCCCCCTTGTAGGCAATGTTGCTTCACCCAGCCTATTATTAAAATACCTTAATGTCCCTAACAGGGCCAAATAACCCACTCCTTTGTCACTACCTCTGTTATTACCTAAAGTGGGTCTATGACAATGAAGGGCTTCCCTGGTGATGCAGAGGGTAAAGCGTCTGCCTGCAATGTGGGAGACCTGGTTTCGATCCCTGGGTCGGGAAGATCCCTAGAGAAGGAAATGGCACCCCACTCCAGTATTCTTGCCTGGAGAATCCCATGGACGGAGGAGCTTGGTGGGCTACAGTCTAAAGAGTTGGACATGACTGAGCAACTTCACTTTCACTTTTCATGACAATGAAATGTTTACCATGAGAGACACCCTAACCTACTCTTAAGGAGGACTAGAGGAAGAAATCAGTGATTTACAGTCCCTTAGAGTAAGAGGACAAGGCTTATGACTGTTTCACTGTTTCCCAGTCTCAGGGCACAGACTTGGATTGCTTTACATCATGATAGCTATTCCCATCTGCGGTAGACAAACTGGCGATGAGTTAAAATTACAACCCCTTAATCCTACCCAGCACTGGTCACGCTGAAGACCTTGGGGATGCCCAACTCCACTCCGGAGGTCCCAGGAGTCAACCTGCCTTGACCTGTCTAAGGATCTGGTCCTCAAAATGTTCTCACACCTTAACCTGCTTGCCAGTCCAGGGGTCCCAGGAGGTCGTCACGCCTTGACCTGCCAGGGGATTCGATCTCTAGGAGGCTGTCACGCTTCAGCCTGCCTGGGGAGCTGCACCCTGACCCGGGGAGGCCTGGCTCTCAGGTTGCACCAGTACTGGGTAGGATAATCTTCAGAAAGTCTCACCCCTGAGGAAGTCCACCCATGAAATTTGAAGGAGGCCAAGGCCCAGGAAAGGGAGAGAAGGAAAGAGACAAGGTATGCCCAGGTGCTGGCCGCCCTCCAGGGAAGCCCTATGGCAAACCCTGAGTCCTTGAATGACAAGGCACAAGGCAAATGCCTAATCTATAGACAGGTGGAGCACTGGGACAAAGAGTATCCAAACCAAGTCTCCTAAAATGGCTTGCTACAAATGCCATCAACTGGGACAGTCAGCAGCACTCTGCCCTCAGGACCCCAGAGCCTCAAGGTCAAGCACCAAGCCTTCCCTCAGGGGTTCAACAGGACTGAAGCAGCCTGCTTCAGCCAGCCCACCTGTCACAGATAACCATCACAGGGCTGGAGCCAAGGGTGCAAATGGATGTGGCAGGTAGGTCCGAGAATTTCTTCATTGACACAGGGGCTACCTACTCTGTCTTGATCTCCTACTCCTGAGCCTTCTTCTCCCAAACCTGTACCATTTTGGGTGCTACAGGAAAAGCAACTACTAAAAGATTCACCCGAGCCCTTCTTTGTTGCTGGGATGGACAATATTTTCCCACCAGTTTCTGGTGGTCCCTGAGTGTCCTACTCCCTTATTGGGAAGAGATATACTCACTAAACTGGGGATCACCCTTGTGATGGGAAGTTTTTCAGCCCCTAGAGCTCTACAGCTCCTGGTTACTACTGAAGAACCCAGTCACCTTCTCCAATAGAGAGGAACCAAAACCTATAGGAGGACAAAATTAACCCCCAGGTGTGGGGCCAGGGGATTCTGAAATGAGCCCACCAAGCTGAACCGGTCATCATTGTCCTCCGAGATCCCACTCGGTTTCCTAACCAGAAACAGTATCCTCTCAAAAGAGAGGCTCGGGAGGGACTACAGCCTTTAATAAATAAATTCCTTGCCTGTGGGCTATTGGTCCCCACCAATTCACCATGTAACACCCCAATCCTCTGAGTAAAGAGAAAGGACAGAGCCTGGAGAATTGTTCAAGATCTCCAGATCATAAATGAAGCTGTAGTCCCCCTCCATCCCACAGTACCCAATCCCTGTGTAATCTTGGGAGAATCCCACCCAGCGCCAAGTGGTTTACAGTCTTGGATCTCAAAGATGCATTTTTACATACCATTGGCTAAATAATCCCAATATCTTTTTGCCTTTGAGTGGAAGGCCCCAGGAGAAAAACACCAACAGATGACTTGGACAGTATTACCTCAGGGGTTCAGAGATAGCCCCCAACTGTTTGGACAGGCCCTTAGCCAGGATCTCCTAGATCTGGACATGGGACCTAATGGGAAAATATTACAATACGTAGATGACCTACTAATCTGCTCTCCTGATGAAAAAAATGCCCAACAGCATGCAATTCAGGTTGTAAACTTCTTGGCAGAAAGGGGATATAAAGTCTCCTATGCTAAGGCACAGATGGTCAAGACAAACTCACTTACCTGGGAGTTCAGATTACACACGGGTCCAGGATGCTGTCCTCTGATCGGGTACAAGGAATCCTCCAGTTGCCCTCCCCCATGACTCGAAAATAATTGCGAGCTTTCCTGGGGCTAACTGGGTATTGTAGAATCTGGATACCCAACTATGGTCTAATTGCCCAGCCGTTATATGAAAGCTTAAAGGGACGAGATGATTCAATCCCACCGATGTGGGGAACTCCTCAAAAGAAGGCAGAGGCTACGCTAAAACAGGCCTTAACTCAGGCACCTGCCTTGAGGTTGCCAGACCCAGAAAAAGCATTCCACCTTTATGTCCATGAAAGAGAGGGAATAGCCTTGGGAGTGTTAACTCAAACGTTGGGATCTGAGCCCCAGCCTATAAGCTTACTTATCCAAGAGGCTTGACCCAACTGCCCGAGGCGGGCCCCCTGCCTTGGAAATCTTGCAGCTATTGCAGTCATGATAGAAGATGCTTTAAAACTCTCCTTTGGGGGCAAACTATTTTTACCAGCCACCAAGTGAAACAACTCCTAAACCCATTTATGGATGTCTAATCAAAGAATCCTCAGATATCAAGTAGTACTGATGGAAAATCCAGGCCTTCTTATATCTCCTGGTGAGGTTCTTAACCAGCCACCCTCCTGCCTACCTCCGAGGGCTCATTCCCTTTTCAGTCTTGCCTAGAAACCTTGGACCACTGGACAAAAACCCTGAGAGGGGTTGTCGGAAGATCCTCTGACCAACCCTGAGAAAATCTGGTACTCTGTTGGAAGCAGCTTTGTCTTGGATGGAAAAAGAAGAGCTGGGTATGCAGTAGTCTCCAATTTTGAGACCATAGAGGCTAAGCCTCTGCCACCAGGTCGACAAGCTACAACATGCAGTGCCAGTTCAACAAAGATATAAAACTACAGCCAACCATGGAAAATATCACTTACCCTTAGATGGACCCCGTTATAAGGACTCTGAGGCCTGAGACTAACAAGACAGGGAGGCCCAATACCCTCGCCATCCCAGTTCAGCAGAAAGTAGCCAGAAAGACCTCTGTGCCCCTATTCCCAAAGAATTGGGCCTCCTGTCTCTCGACAGGGGAATGTTAGGTAGTTAGAATAGGAAACAGGGGTCCAAAATGGCAGTGGCTAAAAGACAAGGAAGGGAAAAGCCCACGAAAATAGAACAAAGGAAGGTCAAAGGAAGGTTGGAGGACCAGAGTGAGGACCTCAGGTAGAACAAACAGCACTCTTGGCTAGCCCAGTTTACATAGGGCAGGCCCAGGGGCAGTAAAAATCATAAAAAGTGGAGCCAAAGGGCCAGGTCTCTCTCTCTCCTGCACGCTGGCATGCTCCCCCTCTTCTCTTTGCGACTTTGAGTCGACATGCCCTCACGCCTTGAGGATGGATTCTCCTGCTATTTTCTAAATAAAATAGAGCTATGACGTGGTCTGTTCAAGATCTGAGAGCTATAACACGGTCTGTCCAGGACCCGAGAGCTGTGACTCGCCGAGGGCTTTAATGTCCGTCACTCCAAATCTTTGTTGTGACCAGACCGAACTGAGGAGAATACACTCACCTGACAATTTGATCTCTGAAATTAATTTATAAACATAAGGAGATTTCGTAAGTTTGTTTGTTGCTTTTTCCCACTGCTAACTTTAGCAACCTTTATTAACATACGTACACACACAGAGTTGGTTCTGCCTTTTTTCAATTATTAGTTCAACAAGGAATTTTCATCACATACTTAGGGCACTGAAACAGAACTTGTTGCAGGGAGGAAGCCAATTCTGACTCCACTTGGAACGGTTTCATTGACTTGCTTTTCATTGCTTTTGTTATTAATCATACAGAATGGTTTGCCTCAGAGAATCCAGCCCCTCTGCCTGTCTATTAAACTACAGTGCCTTTTTTCAGAACCTTGTCCACCTGCGCGTGGCAGGACGGAAGAAATAAACACGTCCCCTGTCTGAGGCTTGCCACTCTAAGAGATGTCTGCAAGATTAACAGCCTTTTAACTTTGCTTCCTCACCTCCTACCATCTCTAATCTATAAAAGAACCTGGCCTCCAGACCCCATAAGATGGTCATTTTGAGGTGCTACCCTACCATCTTGGTCTGCCAGCTCTCTTCCTTGCCTCAACACCTGTCTCTTGGATTCATTGGCCTGTCATGCAGCGAGCAGAGCAAGCTTGGACTCGGTAACAAACTTACTCCCATATCCTGCAAAGCCCGAGTTATCTCGTAGAGTTTCGGTTTGAGGGAGATGTGGGGTCTTGTTGATGCTGCCTGGTCATAGTAGGGCCCCTCCATTGCTACTCCTGTGTCCCATGTTCTAGTCCCAAATCTTCTCTGCAAACAGCATCTGACCCAAGATTCTCTACAGAATCCCCTAGATTTTTTAGGGCAGAAGGAGAAAGAAAGCAGACTTGGGCAGAGGGCCTTAGAATTTATTCGAAAAATGTATCCACATGTTAGTGTAAGGATATCTGCTGTATATATTGAAAACATTGTCATGATATAACCCTTTCCATTAAGAGATGAGTCTCTTTTAAAATATTTTTATTTATCTATTTTGGCTGCACTGGGTCTTCATTGCTGTGTGGGCTTTTCTCTAGCTGTGGTGAGTAGGGGATACTGTCTAGTTGTGGTGCTTGGAGTTCTCATTGTGTGGCTTCTGTTATTTCAGAGCACAGGCTCTTGGGCATGCGGGCTTCAACAGTTGTGGCGCGTGAGCTCAGTCCTTGGGGCTCCTGGGCTCTAGAGCACAGGCTCAGTAGTTTTATCACACTGGATTAGTTATTCCTCAGCATGTGGGATCCTCTAGGACCAGGGATCAAACCCATCTCTCCTGCATTGGCAGGTGGATTCTATACCACTGGTCCACCAGGGAAACCCCTGAGAGATGAGTCTTAAAAGTGAAAAAAAAAAAATACACTTTCCATCAAGTGGGAGAACTGTGGTGACGGACATACGGAAAAGAATATAGGTTTAGAGCATAAACTGAGGTCGGACAGTCCCAGCATCAAAGTTGAGATTTATCACTTACCAGTGATCTGGTTTTGGAAAAGTAACCACTTCTCTGACTGAAGGCTAAACTTCTCACTTGTAACATGAGGCTTCAATTAGACAAATATGTAAAATGCGTAGTATAGTGTCTACTGGAACACATCGGTGTGTGGAAGTTCTTGGCATCCTGCAAAGCTCTGTGAGAGTCGAAGCCTACTTCACCTCTGACACTTCAAGTGGCTTCTGGTTGATCTTCACCTCTGATCAAGAAACTATTGGGTTGGCCAAAAGTTCGTTTGGGTTTTCCATAACATCTTATGGCCAAACATTTTGGCCAACCCACTGTGCATGCAGTGTATCAGAAAGCTCACTGATCTGCCAGTAAGTCAGCATACCCCATCATAGAACTTTCTATTTGGGGAGAAACTCTGTGTGGGATAGGTGTCATAGGTGAGCAAGGTCCTTTCTTTTTTGGTAGGGAAATTATTGGTAGGTTAGATTGGATCTCCCAGAGATAGATGCTGAGATAAGGATTAGAGTACAAGCAGTTTATCTGAGAAAGTCACCAGCAGTGAAATGGAGGTGTTTGAAAGAAAAGAAGGAGGCAATAAAGGGTGAGTGTGGACAACTGGGGTTTAATCCCATCAAGGAGCCGTGGGAGACAGCGTAGGGCACACTTTGGAGCTGCTCCACCACGAAGAGCAAGGAAGTTTGTTTATTTACCAACTTCTCATCATCAGTTAAGATCTGCTTTCAGGAGCATTAACTGTTGCAGCAGAGCCATGCAGCAGAACCCTGGAGGTCTACACTGCAGTTTTCCCAGTGGAGCTTGCAAAAGACTCTACATGGCATACCACGACAACTAACACCACGAGCACCAAGGAATCTACTGGTCACAGGGCCAGGCAGCAAGGCCACTTAAACTGCTCTCAGAACCTGCTGAAGGTCTGCTCTCGCTCTGGCCCCCCCTCATAATGTGTAGTCTTCAAAGTCACCTAATACATGGATTGGAGCAGTATTCCCAAATGTGGTACGTGTTGTCTTCAAGATGAGAAGAAGCCTACCATTACTGCACTGCCACGTGGTATAGGAAGCAGGATGCAGGAACTTGTCCTTAAGCTTGGAGCAGACCTCTTAGGGATGCCCAAAACTTAACGGACATGGCAGGCCTGCTAATCATTTTAGGGCTTATTTCCTCCCGGCTGGTATTCAAGTGATCCAATTAACCCACTGCTATCAAAATAGGGGAACTTGGGACTTCCCTGCTGGTCCAGTGGTTAAAAACCCACCTGCCAATGCAAGGGACACAGGTTCAATCCCTCGTCTGGGAACTAGGATCCCACATGCCATGGGGCAACTAAGCCTGCAAGCCAAAACTACTGAAGCCTGTGCCCCCTAGAGCACGTGCTCTGCAACAAGAGAAGCTGCTGCAATCAGAAGCCCAATCACCACAGTCCCTGCTCACCGCAACTAGAGAAAGCCCTCGTGCAGCAGCAAAGATGCAGTGCAGTCAAAAATAAACAATTAAAAAAAATATATAGGGGAATTTGGTGATGTTTTGTGTCATATGTACCAAGATAATCAAGGTCTTTGGAGTAATAATTTGGAGGTGCTGTGGGAAAACATCCTTAGGATTCTCAGAAGCCCTGGATGAGAGGGTATTTATCTTAAATCATTCAGGAGTCTTCACAGAGGTCCTCCCAGCCATACCCTTGATTTGATATTTGGCCTTGGACTCCTTCAATGCTGAGAAATATTTACCAGCCGGGAGAACTGGAAATAAGAGTCACTTCTATCAGCCAAACCAGCCAGTCCTGGCACTTCTGTGTCTCCTCCAGATTCTGCTTACAAATTGCATGATGCCGTTTCTCGCTCATCTCTCTCTTATTGCATGTTATCAGACTCTGTTAGAAGAAACCAAATGGCACTTTCAACATTCTGTCTGGAAATCTCCTTATCATCTATTTTAAAGTTTACTAGGTACATTTTCTATCTTCCAAGTTGCCACATGCAACATTTCTCCGATTATTCCGTCACATTTAACACGTGTTGTCCTTCTCCAGCCTCTAATAACTTTTATCACTGCTTTCTCAGCCTCCAGCAACTGTTTGTTCACCATCCCTCCAGGCTTTGCTAACAGCCTCTTTGGTATTTTTCCAGCTTCTAACCACCAACTGGTCCAAGGGCAGAATTCCAAGAGCACTAGAGTGGATGATACAAGCCTCTTGAGGTTAGGCTCTGGAACACTTCTGCTACATTTTATTGCAAGCAAGCCATGGGGCCATTCCAGATTCAAAGAGTGGGGGAAACAGGCTTATCTAGTAATGGAAAGAGTTATAAAATATTGTGACAATGTTTTTTGGTATACAGCAGACATCATTACACTAACATGTGGATACATCTCTGGGATACATTCCCAAGAGTGAAGTTGCTGAGTCAAAGGCAAGTATGCATTTGTGAAATATTGCCTAGCCACCCTTCATAGACATTATACCAATTTTGAATTTCACCAGCAAACTAGAAGGATGCCAGATGAGGTTTCCTCAGATTTCACAAGACAATGTATTATGCAACTATTTTTCCTCTGCCATTATAACAGGTAAGAATGACATCTTTGGACTTCCCTGGAGGTAGTGCAGTGGATAGTGCCTGCCAATGCAGGGGACACAGGTTCAATCCCTGGTTCAAGAAAATTCCACATGCCGCTGAGCAGCTAGGCCCATGGGCATCAACTATTGAAGCCCACGAGCCTGGAACCTGTGCTCTGCAACAAAAAGAAGTCACTGTAATGAGAAACCTGTGAACCACAGAAGGGAATAGTTCCCTCTTGCTGCAACTAGAGAGAGCCCCCACCCAGCAATGAAAGACCCAGTGCCACCAAAAATAAAAACTAAAAATAAATAATTTTAAATGACCTCTTGTAGTTTTAATTTCTATTTGCATATTAATATTTTATAAATTTGCTTAAGAGCCAATTGCATTTCCTCCTTGAAACTGGCTACTTTTGGATTTTCTATTTGTTTTGTAGGCTTGGCTTATCATCATTCAACGCACTCAAGAACTTGCATAAGTTAGTAGTAAAATACGTTTCTGGAACAGGCTCTCTTGAGTCTCTAAACTGTTTTCTTACATACCTGATTTTGGTCTTTCTAAGGGTAACACATTCTCTCCTCCCTGGGAAAAGCTAATAGTATGAGACCATGATGAGCTCTCGGAGAAGGCAATGGCATCCCACTCCAGTACTCTTGCCTGGAAAATCCCATGGACGGAGGAGCCTGGTAGGCTGCAGTCCATGGAGTCGCAAAGAGTCAGACACGACTGAGCGACTTCACTTTCACTTTTCACTTTCATGCATTGGAAAAGGAAATGGCAACCCACTCCAGTGTTCTTGCCTGAAGAATCCCAGGGATGGTAGAGCCTGGTGGACTGCTGTCTATGGGGTCGCACAGAGTCGGACACGACTGAATTGACTTAGCAGCAGCATGATGAGCTCTAAGGGAATATGTGGTTCTCTAACTGGAGAAGACTTGGGTTTCTAGATATTTTTCCCCAAATTTCACTGTTCCCAAAAGAGAAAGTCACATAGGTGGAAGAGAATCCTAAGTTTGGAGGGACCTAATTGCCTTCAATTTCCTAATGGAGGCTTAGGGAGAAGTGATCATAAAAATATGCATGTTTATGTGTTATAACTGATTTCTGTATTTCATGCATGCGGCTATAAAGAGTTCTGCACTGGGCTTCCCAGGTGGCCCTAGTGTTAAAGAACCCACCTGCCAATGCAGGAGACATAAGAAATGTGTGTTCTGTCCCTGGATCAGGGAGATTCCTTGGAGGAAGGCAGGGCACTCCAGTATTCTTGCCTGGAGAATCCCATGGGCAGAGGAGCATGGCGGGCTACAGTCCATAGAGTTGCAAAGAGTCAGACACATCTGAAGCAATGCATGTACACTACTGGATAAAAACAGAAATGCCTTGAAGAGTTCTACATTGAAGTAGACCATGCGTGTTTGAGTCTAGTGACCTTGGAGAAGCGTCCCCCTTCACTTCAGTTTCTTTGCTTGTAAAAGGAAGATGATGTTACCTGTCTAGAAACTTAAAACTGCAATTTGCAAAGGTAAATTCTACAAATATATGGTGTTAGGATGTTCACCTAAAGGTACTGGGTACCACCCAGGATCTAATGCGGGCTGTGGAAACTCAGTAGTTCTAAACTATCACTGCCTGATGGACACCACTATTTCTCACAACCTAAGATAGCAGATGCTGTTGCCTGACCTCTTCTAATGCCACTATTAGAGCCAACCAAGGCTAAGAGAGCAGACTCCCTGCCTGAGACTTGAGGCACCAACTGCAAGTTCAGAGATCCCTAGGGCCACCTTCACTTCAGACCAACTGGTTACAAATTAGGAAGCTCCTATGACCACCTTCAGGTTCCATCCTTTGTTAAAATGACTCAGAGAACTCAGAACTCACGATTATAGTTTTGTTATAATGAAAGGATACAAATTATAACCAGCCAAAGGAAGAGTTACATATGGCAGAATGTAGAATGGAGCGGGTTCCAAATGTGAAGTTCTGTGCCCTCAAGAATGTGTTTCCCTCATGGCATCAGTGTATGGTAATATGCAGATTATTGCCAACCCAAGAAGCTCATCCACATGCTTTATATATTCAAGAAACAGCGAGAAGTCCAGTGTGACTGTCTAGGGAATAGCAATATGAGATGAGGTCAGAGAGGCAACTGGTTGGGAGCAGAACTTAAGCAGCTCTTCAATCTAGGCAAGAAATAATGGTGACTTGGAACTAATACTACTGAAATATTAACATTCATTGATGTCTGTAGTTTACATTAACACTGACTTTTTGTGTTGTAGAGTTGTATGGGTTTTGACAAATGTATAACGCCATGTATCCCTGTGTGTATGTCCGTATCACAGAGAATAGGTTCAGAGCCCTAAAAATCTGCTGCGCTCCACCCATTCATCCCTCCCTCCCTTCCTGCCCCACCTCTGGCTATCACTGATCCTTTTTCACTGTCTCCATAGTTTTGACTTTTCCAAAACATCATATAGTTGTAGTCACACTGTATGAGGCTTTTTAGACTGGCTTCCCTCACTTGGCAGTGTACATTCCTCCGTGCCTGTTCATGGCTTGATAACTCATTTCCTTTATTTGTTAAATAATATTCCACAGTGTGGATGTACCAGTTTGTTTTTCCATTAACCTATTGAAGGACATTCTGGTTGCTTCCTGTTTTTGGCAATTATAAGTAAAGCTGTTACAAACATTCATATCTGAGCGACTAAGCACGCACGCATGCAGGCTTCTGTGTGGACGTAATCACCATTGTTGGACCAGGCAGCAAAAATACTTTTAGCTTTGTAAGTGGTTGAATCAATTTGCATTCCCACAAAAAATGAATCAGAGTGCCTGTTGCTCCATAACCCTGTCAGCATTTGGCATTGTCAGTGTTTCAGATTTTAACTATCCTAGTAGGTGTCTGGAGGTATGTTGTCATTGTTTCAATTTGCAGTTCCTCAAAATATATAACATTAAGGATATTTTAATGTGCATTTCCATCCATATATCTTCTGTAGTGAGGTGTCCATTTAGATCATTTGCCAGTTTTTAAATTGGGTTATTTTCTTGTTAAGTTTTAAGTGATCATTGTATATTTTAGATGAGTCCTTTATTAAATATTAGATTTATAAATATTTCCTCTCAGCCTTTGGCTTGTCATTTCATTTTCTAAAGCCAATTACTCTTGATTAACAAGACATACTGTGAACATCTCTCTAAGCTAACTTACTTACTACAATACTTTTCTTGTCAGGATAGTATTTCATGGAATGATTATAGCAGTGTTCATTTAGCCAGTATCTTACTGCTGGGTTTATACATCCATTCTAACTTTTGGTATTGCACACCATGTAGGGTCAGACCATCTTGTAACTAAATCTTCGTGTACAATCTTATTTTCTCACTATACATATCTCAAAGTGGAATAGCTAGCTGGATTAAGGAGTTCTTCTTTCTTTCAAGCTTTTGTAATTTATTTATTTATTGGCTGCTCCACGCAGTATGTGGGATCTTGGTTCCCTGATCAGGGATGGAACTCAGGCCCCCCTTGCAGTGGAAGCAGGAGTTGTAACCACTGAACCACCAGGAAAGTACATATTTATTACAGTTGCCCAAGAGAAAATGTCTCCCAGTGTACATGCTTATCAGCAGTACAGAGAAAGCATCTATTTCCCCAGGCTCTTAAGGAGGTATTACAAAATGTTTCAGAATTTGAAATAGCTTTCTTTTTCCTTCTGGATACAAAAATAACTCATGCTTATGCTATCATTTAAAACTATTTGCAAATTAAAAAGTTAAAACTAGTATTTTATGCCTTTAATTTGTATTTCTTTGATGATTAAATATTTTGTCAAGCAAAACATCTTTAGTCCCACTTAAATGACATTAATATAATGGGTATGTAATAAATGTGCCCTGATAATATTTATAAAGCATCATTTAAATACTTGGTATTCAACATGGTACTTTGCTGGTTATTACTAAACATGTATAGAAGAATGAATCCCTAATCACTATGGTGCTGGGAAAATTAGACAATTATATGTAAAAGAATGAAATTAGAACATAACACCATACACAAAAATAAAATAAAAATGGATTAAATACCTGAATGTAAGGCCAAACACTCTAAAACTCCTAAAGGAAAATACAGGTAGAACATTCTTTGACATAAATCACAGGAAGATCCTTTTTGACCTATCTCCTAGAGTAATGAAAATAAACACAAAAAATAAGCAAAAGGGACCTCAGTTCAGTTCAGTTCAGTTGCTCAGTCATGTCCGAATCTCTGCAACCTCATGAATCCCAGCACGCCCAAAGGATTAATCTCCAAAATATATAAGCAGCTCATGAAGCTCAATATCAAAAAAGTGAAGAACCCAATCAAAAATGGGCAGAAGATCTAAATAGATCTTCCTCCAAAGAAGACTTGGAAATGCCCAACAAACACATGAAAAGGTGCTCAACATCGCTAATTGTTAAAGAAATGCAAATCAAAAGTATTATGAGTTATCACCTCACACCAGTCAGAATGGCCATCATCAAACATCTACAAACAATAAGTGCTGGAGAGGGGGTGGAGAAACGGAAACCATTATACATTGTTTCTGGGAATGTAAGTTGATACAGCCATTATGGAGAACAGTATGGTGGTTCCTTAAAAACTAAAAATAGAACTGCCATATGACCCAGCAACCCCACTCCTTGGCCTAGATACATGCACCCCAAGGTTCATGGCAGCACTATTTACAACAGCCATGGAAGCACCCTAGATGTCTATCAACAGAGGAACGGCTAAAGACGATGTGGTGCCATCTACACAATGGAATATCACTCAGCCATTAAGAGAAAGGAAACTGAGTTATTTGTAGAGACATGGATGGATGGACCTAGAGTGTCATATGGAATGAAGTAAGTCAGAAAGAGAAAAACAAACATCGTATATTAACGCCTGTATGTGGAATCTAGAAAAATGGTATAGGTAATCCTATTTGCAAAGCAGAAGTAGAGACATAGACATAGAGAACAAATGTATGGACACTAAGAGGGAAGGGGGTAGGAAGAACTGGGAGCTTGGGATTGACGCCTGTACATTATTGATACTCTGTATAAAATAGATAACTAATGAGAAGATACTGTATACACAAGGAACTCCACTTAATTCTCTGTGATGACCTGAATGCTAAGGGAGTCCAAAACAGAGGGGACATATATACAAATATGACTGACTTGTTTTGCTAAACAGTGGAAACTAACACAGCACTGTAAAGCAACTCTTGCTGGTTAAGTCGCTTCAGTTGTGTCTGACTCCGTGTGACCCTGCAGACAGCAGCCCACTAGACCAACTCTACTTCAATAAAAATTAATTAAAAAAAACCCTAACCACTAAGAAATCACAGTCCGAGAAAACCAACAGTCACTCAGTAAATATCTATTGTTTTTCTGGAACTATATTTTCATAACAACTTAACTGATGTATAATCAACAAACAATGAACTGTGCGCAATTATGCTCCAGTGTCCTTGCCTGGAAAATCCCACGGACAGAGGAGCCTGGTGGCTTACAGTCCGTGGGGCCACAGAGAGTCGTACACGACTGAGTGGCTAGGCACACGCACCCAACAAATGCACGCGCCTGTGAAACCATCCCCACAGTCACCTTGTTACATGTTTCCCATCTCTTAGGTTCACTGTCACCTGTTTTTTTTTTTTTTCCTTTTTTTTTCCTCCTTTTTTTCACTTGTTTTTTGATGTCTTTTGTCTCGATGGCCCTTGTTTCATACGTTTTGTCTGGTTTTCTAGTGATTCAAGGGGGGAGGATGTATCTGGTTCCTGCTGCTCATCTTGGTTGATTATGAAAGCTTGCCTGGACTCTTTTAAGTGCTGGATCCAGTAGGAGGGAACAAAATGGACAAAATCCTTGGTTTCAAACAGCCTACATTCCAGACCAGGGTGACAGTAAATATAAGAAAGAAGAGTAAATTTGCATAAATAAAGGATTTCAGAAAATGTGTGTCGATAAAATAAGATGGTAATGTGATAGAGATGCAGGAAAGGTTTCTCTGGGAGGCAACATTTGAGGAGATGATTTATAGAAACAGGCTGTCACTTGAAGAGCTAAGAGTGTGTTCTAAGATAAGGAGATATGACAAGTCCAGACAGAAATAAGCTTGGCTTATTTCATAGGGCAAATACAAGGCCAGTGTGGCTGGAGTGTATTTGAGATGGGAGACGAAGTTGGAGCCGCAGGTAGACTGTTGTTCAGTCACTCCATTGTGTCCGACTCTTTGCGATCCCGTGGACTGCAGCACGCCAGGTTTTCCTGTCCTTCACCATTTCCTGGAGCTTGCTCAAAGTCCTGTCCATTCAGTCAGTGATACCATCCAACCATCTCGTTCTCTGTCATCCCCGTCTCCTCCTGCCTTCAATCTTTTCCAGCAACAGGGTCTTGAGCTTACAGGAAAAGAGTCTTGTAAATCAGTGTTCCAGCTACCAACTGCTGCATAACATAGAACAACAACAATCATGGACTTTACTCATGAATCTAGGGGTGCTTGAGGTCAGCTAAGTGACTTTTCCTATAGGTCTCTTGTGTGGTTGCAATCAGGTGATGGGTGGGACTGGAGTCATCTCAAAGATTCCTCATCCCCCTATTTAGAACCTGGGCTACTTAGACAAATAACTAAAGGATAGAACATTTCTAGCTCCTTGGCTCTCTCTCTCTTTCAACTTAGAGTAGCCCAATTTTTTTTACATGGTGGCTAAAGGTTTTCAGAGCAGAAACTGGCAAAAGCTTCACAGTATTTCCAAACCTAGCCTTGAAGTCACACAATGTCACTCCCACCACATTTGGTTTGTCAAAGTAGTCACAAAGATTCACCTAGGTCCAAGGGGAAGGAACAAAAATTCAACTTCTTATTGGAAGAGCATCAAATAATATCTGGATATGTTTTAAAACTGGGATTCCCAGGTGGCAATAGTGGCAAAGAACATGCCTGCCAATGCCCGAGACATAAGAGACACAGGTTCAATTCCTGGGTCGGGAAGATCCCCTAGAGGAGGACATGGCAACCCACTCCAGTTTTCTTACCTGGAGAATCTCGTGGACAGAGGAGCCTGGTAGGCTATGGTTCATAGAGTTGCACAGAGTTGGGACACAACTGAAGCGACTTGGCATGCATGCATGTTTTAAAACCATCATCCTCATGGCAAAGATTTGGGGTCAGATTTTTACAACAGGAAGTCATTGGTGGGATTTTAACAAGGGAATGATACGAAATGATTTGCAATTTTAAAAGGTCAGTCTGTCAGGATTACTAAGATGCAAAATCAACATGTAAGCATCAATTGTGTTATTATATAACAGCAAAAACAATTAGCAAATGAAGTGTTTAAAATGATACCATTTATAAGAGTGTTTTAAAAATACCAACTACCTAGAAATAAATCCAACAAAAATACTTGTAAGACTTTTATGCAGAAAACTACAAACCTCTGTTGAGAGAACCTAGAGACTGAATAAACCGATTTACTATTTTGGGGGATTGTATGACCAATTATTATCAAGATGTCAGTTTTTCTTAAGTTGGTCCATAGTTTCTGTGCAATGCCAATCAAAATATCCACAGCTTTTTTCTGTAGAACTTGACAAGCTCATTCTAACAGTGTATATGGAAATGTGAAGGATCGATAATAGTAAGCCACTCTTGAAGAAGGAGGAAGAAGAAAAGTGGAAGAGGGATTTTCTATCCTTAATATAAGACTTACCATAAAGCCAGTGTCACCCACTATTAAGGCAGTGTGATATTGCCATGAGGAACACAGAGGAACACAGATAGAAAAATAAATAGACCAACGTAATAGAAGAACCCAGAAATAGACTCATGCACATATGGACACTTGATTTATGTCAAAGATAGCATTATAAAAGAAGGAAAGGATGGTCTTTCAGTAAATGGAGTTGGAGTAATTATGTATCCACATGGAAAAGAAAGAAGGAAAGAAGGGAGGGGGAGGTATATAGTCTGCAGAAATACTTGCGCATATGCACTGGGAGACATGTACAAGAATGTTTGTAGCGGCATTATTCATAATATCCTAATTTAGAGACAACCCAAAGATTTAGCAGTAGAATGGATAAATAAAATGTGATATATTCATAAAACAGAGTATTTTACAGCAACAAAAATGAATAAACTGCAGCTTCATACAGACTAGATGAATCTTAAATTGAAAACATAATATTGAATGAAAGAAGCCAGACACAGAATATATGTGATTTCATTTCCAAACAATTCAAAACTGGGGAAAACTTTTAGCGATGCATAACCATGCACAGAGGAGCCTGGTGGGCTAAGTCCATGGGTTGCAAAGAGTCAGACACAACTGAGCGACTAACACTTTCACTTTTTTCAGTCATTCAATAAAACTGTACAGAAGGGCAAGCCTGCATAGTGGTTACTTTTATGAGGAAGATAGAGTTTAACATTGGGAAGGGGTTGTAGCATAGGGCTTCTAGAGTGCTGGCTATATTTTATTTTTACTGTCTTGGGTGTGGTCATATCAGTTCAGCTCAGTCGCTCAGTCGTGTCCGACTCTTTGCAACCCATGAATTGCAGCATGCCAGGCCTCCCTGTCCATCACCAACTCCCGGAGTTCACTCAGACTCATGTCCATTGAGTTGCTGATGCCATCCAGCCATCTCATCCTCTGTCGTCCCCTTCTCCAGCCCTGAATCCCTCCCAGCATCAGGTGTATCTGTTTTATAAAAATTCATTTACTAGTTGTGATACATGCTTTATCTACTTCTCTATACATTATATTTCACAAGAAAAAAGTTTTAAAATACCAAGTATGCATCGCTTACTGTGTAAGCATGCAAGTATGTAAGCAGGAAGTCCAGTTGTCCAGGGATGACAAGATAGAGGCTTGGACCAGGGTTGAGAAGTAGTCAGATATAGGAGATAGTTTAGAATTAGAGGTAACAGGACTTGATGTGGAATATGAAGGGCGAAAAATGCAGCAACAAACACACTCAGTCATAAAACACATGAGAGTATGCAACAGAATTAACTAAGCTTCTGAAACAGAAAACGTTAATGTGAAGTGCTAAGCTGCGTGAATGGGTATCAGGTGGAGGACTTCTGTCTGACACATCAGGGAAGGCTTCATAGAAAAGTTGGGAAGGAATTTCCCTGGTGGTCCAGTAGCTGACTCCCGAGCTCCAAAGGTAGCAGCCCAGGTTTCATCCTTGGTCAGGGAACTAGATCGCGCATGCCACACCCGAGAGTTCACACGCTGCAGCTAAGACCCGGCATGGACAAATAATTAAAAATAAATAAAATAAGTATTTTTTAAAAGCTGGGAAAATAGTTGGCACAGATTATGGAGGAAATGGATGAGGGGTGATACAGTTAAAGATTAGTGGATTGCTTACAGGCAGAAGCTTTGTTTTGTCCTATACTCTTTTGCACATTATTTTATTTTTGAGGCATTTCATGCATTATCTCTCAAATAAGTTTTTATCTACTTACGACTACCATCTAGATCCACAATAAAAGGTGTTAGCAAATTACTTCAAACGCAGTAGCCATTCCACAAGTCCTGATTGAACCATGAAGTCTTGAACAAGTATATTACACAACTCAAGATCCCCTGGAGAAGGAAATGGAAACCCACTCCTGTACGCTTGCTTGGAGAGTCCCATGGGGGAGGAGCCTGGTGGGCTATAGTCCATGGGTTCGCAAAGTTCATGGGGTCGCAAAGAGTCGGACACGACTGAGCGACTTCACTCACCCTTAGAAGCCAGCACCACGGTCACATGATCCTGGTGGCCTAGATGGTAGTGCTTCTACACTATAGAATGGAATACGTATTAATAGCTTTTACATTATTGGCTTCATTTTACCTTCAAGATGTTACGGGAAGTTTTATTTTTGATACAAGCTTTTCTCATTGGATAGACTGATGGGTGTGGGAATAAATGGGGGATATATAGAAATAATGTCTAAAACAGAAGTTAGTGGGAAGGGGAGACTTCTCAGTCAACCCACTTTATCTAGGAAGGTTTCCTGCATGAGTCAGAGTGATTTGAGGATCATCCAGAATTAACAATAGAAGGAGGCAACTTTTTTTTTCAGGCTTGTGGAAAAATAAGAGTGGGAGAAGCAATGATTTTAAAACTCTGTGGCAATTCTGATTTCATGTATGATTTTAGGCACATCTCTCTTTCAGCAGGCCTTCCTTCGTGGCTTAGCTGGTGAAGAATCCGCCTGCAATGAGGGAGACCTGGGTTTGATCCGTAGGTTGGGAAAATCCCCTGGAGAAGGGAACAGCTACCCACTCCAGAATTCTGGCCTGGAGAATTCCATGGACTGTATAGTCCATGGGGTCGCAAAGAGTCGGGCATGACTGAGCAACTTTCACTCACTCTCTTTCATACACACTATACACCTTGTCATTAAAAAAAATTACTGTTGGCCTAAATGAGAGTGAGTTTTGCTTTCATAGGTGTCTAAGATTCCACTAGAGCCCGTGAGAGAGTTGGAAATGAGAACACTGAAAACCAGAAGTACAGAGAAAGTGAAGGGGGAAGATTAGATTAACTAGAGTACAAACAAAGTGATGTGATAGCTAGTGCTCACACGTGCTTGTGAGAACCAGGAACCGTTGGAAGAGTTTTATCTATATTAATGCATTTACTCTCATGACAACGCTGTGAGGTCAATCTCATTTCACAGCTGAAGATACCACGACACCGAAAGGTTGGGTAAATAAGTTGGTTGAGGGTACAGAACTGGAATTTGAAGCCAGGCTTTCTGAGTCTAGAATTCATACTCTTAACTGTGGTGCTAGACTATATATATATATATATATAAAGATGTGAAAGATCTATTGCTTTGAATTTTTTAATTGGAGGATAATTGCTTTACAACATTGTGTTGGTTTCTGTCCTATAACAACAGGAATCAGCCAGAAGTACACATACCTCCCCTCCCTATTGAGCCTCCCTCCCACCCACCCTGGTTTTGAATTTTTATTGGAAGATAGTTGGTTCCAATAGTTTATTGGAAGATAGTTTCAGGTGTAGAGCAAAAGAAATCAGTTATACATCTACTAGACTATAACTTTTTCTTAGAAAAAAGGAAGAGATAGCATCAATGTTGGAATTTGTGTTTCTTCATATTCCTATCTTATAAAATACGGCGACATTTAAAAATGGCATACAGAGACAACTATCTCCTCTACTTTGTCCCTGGTGCTTATTCTTTTGGCTTTCCAATGACAACCATGTCATTTTCTGGGGTGATTCTGAGTTTATTTTTGTCTGTGCTCTGTCTTCCTTGCTCTACTAGCTTTTCTCTAGTCGCCAGGAGCCCAGCAGGTCTAGCTGGCTGTGTGTGGCCTTCTCATTACCCTGGCTTCTCTTGTGGCGCACAGGATCTAGAGGCCCTGGCTTCAGTGATGGTGGCATGATGGCTTAGTTGCTTCACAGCATGTGGGATCGTCCTCCATCAGGGACTGAACCCAAGTCTCCTGCATTGGCAGGTGGATTCTTTACCACTGAGCCAAAAGGAAGCCCTGATTTTGAGTTTAAAATGCAGCTGACCTCAGCTTTAAAAAAACAACAACAAAAAAAAACCACACAAAAAAACAACCTAAGATATATTTGCCATTAAAAGAAAAAAAAACATTTCATAGCTTATTTATATTTGAAAAACAAAAAAACAAGCAGCTGGGGCCTTCAAGTTTAGCAACCAAGATTAGATCTTTGAAGACTATTTAAATAGCTTGCAGCGATGTATCGGACTTGGGGTGTTTAACGTTTATTAAACTGCAGCACTTTATGGAACGATTACACTAATTACTAGAGGTCACAAGAGCCGTCATAATTGACAGTCTTTTTCGTCGCCTTACACAGGAGAGAATGAAAACGGTGGGAAAAACGATGTAACTTCCCAATTAGGGAGGATGGAGAAAGTATGGGAAAGTAACTTTTCTGCTGAGGCTAGGCGTTCATACTCATTTAAGCTGTAGACAGATCGTGCAAGCGCAATAAAGACGTCTAACTGTTCTACAAACCATCACCCCCATCCAAACTGGAAAACAGATCAGAACTGGAATAGGAATTGCTCTTCAAATACTGCGCTTGGGAGTCTCGAAAAGCTACAGAGCACAAACCAAGCCTGGTTCCCAGATGCTTTTTAAAGTCTTCCCCAGGAATGCTCTCCCTGCAGCCTCGGCGCCTTCCTGGCTGAGCCCGGCGCGGGGCTCCCCAGCCGCCGCCCGGGACGTCAGCCCCTGCACCCCGAGGCCAGTTCCGAAGAGGGGAGCGGCAGAACCGAGGGAGGAGAGCGAGGGAGAGAAATGGTCAAGTCCTCCTTAACTCCGGGCCCCCTCGCGGGCCTCACCCCTCCTCCCGGGGGCTGAGATTGGAGAGGAAGTGGGAAGGTTTCAAGCTGTTCCTCACACCGGCACCCTCATGCCCCAACCCTCCTCGTCCGCTCGGGGCTCCGGCGAGCCTCATTCCCGCCCCTCGCCCCGGGAGAGAAGCGCGCGCCGCGGCCGGGTGCGCGGAGAAAGACCAGGGGCGGCAGGCGGCCTCCACGCGGCCGCCGGGGCCCGCAGCCGCCCGCCCGACAGCAAGCCAGGCCCGAGGGCAGCCCCGGAGTCCGGGGCGGCCGGATGTGAGGGCGCGTCACTTCCGGGCGGTGCAGCGGCGGCCGCTTGGAAGATGGCTGCGCCCTGTGGCTCGGAGCTGCCCGCCAACTCGCCGCTAAAAATCCCGAAGATGGAGGTGCTCTCCCCGGCTTCTCCTGGTGGCCTGAGCGACGGAAACCCATCGCTGTCCGACCCTTCTACGCCTCGGGGTGCCTCCCCGCTCGGGCCGGGCAGTGCGGCGGGCTCGGGGGCAGCGGCGTCCGGGGGTCTCGGGCTGGGGCTGGGGGCCGCAGCGCCGCCTCGTCCTCGGTCTCCTTCTCCCCTGGTGGCGGCGGTGGTGGCGGGGCTGCGGCAGCCGCCGCCGCCGCCTGCCGGGGCATGTCGTGGACGCCGGCAGAGACGAACGCGCTCATCGCAGTGTGGGGCAACGAGCGGCTGGTGGAGGCACGGTACCAGCAGCTGGAGGGAGCCGGCACGGTGTTCGGCAGCAAGGCCCCCGGGCCGGCCATGTACGAGCGCGTGTCCCGGGCCCTGGCCGAGCTCGGCTACGAGCGGACCCCGTCCCAGTGCCGGGAGCGCATCAAGGTAACCGGCCGCCCGGCCTGGGGCAGCAAACCAGAGGCAGAGAGAAGGCGGGGAAGCGGGCCTCGGGGGCGGGGGCCGGTCTGAGCGCAGGGCTCCCCTCCGGGGCCCGGTGGGCCATTCGCATCTCCTCCGCCTTTTTTCTTCTCTCCCTGGGAAGGGGGTCTTTTTTCCAGATGGCCGCCAGCCCGTAGGTTTTCTGAGTTTGAAGTTGGGCGTGCCTGCCGCCGCCCCTCTTTCTTGCCAATCGAGGATGTTCTTGCGCTCTGAAGTTGGTAGTTTCGCATTGTGCTCCCGGCGGCGGTCCCATGCAGCCGGCGCCTCTCGCCCCCACCGCCGGGGCCCCTCGCTTTGTTCCAGGCCGGGGGGCTCCCAGGCAGAGGCTTACCGGCCGGGGCGGGATGGAGCAGGGATAGAAGCAGGGGAGGAGGGGGGAGGTGCTGAGCTCCCCACCTCACCCCCCAGTTTAGGAATTTTCAAGTGAGTGGCAGGGGCAGAGCCGTGCGGAAGGCGCCTTCAGACGATGGCCTTTGTGTCAGCTGTCTTGCTTCTGCCTTGAGCTTCTGCTAACTCGAAGGGCGATCAAGAGTTGAGATGCTTTGGAGGATTGGGAAGGCTCGGTTGTAGCCAGATACTGTATTGCTTTTGTGGAGTTAGGGCACAGTTGAAGTTAGCCTGGCTGATAGTTGGTCCGAAATTTGAGTGTGGTATCTCCAGAGTTAGGTTGGCTTGAGGCCCTGCAGTGTTTCTGACGAAGCTCCTTCTTGAAAGCCTGTGTTCCCCTGCTTTAGCTGTCGTGCCGGATGTGGTGACAAGTGAAGCTTCACTGTGCGTCTGGCCATCCTCGTGTACCTGAAGGTTCGGTGCAGAGGCTCAACTTGGGCTAGAGATGTTACCTCTAGTCGGGTTACTGTTTTCTGTTCCTGCTGACTTTTAATCTGGGAGTTCAGATTTGTCTATTGGCAGATACGGAGTTGCTTTTTAGGTAAGTTGGTTGGTGTCCTCCTCTCAGGGTCTGCTAAAAGATTCTGGTAGAAGACTTTCCCCCAGTTCACGGAACTACTACTTGTTCAGAGTTATAGTATCAGTGTGCTTCGTTTCTGGCAGGGCTACTTTGCTGGAACTCCATGGCAGGGTAAAAGCCAGTAGGAACTGTCATACTCACACTGGAGAAGGATATGGCTTTAAAATTCCAGAGATCTTGTCTCAGGTGTTCATTTGAGGACATTGTGGCTTAGAAAATTTGGTCTAGAAACCAAGATGTTTCAAACCTACTATTTTTAGGGAATCTGACACCCATTTCTCAATTAGAAAATTAGGTTGGTTTACCTGATAACATGTTATCTTTGGGTCCCCCTCCCTCTCCGTTTTAAACAAGGATATCATGAAAGTAATAGTTTGTAGATAGGATAAATAGTAGCGAATAGTAGCCACTGTTCTCTGAATCTCATTCCTTGTTCTATTCAAGGTTGTTAAGGTTAAGTTCAGGGGAGTTTTTGCATTGTGCTGTTTAGCCTCTATCCATGAACTTTTTTGAGTTTAGCAGTACCCTTTAGGCTTTTGTAATTGTTTTAGCTTCATTGATTTTTTTTGTCCATAGAAATTTCCTAATCAGAAGGACAAAGGGTGTTATCCAAAGCTGCTTATGAATCTCACTGATTATAAAATTGTTTCTCAAAAAGCCAGAGAATCTCTAGCTGGGTTGCATATTTGTCCAGGTATGAGAAGCATAACCTAAAGCAAAGAAAGGAAACTGGGCTTCTCTGAAGAATTTTAAAAGAGGATCGTTTTCTCTGTCTCCAAGCAGATAAGATCAGATTGACCTCAAGTTCTTAGAATATTTGGAGACTATATGGATGTTGATGTACTCTTAATCCACAGTAGCAGTTTGTGAGGCAACCAGATCACTGTTTTTTTGTTTTCTTTTTTATGTAAACAATTCCTTAAGTGTGATTTCAACCAAGGAACCAGACTTCTTCATTAACAGCATTGGTCTTGCCTATTGGAATTATAAGCCCCATAAAGACAAGTTCTGATCTCTTATTCCCAGCAGTATTTCCAGTGCCTACGACATAAGTAGGCACTGGATACATATTTATCAAATTCACCAAATAAACAAAGCCTTGAAGGAGAATGTTGGAAAGTATAAAAATCTAGAGCAGTGTCCAGATTTTAACCCCAAAACACAGACTTTGAAACTCAGTTTGAGAAGTACTTCCTTAAAAACTAAACTCTGTCTCTCTTGGAGACTTAAGATGAATGTAATCTTAAACGTAGATGCACACGTGGTCACTGAAATCATAGCCTTACACAATTATGAGGTGGATGTCCAAGTACTCCAGATTATGTTTATGAAAATCAAAAGGCAGCCTTAGGAAATTCCCAGAGAATCATCATCACAAACCCTTGAAACAAATCTTTCAATCCCAGTTTCAGAAATGCCGATTTAGAACAAGTAATTCAGAAATCTCTTTCACTTGATTCTGTTAATGAGAACTACAAAAAGAAATTCAACAGTCCTTTTGCTTTGGAATTTGCAAAATAGAAACAAAGTAGTGCAGTGAGATATGGACGTGGAGGTATATCTTATCCAGAATAATGCAGCTCATTTAAGTGTGAACTCATGTCAGAGGCCCCCGGGGAAGGAGCACCGTGTGCATCAGTTACATTTCTGGTCCAATGTATTTATTTAAATATCTATCAAGATTCAGCTATGAAGTAAATAATTTCTTCTAAGTTTGAAAGGAAGGCCGATATATAGTAACTTCAGTTTTTCCCTGAAACTTTCCCTGAATCATGGTTTCAATATATTGATGTAACAACCTTGTCATATGATGACTTTTAGATTTTGCTACCAAAGGACTATTTTAAAATAATATCCAAGTGAATATGTGTATTTCTAAGTGCACAGGATTTTAACTTAAAGTCAAATATAAACATTTTTTTTTAATCGTTGCAAAGTCTGACATGTCCTGTTACTGGTATTTGTTCAGTTTTTGGATAAAATGGGTGTGTCTGAGACTGGCTTGCTACACGTGTTTGGTATCGTTTGGTTCTGAAGTTTTGTTGCTTTCTGTTTGTTTGCCAGGAGAAAATGAATCTGCTAACAATTCCAGCCTAATTTTGGAGTCAGATAAATAAATGGGTGATTTACTATCCTTTCCTATAAGCCTTCTCGTCATATCTCCGTTTTCTAAATGCTTGAGTGTTTACTGTCTGCTTGGTGTTAGGGTGAAGAGAAGAACTGTAGTACAGAGTCCAAGAGCTTACAGTGTAGTTAAAGTTTGTATACCCACATCTAAGAGTTAAAAAGCTGTACTAGACAACACAGGGGATGGTATGCAGTGCAGTACTTAGAATCGGATGACAAAAGCAGACCTTAAGTGTGATGACTGACTTCAGAGGAGGAAGAGGGCTCAGCCCAGCCCACACTGTAGTAGCTGAGAGACCTATCTAGACTTGGAATTCGGAGCCAGATGCCGGATTCACACCTAAGTCAGTTAATCCGATGCCCTGAGAAACTCATTCTCAAGTCCCGTATTTTCGGGTGTTCTCCAAAAATTTGGCTCTTGAGAGTTGGCTTTTTGTGTCTCAAACAGATGCTTTACTCTGGCTCTGCCTGAAGATGAAATGCAAGGTGATCATATGACCTAAAGAACTTGTCTTTGCTTGGTCAATGCTGATTATCAGATAAACTTATAAGTGGTGGGGAGTCTTCTGCCTAACAAGCAAGACGATTAACTTTTTAGGGACATTGTCTTGATCTGCTCTGCCTGAAGATGAAATGCAAGGTGATCATATGACCTAAAGAACTTGTCTTTGCTTGGTCAATGCTGATTATCAGATAAACTTATAAGTGGTGGGGAGTCTTCTGCCTAACAAGCAAGACGATTAACTTTTAGGGACATTGTCTTGATCTGTATTCATCAGTAATTCATAATAATCTTTGGAACAAATATTGTACTTTAGCAGACAAATCACAGTGTGGTATATTTGATCTTTCATTGTATAGATTTGTCATTATCTGTCCTGTGAGAACAAATAGGACAAAGATAACTCAGAGCCCACAGATACTATTGTCCCAGTATGAACATTTTAAGACTCTGCCTATCTCTAAGGACTTTTCTGATGTTAGCACACTAGACTTTCTGCATTATCGTTGAAAGATTTTTCAGAAATATGGTCTGCCACTCAAAAGTGTTCATACGAAAGATTTGGTCAGATATATCTCCTATTTCTTTCGTTCCCAAGCCATTGCTGCCAGAAAACTTATGTGTTCCAGTTTTTTGTCTGCTTTTAAATATGATGGAGATTTGATATATATACTGAAAGAATAGACTCCCAGCCATACACACGTATATTTAGGCTTTCGGTTTTGGAGGTAAGGACTCTAGTAAGCACACCTTAAAACTGTGATTGAATAGGCACCTGAGTTTATTTCCTGGCGTTTTGGGAAATCTACTGGAAAGTGGAGTGAAATATTCTGGATCCTTCATTAAGAGGATATGTAAAAAAAGGGGGAAAAAAAGAGGAAACCCATAGTATAAAGCAATGCTGTTCAATAAAACTTTCTGTAATGATGGAAGTGTTCTGTATCTGCTGCAGTTCAGGGCAAGAGCCACTAGCCAAAGGCTGTTAAGCTTTTGAATGTGGTTAGTGTGCTTGAGGAACTGAATTTTTAATTATGTTTCATTTTAATTAATTACATTTTAAATTATAAATAGCAACATGTGGCTAGTGGCTACTATAGTGAACAATATAGGTAAAAAGTTGTTAACCATAATATTAAAGAAGGCTTTATTTTATGAAAGGATTGTCTTGACTATACCGAGACCTCCGAGGGGGGGCGGGAGTTGTGTTGGAAGTTCTTTCTTCGTGCCCTCCCTGTTGCTTTACCCCTGAGTAGGAGGCACCTTGACAAGTCAAGAGATATGGTTCGCCATTATAGGAAGAGGAGCTTTTCCTGTAAGGAATAAAGTATTATAATCTCAGTTGACTGGGGCAAAGCATATCTACACTGTCTAGCAGACTGTGCAATAGCTGCTGGCCACAGGCAGTAATTGAACACTTGAAGAGGGGCCAGTGTGACTGTGCCATTGGATTTTTAATCTCAAGTTTAATTCATTTATTTTACTAATACAACACTGTAAAGCAATAAAAATTAACGTAAAAAAATAAGTTAATTTAGTGGCTATTATATTGACCAGAACAGCTTTGGAATTATAGTGTTCAGACTTTTTTGCTGTGTACTGCTAAAAGAGTTTTGAAATCCATGTGCTCTCTTGAATGTTTGAAAGCTGACATTAATATTTTTTCATCATATGTTTTAAAATTTATGAGACACTAACAGGATATTGGGGGCAGGAGGAGAAGGGGACGACAGAGGATGAGATGGCTGGATGGCATCACTGACTCGGTGGACATGAATCTGAGTGAACTCCGGGAGTTGGTGATGGACAGGGAGGCCTGGTGTGCTGCGATTCATGGGGTCGCAAAGAGTCGGACACGACTGAGCGATTGAACTGAACTGAAACAGGATATAGGACATATTAAATCTAGTGTGAGTAAGATGAGATTGATGTAAAACTTATTGAATAATGTGCTCTGAATCTGAGTCACCCCAAATTCTTATCTATAGGTTTTATCAAATATATCAATGTTGAGATCCCACAATATTCCACTTATACTTAAAATAAACAATACGATTAACCTATATTCCTTTGACTGTTCTGAATTCAGCAGCCAAGCTTCGTGCCTAAAAATATATACAAGACTGAGAATGACAAGCGTCCCTAAGGCTTAAGGTGCTTTGATCAGTCATTAAAGAAGGCATATAGGCACTCCAATTAAAGACCCCTAATTTAGAACTTTGAGCATCCTTTCTGTTTCTTTCTTGGCTGATACAGAGCTCCCAGGCCCTTGGAATTCCACTGCCGGAGGATCCACGAGAGATTGGAACTTAACTCTTGGCTAAAGGCCAGGCATCTGGGGAGGACTTGGAAATCTTACCCATTCCCTTTCATCACACTCATCTGACAGATGCATCACAGGGTTTCTTTAAATACTAAGGTCTGAAATGAGGACTTTTTTTCCCCCATTATTTATCAACAGATACGTGAGGGCTTTCTATGGGAGGCCATTGAAATATAGCAGTGTATCATTTACCATTAAAGAGTCTCCTCGCCAGGGAAGCAGGAGTCAGGATACTAGAGCGCCAGTTCCAGTATTGTGAGCATGGTCTATGGATTGTGTGGACATTAAGCTCCTGGTGCTATAGCCTGTTTAAAAAGTCATGCCTTTCAGTTGGAGAACCGTTTGCTGTAGTGCGTGAAGGTATGCCCTAGACGCCACATGCGACTGGTGGTGGGTGTCATCCAGGACCAGGTCAAAGGGTGGAGTCCCTGGTTTGGGGACAACAGCAGATGGACCAGTTCTAGAAATTTATGTTTCCATAAGTAACTTTTGTATAGTTTGAATTGCAGTTATATCCATTATATATCCCATTCCTTAATTTATATACTAGAAAGGAAACCAAAGCCATGCATCTTTTTGAACACACAAGAAGAAATGCATTTTACCCTGTGGCCTAGTACTCACATGACATGCACATATGTGCATAAATGGAAATGTGTCTGTGTAACCAAAGCACATTTCACAAAAATAACAACGCTTGTATTGTGTTTACAGTGTGCTATGCACTGTTCTAAGTGCTTTACAAATACTAACTTAATTAACTCACATAGTGACTGTACTTAACTGTGCAACACAGTCTGGCTTGTTCTTTTCTACTTGAACCCAGATTGTCTTGAGGCCCCAGCACCTCTTGAGTGGCATGGTCTTCAGCACCTGTCTGCGCCTGGCAGGCCTCTTTGTTCAGCCCCCTCCCCACATCCTCCTTCCCCCGCCCTCCCACCACAGTGCTTTTCAGCATTGCTGCCCCTTGCCCCCCAGTCCGTCTGTCCCTCATCTTTCCTCTACCCCAGCCACATTCTCATTTGTCTCCAGAAATTCCCTCACCTAAAAGATGCAAAAAACACCTGGGAGGATGGGGGGTGACCACACCCACTGGTACTGGGTAGCAGGCTTACTCCTTAGGGACTGGCAGCTCAGGGTCATGTTGGTCCCCACGTGGGCCACACCGCAGAGATGGCAGGAAGGAGGAGCCGGAGGGACTAGGGGAGGGGAGACAGGTTAAATACATCCAGGGGATCAATAGCTCACAGAACAGAGGTAGGGCCTGGAGTCTTTCTCCTGCAGGTCCTGCAGCCACAGTGACACGTTCCAGGAGGGCATGGGGTGGACCAGGGATGTTCTAGGTTTGTTGACATGACCTCACTAAGGTTTGCCAACACCTGGTGGGGGCAGCAACACCTCCCCATCACCACGTGCCTGTTCTGTGCCCCCGGCTCAGCTCGTCCCCCTCCCCCAAACTGGGGGTCCTCAAATACCCCTTACCTGCACCATCCCCTCTAACCTGTAGCGGCTCTCCATCCACCCTTGTCTCCCTAGCCACCCTCTCACTGCCCCAGATCCTCTGCACCAGAACAGGTCCTGTTCCCTGGATGGTTATCCCTTCATCTCCCGTGTGGGGTGTTGAGAAAGCTGCCCACAACACATTAAAATTGATTACCAACCTGCCAATGGCCAGAACCTGCAGGTAGATGGAAGAGGAATAGAAGAGAATGAGGTGACATTCAGTTTTTTTAGTCATTGTGCTACTTTAGACGCAAGGTATCAAAACTCCAGAAACATTCATTTGGGACAGGTGATGTCCCAGATATTCTCATGAAATGTTTTATCCTGTGTAGTTCTAGAGACCTAGAACCTATGGCTTGAGGGGAACATGAAAGGAGGTGGGAAGTGGTAAGATATCAGACTGGAAACAAGCAAGAGGTCAGAGGATGGGTTAAGGAGTTTGGACTTTGTTCTAACTTATTAGAGAGTTTTCAGCTGGAGAGTGGCGTGGTTCCTCTTAGGTTCTAGAACTGGCTGTCAGGTGGAAAATGAATTGGCAAGGCTAAGACTGAAAGTACTAAGATCTTTTAGAGGCTCCTTGCAGAAACCTATGCAAGAGGTGAAATAGTGGCAGTGAAAAGGGAGAGAACAGAACAGATTTCAGACATAATCAAAAGTAGTAGAGCTGTTTTGGAGAATCTGAAAATTTGGATTTGCTAGATCTTAACCTGGCTACACAACTCACTGTGTACTTCACTGCCAGTGTACATAGAGGATTGTAATTGCAGTCCTTAGAGGCCATTATAGTACTTCATTGCTTAAGTTTTAAGCTTTAAGCTGGTTCTTTTTTTTTTTTTAAAGCTGTGCTGTGTGGCAGGGGGTCTTTGTTCTCCCCTACAGGGGGAGCGCAGCGTCCTAATCACTGTATCACCAAGGAATTTCCTAGGTTTGGTTCTCAAACCCAGTGGAAGTGTTAGTCATTCAGTCATATCTGACTCAATGGGCTGTAGCCAGGCTCCTCTGTCTACAGGATTCTCCAGGCAAGACTGTTGGACTGGGTTGTCATTTCCTTCTTCAGGGGATCTTCCTGACCCAGGGATTGAACTCAGGTCTCTTGCGTTGCAGGCAGATTCATTACTGTCTGAGACACTAGGGGAGCCCAGAACCCAGTGAGATCCAGCTAAATAAAACACTGCTTTAGGGCCGTCCTGTCTGTGTTATGCAGACTCCCTTGGGCTCTGATCTGCTCCCCAGGCTTCTTAAGTGATGGTCCTGCCTTCTTTTTTCCTAACATTACCAGAGGGCAAGAACTAAAATCAGATCTAAAATTTCAGTGTAAATTGTCATGCATTCTCTCAGAAGTACGCTCATGTCACTAGGATGAGGTAGAATAGCAGGGCCGCGCCCCCACCCCTGACACACACGTACACTTCGGATGGTTGTATCTGTGTGGTGTTTGCAAAATGTTTTTTTTTTTTTTTAAAGGGAGAAAAAACTTCTTGAGTTTCAAAAATGAATACCAATACCATTTTTCAGATAGTTGATTGTTAGGGTTGCCCGTTGATTATTAGGTGCCGTGTCATTTTATTTCTGTTGTGGGGTTTATGCGGTGTGTTCTGCCTGCTGTCTACCATTGCAGAAACTTCCGTGTTGAAAATGAACGCTCAGTGAATCTGTGCCTCCTATGCTCTATATGTTACAAATTATCTCGGGTTTGTAATCTATGCGGAGTCTTCCCCGCTATTGTTCTGAAGAATTGAAAAATGTCTGCATACTGGAATAAGGTGTATACTTAAATCTGTGTAATTCTTAACCTATTTGTAGTTGAGAGTCCTTGAGAGCCAATGGAAATACTTTTTTTCTTGGCACTAATCAAATGAGTGTTACTTTGTCACTTAGTGGGTGGGGTGTGATGTTATTTCCTAATAGAATACAGACCTGTGTTTATTCTCAGACATTTTAGGAATAACAGCCATCATCTTATTTTTATATATGTGTTCTTGGCGGTATTCATAAATTACATTTCTTGAGCTACCAAATAATAACTTCATTCATTATAAAGTGATGAAATAGAATGGAAGTTATTTACCTAGATTTGTTTTCTAGTAGCATTTTCTCAGCCTGTCTGTGTAAGATGACTCTGTTGTAACGCCTGAATTTTTGAAACTCACCATGTTGTTTCTCTACTATCTACCTTCAGATTAGTACATTTATCCAAATAAGTCAATTGTGTTTGTACTTGATATTAATAAAACCAGAATAAAGTTCATATCTACCAAAACCTGCTCTTATCATTATTATTTAAAATTTACAAATACTTTTCTCTAAATGGATAGAGCTGCTTAATGATTTAGAAAAAGGAGTATGATAGGCCAGAAAGTACCTTGATCTTATAACTCTCAACTGCCACATACAATCTTAAGGAGTTTTCGTCATTCACTCATCCCTTTAGCAAAAATATATTGAGCTGCTTCTGTGTGCCAAATATTTGATGGAGGTTCTAAGAATACGTCAAAGAATAAAACTGGGGAAAAAAACAAAAACAAACCCGCTTGCAAAGAGGTTATATTTCAGTAGAAAACAATATGAATATTTTAAATATGTTAATTTAAAACTATTAACACAATCAGAAAACCCCTCAAATAAGATATTCTTTTATATTAGCCTTATTGACCTTAGAAGGTTTGAGCTCTCAACCTTCCATTATGCATAGGAAGTAGAAATTCATTTGCTTTGGCTTTATTAAGAATGATTTACATGACTTTTATATTTTGACTTCCTATTGTTATATGTCCAGTTGTCACTGAGTTTTGCCCCTCCAGTGCCATGCTGCTGGTATTCATGCTGTCATTAGATAATGAGCACATTTGTGCTGGTCCTGGTGGCACAGCCTTCAGCAGAAATACATGATGTTCCTTCTGTCTCGTATAAATCAGGAAATATGGTTAATAGTTGGATTTGAGAAATCAGAGTTTTGCCAGTTTTAGAACAGTATAAAATAATTTTTGACATAAGTTATATAAACCACATTACAAAACTAAGAGGAAAAGGCAAGGGAAAGTGTTTAACTTCTTCACAATGGCATATCTACAAGTCCGTGAGATGTTATTTTTCAAGCAGTGGTGGTGAAGCTTATCTTAATTCCAGTAAAATTTCCACTGGAGAAGGAAGTGGCAGCCCACTCCAATATTCTTGCCTGGAAAATCCCATGGACCGAGGAGCCTGGTGGGTTACAGTCCATGGGGTTGCAAAGAGTTGGACATGACTGAGCACACAGGCAAAATTTCCATGCACCAAAGAAGAAATGAGAAATCTATATGCTTTTTGTTTTATTGAACTCTGCGAGAGTACATATAGGTCATTCATGCTTCTTACTTGATTCATGCCTGCCTCTTGCTTCTTGCAAACAGGTTGCCCAGTGAGGCTAAGTCCTCACTCTGGGTGGGTAGCAAGGATTCCTTTTTTCTCCCTTGTTTGTATGTCACTGTGTTAGTCACCGTATTCTTGCTCCGACTATAAACCTCTGAAAATGGCTAAATGATTGTCTTTTAGCCATAGAAGAATGAATATGAGTGAAAAGTTGAAGTTATGATGACACAGCCAGGTGTTGGTGAAACTTGAATAATGTGTGGGCAAGAACATACTCATTTAACAGTGTTACCTAATATGTAACAAACCTAAATCTAGGTATAAACTCCTTTTATTAATACTTAAAGATTTCACATGTTGTCAAACAAAACTTGATATAACACTTTAAGTGCTAACAAAGAAGTGAGCATTCTTTTATATTGGGTGATGTTGTTTAGCTGAAAGTTACTTGCTTTTGTAAACAAGGTTCTGACACTGATCGCTACAGTAAGGTTCTTCTGAGTTTGTTATTATCATGTGCTTAATGATAAAGCTTCACTGTTAGTTTTTCTCTACTTGAACTAACCTTCACATAGATTTCCAGGTGGTGTGACTATTCTTTGTTATAATAATAACAAATATTTAACGTTTACTGAGTACAAGCTACTAAGCAAACACTGTTTTAAATTCTCTACTTGAATTTTTTTTTTTTATTTAACACAAATCTTTGATGGAGGTAATGGCAACACACTCCAGTATTCTTGCCTGGGAAATCCCATGGACAGAGAAGCCTGTCGGGATACAGTCCATGGGGTCACAAAGAGTCGGACACGACTGAGCAACTATCACTTTCACTTCGTGATGGAGAGACTGTTACCAGCTCCACCTTAAGACAGAGAAATTGAGGTACAGAGCGATTAATTTTTCTAGTGTCACAGAGCTAGCAGGTGGTGAAGCTAGACTAAGTCTGACTCTCCACTTTTAACCACTTGATTATATTGCCCCATTGTGAGTTATCAGTCCACCTTTATTAAAATTTTAACAGTTGAAACAGTATTTTGGCAATGAAATCATAAATTCAGAAATGCCAAAATCACACAGCAACACACAGATGGACCTCATAGGGCTTGTTTCTTGTCATAGAAATGGAAACACAAATTTTAAAAATCCTTGGAGATAATTGATGGTGTCCTAAGATTATAAACATAATGAGAAACTGATCTGACAGTCCCAAGGATTTAAAACAAAGTGTTGAAACATAAATAAGACTTCCACTGTAGACAGCTCATTCAGTCATTCATTTAGGCCTTTATATGTGTGATGGTATTTATTGGACTACCAACTCTTCTTAAAGAAATTAAGTTTGAGGTTAAAGAAGGAGAGACATTTACAGGGTAGAATGAACTTTTTGACAGTAAAAATGGATGAGGATGTGGCTTACTGAAGGAGGCCGCAGAGTGACCATTGCTTTATGCCTGCCCTTGTCCACCTAACGTGTGAATGACTGGGTGCTCTCCTCAGAGGTGAGGAGGGTAAGATGGACTGTTTCGTACTGCGTGATATAAATATACAAAAAGGATACTACGCAGATGAAGAAAGCTCAAAGTAGACTCAAGAAGTGAGAAATCAAGAGAGTGCAGGGAGTATAGCAGTAACCCAGGTAAATGTGGTCACTTCAGCTAAATATGAAAATGAGCTGTGAACTTCCCGGCAACTATGGCAAAAAGTAACTACAGTGATTTTCTGTGCTTTTCATTGTCTGCAGAAGAGAAGCACACGAGGTCCTCGTTCTGAAACCCAAGATGAATTTTCATTAAGGGCACTCTGATAGAGGCCTTAGATAAGCTCTTACCTTTCTCTTCGTTCTCTTTTCTATTAAATAGGGCAGCATGATATCTTCTGTGTATATGTAATACACTGCCCGGACCCCTCCCCGGGAGTGAGACATTGGCTCGTCCCCACCAGCTGCCCGAGTGGTGATGGCTTCAGGAATCCTCCCAGGAATGTCTGGCTGTCCATGGCTAGGCTGCCTCTCCACTGGCAGCCTGGACTCAGTGACTGGTCAGTGCTGAAATTCAAAAGTCCAGCCGCCTTGCCTTAAGGGAGCTCTAAAGTATTACTCATATTCCATACTTCACTTTAGGATTAACCAAGACCTATGCGGCAGCTGTGAGTTACTTCACCTCTCTCTTCCCCATCCTGTGCTCACAAATGCTGTTCTGGAGAGCTCTCCGCTATAAACGTCCTGCACAGCCTCCTCAGTGTCTCTTTCCTGGGACCCTCTCTTAGCATCATTGTAAAAATTAGAAATAATAAATGTAAACTGCTGACCCCAACTCTCAGCACATGGTAGAAACTGAGAAAATGTTAGTTATGGTTTACTTTCATTGCATGGGACATTGAGCCACCTATGGAAAATGTCTGATTTTTGTAGAAGGTACAGACATTTTTTTCATACGGTAATTTCTTTTATCAGTCCTCATAAAGGTAAGAATAAACTATAAAAATGCTACCAACTGAGCTATAAAAAGTGCTACAGTAGATTTTTTGAGTTTGCAACAAGTTTCTCAGTAAGTTCAGGTTGCTCAAAGACAGGTGCATAAACTTAAAGGAGGCTTATTTTCAGATTTTTCATAGAAAGTTTATATGTCAAGATATGAAAATATATTATTTTCATGCATTTGGGACCGATAGCTTATAGCCTGTAAATGCAGAAAGAAAAACCCTTTTGAAATAATATTTACCAGGTTTTAATAGTCAACTGAATCTTAACCTAATGCTTGTACCCAGGTATCTCTAGAGGATTTCTAATCTTACTGTTTAGGTGATTTTATCTCGATGTTCAAATAATTTTTTTTTTCACAACCAAATACCTAAAATTTACTAATGGGAAAAAAAAAACCTATTGTAAGTTATCTTTGCATCACAGATGGTAGTTTTCAGTAAGAAGATAACTACAAAATTGAGAATCACATGGTCACCCTATGAAACAGATCAAGTGGCCTTTTTCAGAGGGGAGCCTGGTCTGCCTGAACATTCGTCTCACAAATCGAAGAAAGTACCTCTGTGTTTGGGAAGCAGTACAGTGTTGTAAGGATGATGCTCGGAGTATGTTTGGAACACGTGTGCTCATGTGTGTGTCGTGCTTAACTTTTAGCCACTATTGATTATGGAGCTGTCAGCGTTTAATGCAGGATGTCTGTATGAGAGAGGACTTTAAAGATGAATGGCTCTCACCGCTATCCTAGAGAGATTTTAGATAATTCTCTTTTATGTGTTTTTAGTTGTCACATACTAATAAAAGCTACCATTTTAACATCATCCAAATACTACTTTTAGGTGGTGCCCTGAGATGTGAAGTACTGAGAAAAGATTCAACAGAGATGCTAATGTAGCAACGTCAGCGCTGATATAGGTCAGAGGAAAATTAACTTCTCCTCCAAGTCAGTGCTTTTTGAAACAACTGATTTTTTTTCCCTTTGAAGTGGGGGGTTGGGTGGGGGAAGTTCTAGATACATAGTGTTATCTGACTGGGTTTGATGACTGCCTCCCTGCTGCCTACATCTGAAATAATTAAGTAGTTTAGTAAACTCTAGTTTGTTTGTTTTTTTACTTGTCTTAAATAGAGAGACCCTTGAAGATTCCATATCTAGAAAGATTCATATCCCAAAGACGCCCTTAAACCTGACCATGCATATAGGTATGGTTTATCTAGTATTGCAGCCAAGATGAGGTTTTGTATGATTATCCGTATGATTTATAGACAGTGTAGAGTTAAAAGCTTTATAGCCATATGAGTTTAGTTCCTCGAGCAATGGAAGATGTTTAATTTTGACAATTGGTATTGTCCTCCTCGAGGGCTTTTTTTCTTCTTACTCGGAGTGGGTAAGACCCTCAGCTGCTAGCATGGAGGAAGCTAGAAAGCTTAGAGAACCCACTGAGGAGATGTCTTGAATGATTTGTTCTATGCAAGAATTTTTCCCTCATAAAGACACACTGATCAGATATAGACACAAAAGTGTCACTGATAGCCAGGTTTGGGATGGAGTGCAGCTGATAGAACTTGATCCTGGACAGTTCCCCACAAAGACAGGCACCAGAGAGGTAAGGGCTCTTGATTTCTGGTGGTCATTCTTAGGTTTGGCCCTGTTAAAATCCAGGAAGCAATCAAGTCTTTTTGCCTTTTGTATCTTTAACTGAACTACTGTCAAAGAATATATTGCTCACTATTTAATTTGTAAGGCATAAGAAATAATAAAAGTTGGACAGGGCTTACAGAGCTCTATTTGGCAGGCAATCCATCCTGCCCACCCCCTCCCCCATTCTCCACCAAAGAAAAATGTAATAGGAATGGTAGATATTTTAAAGTAGCCTTGCCCTCTGCAGTTAGTCCTCCTGTATTACAAAGAAAATTAATTTGCTCTGCTAATTATAGCAGTATCTGTGTTTTATACCTTTTGCCACTCCTGCTCTTTTCAAAAGGTTTTAGGACTCCTACCTACCTTGGATTTATTGACTTTAATACATTTAATGCATTGTATGTTTATACAGTGAATTTCCCCATTTTCTTTGCTAAGAAGATTTTCACCTTCTTGCAAGTGATTTAATACTTTAAAATTACCTTAATTTGTTTAATAAATAATCCTTGAACAATCCTTACATGACAGGCACTATTCTGGGCTCCAGGAAACAGGGAACAAGGCAGACAGCCTTTGCCCCTTTGAGTTTACAATCTAGTGAAATAGCTTTTTTAGGATACAGTAACATTTTAGAGTGTCATTTGGTAATTTTTACATGCCAGATCCCTTCTGAAGGAACACTTGTCTTGGGGCCTTGGCTCCTCATTTGTTAAATGAGGAAGTTGGACTAGATGATCTTGAGTTCTTTTCCATTCAAAACTTCTGTAATGTTTTGGAAGTTGGGACCTGGTGGTGTCTCAGAGCCTTGGGCAGCCCCACCCTCTCTCTGTCAATCATTACATTACAGGTGATTTTACAGAAGAGGCACTTGGCAAGCGTAGTGACAATGACAGGTGACGAGCAAGAAAGTCAGATGAGTTAAGGACAAAGTTTGAGGACCACTGTTCTCAGTAATTAGGAAGGCATTGCTGACTATGATGGTTTCAGTGGAATAGCAGATCAACTCTGATCCCGTGGAGTTGAGGATTGAGTTTCTGTAGACACTGCCTATTCCTTGGAGTCCCTTTAGGATATTAAAGTGGGGAGATGTTAAGGCTTAGCCGTTGTCCTCTAAGGAAGGCAGTCAAGACTTAACGTTCCCATATTTGTTTCTAGGTGTGTGAATTTCCCTGGTCTAAGTGGTTACCTTAGGTGATTTACCTAGAATATCAATGGATAAGTTAATCAGATAATGAATGATCAAGTACTTTGTGATAGGGCTGGAACAGATAACTTATGAATCACTTATTACTGTTTCATTGCCACGACAGAAAAACATTTCTTTCCCAGTAGGTAGAAAAAAAAGTGCTATATTTTTGTAAAGAGTAAGTTGATACCTTTGTATGCTTTTACCTATAGAAATTGTTTATTTCAAGAAATGGGAATTTTGCTAATTTACCTCTTAAAGAAAATAGTAAGGCTGCTTTATCTAACTAAATGAGTAGGATTCTGAGGAAGCTGGAGAAATTGTATTTGAATTGGCCCCAGTCTTCAGCCTCTCTTGTAAAATGTAAAACATAGACTAAGTCTACCTTATTTTAGGATTTCTGACTAATATGTTATATATTCTTTTGTGGAAGAAAAAAACCCACGTGGCACAGAGCAGAGTTTCTTAACCCAAGGTTCTTGTGTGAGCTCTTCAGGGAGTCCATGTGCCCCTTGACATTGTATAGAACAGTTTTGTACAGATATTCTTCTGAGGAGGAGATCCAGGACCCAAAAAGCACCTCTGCTGTAGAGAGGAAAAGGGCATCTTGAGAATAAAGATTTCTCACTTGTCAGATCTTCTATAGTGCTAAGAACTGGGGAGTGTGAAACAAGTGCTGTTGTTATTATTTTTGTTGTTGTTGTTGGGGTTTTTGGTTGATTGCTTTGGTTTTAAATGACTTAGTTTGATTTGAAGGATTAGGTGATTGGCAAGTCAATTTGCCAAATTTTAACATACAGAAAACCTAAGAAAATAGGCAGTAAAAATTACACTGACCTTAGATGGATTTTGCTTTAACTGATTTCCTCATCATTAGTTACAACTCTATCTATCTATACATACATACATACATACATATATATATAAATTTATGCTATATTCTTAATATTCCTTTTACTGTGTGCAGAAATGTTTTTACAGTTGTCTGCCATTTCAAGCTTCCCCCACTGCCTTTGTGCTCACAGTAAGAAAATCAAACTAATTTAAGAAATTCTGAGTCTTTCTTAGAAATATTGAAATAAACTCATTACTGTTCTGTTGCCTCAGTTAACTAAAGAGCAACTAATTTTAACACAGTAAAGCAGCAGCTTTAGTTTAAAAGATGATAGATCTGTTTCTTTTGCTTTACAGTACACATCAGCTTAGGCTGAAGTATTGTTTTTAGCACTTTTTATAAACAATCGCTAGAGATTTGCACCTAGTGTCATTTCCGCTATTGCTTGTGGAAATATGTGATTTTTAAGACTTCGTTTCCAAATAAGTGTATCCTTTATTTAATCATTTGGGTTAAAGAGTCTTAAATTTTTCATATTTAGTTGGCAGAGGGTTAAGATAAACTGTAAGCCATTTCTAATATGGCTAATTTGACAACCACGTTTGAAAATCTGTTTCACTGCTTGTTTTTTTCTTATAACATTGTTTCCTGCTGTTATAACTAAGCTGTCCTCCCTGCAATTTGACTATTTTTTCATCTGACATCTTAGACTGATCATGCCGGTGTTTTCTAAACAAAACATTATATGGCGATTATGCCTTATCTCTATTCCTCCCTGTTATAGACCCTGTTACAGTTATAGACAGTTCTGTTAGAACAGTGATTTTTGTCATGGTGATGATTTTATGATTGTATGAAATGGGGCACATTTTGAAAGAATGATGGAGCCAGTAGCAGAATTAGGTGGCGTATGCCCATGTAATTTATTGAGCTTGCTTCCTGCTCTGCCATACCAGGGAGGAGTTATATTCTGCCCCCTTCCTGAAAACCAAGGGGGAGTTGGAGGACACTGAAATAAAAAGAAGCCTTATTTTTGGACCACCAGAGTAGCTTATATAATGTCAGGAAGGGCTTTGATGAAACCGCTGGCCCTACTTAAAGATCTTATTTTCCAAGCCTTTCATTATTTTATTTGCCCTTTTCTGAACTCTGCAATTTCCCTCTCTTGTAGCTGGTTCGATGCCCAGAACTGAATGCTGTGTTCCAGCTGTGGCCTCACCGGTGCTGAATAGAGAGGAAGAGCCACCTCCATAGCTTACATGTGATTCCTCTGCTTATACAACCCAATACTGGATTTACTTACTTTGGCAAGATAGCTGCATCGTGCACTGTATTTAATGTTACGTGTACTGTAACCCTGGGTCTCTCTCTGCATTGCTGCCGTTAAGCCCCCAATCCTGCCAATCTTAAAGCTCCTGCCTTTGTTTACCTGCCCCGCCTCCCCACCCCCAGACTCCCCTTACATTCATCCACAATGAATGTCATCTTTGATTCTCTCATTTCCTCTCACTGTAATCTTAAACTTTGGCAAAACCTTCCCCCTGTCTATGAATTGTCAGTTGTCAGCCCTCTGATTTTTTCTTCCTGCTTTGGTAATGGGACATCTCTTACTTCTCTCTGGTTCTTTTTCTTTTGTAGTTAGTCGTTGAACACTTGGCACAGTGGATTTATCATGCATTCACTTGGTAGTTCTTCTGAATCAGATACCTTTGGATTTCTCTGATCTGACCACCTGGTCAAGTTGTTTTAGTTCTATCCAGGTTTCCTTGATTTCTATCCATGTGACTTCACTCAGGATATAGTATTATCTCACAACTCCTGGGGAGACAATAATAGAGGTTTACCATGGACGTTTCTAACAATAAGGGAGGTGTTCTTCTTCACTGTGAATAGAATAGTCTTTAATAGTTTTAAGCAAATTCTTTTCTCTCTGAGGTCTTAATTTTTTGAAAAATGCTAGAGCCAAGTGACTAAATTTGTAAGATGGGTGAGATAAAGGAAAAAGGAAGGGAAACAAGGTTTCTGTGTAGAACGGGAAATGGTTCTCAAAGGAAGCTGAACTGAGGTTCTTGTTGGGCTTGGTACAGCTTTCCAAAATGGGAGGCAAGACTTTTTTCCTTGATGACATAGCATTATCTAATCTAAGATGTACAGTAGATGTTTAGTTGGTTTATTGAGGACTGTTGACACAGACATACAATCGCTTAATTTTGTGCTTTGGTTAATCATTTAGAGTGTGGAAAGTGTAACCTCTTCTGGTTTATTATGGATGATAAGAATTGGAAGGCCTCCACATGTCCTTTCTATCCATTTCTAAAGTCCCTCAAGCTTATCTAAATCCCAGTGTTGGTAGAGTAGCAGTCAAGCTGATGCTTCTTACTTTGTTTTTATCTCAGTTGATACATGCTATTTAAACAGCCTCTGCTTGGATCTGTGTTCTTTACTGAACCCAGAAGGTACCTCTTTTGTGTATTTATGTCTCCAGACAGTTGGAAATCTTTTTAACATTGTTTCAGTACATCAAATTCCCATCTTATGGATCTAGATGTCACCAAACATTTTTCATTCAGACACCTAATAGATATTTTACCTTTCAGCATGTTACACTGCTAGTGTATTTGAGAATTACACTGCAAAGTAAGAGGTGACAGGATCTGTTAGATTTTTTTTTTTGGATGGAATATAAAATATATCATCTGACCTTCCATATCTGGAACCCTTAAATACTGCTGGTTTCCTTATTCATACACAGAAGAAGTGAAATGTTAAGCTCTATTTGATGGTTTCAAAGAAAGTCAATCTTCTCTGTAGTTTCCACCAAATGCAGTGTCAGAGACTGGTTGCTTTGCTCTCACGCCTTGGCCACGTCTGTGTGGCACATTCCTTCAGAGGAGTGTTAATTTCACTCCCTGACTTCCGAAATGACCCTCAGTGGCAGATCCGTTGGGGTTCCTTGCGTGAGGAGCGCCGTGCTCCAGGCAGCCAGCAAGTAGTGAGCACTGAGTGATGTGGTTTCCATCTCCATGTATGGCCTTGAAAGGGACATAGGCTGGGACTCTCCATTTACGGTTCTTGAAGGAGCTGAAAAGTGCAGTTGGGGTGTTCCTGGAGGCAGAAAGTAGACATTGTGAGATAAAAATAAATTGGCAGGAGATGTTTGCAATTCAAATTCCAGTCCCGGCAAGGAGGGCAGAGGGTGCCGGGTAATGGGGTATAGAAAGTCACATGAAGTCAGCTGGAGGCATTTGTCCCCTCCCATTTGAAGAGTTGCCTATGACACATTTCCCAGGTTCATTTCTGATTTGTTCCAGAAAGTTATGTGTTATGTACTTGTGAATATCCTTTACAAAGAGGAAGAAGAAACACTTTTTAAAGAGTGTATGATCAGAAACCTCACTTCTTTAAGGCATCCTTTCGGGCATCAAAAGAAATCTCCAGAAAGGGAGAGTGAGGCAGGTGCTTATGGAGGGGGCAGGCTGGCTGGTTTCAGAATGGACGACTCTTAATTGCTGCTCTGTATCGGAGGATGATCATCATGTGTGTTGTGTTTATTATTCCCTTTGCCCGTCTGGATTTCTGGCCTCAGGGGAGAGATCTGCAGTGTTTGACAGAGTGTCTTCCTGTAGTTTGTCAACTGAGATTTAACGGTACTGAACTTTCGAGGAGGCTCCATAAGGATTATTCAGAGTTGTTTGATTTTGGCGAGAGTAGGTGAGGCATTGGCTTATGGAAAGTCATCTCACATTCATGAGAAATTTACAGTCTGGCTGATGTGTGTAAATTAAGTCTAAGGTAAGCTGGTTTGGCACAGTTGAGTTCAAAAGCATTTGGAGAAAAAGAGTGAAAATTCTCAAGAGTAAAACCCAGTAAAGTAGAAAGGAGATTAGAAGGAACGAAAGAGGCAGAGATGGGACAGAGAATGAATATAATTAAACTAAATTTGAAACTGAGGTGCAAGGCCTGGGACTAAATCCTTGATTTATCTTTTGAAATATGTAAGCTAGCATAAGATATACCATTAAGGAAACTGGGTTAATTATCAGAAATATGCATTAGAAGACCATGAAGCAGGTTGAAGGGTTGTACAAGGTAATAAAATTATATAGGTTTTATCTGTGGACTTGCATAAGGATATGTTATTCGCTGTGTACCACGAAGCAGAAAAAGAAGTGAAATAACACCCTTCTACCTCACTTTCTGTGACCCCACCCCCAAAGAAACGATTGGCTTCATTTGTTGGTGTTCGGCTGGCAGTTTGAGTTGGTAGAATAGGCTAGTATTATCATTGGCTAATTGTTAGATGTTGGTATTAGTGTCTTGTTGTTTCTTGATGATTGATGTTTGAGACTGAGCATCTGTAGTGTTATTGATTTGATCTCTTTTAAATTCGATTCTAGCAACTGCCCCAAAGACAGAGTGAGTTAGTAAGGAGAATGGACTATGTAAGTAATTTGTTTCACTAGCTAATTCGTTGAGGCAATTGTTTTTCCCCTATATTCCTTCTTAATCAAGAGTAAGGAAGGGTGCATCCTTTGCTTTGGGAAATTCTTCTTTCTGTCCTCCTTCCCCTCACTTTTCCAAATTCTGGGCACAACAGCAGCTCTTTCTTTCCTGTGGCAGGTGTGCATCCTATTGGCTGGCTGGTATTTCTTGTTTTCTTTTTTTTTCTTATTCTTTTAAAATGGGGGTGGGGGGTATAAAAATATGTGTATGGGATACATGCAATAATGTTGTAATGTTTCTTGTTGTTTAATGGATAATTAATTGCAAAATAATTGTTTGAATTATAACATGTTTGAGTAAATGCTAAATTAGTCATTTTTTTTCTAATATAATAATGAATTTAAAATCTAGCATTCCTGTAACAATGTGTCTGTGTTTGTCTGTCTGTGTCTGTCTAATAGTAATTAATATCTGTGGTCCGTACCTGGAAGAGGAAGTTCAGCTTTAAAGGAATAACAAAAGACTTTGTGTCTTAGACCCTTCGCAGGTGTTACAGTCGGGTGAAAGAACATGGTGTTGGGAAAAGAAAGAGCAGTTACACATTTGAACAGTTGGAACAGGTGTTTGGTCAGGGAGGATGGGATGCTCAGCCCTGCCAGCCTGTACTTATTAACAGTAGTGGCTTGTACCAGGAGCTGGAGTCAGATGGCAGCACTATGGAGGAGTATTCACAGGAGGACTGGGGAAACCACAGTCAGGATCTCCACGGCTACCCCACAGATCAGGAATTGGGTAAGAAAGCCAGTGTCTGTGATACTTGCGATGTGTGTGTGTGTGTGTGTGTGTGTGTGTGTGTCTGTACATATCTTCACTTGTGCTCAGGTGTTTCATTCATATCTGTAACACCTTTTTTTACCATTCCCACTCATAGCGCAACACATAGAGCCAATGTCTGGGGCAATTTGGGTATCCTTCAGTTAGCCTTAAACTGCCAGCTGGGGTGCCTTGAGTTCCACAAAGTCCCTAAAGACACACAAGAATTCCTAATTCTGGGCTGCACAGGGAAGCTCAGTGACGGGCTATGCAATTAAAAATATCCTGCACCTCTTTGTTCTAAGATGACTGCAAGATTATTGACTCCCAGCTCAGCTGGTATAGATATAACTGTCGTTTCCTTCTTTTATCCCCAAAACTTTTCCCCCACCCCTGTTTGTAATTTGGCAGAGGTCCCTTTCCAGGCTTCAGTCTGAACTATAAATGAAGGAAAGCCTTGGTTTGAAAGGAGCTGATAATTGAACTTCATCAGGGATCATACTCCTTCCTTCCAACTTCAAAAAGGCTCCCTTCCCAACAATAGCTGGAATGATTTATTCACTATCTTCACATTAAAAATGGAAAATAGAACTCTGGCCATGAAATGTAAATTTGTATGGACTAATTAAGAGGGCATATATATATATGTGTGTGTGTGTGTGTGTGTGTGTAGTTGGGTTGTTTTGTTTTTTGCAATAAATGTTCTGGTTTTAGTTTTCATAATTTGCTAGTACTAATCAAGTGTCTGCTGCAGCCTTTCTACATTCATAGCACGTTGTGTAATGAGTGCTCTCTTGTAAGTGAATGTTCTTACTCTCTAGTGAAGCACTCGGGCAGCCCCCGGGAAGGATAAGTAGAATTAGCTCTATAAATGTGCCTCCCCAGCTTAAGACAAAGTCCACAGGCACTGTTCTATACATCTTCCTATGACAGAGAAATGCTAATTTAAAAGAAAAAGGATTAAATACTGAGTTGGCCAAAACATGCATTTAGATTATTTCATAAAATGGTGTGGAAAACCTGAAAGAACTTTTTGACCAACCCAGTATTTCTTTCAAATGCTGTTCCTAAAAAAAAAAAAAAACAAACTTAAATATTGAGAGAAGGAGCAAAGAAAGTGGTTTTAAAACTGTAAGACTAACACTATGTAAGAGAATTGATTACTGGAAGGAAAAAGGGCAGATGCTAACTGATCACTGCCTCTTAATTTCAAAACAGTTCTAAGGTCTAAATTACTTTGGCATCCTATAACTCTGGTTTTGCTGGAGAGAGTTAAGCCACCCAAACCTTTGGGACAAAAATAACATGTAGAGCATATTGATCCTGATATTGGGCTGGGGGAGAATAATCGCTCTAGAAAACCTACATAGAAAATTAAATAAAACAATTATTTTCATTCTCATTCCTTTAAAAATCATGTTTGCCATGAAATTAAGCTTTAAGCTCCTAGCTATAAATCCACTAGTGACCTTGAAGAACTTTATACTCATAGAGCTGGTTTGTGATCTTGCATATAAATGTATGCATCTCATTATATATGAGTTACAGCTATAAATCTGGCATTGGACAGTGTTTGACACTAGAATTGAGTTCTCGCATTGGAAAGTATGGAACAAACAGTAAACTTACAGCTACTCATCTACATAAATACATGTCACCACTTAGGAAAATATAATGTTTCCCAAACCTCTGTTTTTCAGATGAAATACCTGTCACAAAGAGAACATTAAAAATAAAACAGGAGTCTTCTGAAGAAGCACAGTAAGTAGATGTTCCCCCTTTCCAAAAAGTGTAAATACCTAAGTTTAATGACAAAAGTCTGGCTGTAGTTAGACGTGCTATGAAAGTTAGGGGCTTCTTTGGGGGTTCAGACAGTAAAGAACCTGCCATGCCACTGAGGGAGCCTGTCTCGTTGTTCTTCTTCATCTTCTTAGCCTGAGTTTTCCAGTGGTTAATCCAAAAATGCTGAGAATTTTGTATATGACAAGAAGAAATAGATATATGAAAATAAGTGTGTCTATGGTATTTGTGTGGATATGGCATTTGGATGTTTAGAGATGAGGTACAGGGCCCAGAGATTGTCTGGGGTTAAGTGAAATGATAGGAGGGCCAGAGGAACACTTAAATTAGAGCTGTCCCCAGCCTTTTGGCACCAGGGACCAGTCTTGTAGAAGACAATTTTTCCATGGACCAGGATGTATGGGATGGTTTTGGGATGATTCAAGTACATTACATTTATTGTGCACTTTCTTTCTACTATTATTACATCAGCTCCACCTGAGATCATCAGGCATTAGCTCCCAGAAGTTAGGGGACCCCAGGTTATAATATTCCATTTTGGGAATCAAAAGTAAATTCTTAGGAACTACAGGGTAGGCCAACTAATGTAACTGGAGATGAACTCAAGCTTCACAGAATGGGTGTCACCAGTCTCAGACCCCCTGAACTTTTCCTAGTTGGAACTTCAGAAATACAGCAGACAGTTCTCAGGAACTGTTTGGATAGCTGGGTCTAGTTCTCGCCGTGCTCCACAGCTGACAAAAGCTGGTCTGAGGCTTAAGCCCAGGGAACTTCAGGCTGAGGTCAGATCAGTGGGGCAGGAAACTGGCAGACTCTGCAGAAATGCCCAGCATGGCTGTTTCTCCAGGATTCAGCCCGTAGCGTGAGTGGGTCCTAAGAGGCGGCTCATTTCCCAGTGCACCAGTTTGCTAAGAGCTGCTCCTTATTGCTGACTTAGGGCTGTAACAGTGCCAAATGTGATAGCTTCATTTGGTCACTGGATTTTTTCACTCTTCAGCTTAGGTGGAATTCACCTGAACTAACTGATAAATTCTTTTACACCAGTCAATTATACCATCCTTCACCCATGAAGAAGAGTCACCACTTACTTATCAAATACTTACTCTATGTCAGGCATTGGGAAACAGCAGTAAACAGAACAGACCGAAGTCTCTGCCCTCCATCCCACCTCCTTAGCCCAGTCTTTGTTGCGATCAGTACAGTCTTTTAAGAGAGGACAAGGAAGAATGGTAGTGTTGAACAGTGATCTCTTTTTACAGCATCGACCCATGCAGAAACATGGTCCCATATCTTAGCCTCACAGACACCACATCCTCAACATTAGCAAAGTGACCGAGTGCCTTTGTGCACTCTGAGAAGAGGACAGTCCCCCAAAATGCAGTGGTTTCATCTGCATGGCCACCAAAGTACTTGAGTAGCTTTCCAGACAAACTGAAGTGCAGAGGGTGAGTCCAGGACAGTCAGTGGACCAAGAAGACTGATAAGAAAACATTCGCTCTTTGTCATCTTGGAAAGAAAGTAAAGGAAAGTAAGAGAGAATGGCAATGTGGAAGATCCCCCAGTTTGTTCCAAAAGCTAAGATTCGAGAGTTTAAGAGGAAAGTGTACAGTCTGTCTTCTACCAAGAAGCTGTTCACAAACCACCATTACACCCTCTTTTCTTGCCTGTGTTTGGTTATATGTGAATGTGGTAGTTGAGTATTTTTGTAGTTTAAACCTGAGATTGATGTAGAGTGTGATTATTTGCAGCCAAGTTACCGTTTAACAAACTTCAGTCTTCCGATATCAGAGCTGTGCCCTGAGAAACAAATATCCTCATATCTATATAAGTCATTATGACGTGTCAGCTGGAATTACTTGAGTTAAGCAGCATGTGAAACAAGAATTTCCTTGCACTTTGTCTTATTCTGTTAACTGTCCAAATCAAAATTGAAATAATTCTATGCTTTTGCTTTCCTGTATAAAAATACATTTTAGGATGATCTTAATTCATTATCTGGAATTTTTCTGTCTTAAAACGGAAGCTTAGTAATGAAGCTTTTCCATCTGAATTTTCAGATCTTAATTCTGTGCTAAACTGTTCTTTTAAATTTAGGAGTAGTTATGTATTTTAGACAAATAGAGGAAAATATCCTTTTTCATGTTTTTTAATCAGATCAATTCAGTTCAGTCACTCAGTCGTGTCCAACTCTTTGTGACCCCCATGGACTGCAGCACGCCAGGCTTCCCTGTCCATCACCAGCTCCCGGAGCTTACTCAAACTCATGTCCACTGCATCGGTGATGCCATCCAACCATCTCATCCTCTGTCGTCCCCTTCTCCTCCTCCCTTCAATCTTTCCCAGCATCAGGGTCTTTTCTGATGAGCTGGTTCTTCACGTCAGGTGGCCAAAGTATTGGAGTTTCACCTTCAGCATCAGTCCTTCCAATGAACATTCAGGACTCATATCCTTTAGGATGGACTGGTTGTATCTCCTTGCAGTCCAAGGGACTCTCAAGAGTCTTCTCCAACAGCACAATTCAAAAGCATCAATTCTTCAGCACTTAGCTTTCTGTATAGTCCAACTCTCACATCCATACATGACTACTGGAAAAACCATAGCTTTGACCAGATGGACCTTTGTTGGTAATGTAATGTCTCTGCTGTTTAATATGCTGTCTAGGTTGGTCCTAGCTTTTCTTCCAAGGAGCAAGCGTCTTTTAATTTCATGGCTGCAGTCACCATCTGCAGTGATTTTGGAGACCAAAAAAATAGAGTCTGTCACTGTTTCCATTGTTTCCCCATCTATTTGCCATGAAGTGATGGGACCAGATGCCATGATCTTAGTTTTCTGAATGTTGAGCTTTAAGCCAACTTTTTCGCTCTCCTCTTTCACTTTCATCAAGAGGCTCTTTAGTTCTTCGCTTTCTGCCATAACGGTGGTATCACCTGCATAGCTGAGATTATTGATATTTCTCCCGCCAATCTTGATTCCAGCTTGTGCTTCATCCAGCCTAGCATTTCTCATGATGTACTCTGCATATAAGTTAAATAAGCAGGGTGACAATATACGGCCTTGACATACTCCTTTCCCCTTTTGGAACCAGTCTGTTGTTCCATGCCCATTTCTAACTGTTGCTTCTTGACTTGCATACAGATTTCTCAGGAGGCAGCTCAGGTGGTCTGGTGTTCCCATCCCTTGAAGAATTTTCTACAGTTTGTTGTGACCCACACGGTCAAAGGCTTTGGCATAATCAATAAAGCAAATGTAGATGTTTTTGTGGAACTCTCTTGCTTTTCTGATGATCCAGTGGATGTGGGCAGTTTGATCTCTGGTTCCTCTGGCTTTTCTAAATCCAGCTTGAACATCTGGAAGTTCACGGTTCACATACTGCTGAAGCCTGGTTTGGAAAATTCAGATCAATAGTTGTAATCAATTTCATGTTTTCCTATGGCCAGCATGTATGGGTCAAACTTCCTTAACTTCCAGAATTTCCAGGTCAGAAATTAATTTGTTCATTCTTTTAAGTGATTGTTTACCTTTCTGAATACAGCATTCTTCACCTAGTTTTGATAGATCTGAAGGCCATCATATGCACTATTATATACACACACACATTATTCTTGAGTTTCTGAAATCCTAGGGTCTTATGTGTCAATAGTTACTAAGTGTAATACAACTAGACTATAGAATAATGGAAAGCAGTTTATCACTAGTTCTAAAAACTTCATCGGGGTAAGCATGTCTCAGTTTTTAATACGATGATTATCTAGACCTGCACAGTCCAATATGGTAGCCACTAGCCATCTGTGGCTATTTAAATGTAATTTTTAGCTAATTAAGAACTTAATACCTCACTCACAGTAGCCACATTTCCATGCAGTGGCTAACATACTGGACAGCGCAGACATAGAACATTTCCACCATTGCAGAAAGTTCTGTTGGACAGTGCTCATCCAGACACCTGAGGAATCTGACTTTTATCTTTCTTTCTAGGAAAAGAGACATCATGCAGAATATTGTACAAATTTTGGAATCAGTACAGTTGAAATGGGAACTGTTTCAGAGCTGGACAGACTTTTCAAGGCTTCACCTTTCTAATAAACTGGCCATTTTTGGAATCGGTTACAACACCCGTTGGAAAGAGGACATCCGTTACCATTATGCTGAGATCAGCTCCCAGGTGCCCCTTGGCAAGCGACTCCGGGAGTACTTCAATTCTGAGAAGCCCGAGGGCCGGATCATCATGACCCGAGTGCAGAAAATGAACTGGAAGAATGTATACTACAAATTTCTGGAGATCACTATCAGTGAAGCTAGGTGCCTGGAGCTGCACATGGAAATTGACTGGATCCCCATCGCCCACTCCAAACCAACTGGTGGGAATGTGGTTCAGTATTTATTGCCAGGAGGCATTCCCAAAAGCCCGGGTCTCTATGCCATTGGCTACGAGGAGTGTATTGAGAGGCCTCCCTCCCCCCATGCAGAGCGACGTACCCTGGACCCTGGAAAGGAGGGCCGGGTTGACTTGGAAACCCTTTCAGCACAAGCCTCACTGCAGGTGGAGATAGAACCCACTCGAATTATCTATTGCTACCTCGGAATTGCTGAGGTCAGGACTCTGCAGCAATGCTTGTTTTTACATTTCCAAGCAAATACCAAAACCTTCAGCAAGGATTGGGTTGGTATAAATGGGTTTTTGTCTCAGAACTGTATTGTGGATCCCGGTGTGTCCCCCAAATCCATCTACATCAAATTTGTAGAAGTTGAGAGGGATTTTCTTTCTGCTGGCTCGTTAGTTGAGTGCCTGGAAAAAGCCATCGGGTACCCCCTTAAAAATACAACAACTGAATGTCATCCTTCATAAGGATTTGGGCTCTTACCTCTCTCTCCTCTCCCCTTGTCCCATGACCCAGACTGTTCCTCATCCAGATGCTGCCATTGACTCTTCATGGAAACTCTTTCCACGATCGGGCCAGTACAACTAAGAAACCATAGTAGACCTTGGGCAGAGAACACAGACCTCACCTGAGCTCATTTTGAGCAAACAAGCTACACAGCGGACTTGCGTGGTGGGTCAGCTGTTTTCTTTTTAAAAACAACAAAAAAACAATTTTTAAATGAATTTTAGAGCCCTAATGTAAACAAATGTAGGTACATTCCATATTGGACAAAACTTATACTTTGAGTTTCATATGAAATTGAAAAATTGTATTTTTTCACAATGTTTCATTTTTACACATCTCTATGTCTCTATATAAGTATTATTTACAACCTTGAATAAATAAGCAATAGATAATGGCAAGTAAAATCTTGAGTCACAGTGAATAAGACTGTTTTTCAATATTACCCTTTAGCTACTATTGTATATAATTTAGAGTTTCACTTTTTTCACCAACCAAGTGTTTTGCTATTCCCAATCAGTGTTGCCTGCAAAGCCCTCTGTTTCTGTGATGTACCAACTTTTGGTTGTGTTACCATTTAAAACTTAAAAAAAAAAAAAATTAAAGGAATTCCTGGCCTCTTGGCGTTGTAGTAGTGGAGCTTTTTGTAGCGGAGTGTGGTCTCACTGGCAGTGGGACTGTTCTCTGACTTTACTGCAAGGGATGAACAAAACAGAGCAGGGTAGTAGCTTCACTTCTTTGCTCATCTTTGCTCTCTCCACCCCTCTGGCCAATGTCATTATCCGCTTTCAGAGCCCCGAAGGTCACTGGGACATTTCATTTTGTGCTACTTTTTAAAAAGCTACAAAAGGATATTCCTTTTGGCCCTCGGTTCATAATATTTGCAAGAGACTTTCATTCCTCATCTTTATACTCAGTAATCAGGGGCAGCTGTCTCAAGAGCACGAGTGAGGCAGCACTGACAACATACTGCCTAGAAAAGGAGAGAAGATAGAAGAGAAACGTCCAAACAAAGATTTTAAGTGGTCTGTAGGATAGGAAATGGTAAGGTGTTGATTCATTAGGAGGGTAACTACCACATTCAGATCTTTCAGAGATGTCTGTGCACTCCACATAGGGGTTAGTACTCAGCTAAGAACTAGCTTACCAAGAGTGTTGTGAAGGGATACGTTAGTCTCTAGGCAGGGATTTGTTAGATTTATGTACCTTTAATAAGTCCCCCAACATCTCTCAGGTTTTCTACTTGAGGTCGTCTACATGTCCAAGTAGTAGCTATAATTCTCCCCATTTTCCTCGAAGATAAAATTGCATATTGATTAAAAAAAAAAAGTTTCTTTCTTGTAGCCTGAGTGGCCTTATATCAGTAATTTTTCTCATCCTGGTTGTGAAAATCGCTCAGTTGTGTCCGACTCTGTGACCCCTATCATATCTATACAGTCCAATGGAATTCCCTGGCCAGAATACTGGAGTAGGTAGCCGTTCCTTTCTCCAGGGGATCTGCCCAACCCAGGGATCAAACCCAGGTCTCCCACATTGCAGGTGTATTCTTTACCAACTGAGTCACCTGGGAAGCCCTCATTCAGGTTGGTCAGTGCTTAGTTATTTGCCTAATGACTAGAGAGCTTATGATCAATGAGATGACTCTTATTAATGTCATTTGAGGCTAGCTTTATGGAGTTGACTGTTTCCTGACATGAGATGCTAAAGTGGGTGCTAGTTCAGGGAGTGTATAAATAGTCTGGAATGTCTGACTGCAGCACATCTTGCCTGGCATAGGCTGTAGGAATGGGCCTTAGGAAATTCTCATGAGTTAGCTCTTCTTTGGAACTTGGAATTATTGTCCTGAAGACCAAGGCTACTTTGACCATTTTGAAGCCATGATCCCATAATATCAGTGCCAAGTGCTGCAGGAAAAAGCACTTGGAGCAGTAGTGCCAGGAGGAGTACATGGCATTCCCCAAACTGCCACTGGTCAACCCTAAAACTAACACATTTTCTCCCCATCCTAGTTCTCACTGCTGTTGGTTACTGGGCAGGGGCAGAACGTTTGGGAACATGTAGAGAGGATGTTTGAGATCTACCTACTGTTACTGAGAACAAGGCACTGCTAGACCACTATGCGCAGCATGGAGAATATGGCAAAGACTGATCCTGTTTGTGTTTTCACCATGTGGCTTGGGATGGATGAGGAGTCGGGCAAGAGGACAAAGCTGAGCATTGGGAAATGGAGACTTGGAAAGAAAGTACCTTGCTGATTCTGAATATCTATTCTTTTTGGCCAGAACAATCCAGAAAAAGGGACAGCAGGGTGTCACATAACTATGAGTTTTCTTAAAAACAAAAAGGACTATTTAGACCTTAATGAAGCCTTATAACTGATTCCAGGGGAATGGAGACACTACATTCAAATATAAAAATCAGCATTAAAAAAAAATAGTACTGTAGAGACTTTCCAGGTGGTCCAGGGTTTAAGATTTTGTCTTCCAATGCAGGGGTTGTGGGTTCGATCCTTGGTGGGGGAGCTAAGACCTCACATGCCTTGGGGCCAAAAAAATCAAAACAGAAGCAATACTGTAACAAATTCAATAAAGACAAAATGGTCCACATTAAAAAAAAAACTTAAAAAAAATACTGTAGAAGTAAAAGATGATGTGTGACTGGGAGAAACACTGCTGCTGCTGCTGCTAAGTCGCTTCAGTCGTCTCCGACTCTGTGCGACCCCATAGACGGCAGCCCACCAGGCTCCCCCATCCCTGGGGTTCTCCAGGCAAGAACACTGGAGTGGGCTGCCATTTCCTTCTCCAGTGCATGAAAGTGAAAAGTGAAAGTGAAGTTGCTCAGTTGTGTCCGACTTTTCACGACGCCATGGATTGCAGCCCACCAGGCTCCTCTGTCCATGGGATTTTGAAGGCAAGAGTACTGGAGTGGAGTGCCATTGCCTTCTCTGGGGAGAAACACTGCTGCTGCTGCTGTTGCTAAGTCGCTTCAGTCGTGTCCGACTCTGTGCAACCCCATAGATGGCAGCCCAACAGGCTCCCCGTCCCTGGGATTCTCTAGGCGAGAACAATGGAGTGGGTTGTCATTTCCTTCTCCAAGGGGAAAAACACTAGTGAACTGCAAATCTCTTTAACATACGAACTTTGCTCGTGCAGATAACCTGTTGTGCAAGCAGCTCCCAGATCACTCCCAGATCATCTAATATTCCCATTTTACACAAGGGTAAAGAGAAATATTCACCCCAAATTACTGCATCTCAGCAAAAACTTTCAGGAAGTTATAGAACTGCTCTGCTAACTTCTACACTTGACCCCTCAGGGTCAGCAGGAAAAAAAAAGTGGTTGGAATAGGAGATAGTATAGAAAATTCTTCTATTGGGTAAGAACAGTGGAAGAGTCCTGAAAGCACTGTGTCTGTGTCACTTGGAGAGAGTCGCGGCCTACGAATCTTTATTTGTATTTTACCTCTTTTTTTCCCTTAAACTTTTAATTGAAATAATTTGAGATTTATAAAATATTGTTAAAATTGAGTACAAAGTATTCCCTATATATTCACTTGTTCCCATAATAATATTCTTGCCTGCAACAATGATTACTGTGGTGGTTGCCAGACAAGTAATATTTGTATCTTTACTTCCGATGTAAATTACTTGGGGTGCAAATTCTGAAAAGTTAGCTATTGAGAGGGAATGTTGAGGTTCTACGTTATGTAGCACTTGATTATAGCCTGTAATCAGATGCTTTAGTGCACCTGAGACAACCAAGAGCTCACTGCTCTTTTTGGAACGAGTAACCTAGCCTGACCTGAAAGTAAAGGAGGGATGGTTATAAAAGGTGCTTTGCAATGAAGACTAAAGTTAAAAAAAAAAAAAAAAAAGAATGACTGTGATAGACTAGAAAAACCCAACCAACAGCACCCCACCACACACACACACAGTCTAGTCGACAGTCTCAGGCCTGTAGCCCTGCATAAAGGTATGCGACTAGCAGTTACTATTACGACTCCCTTTGCTGTCACTAAGCTGCTGAGCACTAGATTCCAGGGATTGCATGAGCGGTCTAGTGTTTGCATAGCCACTTCTCAACGCCACTGCATGGCAGGTATTTAAAGAGCAGTCACACAGGTCATACTAGGAAGAAGGAGCTGAGAGGGTCAGTGGGGCACCGTGACAAAACAAAACCTTGGAGAGCACAGGGTCAAAGACCACACTGAGAACCATGTGGAGTAAATGGAATCCAGGAGGCCTGGCATCTTTTCTGCCCAGTCAACTATCACCTGGAGCAGGCAGCGCCAGGGATTCGTTGTTATGGTTTCTGTCCTCGGTGACCTTGACTCGGTGGTTGAGCTGTGCCCGGACGTTAGAAGCATCTTTATTTTGGCTGTCCGACAGAGAAGCCAGAACAGGTGCGCGCCCTTCTCTAAGAGAACTGCGGCCGCCAGAGGGTGCAGAGGAGCATTGACCGACCGGCGCGGGGAGGTGGGGACGGGGGTGGGGTGGGGGAGGGACGGTTAAATTAAATTTCACTAGAACATGATCTAGTCCGGGGAATTAAAAGATCAGAACGCGCTGGGGGCGGGATGGGAGGCAGCGAAAACATGGGCAGAAATAAACCGAGGGACTCAGTCCAGTCTACCTTCCCGCATCTGCCCCCTCCTCCCCGGTCTGCCTAAGGCTTTTCAGAGTTGAGAGGGGAACTTGGCTTCTCTCTCCTGTTTCCCGCTCAGAACCTGGGGTTCCTTGCGCCAATCGTTTCCCTGCTTGGGTTTGCGGCACAAGCCCGAGTGACCCTCGGGTCTGCCTTTTAGGGAGCATCGGGGAACCTGCGGAGAGGTCCGATCTCCGCCCGCAGGTCCTCGCATCCTGCCCCGCAACCTAGGGATCCCGCGGCACCTGCAGGGATGGGCGGGGGGCGGCCGCGGCCGCATCCTTTCCCCGCTCTCCCGGCCGGCTCCTCGGCCAGCCCGCCACTGGCCTTGGAAAACTGGTCGTTTCGGGCAGCAGAACCGGGCCCGCGTGGCCGGCACTCTGGCCCCTTCCTGCAGCCCCGACCCCCCACACTGCGAGCCCCAGTGGCCCCGGGGACACGCGGCTGAGGACGCTGTACCCGCAAGCTCCCCTAGTCGGTTAATGGGGCGAGACCCCGGACGCTTAGGGTGGCCCCTGGACGTCGGACAATCCCCAAACCTCCCTTCCTTCCTGACCCTCCTTCCTAGCCCACGCAGCGGACGAGGAAGGGTATGGCGTGGTCTGAGAGGTCAGGACCCTCTCTTCTGCCCTGGACCTCCGCCGGCTGCGAGGGCCCCACGACTCACCCGACCCCACCCTGCGTCCTGACCTGGTGGAGGCCGCGGGATCCGGCCGTCGGAGCGCGAGGATCGCCCGCCTGCGGCGGGTCACCCTGGAGCCCCGCCCGGGAGGACGGCGACCTCTCCGCCCCCTCGAGTGCCCCGCCCCCCAGTCCCCGGCGGTCCCCACCCCGCCACCGGCACACACACGCAGAGACTCTGGCCAGAGCCGCCCTTGGTATCAGTGGCCCGGTTCCCGCGTCCGCTCCAGCTGCCGGGCAGCCTGAACACCTGTCGGTCGGTGTGTCCCCAAGCCGGCGCCCCTGCCTCCGTCGGGGCCAGGGAAGGCCATGATTTCCTTGCCCGGGTCTCTTGCGACCAGCTTGCTGCGGGTTTTGTTCCTGGGGCTGACTACTCTCGGTGAGTGAAAGCCTGGACCTGGAGGGGGCATGAGATGGGAGATGGGGTGAATCCCACCCTAAGGGGGTGGTTTGGGGGCGCTGATGAGCTGGGTGGGACAGGATCCCGACTCCGGCTCTTTCCCCTCCCAGCACTTATACTTTCCCCTAGGTTGGGTGTCACTGGTTGGTGCTGATTTCTGTCGTCTGTGTTGCGGAACAGCCACCACTTTGGGCTCAGTATGTTTGTGGCAGGGGAGACCTTTTGTTGGAACCATTCCTCACCCTCACTCCCCACCTCCACCCGGCAGAGCCAGATGAGCTGAGCTGCTAGAGGAGACACTGGCTAAAGAGCTTAAGGACTTAACTCCAGCCCCCCTCCCAGCCCCCTACCCCACACACAAGCTGATGTGCAAGAGCCCCTGGGGAATTCCCTGGTACCCCAGCTTGACTCACGCACGGACTTCACCTCAATTCCCAAGCCTGGGTCCTCCTCTGGCCCCCTCCTTCTGCTTCCTGCCCTGGGAATCAAGGGAGGTGCCCCAAAGCTTGACCGTGAGGTCATGTAGGACACAGGAAGTGGAGGAGGGGTTCGAATGCCTAGAGGAGCAGAACTGTGACCCCCCAAGAGGTCCATCACCCCTCGTGGGTTCCCTGAGCCAAAGGGACAAAGGAAATTGAGAGGAGGGCCTCAGAGAATCAGAGAGGAAGGCCACCTCCTTGGGGCAAGTGCTTGAGGCCTATGTGAAGGCTCTCCAGGAGCACCCAGAAGCTGGGGTGGCCCGGTCCAACATCTGGGAGAAAACGACCCCCACGAAAGAAGCTCATTGTAAACCATTTCACATGCTGCCTCCCAGGCTTTCTCGCCATCTTTCAAGGATCCCAAATGAGGGTGAAGGGTGGGTTTGTCCGGCTCAGCTTTAACTCCTCATTTCTCTCAGGCTGGAAGTCTCCAGGGCAAATAAGGCTTGGAAAGAACCATAGTGATGGAGACTGAGACGGGGACCATCAAAATCTCACCCGGGTGCTCTTTAGCCCAATCTGTGCTGCAAGGGTGTCAGGGCAGGAAGTATTAGGGTCCCCAGACAAAGTGGGGCTCAAGACCAGACTGCCAGCCCCTCTAGGCTTGGTGGCCTGCTGTAGGATCCCTCTACTTCTCAGGCCCCCTTTCCCAACTTCAACTGTCTCTTTTCCTGCATGCTATCCTCAATTTCCCCATCCCCCCCTTCCTGCTGGGGATCTCTGAAGCAAGGCAGAAAAATTCAAGTCAGTGTCCAGGGCGTCATCCGATCATCTGTGTCTCTCCTGCAGCCCATCCTCTTTCTGTCTGAGCTCTGATAACTCTGAGCCTGTTTTCACACTGAAGGTCCAGGCTTCAGCATCCCTACCTCTCCCCACCCCCCACCCCACCCCCACTGGGGATTGCCGAACTCTTGCTGGCCACTTGAGGGTTAAATGGTCCTCTGGATGGTCAGCACTTTGGGAGATACTGGCTCCACTGGGCTCTGCCCGACCGGGTTCTATCCGGAGGCCCTTATGCTCCCTCGCGGCTCAGCGATGCTGCCCCTGGGGCGTGAGAAGCCCGCTGGGGGAGTTTCTCAGAGAAAGAGGGAGACTAAAAATAGTTGCCCTGGGGAGCCAGCCCAGAGCCCATTTTCGCTCTCCTTCGCTCTTGCCTGCTCCACAAGTTGGTCTGGAGAGGCCCAGAAGGGTCCCTTCCCTGCCCTGGGTTCCTTCACTCAGATCCGCCCGCCCCCCCTTTCCTCTCCCTGTGGCACCTGGGAGCAAAAGGGCTGAAGAATTGAGGGGTTTCTGGTCTGGGGACACCCAGGATCAGAGCAGTGAGGCCTGGGGCCCCTCCAGCTCCTAGCTGACCTGTGTCCAGGCCCCAGTGTGTCCAACTTACTACTTACTGACTTACCCCGCCCCCTCCCCTTTGTAAAGTGACTTTATAAGTGCAGGACCTGAACGAGGGCGGCTCACTCTTCTCCTGGGACCCCGGCAGGTTTCCGGCGGGAACTGTGTCTGGCTGCTGGGAGTGAGCTGCAGGGGAAGGCTCGGCTAGGGGCCTGCGCCCCCGCAGGCCTCTCTGGTGTCCCGGCTAGCCGGCCAGCCGGTCGGTCCTCAGCGGGCGGCAGGCTCCTTGAGGCGGAGGTTGTTTTCGCCTGCAGAGCCTCCGGTCCAGCGGCCCTCCGCATTGTCTCCTGGCTTATCACTGGGCACAAGTTTCCTGCTCAGCCCTCAGGGACCCCGCCAGGAAATGGGGAGGGGGGTGCTAAGAAGGCCAAGGAATTGGGGTGAGGGTTCTGTAAAGACGCGCAACCAGGAAGCGGAGGGGGTGGCGTGCATCCTGGCCGGATCAGCTCCTGGGCCCTCAGAGGCCTTCAGCCGGCCTCTAGGAGGGTGGACAGCCCGGCCTGTGCGCGGCCTCTGTCCGCTCGGGCAGCCCCTGTCCGCCTCGGCGGCCCCCTGGCCACCAAGCAGAGATGGCATCTCAGACTCCAGAGCAGACCGTTGAGGCCGAGGACTCAAAAGCCTCAGCAAGAGCCGGGTGAAGGTCCAGAGCCACCAGCATCCTCAGGCCTGGCTTCGGACACGCCCAAGGTTATTCCCCCAAAGGACTTTTGATTTGGCCTCTCCTCTGCCTCTCCAAAGGGCAGTAAGGGAGTGCTTCTGGACGCCATGAGGCAAGCTCCGATTCAGCAGTCCCCTCCCTGAAACCCATACCCCTGGCCACCTCCTGAAGGACAGCCACAGGCAGATGGAAGCTCTGTGCTTGATCGGTTTTGTACCTGATGGTCAGGGGACTTTCCTTCTCCTCCTAGCTCTGCCGAGGTTCCCAGTGACTTCAGAATACCCCCCCCATCTCCCCTGGGCCCCCAAAGGGCCTTTGAGAGGTTTCCTGGGGGAGCCCACTGTGTGGGGACCCAGCAGGAAGTCGTGGAGTCCAGCAGTCACTGGGCCGCACTGGGCACTGGCCACTCCAGTCTCTCTGGCTCGGAGTAGTTCTGGAAGGAGCCGCGGGGTTAATTGGTAAACGATTAACCTTCCCGCTCCCCCTCTGCCCATCTGGTGGAGAACTGCAGGAGATGGGAACACTGTTGATCCTGACCCTCCTCTTTCCTTCTTGGCTCATGCTCTGGGGAAATTGCAGGAGCAAGTGGCTTAAGTAGAGTGTAGATTAAAGGTATTAAATCTGCCCTTCCTCTTGGGTATCTTCCCCTTCTCGCTGGAAATCTGGCCCCTCCACTTGGTGCTCTGAAATCTGTGCCTCTGAATACAAATAAATGTACAGACACGGGTCCTATCCTTGCTACAAGCCAGCGGGGCTGAGGCTGGGAGAAGACGCGGTGATGAACTCGACCATCGCGGGATCACAGGCCAGCGGGCCCTGGGCAGTCTTGGGAGAGACCCCTGAGAGGTTCATCCTCTGCTGCCACCGCACTGGGCAGGGTCCCAGGCTCCGCGCTCACTCTCCTTCTCTCCTCCCCAGCGTTCCCCTCTCGGGCCCAGATGGAGGTGCACGTGTCCGCCAGCCTCACGAAGCTGCGGGCGGTGGAGGGAGCGGGAAGTGGTGCTCCCTGCGTGGTACAGCCTGCATGGGGAGCTGTCTCCGACCAAGCCCAAGCCTTGGGAGGTGCCCACCGTGATGTGGTTCTTCCTAGAAGGGAAGGATAAGAATATGAGCCAGGTGAGGGAACTTCTGGGCAGGAGGCTAGCTACCTACTAGAGGCGGGGCTGGGGGCTGCCGAGTGGGAGAGGGTTAGGGGAGGGAGGGGGAGAGGAGTGGGGGGTGGATTGGGAAGAGCTGGAGACCTTGGGAGGGGTTGCCAGGGATGCCAGGGATGTCAGGGTAATGCAAGGTCCTTGTCACCAGTTCAAGTTTTGTTTTGATCTTGGAGGCTCCCCCTCCATTTCTCCTTTCCTAGGGTGCCCTAGAAACCCAGTACTTTGCTGGGTAAGGGGGAAAGTGGAGACTGAGGATACAGGAAACAAGAAGTTTAGGGCAGGTGTCACACAACTTTCAAAAGTTGAGCATCTTCCTGTTTTCACAGTATCTGTCCTTTGGATGTGGTCACAGGCCACGGGTCACAGTAAGCCCACTCCCCAGATGATTATCTGCCCCCCCAACTCCTTTATAAACTCCTTGAGAGGCAAGGGTGGGTCTCTTCCTACAGTCTCTCACCTGTCTTCTTTTCCTGACATCAGAGGCAGATTTACCCAGAAGCCAGGGAAATGTCATTTTCAGAGCACCTTTTTACATGGGTTCCCTGCAAGATCCTAGGAAGAGTGTTGAGGGGGGAGTCATTTGATAAATAGGGGATGAAAGCATATGAAATATGAAAGCAACTTAGATTGCAGGAGTGGGGCTGGTATTTATACACTGGAGGGAGGGTCTTCAAGAAAAAGAAAATTTTATAAGATATTTTTTCTTTTTGGCTCTCCCCTGCAGCCTGTTTCTTTCATACGTTCTCCCCTTGTTTATATGATCCCCTCCTGGTGGGTCAAATGGTAAAGGACCTGCATGCGTGCAGGAGACCCAGGTTCGATCCCTGGGTCAAGAAGATCCCTTGGAGAAGGGATTGTCTACCCACTCCAGGATTCTTGTCTGGAGAAGTCCATGGACAGAGAGCCTGACGGGCTACAGTCCAGGGGGTCTCAAAGAGTCGGACATGACTGAGCAACTAACACACATCCATTTTTACATCTTTCTAAACACCCAAGTGGGAGATGAAGAAACAGCATCCAGGGAAAGAGGACCTGTTCTGATGCAGAGGATTTGGGGCGGTGAGAGGGTGGCTAGGGAGACAGAGGTGGATGGAGAGCTGCTACAGGTTAGAGGGGACGGTGGAGGTAAGGGGTATTTGAGGACCCCCAGTTTGGGGGAGGGGGACTAGCTGAGCCCTGGGCACAGAGCAGGCACGTGGTGATGGGGAGGTGTTGCTGCCCCCACCAGGTGTTGGCACACATCGGTCAGGTCACAACGGGTGAGCCTCGAGCATCCCTGGTCCACCCCATGCCCTCCCGGAACGTGTCACTGCGGCTGCGGAACCTGCAGGAGAAAGACTCTGGGTCCTACCTCTGTTTTGTGAACTTGCAAGACAATCAAGGCGCTGTTAAAGGTCAAAGCAGCAAACATTTAGAGCTGGATGTGCTGGGTGAGCGAGAGGCACCCGTGGGAGGTCAGGCAGGCCTCTCCCCCAAATGACTGAGGGGGAGGGTTGGGGGAGGGGAAAACAGAGTGACAGAGGGTCCACGTGTGGGAGGGGGAGGGGGAGCTCCTGGTCCCCTGATACGAGTTTTTAACTTGTCTCCCCTCTCCCAGTCCCTCCGGCTCCTCCATCCTGCCATCTCCGCGGTGTGGCCCACGTGGGGACCAACGTGACCCTGAGCTGCCAGTCCCCAAGGAGTAAGCCCACTGCTCAGTACCAGTGGGTACGGTCACCCCCATCCTCCCAGGTTTTCTTTGCACCTGTTTTAGGTGAGGGAACTTCCAGAGACAACTGAGAGTGTGGCTGGGGTAGAGGAACGATGAGGGCCAGACGGACTGGGGGCAAGGGGCGGCAATGCTGAAAAGCACTGTGGTGGGGGTGGGAGAAGGAGGGTGTGGGGAGGGGGCTGAAGAAAGAGGCCTGCCAGGCACAGACAGGTGTTGAAGACCATGCCACTCAAGTGACGCTGGGGCTGGAAGCTCTGCCATTCACTGCATGTGTGACTTTGTGACTGTTTCCTCGTCTGTAAAATGGGAGTATCAATAGCCCTGACTTGAGCACACCAGCTGACTCAGTGGTAAAGAATCTACTGGCCAATGCAGGAGACACAGGAGAATGGGAGCTCAATCCCTAGGTCTGGAAGATCCTCTGGAGGAGGATTCTTGCCTGGAGAATCCCATGGACAGGCAGGCTACAGCCCATGGGGTTGCAAAGAGTCGTACACGACTGAGCATGCACGCATGAATGCCACTATAAAAAACACTTGGAGGCCGCTGGAACTTTTTTTTTTCAATTTAATTAAGATTACTGATGGAACAATTTTACTATTGTATACCAGATGCTTTGGAAGAATTACTTTTAATTTATCAGCTGTAGTAAAGGTATTGCAGTAATGTGGGACAGTATCCTTATGTTTTGGAGTTTCATGCTGAAATGTTCATTTTAAAATATCTTGAGAAAAAGAGAAAAAATGGAATAAGTGTAGCAAAACATTAGCAAGTGTGGGTATATTGGTTTTCATTTTGTTCTTCCTTCTACTTTTTATTTGACCATTTTTATAATAAAACTGTTTAATTTTTTTTTTACATCGAGCTTACATAATAGGTTTGTTGTGAGACTTTTATATAAATTAGTACATGTAAAGAACTTAGTCTTTTCTGAAGAGTAAGCAGCCAATAAACTTTAACTGTTAGAATCATTAGACTATTTCATACATTCCTTTCAATACCATCAGTTAGGTCATATCTCCTCATTTTATAGATGAATAAATTGGGAACCAGAAATAGCAAATAACTTTCTTAAAGTCCCATGGCCTGTTCTGGATGCCACGTTTTCTAATTCCTTGCTCGGTGTTTTTTCTCTCTCACTGCTCAGAAATAAAAGTAAAAATCGGGTTTTGGCCTTTCTGGGCATTACTTCCTCGTTAGCCATCTTTCAGATATCACTTGGGAACACTGAGTGGTGGAAATGGAAAAGGGTAGTGAGCTAGCAGTTTGGCAACTGACTGTCACACCTTTACCTTTCATCAAGGGTTCAGACAGCTAAGGCTCCCAGAGAATCAAAGTAGGCATTCCAGAGGAAGGGGGGGTGATTTTTTATGGGAAAAGGGATCAATCCTTGGACTGATGGCCACATTGTGTCTACAGATGCCATCCACGGGTCTTTAAGCCTCAAAACCTGTCCACTTCCATGTCTGGAGTGTATGTCTGCAAGGCCCACAATGAGGTGGGCAGTTCCCAGTGCAATGTGACCCTGACTGTGAGCACAGGTCAGTGAGGGGTAAGTGTGGTTAAGGAGAAGACTGATCAGTGGCGGGCGGGTCAGCGAGAGAGGGGAGGAGGGCTATCTGCGGAGGCCTCTCGTTGTAACAGGACAAGGTGCTTGTCCTGGTTGCGTGTTTGCGCAGGCGTCTGGTCAGTGACCACTTCCTGCTAGACAAAGAGAGAAACTGGGCATGGTGGCAGCAGGGCAGAGGGGAAGTGGGACTGGGAAGGGCCAGGGAGTGGCTGAGTCCGCCTCTGACGCTAAGGTTTCTCCAGGGCCCAGGGCTACGGTGGTTGCCGGAGCTGTTGTGGGCACCATGGTTGGACTGGGGCTGCTGGCGGGACTGGTGCTCTTGTACCAACGCCGAGGCAAGGCCCTAGAGGAGCCGGCCAATGATATCAAGTAAGTGCCCCTGGTCTCTGCCAAGATGAGGGCTCTCCTTGGGGATTCAGGGAGCGCCCATCTAAGGTAGGAATGGGCAGTGGCTGAGACATCACTTTTATGGGCAGATTTTAAGGGAAGAGAGGTGAGAATAAGACAAAGCATATGGAAACTGTCCTCTCCTCCTCCTTCCACTTTCTGACCTCTTATCACTTCTTTGATGACTAGGGAGGATGCCATCGCTCCCCCGGACGCTGCCCCTGGCCCAAGGGCTCAGACACAATTTCCAAGAATGGGACCCTTTCCTCTGTTACCTCGGCGCGAGCCCTCCGGCCACCCCAGGGCCCTTCCAGGCTTGGTGCATTGACCCCCACACCCAGCCTCTCCAGTCAGGTCCTGCCCTCGCCAAGGCTGCCCAGGACAGATGGGGCCCACCCTCAGCCAATATCTCCCGGCCCTGGTGGGGTCTCTTCCCTCTGCTCTGAGCCGCATGGGTGCTGTCCCTGTGATGGTTCCTGCCCAGAGTCAGGCTGGGTCTCTGGTGTGATGGCCCAGCCACTTGCTGGCTAAGCCATTTGGTTTCTCTCCTTCCTGCAAGGTTCGGACACCCCTGGCACAGAGGCCTGAGATTGGGAGGGTGGCTGCCTTCCAGACCGCTGGTCCTCCACCCTCACCTTTCTGAGGCTCAGTTGAAACCCAAGTTTCCAGGAAGTAGGAGAAGAGGAAGTGGATCTGGGATTAAGAAGCGCTCCCACCCCTGGCTGTCTCTAAGTCTGCAGTGGGATGCTGCTGAAACTGTTACCACTGCCTCCCCCTGACCCCCAGGCCTGGTGGGGACCACCAGTCAACCAGTCCTCCACGCCTCCTTGGTCTATACCCCACCCCACCTAACCTCATCCTTCACTCCCCACTCCAGCTCCTTGCATTAATATAACCTACCCTGCTGGCTTGGTTGGGTTTTGTTGGGGCAGGGGATACGGAAGATATTTTTTTTTCAACTAACTTGAAATGCATGATTTTGTTTTTATTTCGCCAACTTCAATAAAGATATATTGTGTTTGTACGTAAAGTGAGAGTCCAGTCGCCTTTTCAAACTTGGAATTCCCAGGAGAAGCTGACTCTTGGGATGATGCACAGAGGATGGTACCCAGACTGTGGACCCAACAGGGCTTCTGCACACAGCCGACTTGGCTTACTGGCTCAGCATAGCTCTTCTAGAGTCTTTACAAGGGTCGTGTGCTGTCAGGTGAATTGGTGACTTTCTGCTGGAGCTCACAGCTTGGGTGCCTGTGCACTTAATCTTCTGCTTCCTCCTCGAGGGCAGGACCTGAACAACCTGACCCCTCCTACCCTCTCCCAGACCACTGAATCCTTCCTGTCCATCCAGCAGTGACCCCGGTACTGAGGCAGAGCCAGACACAGGATGTGGGGCTGGAGTGTCCACACCAATCCTGCCACACCCTTTCCTACCCAGGGTGGGGCCTTTTCTAGACCTCAGTTTCTCTGCCCAAGTAATGGGGTGGCTCTGGGGCGGGGGCGGGGTTGTTGTTTCCATGGAGACTCCTGTCTCAACAAGGGATGCCAAAAGGGCCGAAGAAGGGGTCTCGGGAGGAAAGGATCTCCAGGGGCCTCAGAAGGAACAAGACTCTATGAAGGGAGTGGAAGGGGGTGATGGGGTCTTAGTCTGGGGTTTAGGCTCACAGTGTGAGACCTCAAAGTGGTGACATCATCTCAGGTTATCAGGATGCATCTCTTTTCCTCTAGGGTCTCTCTTTCCCTGCAGAGCTCCCATTCTGATCCCTCCCCTTCCCTGGAGGGCCCACCCGACCCCAAACCCGGCACTCCCCACCCCCCATGCCTGACAGCTTCAGAAATTGGAGAAAAGGGGACAACAGAAGGGGGTAGGGTGAGAATGAGTCCCCGTATTGGGCCTGGAGGAGGGAGGAGCCCTTCCTTACCTGAGGGCCCGGCCTCTCCCCTTGTTTGCTCTGAGATAGCCAGTCTCGCTTGGGCCCAGCACCAGCAGGCTGCTCGGTGGGCACTCCCTTCCTTCTCCCAGACCCAGACACTGAGACAGACCAAGAGTTGGCGGGAAGATGGCCTGGTTCCCAGGGTGCTTCTTCTGCAGGTTCCTGCTGGGCTGGGTCGGCTTGAGTGGTGAGGAGGGGGCTGGCGAATGGGGATGAGAGCTGCTGGACTGGGGAGGGACATGGAAGGCCGCTGGGAGGTTCGGGGACAGAGGCTGGAGGACAAGTTGGGCCTCTTTAGGGAGGGTTTAACCACCAACCAACTTCTGTTTTTCTTTTCCTGACAAACACACCCTGGGACCTGGCCCAGTCTTGGTCCTTTCACCCACCAACCTGGCGGGATGTGGGCTCCTCCCCTCCCGGAAACCTCAGGTTTCGAAAAGGGAGGGATGGGAGATGGAGAGGAGGGAGCTGAGCCCTGTCGGAGGGAGGACAGGCAGAGTCATCTGAGCCCTCCCCCACGGGTCTCTGGCACCCCCAGCCCCCGGGTTGGCCGTGGAGGTGAAGGTGCCCTCCGAGCCCCTGAGTGCACCGGTGGGCAAGACTGCGGAGCTGACCTGCAGCTACAGCACCTCGGTGGGAGACAACTTTGCCCTGGAGTGGAGCTTCGTGCAGCCTGGGAAGCCTGTTTCCATGTCCCAACCGGTGAGCTGGGGGCACCTGCGCAAGTGGGGGCCCTTCTTGCCTTTGGTGGACTTGACAAGGAGAGGCAGGATCAGGGGACCCACCTAGGATGAAGGCAGGGGGTCAGAGAGAGTGCATTTGGGGATGAAAATACTTGGATGAAAAAAAAATCAGTGGACTCTTTCTAGATCTTATTAGGAACACAGTCTGTATGACCCTGTATCACAAACACAGTCCTGCAGTTTGTAACTTCCTCCCCCACAGTTGGACTTCCCTGGTGGCTCAGTGGTGAAGAATCTGCCCGGCTAAGGCAGGAGACCAGGGTTCGATCCCTGGGCTGGGAAGATCCCCTGTAGGAGGAAATAGTGCCAACTCCAGTATTCTTGCCTGGGAAATCCCCTGGACAGAGGAGCCTGGTGGGCTACAATTCATGGGGTCATAAAAAGTCAGACGGGACTTAGCCACTTCACTATGTGAGTGCAGCTCCAGTGTCAGTTCATAAACTCACAGAGGCTAAGCTGTTGTGATTACAAGCAAGATAGAATGCTACCCCTTCCAGGAATATTTGCTCTCCCTCCCGCCCCCCACCCCTGGACTGCGTAGCTGAAAGCAATGAATCTAGTTCATTCAGCACCTGGGAAGGGATGATATCTGGGGACAGATAGACCGTCACCGTTCTGCTACAGAGTATCAGCTTCCCTGACTGCTTTAAGGGACGGTCTCTTATACCTGCTTTGAAGGACTGTAGACTTGACACCAGGTGGCAAAAGGCATGTCTTCTGCTTCTCCCCAGATCCTGTACTTCACCAGTGGCCAGCTGTATCCAACTGGTTCTAAGGCAAAGAGGGCCAGCCTGCTTCAGAACCCCCCACAGGAGGAGTGGCCACCCTGAAACTGACCGACGTCCGCCCCTCAGATGCTGGAACCTACCTCTGCCATGTTAACAACCCGCCAGATTTCTACACCAATGGGTTGGGGCTAATCAACCTTACTGTGCTGAGTAAGGCAGGCTAGGGACCCTCCAGCCACCCACATTACCTGAAAGATTGCACTGGCCTTGCTGCATCTCCCCTATCCTGCTTTCTAGCCCAAGCCCCTAACTGCACTAGAGACCTTGAAGGAAACTACCCCTTCCTAAAGTTGTCTAATCTTACCCCTCCACCCTCCTCCCTCAGTCCCTAGTAAGTTTCTCCCACAGATGGGGATTTGAGTCATCCCCCAACAGCTCCATCTTTAGGGGAACCTCCCATTTGCAGCTAGATTCTGTTCCTCTAGGTTAGCAGCAGAGAAAAGGTATGGCCAATTAAAGGAAGAAGGCCCTCCATCACTAAGCAATAACTTCCTGTTCAGAGCATCCATCTCACCTCAAACTAGAGCCTGATTGGGGATGAGCAAACAGAAGAAATTATTAAAGGGGCTGGGGATGTTGAGATGGAAAAGAGAAGACTTAGGTGGTGGTGTGTAACAGCTGCAATCAAATATCTGAAGAGCTACCTTATGGAGGAGAGTTTTTTTTTCTTTTTTTCTTTGTGGGCCCAGAGAGCAGGAAATGGGACCAATGGGAGGATATCATATTAACACAGATTTGGCTTGATTTGAGGAAGAATTTTCTACCAATCAGAATTTCCAGTAGTGGAAATTAACTTCCTGGAGATGAGGTGGTGTGTGAGCAGAGGTAGACTGCTAGGTGGTAGGAGTTTTAAAGCAGGAAGACTAGCACTTTGTGGAGGTGGAGCTAGAAGAAAGCTAAGGTACTTGTTGTGATTTTTGCAGTGCCCCCAGTAGACCCTCATGCAGTCAGAGTGGTCAGACCTCCGTGGGAGGCTCTGCTGCGCTCAGATGCCACTCTTCTACGGGGAGCCCCCAAGCCTGTGTACAACTGGATCCACCTTGGAGCTTCTCCTACACCTCCCCCTGGCAGCATGGTGCAAGGTAAGGGTCCAGGCCATCAGGGAAGACGGGACTCAGAGCCTGGGCAGATCTGGCCTCTAAACTCCACACAGTCACAGTACAAGCTCCATGTCCGCAGCTATGAGACACATGGCTACATCTTTCCCTTACTTCTTCCTTGGCTGCCTTTGCTGTTCCCTCCTGTCTTCCTGTACCACCTGCAGCTGTGCGGTCCTGGGAGCATTTCTCAGGCTAAACATATTTCTGATATCCTGGAAGACAGAGGAAGGCAGGGGGTATTCTGTGACTCCCACTTGTCTATTTTGGGGCTTTGGGTTCCTTATAGATATCTTAATGGTCATGACTCATTTCCAAACTTCCTAGAGAGGAAGTCAAGGCAGAGTAGCAAGGACTGGCTGGAATCTCTTTCAGGGGATCATGCAGCTAGCTAAGAGCCTTGGCTAATCAGCCTCCTCATGCTGGCTTCAGTGCCCTGGCTCCCCTCCCAACCCCAGCCAACCCCCTTACCAATGCAGAAGGCCCCCAGGTCACCTCCCGTTGGGTACTCTTCCTTGTAAAGGGAAGGTAAGCAGCTTAGAAGAGCATTTGGGTCAGCTTAGAGCCCACTCCAGAGGACACAATTTCTAGCAATCAAACCCTTTCCACCAACCAAGAACCTGACATCAGCCAGTAGGCAGCCCACCGCAGTTCATGTGTGCCGTTTCCCCTTCCCTGAGAAGGCAGCTGTGTAGGGTGGAAAGAGTGCAGAAGTTGCAGTGGTTCTGACACTTCCTCCCTGGGTCACCTTGGACAATTACTTTCCTTCCCTGAGCCAGTTTGCCCACTTATAGAACGAGGTTAGTTCCTTCCTGATGGGATTGTGGTAAGGATGAAATGAGACGCTTTTGTCACGGTGTACCTCCCTGTGAGTTGAATAAGTGATGGACACGTCTTCCTTACTCTCTAGATGAGGTGTCTGGCCAGCTCATTCTCACCAATCTCTCCCTGGCTTCCTCGGGCACCTACCGCTGTGTGGCCACCAACCAGATGGGCAGTGCGTCCTGTGAGCTGACCCTCTCTGTGACTGGTAGGGGATGCTGGGCAAAGGCTGGGTTGGTCTGCCTGGGTAGGGGGTCAGTGTGAAGCCATCTGGGGCATCAAGGAAGGTCTGCTGGCTGCTATCACGATCATGTGTCTCCTTGTATGTGTGCTAAGGCGCTTGAGTCGTGTCCGACTCTTTGCGACCCTATGGACTGTAGCCCCCAGGCTCCTCTGTCGATGGGATTCTCCAGGCAAGAATACTTGAGTGGATTGCCAGGCTCTCCTCCAGGGGGTCTTCCTGACCCAGGGATTGAACCCAGGTCTCCTGCACTGCAGGCAGTTTCTTTACCATCTGAGCCACCAGGCATTTATCTCCTTATGTGTCTCCTTAGACCCTTCCAAAGGCCGAGTGGCTGGGACTGTGATTGGGGTGCTACTGGGCGTGCTGTTCCTGTCCGTGGCTGTGTTCTGCCTGATAAGGTTCCAGAAAGAAAGGAGGAAGAGGCCCAAGGAGACATTCGGGGGAGTGACCTACGGTGAGCAGGAGGGCTGAGGGCTGGTCAGGGTGGGAGGAAAGGGCTTGAGTTAAGAGTTGGTGGCTGCAGCTCTCGCACTCTGACACCTTCAGGGGTATTTCAGGGTGAGGGGCATGGCTTAGCCCCGGGCTTTGGTTGTGCTGTAGGTGCAGTGCGGCTTGTGTGTTTCAGCGTGTGAGTGAAGTGTGCAGGGTGGAGGGCTTGGTTCACGAGCTACCCTCTCGCTCCTAACACTTAGAAGAATGTTTTGCTTTTCACCTTTAAGGAACTTTTATATCAAAAGGCTGCGGAGGCTGGGAGTTGTTTGTCCTGAGCTCTCAGCCGAGTCTAGTTCTTCTGTGTGGGGCAGAGAGAGGTAGTAAGGAAAGAAGAGGCAAAAGCTGCCTGTCATCAACTTCAGCTGTCAGGGGTGGGGTCCAGTATCAGGCATCATTTCTCCAAGTGTGGTCCTCTCACTGGCAGAGTGCCTATGTGCTAAGCTGCTTCAGTCCTGTCCAACTCTTTGCGACCCTATGGACTGTAGCCTGCTAGTCTGTCCTCTCCAATCCCTCCTCTGTCCACGGGATTCTCCAGGCAAGAATACTGGAGTGGGTTGCCATGCCCTCCTCCAGGGGATCTTCTCAACCTAGGAATGGAACCTGTGTCTCTTGTCTCTTGCTTTGGCAGGTGGGTTCTTTTACCACTAGCACCTGGGAAGCCCAGTCCTCAGAATACCTGAACTAGGAGCTTGTTAAACATTCAGATTCAAACCACTTCCTATTCCTCGTGAAGCAGAATCTGTGTGTGTGTGTCCACGCGTGTGTTGGGGGAGTGATGGGGTCTGGAATCCTCATTTCAACCAAAATTCCACGAGGATTTCTATGCACAGTAAAAATGAGAAGTCCCTGGGATAGAGGATGGGTGTGCTCTGAGGGATGCAACCAGCTTTCACTAAGAATTGCCTGTTTCCCATCAGGGAAGACGCCACGGCACCTGGGGTTTCTGAGCAACCTTTGAAAGGGAAGATTCTAGCAATGGGCTCCTGGAGAGGCCCTCCTCTGCCAGCACGGTGACTACCAAATCCAAGCTCCCTATGGTTGTCTGATTTCTCTCCTGATCCGAGGGGGAATATCAGAAATTAAAGTTTTTGGGTACTATACTATCTTTCTCTTCGTTCTGCCGGTTTAGCAAATTCCTCTAGGCGGCCCAAAGAGTATTCCCAGAAGGAGTGCTGTGCGGGAAGTTTAGTTCCCAAGGTACCTTCTAACCTTGGTTCCCTTTCACCGTTCCACCTCCACTTTTTGGTTTGGTCAAAGGAAACTTGTTCAGATTTCCAGCGGTGGCCTCATGTACCCAAACTCCCTCCCTTCTGGCACCCTCTGAACACTTGGACATTCCTCTTTATTGTTCACATTCCAACCCAGCACAGTCACATGCACACACGGAGATAAAAACCCTCCCGGCCACAGCCCCAGGAGCCCGTGGGGGCGGGGCCAGGAGGAGCCGGGGGCGGGGCCGCAGGAGACTCCTCCTACCGAGCCGCCCCCGCGCTCCGCGTTCGCGTAAACAAGCGGAGAGCTGGAGAGGTGGCTCTCGGGGTACGCTGGGGAGAGGGGAGGGCTGAGTACAGGCAGGCGTGGGGTTGGGGCGTGACATGGCAACTTCCCTTCTGATCACCACCAGGGGCATCCTACATCATAAAACCCTCCTCCCCTCTCTCCTCGCCCCGAAGTTCTGGACTAGGCTCGGGCGTGAGCGGCGCAGCAGAGACGCAGAGGCGCCCCCTTTGGCTGCGCGCGGAACTAAAGGATATCTTTCTTTTTTTTTGGAGTGTTCTTGGGCCACGCTTAGGGCGCCCTCCGCAGTGCGCGAAGGGAAGCACGCGGAGGCTGCGGAGAGAGAGCTGCATGCTGGGTGCGGGGACAGGTGGGCGAGAAGCTAAAGAAGGAAGATTTGGGGGCGCGAGGATTGGTGGGGGGGCGGTCAGGGGTGGGGAGGAAGGGCGAACGGGGACCTTACTAGACTGGAGAGCTAACTAAAAGGGCACGGCCTTAGCGACTGATGGACGGTGTTCCTGGGAGAGGGAGTCTCTGGGGGAAGCAGAGAGGGCTCCTGAAGCTGGCAGGTTGGTGGAAAGGAGAGGATCACAGACACGGCAGGGAAGTCTCGTCACTGCGAAGGGGACGCGGCATCCATCTGTCTCGGGAAACTGAGCAGAGAGAAAGGGTGAGCACCTGCCCGCTCCCAGTACTTTCTTCTCTACCCTCCGTCCTGAACCGGGGCACCCATGGCGGGGAGCGGGGATCACCCGGGACTGCCCGCTAGGAGTCACTGAGCTGAAATGAGCCCGCGGCCGGTAGGTGTGCGAGCCGCGGGGTGTTTGTGACCCCTGGGCCTGACTTGGGCAGTCCAGTGCGGGTGATAGGTGTGTCAGTCCAGGTGCGCCCCGTCGCAGCGTCAGGTGTCACCAAGGGTCAGAAAGCTCGTAGGCTCAGGGGTATTTTCCCTGGCTGGGAGGCAGAGGAGGGAAGAGGTGGGTCTGGGGCTTTTCTGTCACTCAGGGGTCCCACCCCACTGCTTGGGAGTCGCATTCATTACCTTCGAAAATGCTCAGTCCTTCGGTCCGGGGCGAGGCAGAACGGAGGATGGAGATAGAAACAGGTGAGCTCTTGAGCCCGCAGCCTCCTCCCCACCACGCGCCCCCTACCCCACATCGCCAATTTCCTTGGCTCCCTCCACACCCTTCTCCATCCCCCAGTGCCCTTAGTCATCCTTGCACCTTCGGAGGAAGGGGCCCGGTGTCGGGAAGGAGAGCCTGCGGCCCGCCTCACCTGGCCTAGTCTCCGCTGGGGCCGCCGCCCGCGCCTCCCCGGGCGCCCCCAGCTCCGCCTGGTCCCCCGGGGCCCGGGCCCTTCCGGCCGCGCTCTCCGCTCTTTATCTTCTTCCTCGCCATGTGGCCCCGGAAACTCGCCTGGATTTTTGCAGCGGCCGCGTTGGCACCCGGATCGTCCAGAGGGATGTCTAGAATGTCGTCGTCCGGCTTGGAGCAGGCGCTCTCCTGGGGGTGGGGTAGCGGGGAGGGGGTGTTTCTTGTGGGGTGACCCAGCCGAGATCCCCGAGAGGGTAGAGTAGGAGGAGATACTTGCAGGACTGAGACCAAGAGGACGCGGGAGTGGGAAGCGCAGAGAAGGGGGCTAAGGCAGGGCCCGTACTGGGGCAGGGGGAGGGGACGGTGTATGTGTGTGCGTGTGTTTGGGCAGCGGCAGACAAAAAGGAACGTTCAGGGTTAGGTGGATACAGTTGTGTTCCCAACTCAGGAAAAAGAAGCGCACAGTAGATGTGCTACAAGACAGCCAGGAGCCGTGAGTGACCCACGGCCCAAGCCAGCAGCCCAGTGAGGGGAGCAGTCTAGCTGTCTGGAGGGTGCACGCAATTACTGGAGAAGAGCAAAGTAAACCATGGCGGGACTCCTGGACACGGCTGCGTTTCCCCCATCCTCAGAGGGTGCCTCTGGCTCAGAAGGGTCCCTGCTGAGTCCAGGATTCCCTGGGGGAGGGTTTAGAAGAATCAGCAGGCTGTCCCTTCGCTGAGTAAAATCACCCCAGAGCTCAAAGCTGGGATGAAGGTGAAGATGGGGCTTATGCTGCGGTGGGGCAGCCTTCCCCCCACCCAGGGCTAGAGGTCAGAGACTGTTTCCCCATTCACGCTCCATTCTGCACTGCTCCACACACAGGAGAGATGGTCTGGTCTGCAAGATGCTACAGAGAAAAGGCTTCACTTCAAAAAAGGACAAAGGAAAGATAAGCAGGAGCAAGAAGTTCTTTCCATGAGGTGCGCAAGAGCAAGAAAAGAATAATGACAATAGTTCCTAATCCCACTGAAGCACTGCCCTTGCTCCAGGCATGGCAACACAAGGTTTTACAGATGTTATTTTATTTAGCCCTGGAAACAACGCTATGACGTACCTTTTATTGTTATCCCAGTTGACCCCTAATCAAACTGAGTTAAGTCTTGAAAACCTACCTGAGGTTGTACAGGTAGTTTTTCGGACCAAAGAGTCAAACCTTTGTATGTCAGAGTCCAGAGTCTGTTTTTAACCCCTGTCCGTGTATGTGCTAAGTCGCTTTGGTCGTGTCCGACACTTTGTGGCCCAATGGACCACAGGCTCTTCTGTCCATGGGAATCTCCAGGCAAGAATACTGGAGTGGATTGCCCTGCCCTCCTCCAGGGGATCTTCCCAACCCAGGGATCGAACCTGTGTCTCACGTGTCTCCTGGTTCTTTACCACTAGCGCCACCTGGGAAGCCCGTTTTAACCTCTACTTTGCAGATAAGGAAAGGCAGTCAAGAAAATGAACCATGCTCTACCACTTGCTAACTGAGTGGTCTTGGGCAAGTTTTCTAATCTTTTCCTATCTCCATTCCTTCATCTGAAATCAGGTTCCTCTGGGTCATGGGGAAGAATAAACACTGATAAGCAAAAGGTTTCTGGCACAATTAATGGTAGCTATTATGATTCTTTTAAATAATGGTAAGTTGATGCAAGATAGTTGTTTCTGTAGGTTGATGCAGTCTTGTAGAAACAATTTCATAGGGAGCAACTAAAAATAAGGAGACCCAACCCAACAGCTATGAGGTGAGGTGGGAAGCTTAAGGTTAACTATGGAGTTCAAAGAGCGTTTCTCCTTTGAACTGACTTTTTTTTTGCCTGAGGACTTCTACTACTTTCCCTGTGTTTTTGTTTCTCTGGCAGGAGATGACCAAGGTCTCACATACTAAGAGTGATTCAGTTCCATTCCTTTCTCTTCCCTCCATCATCCATCCAGTTCACGGAATTGAGATGAGTATGAGTGGGGCCTCAGTGACCACTGCCCCAACCAGATCCCACCCCAGGACCTGCAAAGGTTTCAATCCCAGATGCTTAAGTCCAGGTTTACAAATGGCTTCCTCTCATCATGGTCCCCAAGGTTGTCTGCATTTTCTGGGCTTCAGAGATCTTTGGTTTGCGCTCAAGATGTCCACAGTTAAGTGCAGGTAAAAGGTGTTATCAAGGGCTGGGGTGGCTGTGGAGGGTCTCCCTGCCATCTTATTCCCCACTTATAAACAGAAATCACTCTTTTTTGGATCCTCGATTCTCAGAACTCAAATCTTTCTTGGGGATATTCTTAGGGAATGGTGAAAGTTTCTTCTCCAAAGAGGACAATGATCAAAAACACATGCCCAGCGCCCTTCCCTGAGCCAGCAGCTGTAGCGGTTGAGCGCAGGAAGGGGTATCTTCCCCCAGAAATGCTCAGACCCACCTGCTGCCACCACCCACCCCAGCTGCATCCAGAATGGAACAACAGGCAGAGCCACCCCCAACTCACTGCTTCTCCCCAGAGCCCTCTCCCTCTCCCTTCAGCTGAGTTCTCAGAGCAGAGCTGGAGGGACAGTAAAAGACCCAGGAAGTGTGCCTACGTTGGTTCCTTCCAAAACCAAGATCTGATGGTGTGTGCCTGAGAGGTCTGCATGAACTAGGGGGCTTCTGGGAGGGGGAGGTGGACAGTTGTGGGCAAAACATGAGTCATGGCTCTTGGTCCCAAACATCACTTCAGCTCTGAGGGTCTCAATATCTTCAGCCGCATCTAGAAGCTGGCCCCAATTAAGGCAGTCTCCTTCAGCTCCCTTGTCCTAAAGGCTTTGAGAATTATCCCTGCCTACTGCTTGTCATATGCTGGGCCCTGTGCTAAGCTCTTTGCACCCATTGGTGGTGGTGATGGTTTAGTTGATTAGTTGTGTCCGACTCTTGTGACCCCATTGAGCCCACCAGGCTTCTCTGTCCATGGGATTTCCCAGGCAAGAATACTGGAGTGGGCTGCTGTTTCTTGCTCCAGGGATTTTCCTGACCCAGGGATTGAACCCACACCATCCATCATCCGCATTGCAGGCAGATTCCTTACTGCTGAGCCAGCAGGGACGTCTTCATTTAAGCTCTATTTTACAGGTAAAGAAACATCTGAGACATCTTGCAAATTACCCAAGGTCACAGAACCAACAAATAGTGATGGGATTCAGAAACCTGTGCTGCGAACTACTTCCTCAGGGCAGGTAATTATTTCTATAAGTTGGATCATCAACTAGACTAAAAAAAAAAAAAAAAGTCCAAAACTGTTTCTTTGCCTTTTTATATTAAGTGATTCAGGAAAAGCCTGATATTTGTGACTATGTAAATTGGCAACTGATACATCTGAATCAACAGCTCTTGCTCTTAAAAAAAAAAAAGCAGGACTTTTTTCTTCCCACTTCTGACTGAGCCTCTTTACCAAGGAGAAAGAAGGGAATAAGGGAGGACTAGGTATTGCCCAAACACCAGGTTGGACAGTCAGCAGGGAGAGCCCAGGATGGAAGGTGAAGAGGGACTGGTTCCCAGCCTCCCAGATGTGCTCTGTCCACTCTGCATGTCCTAGCTTCCTCCCAGCACAGAGCTCAGCCCTCCACAGAAAGGAGATGGGTAGGAAGATGCTCAGCCCCAGCCCTGCCCCAACCCTCAGCCCTGTCACCTCTTCTTGGACCCCCTGCACAGCCCGACAGTGGTGCTCTCTCTTGCCCAGCCCTTTAGCCCCACACACCTAGGACACGGCCTGAAAGGGGGAGGGCGCCTGTGTACAGAATGCACTGGAGGAGGTGACCCAGAAAACAGGGCAAGTGGGATAATTGTGTGTTTGCCTCTGCTGTATTATTTGAGTGAGCAGCTTCTTCTTTTTAGGGGACACTTATTCCAACCATGCCCACCAGCCCCTCAATATGGCTTTCTGGGCACTCAGGAACATGGTCCAGGGCAGACCAGAGCCCACAGGCAGGCACCCGACATCCTACTCTAATTAGTCCTGCAGGAGCCAATGGGGACAAGTTACTGTCCTTTACTGGCTTTTTGGACTCTTTGCTCTCGCATTTCTCTTCCATTGACCATGATTCCTGACTTATCTTCCCCACCATTCTTACCATCTGGGCAATATTTCCTCTTCTCCACAGGCATAACCAGAACCCACCATCCATTTATTTTCTCTGTTTTGTAAAACACCAATGTGGGGTGAGGAGCCCAGGAACCTCCATTAAGAGCGCAGTTCTCCTTTTGCAACCAAAAACTGCTTCCAGGAGAACAACAGAGAGGAAAGGTTGGAAGAAAATATGTTATCGGGGCTTTTTCTAGGGGTGGAATTGTAGATGCTTGACATGTTTCTTTTTATACTTTTCTTCAGTTTAAATTTTTTTTTCTGTTATGAGCATGTTACCTTTACAATGAGGAAATATTGGAAATATTTATAGGAGAGGTTAAATTACCGCTGTTGGAATCAGACAAGTCTAGTGTTCCACCTCCACTTCCTTGGGCAAATCATTTAATCTTTCTAAACCTCACTTTGCACATCTGTAAAATGGAAAAATATCTACCTCACAGGGTTGTCATGATGGTTAAATATAAAGTGTTAGGTACATGGCAAGCATTCACAAATTGACAACAATTATTTGTATTAATAAGAGGTAAACATCATAACAACAGCCACAACCACTTGCCCCTTTTTTCTGCCTCTTGGTACTCAGACACAGGGAACCCTCACCTCTTCTAAATTGGGCTATTCCTTCCATCCAAACCTCATTTTCCCCCTTTTTAAGCCATAGGGTGGGGAGGGTGGGGAAGCAGGCAAACTTATAACTTCTTGTGTCATTAGCTGGGTTGACCAAATGGCTGAGAATACAAGGACTTTGGAGTTGGACTTTCTCCATATGTAAGTACTAAAAACAAAAGTAACAAATAAATAAACAAATACAAACATATCGTATACACGTATGATCACTACTCCTCGGATGTGCCAGGAGCCTAGTCCTGTGTGAGGCGCTTTCATGCCCGCACCTTAACAGCAACCTGCTTTGGCGTCAGGTCTCCTTGTGGGCGCTGACAAATTGCAGACACTTCCTTCCCTCTCCAGCAGGGCTCTCTCGCGGTCACTTCACCCAGCCCCCTCCAGAGCTAGAAAGCGTTGGAGGCCAGGCCAATCCCTCCCCAGGACCAAACAGACCAGGCTCTTCGCTGCCCATCATCAGTACTAAGGTAACCAACATGAACTGACTATTTCACCGGGCGCTGCACAGGACGCGAGGGTCACCAAGGTCATCCCGTCCGCCCACCAACGGCGGCAGTAGTGGGATGAGGTTTGGGGTGGGGGCCGAAAGCCAGGGGAAAGGAGTCGCGGTTGCTTCGCTAGGGCGAGGGTTTCCAGGGTCTCCCTGGGGAAGTTCCTCTTCTCGTCTAACCTGCAGCTTTCCTGTTGCAGAGCCTTGTCGAGCTCCGGGTCCAACCTAGACTGCTTAGCGGATGGGCACCCAGACGCCCCCGCGAGTTGGGGGAGCATTTTTCCTAGGGCTTCCAAGTCAGGCGAGCGCCTTCCACCACCCACCATTCGCGTCTCAGCAGGCACCCTTATGACTCCTAGGTCTTCTGCACCCACTTCCATCCCTCACTCCCCACTCCCCCTCCAGGAGCTTCTTGGTAGCCCTTTCCCCAGACGAAGCTGAGTGCCCGTCCCCCAGGCCCGCTCACTTACGGTGCAGCAGTCCATGTTTGATGTCAGGAGTCCTTGGCTGGGATGGAGGTTGGCGCAGGGGGTCTGCGCGGTGACGGGTGGGGACCCTGGGGCGGTGGCGAGGCAGCCGATCCGCGCCGAACCAGCCGCTCAGCTCTCGGGTCCTCTCTCCCGCGCTCCGCACTGCTGGAGAAAGTATCCTAAGGCCTGTGGAAGAGAAGCCAATCAGGAGAAGCCCTCGGCAGAGTGGGCGGGAGGAATGGAGGCAGGGCCACGCCCCCTCGCGGCTCCCTCCTCCTCGCCCCGCCTGCTGCCCCAACCCCTCTGCCTACACACTTCCATCCATTCCTCCTACACACCCCATCCTCCCAAACTCACCACCAACATCCCCCCACCCCCGTTGCTGCCGAGGCGGCAGACTGCCAAGCAGATGTATGCTGGCGCACGCAGAAGGAGGACCCCGACATCCCAGGCACAAAAACACTCGCATCTGGGCACAACACTCCTTCCACCCACAGAGAGAAAACCATGCACCCCTCACCCACACTTCCACAAACTAGCTAGAGTCCCAAATATGGTTCCCTCTACCTTTCCTCCCCCCTCAGGCCTCAAAGAAATAAATGACCCCCTAGGACGTGCGGTTTAAAGGAATCGTCATCACTCTGCGGTGGAATGTGGAAGGTGTGGGTACGTAACCTGGGGGTGGGCACAGGGGAACACGAAAGCTCACAGCAGAGCCCCCCACGCCCATATATGATACTCCCCAGGCTCACTAAAACGTGCACTTTGACACGCAGACCCAGCCTGCAAAAACAACACAGGCCTTGTACACACGCTGTGCTGATACACACAGACTCCTGTTACGTGCACACACCAGCAAACGTGTACACAGCAATCACCCTACTGGAAATGTCTGCATTACATATTTAGCTATCCACCCATCCATCTATATGTCCTGCACTAACAAGACAAAGTCAAATATGCACAACACCCATTTGGTGTGTGCATATACATATATACAGAGATAGATAGATATAGATATACACACCTTTCCTTCCCACTCCCCAAACCACACCTCCCCAACCTCTTGTTCCATTGCTTCTGTATAAGACAAATACTGGCTACTCTCACCCTTGCCCCTGGGAGGAGAAGAAAATACTCTCAACCCCAGTGTAAGGAAATATCCGAAGTCATCAGTTCTCTGGGTCCATGGTGGAGGAAGGATGTGGGCTTTGTGAGAGGCTTGGGAAGGGAGATATGGGAGGAGGAGCCTCGTAGGAGAACAGCCTGGTGGGGGAACAGCTTGCCAACCTCCCCCAGTCGGTCAGGGTACCAGAGCTAGCAGCGTGGCATGCTAGTGAAGAGGCTGGGCCACCTCTGAGAAAACTGGGAGGTCCTTCTCAGTGAGGTCCCAGAGGAGGGAAGGAAGCAAGGATGCCTGCTCTTCAGGTGTGTGGACTGGAGCCGAGGGGAGGAGGGGAAAAATGCCCTGTGGCTCTGGCTGCGACAGGGAATGCTGAAACAGCATGCTGATGTGATTCCACAGCCACTCGCCCGTCCTAGATGGCTGTTACATGCTTTCTTCCTACCTGAACATTTGGGCTTTGCTTGCCAAAGGGAAAATGCTTGGGAGGGAAATTCTGGTGGCCACTCAGGTTGGGGAAAGGTTAGCCAGCTTGTCTCCCAAGCTGAGCTGGACACCAGCTGGGATTCCAGGCCCTGGGGTGTAGGGGTGTCTCTCTCAACAGGTTTGGGACCCACCTACCCTTGTAACTGAAAATCTGTTTCCCAGTCTGTCTCTGGCACATCCTTCATCTACCCCCCCACCTCCACCAAATGGCAGAAAGTCCTGAGAACTCAGGCCCTTGCCTACATGAGGGCTTTGGGTTTGTGCCAGTTCCCACTAGTTTTCAACTCTGGTTTCCAGAGGAGAGAAGGCAGGAGGACCTGAGGGGCACACTGGATATCAGGCCTGGACTCTGTGCTTATCTCTTCCCAAATTAGAGCTGAGGAATTCGGGATTGAGTGAGTTTGCAGTAAAGTCTCCCAAGTTGCTAGGCAACATCACTCTGCAGGCTGCATTGCCTCTAGGCCCTTCTTCCTGCTGGTCAGAGCTGAAGAGGGGGTATCTTATTAATGCATCCCCCTTCAGACCCCCACACAGGCAGCACAGCCCTTTCCTCCTCCTAAACGACAACTTTGTGTGGAGGTGAGGGTGTCTCTGAACAACCGCAGGCCCAAGGGACAATGGATATGCGACTGTGGTTCTACCTGGAAAACAACCATTTCAGCAACAGCCCACTTGAGGCGCCTACGCAGAACTGGCCACAGCACTTGTCAGGGGGATGGGCAGGCGCAGAGGTGAGGAAAAGGTAGACAGACAGGAAGGCAGAGACAGAAATAGGAAGGCAGACAGCCTCAGACTCAAGTATCCAGAGGGGAGCAGCACCACGGATGTCCCCATGTAATGTCACCTACACACACACACGTCACACATCTTCAGAGACGTATACTGTGGGCTCTTCGCCACACAGTCACATCCAAAGACACGCACAGAAGCAGACCCCTCCACCAGCATGCATCGAGGGCACGCACATCCTCTGGTGAGGGGTTCCTCTTCCGGACTAGGTGACTAAGGTTGTCGGCAAGTCTGGCTGGCTGGATCTGTGAGCCTCAGATTCTCGAATCAGTGAGAAGGAAAGGAGACTGGAGCAATGAGACCTGAGGGGTCCCAGGACTTTGAGGAACTGGCGAGACCAGTTCACACTCCCCCACAGAGAATTGCCTGGCCTGGGGCCTGGGGCCAAGGTCAGCCTTTGGAGTGTTACCTGTTAACCTGCTGGGCTTGGGCCCTGCATTTATTGTCCTTGACTCTTTACATTTCAAAAAATCCCCGTCTCCCACTGCTATTGAAGGAGAAGGACTGCAGGCCTAGAAAGGAGAGGAACTCTGGAAGGGCCTAGTTTGAGGGTGAGCTGGGGCCCGTGGGTACAGAGGGAAGGCTGGACTCAGCAAGGCGTAGGGAGGTGGAGGGCACAGCTGGAAGGCAAAGCTGGCAGAGGAGGAGATGGCTCAAGAGAGGATAAAAGATGGATTAGTGGGAAGCTTCTAGGGTCCAGTACAGATTCTTCTTGGGACAGATGGAGGGGGATTTGGAGAGAGCTGGTCCTCATAAGCGGAGACAAACGCCAAGGCACGTGGCAAGCTATTTGCCAAGACTTGTGGCTTCCCCACCTTGGAGTGGGCACTTTCTGAACATAACATCCTAGCTCTAACCCACAGCGGGACTCCACGATAAGACGAGGGTGGGACGTGGGAGGCTGCACCTTTGGTGAAGCCAAGCTGGGGGCTTCTTAGGTCAGGATTTTGAGTGGAAGGGGTGAAGGTAGCAGGAAATTCAGTTTTCTCTGCAAATATTTCAGCTTTTGCTGTGGTAGTATTTTTAGCAACTTGGTTGGCAGAGGAGGAGCCGGGTACATTTTTAAAGGGGCCTCTACCAGACTGGAGGTCTCCTCCCACCCTCCCCCACATGTCAGAAAGGGATGGGGGAGAAAGCACACGGCATTCAAATCTAAAAGTCGGTTTTGCCAGGTGTCAGGCTGCTGTGAAGTCATCTTCGCGGTTAGTCGCTGTCTGTTTTCATCAACATAATTCCCGTAAGCATCTTTATCAAGAGTAAATATTTCTCGAACTTCTGCCATGTGCAGGGTGCTGCTCCAGGCAGGATGGAAAAAGCTAACCAGGACACACTTGGTGAGACAGAGAAGGAAGCAAACTTCCAAGTGAGTGCTGGGTGCTGTGTGTCGTGCTAGCCACGCTGTAAATGTGATTTCTTTTAATTCTGATAACAACCCTGCAAGTTAGGCCTTATCTTTTCTATTTTACAGATGAGGATGCGAAGACTTTCAGGGACTCGGGTCTTGTTGATACAAGTCTGGTGCACTGCAGGACTAAGGTTAAAAGGCGGGAATTCTATTACAGCTTTGAATTCTGTGAGTGTTCACCTCTACAACTCCCAGTGCTTACTGGGCTTGAAAGAATGGGTTACAGTGGTTAACAAATCGTGAGATGTGCACATCTAGCTTATGTATATATAGATATAGATGTATATAAATATATGTATCTACATGTATATGTATGAGATATATGTATATTTCCTAAAGTAATAATTGATAGATGCCAAATGAATGATGCAGACAGTAAGTATTATGAGAGTTGAGACGGGGGAGAAATAATTGAAAATTTGGATAATCCAGGAAGGCTTCCTGGAGAAGGATGGTTTAGAGGAAGAATAGGACTCAAAGAAATAAAAGTCAGGGGACTTCCCCTGGTGGTCCAGTGGTTAAGATCTCATCTTCCAGTGTGGGGAGTGTGGGTTCATTCCTTGGTCTGAGAGCTAAGATTCTACATGCCTCCTGGCCAAAAAACCAAAACAGAAACAATGTTATAACAAATTCAGTAAAGATTCTTTCAAAAAAGAAGTGAATAGGGCTGGAAGGAGGCAGGACACATCAGGCATGCACGGCATTGAGTGTCGCTGTTGGCTCAATGCAGTGCCCCGCCTGGAAAGACTGCAAGGACGGCAATTCCATTGCCTGCCCCTCACGCAGGGTTTATGTTTAAATCAGTGCCCTGACCACACACTGGGGCACTGCCAGGCCTCGAGGTCACGTCAGCTGTGTGCTCTTGCCTGGTCAGCAGCCTCGCTGCTCTTCAGAGCTCTAACACACACCTGCCCCCTTGCCCCTGTGCCAGGGGCCTGCCTCCTCCCCGTCCATGCCCTGTTACTCTGGGTCTCAGTGAAATTCTGAGTCCTGGAGGTAGTTTTCTCCTTGTTCCTATATTGTCCCAAACATTTACTTATTCTCTAGCCCTCCAGTTCCCTTTCCTCAGATTGCTTCCCTGCGTTTCCTGATATGGCCTAGCAACATGTGTACCTGCTGAGCCTCACATCCCACCTGTAAACATTGAACCAACAAAGTTATTCTTATAACAAGCTAACAACCATTCTGATAATATTCTAAACTCCCACACAAACCTAAGAACCACTTCAGTTTTGGTCCAGATAAGGCCTGTTTTAATTGTTTGTTTTTATAAAAACACTTATATGAGGTATGGCTGTTACCTTAGTCTGTTTGAAGACCCTTTCTCCTATTGTGGTTCAGGTGGACAATGGATAAAAGAGATTCCAGGTGCTTCCCTAGTAGTCCAGGGTTAGAACTCTGAGCTTCCAAGGCAGGGAGTGTAGGTTTGATGCCTGATCAGGGAACTAAGATCCCGCATGCCTCATGGCATGGCCAAAAACTTAAAAAAATTTTTAAGTAAAAGAGATTCCTTGTTCTTTCAGTAATGTGCATCAGATGAGGTGCAGGCCATTCTTCCTGCCATTGTCTACCTTAGGTAAGAAGGGGAAACATCCAAGGAGATAGCAACTCTTGAAGTCATACAGAATGGGCATCTCTTGGAATGTGTGTATAGCCAGCATTCCACGTTTAAGTTGCTCCATGCTACACTTTCTGCAGATGGTGATTGCAGCCATGAAATTAAAAGACGCTTACTCCTTGGAAAGAAAGTTATGACCAACCTGGATAGCATATTGAAAAGCAGAGACATTACTTTGCCAACAAAGGTCCATCTAGTCAGGGCTATGGTTTTTCCAGTGGTCATGTATGGATGTGACTTGGACTGTGAAGAAAGCTGAGTGCCAAAGAATTGATGCTTTTGAAGTGTGGTGTTGGAGAAGACTCTTGTGAGTCCCTTGGACTGCAAGGAGATCCAACCAGTCCATCCTAAAGGAGATCAGTCCTGGGTGTTCTTTGGAAAGAATGATGCTAAGGCTGAAACTCTAATACTTTGATCACCTCATGCGAAGAGTTGACTCATTGGAAAAGACTCTGATGCTGGGAGGGATTGGGGGCAGGAGGAGAAGGGGACGACAGAGGATGAGATGGCTGGATGGCATCACTGACTCGATGGACGTGAATCTGAGTGAACTCCGGGAGTTGGTGATGGACAGGGAGGCCTGGTGTGCTGGGATTCATGGGGTTGCAAAGAGTCGGACACAACTGAGCGACTGAACTGAACACTCTCTAGTCTGAGAGCTTGGGTGGAGTGGTGGTTTTCATCTGGATCCAGAGGCTATGGATGTCATCCATTTTACATCTAGCCACTATTGCCTTATATTAACACTTAAAAAAAAAACACGCAACCCTTTGTTTTACTTTTAAAAAAACACATGAGAAAGTAAACAGAGTTAATACATAAAGGAACTCCAGGTACCCATCACTCACTTTCAGTAAGTCTCAGGTCATCACCAAACTTACCGATATTCCTCATGACTCCCCCATTGTCATTTTATTTATAAATATTCAAGTATATGGGCTTCCCTGGTGGCTCGGACTATAAAGAATCTGCCTGCAATGTGGGAGACCTGAGTTCAATCCCTGGGCTGGGAAGATCCCCTGGAGGAGGGCATGGCAACCCTCTCCAGTATTCTTGCCTGGAGAATTTCACGGAAAGAGGAGCCTGGTGGGCTACAAAGAGTCCATGGGGTCACAAAGAGTTGAACATGACTGAGTGACTAAGCACATATGTCCCTGAAATATTAATGCAATCAGTTCAGTCATTCAGTCGTTGTCTGACTCTTTGGGACCCCACGGACTGCAGCACACCAGGTTCCCTTGCCCATCACCAACTCCTGGAGCTTGCTCGAACTCACGTCCATCGAGAAGGTGATGCCGTCCAACCATCTCATCCTCTGTTGTCCCCTTCTCCTCTTGCTTTCAATCTTTCCCAGCATCAGGGTCTTTTCAAATGAGTCAGTTCTTTGCATCAAGTGGCCAAAGTATTGGAGTTTCAGCTTCAACATCAGTCCTGCCAATGAATATTCAGGACTGATTTCCTTTAGGATGGTCTGGTTGGATCTCCTTGTAGTCCAAGCAACTCTCAAGAGTCTTCTCCAATATCGCAGTTCAAAGGCATCAATTCTTTGGCACTCAGCTTTCTTTACAGTCCAACTCCTACATCCATATATGACTACTGGAAAAACCATAGCTTTGACTAGATGGACCTTTTTTGGTAATGTAATGTCTCTGCTTTTTAATTTGCTGTCTAGGTTAGTCATAGCTTTTCTTCCAAGGAGCAAGCATCTTTTAATTTCATAGCTGCAGTCACAATCTGCAGTGATTTTGGAGTCCAAAAAAATAAAATCTGTCACTGTTTCCATTGTTTCCCCATCTATTTGCCATGAAGTGATGGGACCAGTTGCCATGATCTTAGTTTTTTCAATGTTGAGTTTTAAGCCAGTTTTTTCATTCTCCTCTTTCACTTTCATCAAGAGGCTCTTTAGTTCTTCGCTTTCTGCCATAAGGGTGGTATCATCTGCATATCTGAGGTTATTGCTATTTCTCCCAGAAATCTTGATTCCAGTTTGTGCTTCATCCAGCCTGGCATTTCTCATGATGTACTCTAGCCTGCACCAAGTTCCTCTATCCATGGGATTTTCTAGGCAAGAGTACTGGAGTGGGTTGCCGTTTCCTTCTCCAGGGAATCTTCCCAAACCAGGGATCGAACCTAGGTCTTCCTCATTGTAGACAGACGCTTTACCGTCTGAGCCACCAGGGAAGTCCCAAGTTAAATAAGCAGGGTGATAATATACAGCCTTGATGTACTCCTTTCCCAATTTGGAACCAGTCTGTTGTTCCGTGTCCCGTTCTAACTGTTGCTTCTTGATCTGCATACAGATTTCTCAGGAGGCAGGTCAGGTGGTCTGTATTCCCATCTCTTTAAGAATTTTCCATAGTTTGTTGTGATCCACACAGTCCAAGGCTTTGGCATAGTCAATAAAGCAGAAGTAGACGGTTTTCTGGAACTCTTGCTTTTTGATGATCCAACAGATGTTGGCAATTTGATCTCTGGTTCCTCTGGTTTTTCTAAATCCAGCTTGAACATTTGGAAGTTCATGGGTCATGTGCTGTTGAAACCTGGCTTGGAGAATTTTGAGTATTACTTTGCTAGCATGTGAGATGAGTGCAATTATGTGGTAGTTTGAACATTCTTTGGCATTGCCTTTTTGGGGACTGGAATGAAAACTGACCTTTTCCAGTCCTGTGGCCACTGCTGAGTTTTCCAAATTTGCTGGCATATTGAGTGCAGCACTTTCATAGCATCATCTTTTAGGATTTGAAATAGCTCAACTGGAATTCCATCACCTCCACTTGCTTTGTTCATAGTGATGCTTCCTAAGGCCCACTTGACTTCACATTCCAGGATGTCTGGCTGTAAGTGAGTGATCACACCATCGTGGTTATCTGTGTCTAAGATCTTTTTGTATACTTGTTCTGTGTATTCTTGCCATCTCTTCTTAATATCTTCTGCTTGTTTTAGGTCTATACCATTTCTGTCCTTTATTGTGCCCATCTTTGCATGAAATGTTCCCTTGGTATCTCTAATTTTCTTGAAGAGATCTCTAGTTTTTCCCATTCTGTTGTTTTCCTCTATTTCTTTGCATTGATCACTGAGGAGGCTTTCTTATCTCTCCTTGTTGTTCTTTGGTCTAAATTTAGATGGGTCTTTAGATCTTTCCTTTTCTCCTTTGCCTTCAGCTTCTCAGAAAAATAAGGACCCTTTAATCCTTATTTTTAAAGAGTATGTTCTTGAGACTGAAAGCTCCATAAGGAAAGAAAATAGCTTTTTAACCACTCTAACCTAATCTCGATGTATGGGACATAGTGGATACTTCACAAATTCTCTTTTTGAATGATTGAAAAAGGGGTGAAAGAATAATATTATCAACGTGAAGTTAGGGGTAAAGGAAAGTGCATATTTCTGTGGTCAGGCATGATCTAATTTGCAGTGAGCATAGATTCTGTTGTGTGTAACATGTGTAACAAACCTGCTCATGTGTAACAAACCTGCTCATGTGTAACAAACCTGCCTGCCAATACAGGAGACGCAGGTTCCATCCCTGGGTTGGGAAGATCCTCTGGAGAAAGAAATGGCAACCCACTGTAGTATTCTTGCTTGGGAAATCCCATGGACATAGGAGCCTGGCAGGCTATAGTCCATGGAGTTGCAAAGAGTTGGAAACGACTGAGAGACTCAGCATCACACACACACACACACACACACACACACACACACACACACACGTGATTTTGGTGGAGGCGCAGGTATGTCTTCAGCAAGAATGTAGTAGGTGGGCCTTAAATAGGGAGGTGACTCCTCCATTCTCTGAGATTCAGCCTCAGGGCTTCCATTCTGAGGAGCCGAGGCATGAGACATTCAGATCTGTGTTCCGTGGAAATCCTTGCCGAGATCCCCCTCCCCACCCCTTCGTGGGAGGAGCATGGGAGAGACATGACAGGACCTGAGAGCCTGGGAAGGAACTTAGCCTACAACCAGTTTATCTAGTTTCATGTTTCTCTTGCTGTTTTATGGTTTCCTTCCTTTAGCTTGGTCAAGCATTTCAGCTTTGTCTTAGCTATGCGAAAGGACATCGAAGGAAGAATGACACACCCCAGGGCTCGAGGTCCAAAGGCCAGCTGGGTGGCAGCATCATTAGTGAGAGAGCTTAAGAAGAAATTGGCTGTCAGGGGATCAGAGCCTGACTTTGTGGCCTTGCTGTCCTTTTTAAAAAAAAAACAAAAACTTTTTGGCCACACCCCTCCACCTGTGGGATCTTAGTTCATTGACCAGGAATCAAAACCACACCGTCTGCATTGAAAGGCAGTTTTAACCATGGGAATGTGAGGGAAGTCTGCTGTCCTTTTTAATTTGGAGATTTTCTTTACAGTGATAAGCTTAGAGGGCTTTCTTTTCATTTTAAAAAGTGAGATTTTTCTTTCATTTTGTGGTCTGATGCAGTTGATCCCTATTCCTTTGAATAATTTTCTATGCTAATGATTTCTGCCTACCAGGCCAAACCAGTGGCTGGTTGGGTAGATGAAGATCAGCCTGCCGCTGCCATTTATAGGAAAGCAAAGATCTACCTGGTGGCTTTACCTTGTGGCTCAAACGGTAAAGAATCAGCCTGTAATACAGGAGACCCGGGTTCGATCGTTGGGTTGGGAAGATCCCTTGGAGAAGGAAATGGCAACCCATTCCAGCATTCTTGCCTGGAGAATTCCACAGACAGAGCTGGCTAGCGGGCTACAGTCCATGGGGTTGCAAAGAGTCGGACATGACTTAGCGACTGACACTTTCACTTTTCAAGGGCCTACCACGGTCAGTTTTGTTGAACCAATACAGATCCGCCATCTGGCTGGAGATGGTGTTATCAACAATCATCTTCAGAATTTTCACACGAACTTGTGCGAGGACAGTTAGTTCTGGTATGGAAAGGTTTCTTACCTAGACTTCACAAGGAAGGGGACAGGGACATCCCGCATGCCGTGGAGCAACTAAGCCTGTGTGCCACAACTATTGAGCATGTGCTGTAGAGCTGGCGAGCCGCAAATACTGAGCCCAGGCGCCGCAGCTCCCGAAGCCCATGCACTCTAGAGCCGCGCTCTGCAACAAGAGAAGCCAGCTCAGTGAGAAGTGCACCTCAAGCAGAAAGCAGCCCTCACTCGCCTCAACTGGAGAAAAAAGACCTGTGCAGCAACAAAGACCCAGCACAGCCAAAAATAAATGCATTTTTAAAATTATTTAAAAGAAAAAGACTTCCTCAAGTGCACCATCCAATATGAAAGGCATGCCACACACCCCTCAGATTAGACCATGACACAGGAATTTGAGCGTTTGGTCAAGCGCCTTTCCCTATGTAGAGATGACAGAAGTTCTACCCAGAGTAACCCTGACTCTAACTTTGGTGATGTTTCTTTGGTTTGACATTTTTCTTTTTACTCTTTTTGGTCAGACTGAAGCACTGGAAAGTAAAGGATTATTAACTACAAGCTTTTGTTATTCTGGAGTTTGGGTGGAGTGTTTGCATTTAATGAGGCAAGAACTGATCGTTATTTGGGTTGATATACTTTTGTTATTTTTGCTTTGCCTGCCGTGGGATCGTGTGTCGGAGTGGTATGAGGGTGGGGAGTGCTGGAACACGAGCTGTTTGGGTGTTGGGTTGTTAGTGGAAATGTTCCTACTGCTTAGCAGAGAAGGCATGTTAGGTAAAACCACTCTGTCCCTTTGACCCTGAAGTCTTAAGGTATTTAAATAGCCGTTTCAGAGGTGTTCAGTGTTCACACATGCCTGGGAGACCGAGTCAACAATCTGTACAGTAGACACAATCCTGTAACAGATGTTCCTCATAAGTGAGACTACAAAGCTTGGTTCTTTTTAAAAAAATTATTTTATTTTAGTTGATTTACAATTTTGTGTTAGCTTCCAGTGTATAGCAAACTGATTCAGTTATGTGTATACATATATACATACATGTATAAACACATACACATACATGTACCTGTACATGCATATACAGTGTACACATACATATACATGTACATACGGTGTACATATATACACGTACACACATATATGTATACATATATACATGTTTATACATATATACAACGTATATATACATGTATGCACATGTATATACATATATACATATACACATGTGTATATACATGTAGATACATATACATGTAGATACATATACATGTATATGTTTGTGCTAAGTTACTCAGTCGTGTTCAACACACTCTTTTTCATACTTTTTTCCAATATAATTTATTACAGGATATTGAATATAGCTCCCTGTGCTATACAGTAGGACCTTGTTGTCTATCCAACCTATATATACTACTTTGCATCTGTTAATCCCAAACTCCCAACCCATTCCTCCCTGCCAACCTCTCCCGTGGCAACCACAAGTCTATTCTCTGTCTGTGAGTCTGCTTCTGTTTTGTAGATAAGTTCATTTGTGTCAATTTTAAATTCCACGTATACGTGATAGCATCTGATATTTGCCTTTCTCTTTCTGTCTCACTTCACTTGGTATGATAATCTCTAGGTCCATCCGTGTGGCTGCAAATGGCGTTATTTCACTCTTTTTTATAGCTGAGCAGTATTCCATGGCATACATATGTGTATATATTTATGTCACATCTTCTTTATTCATTCATTTGTTGATGGACGTTTAGGTTGCTTACTTACCTTGGCTGTTGCGGATCGTGTTGCTGTGAATATAGGGGTGCATGTATTTTTTTGAATTATAGTTTTGTCCAGATATAGTCTTAGGAGGGGGATTGCTGGATCATAATGGTAACTCTACTTTTAGTTTTTTTTTTTAAACAATTAAAAAAAAGTCTTTATTGAATTCGTTACAATATCGTTTCTGCTTTACATTTGTTTGTTTGTTTGTTTGTTTGTTTGGCCCTGAGGCAAGTGGTATCCTAGACCCCGACTGGAGATTGAATAGGCACCCCCTGCATTGGAGATGAGGCTTAAAACCATTGGACCACCAGGGAAGTTCCCTATTTTTAGCTTTTTGAGGAAATTCCATACTGTTATCCATATCCAATTGGTGGCTGCACCAATTTACCTTCCCCTCAACAGTGTACAAAGGTTTCCTTTTCTCCACACCTTCTCCAGCATTTATTGTTTGTGGGCTTTTTAATGATGGGCTTTCTGACTAGTGTGAGGAGATACCTCATGGTGGTTTTGACTGCATTTCTCTAATAGTTTAATGTGCTTAGTCATTCAGTCATGTCCACCTCTTTGCGACCCCATGCACTGTAACCCACCAGGCTTTTCTGTCCGTGGAATTCTCCAGACAAGAATACTGGAGTGGGTTGCCATGCCCTTCTCCAGGGAATCTTCCTGACCCAGGGGTCAAACTTGGGTCTCCTGCATTGCAGCGGATTCTTTACCAATGGAGCCAACAGGAAAGCCTGGTTCTTAGAGAACAGAGAGCACCGTCTGTCCTAGTGGGAACAGAACAGCAGAATTGAGTTATGTTATGATTTGCTAAACATACGTCAGATCATCACAACAGGAAAGGGACCCTCCCTCACCCCCCACCCCGATAGCCCAGTGGCTGGGACTTCACCTTCCAATGCAGAGGGTGCAGGTTCGAACCCTGGTTGGGGAGCTAGTATCCCACGTACCTCGTGGCCCAAAAACTGAAACATAAAACAGAAGCAATGTTGTAACACATTCAATAAAGACTTTAAAAATGGTTCACATCAAAAATGTCTTAAGAAAAAAATAACAACAGGAAAGTTCCACATTTGGGATATTATGTGAGGATGTGTAGATCTTAATCAGACCATCATGGCAGAAGCTACTGGTTACCTAGCCAACAACCATGCATTTCTCCCTGCTTGCTTCCTAACAGAATGGCAGTTTTGTTGGAGCCTGTCATGGGTCCGGACCTGACAATGCGTCATAATCAGTCTAAGCCTATTTCCACTTTCACAGCTTTTATGACAGCTAAGGCTGATCATACAGCCCAGATATGGCCAATGAGATATGAGCAGATTTCTGCTGAGAAATCTTCTGGGAAAGCTCTTGCTCTCCAGATAGGAGGAGGCAGAGGCAGCTGGCATCACCAGTTCCTCTTCTTCCTGCCTTGAATACAGACCTGAAGTCTAGAGCTGCATCAGCTGTCTTTTGACCATAAAGCAACATGCTAAAATCATGAGGAAACAACCTCTAATATAGTTAAGCCACTATCAATTCAGGCTTTCTATAAGATTTATACGAATGACTCTCTAATATGCTGTAATAATACATACAAGAGATGTTTGAGTGCCTCGCATTAACGTACCCAGCATTCTGACAGGACGGGGGCAGCAAATGTGAGTTATTTCCAGGGATTCTTTGATGACAGACCCTGAAGATTCTAAGTCGAAACAGCTAACATTTCAGATGTGAGTTCATTCGATCTTGTGCAGCTGGGCTTTCTCGTGTGTTGTCCTAGATTGGCTGCTTGGTTGAGGAACCATTGTAGGATTCTGGGTGACCATTTATAGTTCCTCCAGTCACGCTCAAAGCCTTTGTCCCCTGGTCTGTCTCAGCACCTCTCTCCCTTGTCCCAAGTCTGTTGTGTGGGCTAGCTATACTTAGACTTACTGGAGAGTCAGGAAAATTCCTTTAAGACAGAGACAGGAACCCAAAGATAGATGAGGACTGGATGGGTTCAGGCATTTTTTCTCTAGCCAGATGGCTGATCTTTATTGGTTTTTAAAAATCGACAGGTCAGAGACCTTTGCATGAGTACATGTCCTCAGTCACATCCAATCCTTTGCGACTCCATGGCCTGCAGCATGCCAGGCTTCCCTGTCCTTCACTGCCTTCCAGAGTTTGCTCAGATTCATGTCTGTTGAGTTGACTATTCCATCCAACCATCTCATCCTCTGTTGTCCCCTTCCCCTTCTGCCCTCAATCTTTTCCAGGATCAGGGTCTTTGCCAGTGAGTTGGCTCTTCACATCAGGTAGGCAAAACATTGGAGCTTCAACTTCAACTTCTGTCCTTTCAATGAATATTCAGTGTTGATTTCCTTTAGGATGGACTGGTTTGATCTCCTTTCTGTCTAAGGGACTCTCAAGAGTCTTCTCTGGTGCCACAAATTGAAAGCATCAGTTCTTCAGTGCTCAGCCTTCTTTATGGCTCAGCTCTCACATCTATGTACATGACTATAGTGCAATGAAGCAAATACAGTTACCCACATTTTACCAGCACGGAACTTGTGGGGAAAAAGAGAAGTTAGGTAACTTGAATAAATCACACAAGCTGTAGGCAGCAGAACTGGGATTCCGCTCAAATCTTTCTCACCGCAAAGCTCTTCCTTATGGTGCCACCTCTCCTGTCTTCGGGGCTTCCCTGGTTGCCCAGTTGGTAAACAATCCGCTTGCAATGTGGGAGACCTGGGTTCAGTCCCTGGGTTGGGATGATCCCCTGGAGAAGGAAACGGCTGGCTACCTACTCCAGTTTTCTGGCCTGGAGAATTCTGTGGACTGTATAGTCCATGGTGTCACAAAGAGTCGGACACAACTGAGCGGCTTTCACTCACTCTCCTATCTAGATGAATTTCTCCCCTACCCGTGTATCTTTCAGTCATGGAGCCACGTGGCCAAATTGCTCTATGTTCGCACATTAGGCAAACACCTTCTGCTCCCCTCTAGGAGAAGATCTTGGTTCTGAGGGCTCTTGTCAGGCTTCTGTTTCCTTTTGGAGTTACTAGTTTAAACAATGGAGAAGGCAATGGCACCCCCACTCCAGTACTGTTGCCTGGAAAATCCCATGCACGGAGGAGCCTGGTAGGCTACAGTCCATGGGGTCACTAAGGGTTGGGCATGACTGAGCGACTTCACTTTCACTTTTCACTTTCATGCATTGGAGAAAGAAGTGGCAACCCACTCCAGTGTTCTTGCCTGGAGAATCCCAGGGACAGGGGAGCCTGGTAGGCTGTCGTCTATGTGGTTGCAGAGTCAGACACGACTGAAGCGACTCAGAAGCAGCAGCAGCAGCAGCAGTAGCAGCAGCAGCAGTTTAAACAAAATCAAGAATTTCATTGGACCACTTTCCTGGGTTGGCATAGGTGGACTTGGGGCTCAGAATGGTGCTATCAAGTCTGTTTCCCTTGCCATCTCTCCACAGGGCTTCTCTGAGTCTCTCTGTGTTAGATTGACCCTCACATTCGTGAAGAGGCTGCAGACAGGCACCAAACTGCAAAATTAAAAAAAAGAGAGAGAGGGAAAGACCATTCTCTGTATGAATCCATATGCCAAATTTTGAAAGGGTTCTTTGCAGTCCTTCTTGGGTATTTCTCCACAATACTGACAAACACTCCAGGAAAATGCAGACTGGACCAAGCCTAAGATGAGATGCTGGCAGCCATAAACACATCCATATCAATGCCCAGCAAGGTGGAATCATAGAGTGGAGAGCTATGGTCTGTTTCCTCCTCCTTAATATCACACCAGCACTTTATTAGCCGTTATCTCCCTACCTAGAAGCCTCAGGGGTTCCCAGGTGGTGCAGTGGTAAAGAATCTGCCTGCCAGTGAAGGAGACTCAAGAGACTTGGGTTCCATCCCTGGGTTGGGAAGATCCCTGGAGGAGGGAATGGAAACCCACTCCAATATTCTTGCCTGGAGAATCCCATAGACAGAGGAGCCTGGCGGGCTATAGCCCACGGGGTCACAAAGAGTCAGACACAACTGAGCACAGCACACAAGCCCTGCCTAGTAACTGTTTACACCTTACCTTCTTCACTCGGCGGTGAATACCTGTGGAACCAGGATTCCATCTTTCATTTTGACATCTCAGAATCTAGCATATTGCCTCAGATAGAGGAACGCAAAATATATTTACCAAACAAATGAATATGATACAGAATAATGCTATGGTCTGCAATGCTGTGGTTAAGAAAACATTCTCCAGAGTTCTGGGAGGCACCACAAGAATAAAAGCTACTCCTTAGAGGCCTCTGTATAATTTACAAAGTAAATGATAGCTACTTTCCCGAAAACTTTTATATATGCGTCTCATTTAAACCTGAACGCAATGAGAATGCATGTACCAGTACTTAGAAGCCTTGCTCTTAGCGGGTGTAGAGGAGGGGGTGAGAGAGGTGGTAGAGGCGGAGGATGTGATCTGTAAGGAGACTATGGTCCTGAGGATAACTAAGGCGATGAGAAAATTCACTCCAAGACAGTGGGGGACTAATTCCTTCATTCAAATGGATGCTCAGGTGCTCCCTGGCAAAGGCCCAGCGTCAGCTCAGGTTCCAAGGAGGAACTTCGGGATCTATTCAGAGCGGAGTTAGAAGGGTGACAAGAAGATGAGCTAAAAACATGACATGTGTGGAAAGGTTAAAGGAACTGGGATGACTCAGGTTGGAGAGGAGAAGGCCAAGAGGAAACTGAGTCATTTTCTTCAAGACAAAGAAGGGATCTCTCGCTGGGGGCTGGTGACCAGCTGTCCTCTGTTGCCTCTGCATGTGGAGCAAGGGGAAACGGGCTTAGACCGAAGGCAGGGCTAAGATTAGAGACAAGGAAGAACTTGGCAGTGAGGAATGTTGTATAACCTACTTTACAGACACTTGGGGACTGAGGAGACTCCCACATTCCTGGTCCCGGCCCAGTGGACTGGATGCGGGGATGGTCTGGCAGGCTGGCGGGGAACGGAGGAGGAAGGGATCCTGGGGGCCCTCCGTCCGTGGCCTGATCTTCCTTGGTGTCCTCAATTTCCCGTTGGAAAATTCAGTTCCCCAGTTTTGGAGCTGGCAAGGCAGCACCTCCCCCACCCACCACGCACTGCACCAGTGTTCTGGGCTGGGTAATAATGCCTGTCATTTCCTCTCCCGGGGAGTGGGGCTGCAACCGCCCTGACAGCCCCGAGGGATTGAAGGCAACTAAAAATAGTGCATTAAATATAATCTGTTGAGGGGCACGTTTGCATTGCTCTTCTTTTCCCCTCTGGTCTTTTTATCCTGCTGGGCACGCCAGGCCCGGGTCCAGCTTGGGGGCCCTGGGAATCAGGTTTTGAGCTCCAGCTGCTCTCATTTTGTTGCAGAAGGATTCTCTCGGCAAGAGATTTCAGGGAGCAAATCCACAAAGTACAACCGGGGATCCTCAGGGACCACCCCTCCTCACTTCCCAGTGGGCCCTCTGGGTCCTTCAGGGCCTGAAGGTACAGGGAGAGAAGCTGGAAGTGGAGGAGACAGTGTTGAGAAGGAGAGCCAGCTCCGGCTTTGTTCTCCCATCAGCCACTTCCGTCTGCTGCACAATCTCTCTGAGGTTAAATATTAATTAAGAGCAGAATGACAGTGAGCGCTGAGCGGTGTCACTTTCTGTCCCAACACAAATGCTAATTTCCTTCCCGGTATGAAGTGACTTTGGAGTGGGATTGGCAGCGCAAGGAGAAAAGCTGGTGGGGGGAGCGGGGAGGAGAGGGGAGGAGAGATGAGTAGCCCAGCTTTAGAGAACTAAGAGGAATGATGCAAGGGAGGGGGAAGAAGAGGGCTGTCAGGTGACAAAATGTGGTCATGATGCCAGCAGGGCCCTGTGGGACTCCTGGGCACAGATGCCTTTGGTCCCCCCATCCCTTGTAGGCAAGATTCTAGCCTCCATGACCACCTCTGAGTTCCAGGAGGGAGAACAGTTGCTAATCAAAGGAGACACAGCAATGAAACCACCTGAGGCAGAGTCTCATCCAGAGTAGGAGATGGACCACTTAGGACCCTGCACACACCCTAACCTGTCAGCAACCCCACCCTTTTGAAACTGCAGAAGAAAGAATGCAAGATTGTTACTGCCTTGATCCTTATCCCATTCTCCTCCCTGACTATGAAACCCTTCCCTACTCACCAGGGAAGGGACCACAGTTCTTGAGGCGTTAGCCTACTTATTCTGTTCCCACTTTGCCTGGCAAAACGATAAAGCTACTCTTTCTTTCTCCTCCATAGCTCTGTCTCCGAATTTCTGTCTGGCATTGGTGCACAGAGAACCAAGATTTTGGCAACAGTCACAACACAGTCCTAGACTTGCTTCACTTTATTTTTTAAAAAAACTTCAAATTTTGTATTGGAGTATAGCTGATGAACAATGTTGTGATAGGTTCAGGTAGACAGTGAAGGGACTCAGCCATACATATCCATGTATCCATTCTCCCCCAAACTCCCCTCCCATCCAGGCTGCCACATGACATTGAGCAGAGTCCCTGTGCTCTACAGTAGGTCCTTGATGGTTATCCATTTTAATAGAAGTTGAACATGTCCATGCCAAACTCCCTAACTATCCCTTCCCCCATCATTCCCCAATGGCAATCATAAGTTCATCCTCTTAAGTCTGTGAGTTTCTTTTCTGTTTTCTAAATAAGTTCATTTGTATCATTTCTTTTTAGACTCTGCATATAAGGGGTGTCATACAATATTTCTCCTTTCCTGTCTGATTTACTTACTCAGTATGATCACTTTAACCTGATGATCTAAGAAACTGGGGTAGAGCTGAGTGTCCCCACATCTATAAGGCAGGGTTCTTTACATGGGTCCATACATTGGTTTCAGGGCTCATGAAACTGGAAGTTGTTTCCAAAATTGTGTGTGTGTACATAAGCAGCTTTCTGAGGAGATTTCTGGATTTCCATCACAGCCAATATGATGTTCCCCAGGGTCAGCCCCAGTATGTGTTACCCATCTCATGGCTCAAGATGGTTGCTAGAGCCTTAGCTGAACATCTATCTTCTAGGCAGGAGAAGGAAAAAGGTAGGATGAAGAGGGGAGAGCAAAAAAGTTCCACTCCAGTATTCTGTTTCCCTATTAATAAACTGTCTCAGAAATCCCTGGTGGCTCAAACAGTAAAGAATTGACCTGCAATGCAGGAGACCGAGGTTCGATCCCTGGGTCAGGAAGATCTGCTGGAGAAGGAAATGGTTACCCACTCTAGCCTTCTTGCCTGGAGAATCCCATGGACAGAGGAGCCTGGTGGGTTACAGTCCATAGAGTTGCAAAGAGTTGGACAGACTGAAGCAACTGAGCTCAGGAGCCCCAGGAGAGGTTAGTAGAAGAGAGAAGGATTTAGGGAGGAATACTGATTTGTGTGAGGCCATAAGGCAAAATCAAGCCCCCATTTTTAGGGCAGTACCTGGAACTGTGATGTTGGAGAAGACTCTTGAGAGTCCCTTGGACTGCAACGAGATCCAACCAGTCCATCCTAAAGGAGATCAAGCCTGGGTGTTCATTGGAAGGACTGATGCTGAAGCTGAAACTCCAATACTTCGGCCACCTCATGTGAAGAGATAACTCATTGGAAAAGACTCTGATGCTGGGAGGGGTTGGGGGCAGGAGGAGAAAGGGACAACAGAGGATGAGATGGCTGGATGGCATCATCGACTTGATGGACATGAGTTTGAGTGAACTCTGGGAGTTGGTGATGGACAAGGAGGCCTGGCGTGCCGCGATTCATGGGGTCGAAAAGAGTTGGACATGACTGAGCGACTGAACTGAACTGAACTGAACTGAACTGGGAAGGAAGGGGCAGGAGGAAGAGAAAACATAATCTTTGGAGATCAGGTGTTTTGGCAGGGCTGGGAATTCCTTTGGGAATCTAGAAGTGTTTCTATTTAACACAGGGAAACTATGCTCTCTGTGTTGGGTTGAGTACAAAGCCTGACTTTTTCTTCTGGAAGGAGACTGTGTTGTTCTTTCTTATTTTATTTTTAAAAAATATTTTTAAATATTGCTTATTTGGCTGCCTCTGGTCTTAGTTTCAGCATGTGGCATCTTAGTTCCCTGACCAGGGATCGAACCTGCAGCCCCTGCATTGCAAGGCAGAGTCTTAACCACTGGACCATAAGGGAAGTCCCTCCTGTTCTTGTATAGCTTGAAAGTGCTGGTCAAGGTGTCAGGATGGCTAAATGGAGGTGTTCAGGGAGAGGAGGTGAGAGGCCAGGGTGGGGGCTGGGATAGGAGCCACCTTTGTCCAAGTGTTTTGCAGGCTTTGGGAAGGAGATCCCATGCTAGGTCCTTCCCTCGCCCTTCCTTTTTCTGCCTTTCTTAAAATATCCTGTTTCTGCAGCAGTGCGGCTGCTAATCTAAAATAAAAACAGCAGGAAATGCAAATGGTCAGGTTCTCCTAGCAACAGGAGCCAACCCACGCAGGGCGTGTGGAGCAGAGAAAACTGTCCTAAGGCTGAGATGTGGGTGGCTGGGCCGAGGAGCTAGTCTCCTCTGACAGTCTCGCCCCTCTTACTGTGGACAGGGGCTATCTGGTGGGCAGCCACCTGTTGTGCAAAGAAGCCCTCTATGAACTGGACTGGGGCAAAGGATCATGTGCTGGGGAGATGGTGCAAGGGTAGGGAGATAGCAGCAGCCTTGGTTTATTTAAGACGTCTCCTAACCAACACAACATAAAATGTAAAGCCATTTTCCTCTGATTAAAAAAAAAAAAGACATCTGTTGATGGCAGTGGCTGGAGTGGCCCCTTGGAACCTGACAGAGGGGCTCTAACTAGGTGTGTAATTGGAAAGGGCCTTGATTTATGAATATGTTCCTATATATCCATTTGAGTCAACCCTCGGAGCCTTGCAGTTCTGAAACAATAGCTGTAACAATTTCATAACAATAGGTTATGAAATAAGAGGAAGGAGAAAATGGCTCAGATGCTTAGGTAAGGGGACCAAAACCAGGAGACTGCAAAGACTCTTAGAGACACCTGGTTTAGGGACTTAGTTGGTGGTCCAGTGGTTAAGAGTCAGCCTGCAATGCAGGGGACATGGGTTTGATCCCTGTTCCAGGATGATCCCATGAATGGTGAAGCAACTAAGCCCGAGAGCCACAGTTAATGAGCCAGCCCACTAGAGCCCATCCTCCGCAACGGGCTTAGGCAATTTACTGCTGCTGCTGCTAAGTCGCTTCAGTCGTGTCAGACTCTGTGCGACCCCAGAGACAGCAGCCCACCAGGCTCCCCCATCCCTGGGATTCTCCAGGCAAGAACACTGGAGTGGGTTGCCATTTCCTTCTCCAGTGCATGAAAGTGAAAAGTGAAAGAGAAGTCGCTCAGTCGTGTCCGACTCTTAGCGACCCCATGGACTGCAGCCTACTAGGCTCCTCTGTCCATGGGATTTGCCAGGCAAGAGTACTGGAGTGGGGTGCCATGCCTTCTCCAGGCAACTTACTTAGGTTCTGAGAATTGGATTCTTTATCTGTAAAGCAAGAGCAATTGTGTCTGTTTTACAGAGTCACATCTCACAGAGGTATGTGAAGTGCTAGCACCACCAGGCATACAGTAGGCCCTCAACAGATACTGGGTTTTGCACCTCTTACTTGTGGTTGCGGTTGCTCAAGGGACCAGGTGGGAGTTCTGACTGCTATTGCCAAGGCAGAGAATGCTATTTTCCAGGTAGCCCGAGATGGAGCTCAAAATGGAATTCTCCCCCACACACACAAAGGAGCTTGCCTTCATTATTGATTAAATGGCTTTTTAATAGATAGATCTGAGACCATAATGCCTATGTCTGTTTTTCATCATTGTGTCCTCAGCACCTGGTACTCAATAAACAATTGTTGAGTGAATGAACAAATGTGTTGTTGTTTCCCTGAGGAAAGGCATTTTAAATACGAGATAACCAGCTTACAAAAGAATATTGAAGCATATGGACTTCCTGAGTTTGATCTGCTTAGGCAACCTCTTTGAGGTCAGGTCCAGATAAGACAGGACATGGTCCAGGGTGGGGACCTGACCTGCTAGTGGGTTTACCAAGCCGTGACCTACAACCCTGCTCTGTGCTGTTTGCTGGCTCAGACAAGAAGACAAGCTGTACTGATTCATATTAATGGCTGATGAGGGGGCAGGTCTTTTCAGGAGATCTCTGATGGGCTGTTGGGCGCAGAAAAGTGAGTCATCACCCCTGGCCTTGGCAACTCCATCCTCCACCCCATTCTTCTAGCTGATGAGGGGCATATGAGGCTGAGGTCACCTCCAAGAAGGGGTTTGCTCTTCCGTCTTATTTGTAAACATCTCCCTGACCCTACACCACTGTTTCAGTCCCTCTCTGTGGTTTTTTTAAAAAATTAATTAATTTGTTTGGTTGCGCTTTCTTAGTTAGGGTAGGCCAGAACTTTGATCCTCGTTGTGGCATGTGAAATCTTCAGTTGCTGCCTGTGGGATGTTAGTTCTCTGACCAGGGATCAAACCCAGGCCTCTTGCATTGGGAGCAGGAGTCTTAGCCACTGGACCACCAGGCACATTGCCTTTTTCACTTTCTTTTCTCTCTATCTCACCCTTCTCTTTCTCTCTTTCTCTCCCACACATGCACACACATACAGACACGCACATATGAATTTGGATATTGATTTTTACTATTTTAACTCCAGGTTCTGTTTTTCAAATGTGGATAGTTCCAGCTTATTCATTATTCCCTTGTCGCTGGGGCTGTCATAAAAATGAGTTTCCTGTTGCTGAGACAGTAGCCCCTTGTGTGTCTCAGGGAGATCAGCAAGGGCAAAGACCTTCCCATCGGACCCCTGGGAAATCACAGAGGCTGTTGGAGTGTGGGCTCAGCATGTGAGGTCCCCAGAGAACTATGGCCCACTCCTCCTGGGAATTGTGGACCTGCTGAGCTGACTTGCAATCTCCTTGAATCCCAGACTTACAGGAGTGTTCAGAGTCTCTTTGCTTCCTCCACTTAGCACATTAAAGACCTACAAGAGGACAGAGTACCTAAGGAAGAGACAAAGTCTTTGCTTAGTTTTTTTCTTTATAATGTAAGAGTCTTAGTTAGCTTCCTAGAATCCAGCTGCCCGATATCATTATCCATGAAACAGGTGGAGAGTAAGAACTGTCTTTGTCTTCATGGGTAGGAAATCAGGTCATCCTCTCCAAAGGTATAGAATACTCCCCCAGGCTGTGGAGAGCAGGTTCTGGTTTCTACCCAGAAAAGCTAGAGAGGAAAACTGTGGCTGCCTACTAGAGTATCAGGGGAAAAAGCAGAGATATTTTTAACATACGGAATATCAGTGAACAGAATGCTAAGGAACTAGAAAACTTATTCCAATAAATATGAAGCATATGCTCTTCCTAAAGCAAACCCAGCTTCTGCTATATACAAATTTCATGAAGGAAAAAAAATGTCGGAAATTGCAGAAATATCTGGCCTGAAGTGGGCTACAACCCCTTACTGCAGGAGACCTGGAAGGCTGCATAGACGCCCTGGGAACAGTGACTCAGGGGCTCGGGGGTTCTTGGCCATCTTATCATGCGGGTTGGGGATTGTCCAGAGCCCTCCGAGTCCGGGGAGCCCAGCTTAAGATGGACAGTAGGACACACAACCACAGCTTGTAATGTCAGAGCATGCGTCACCAGCAGTTGGAACATCCTCTCCAGCTCCGCTACCCAGAATCCCAAAACACAAATGCCTTTCTGAGTGGCAGAAATTCCTGCCATCAAATGGCCTTTTGGATTCTCTTCAACCTGTTTTTCCTCTTGCAAGAAGGAAAGGCGATTTGTATTCATCTCATTAGTAGGGTGTTGGTAACTGGGGCTAGTATTAATAATTTCATTGCGAAACCTGACAAATATTTCACTCTCTCCTGTAGTGGGTAATTGCATCCCCAACAGCCTCTTTTTGTGCCGCCAGATGGAGAGGATGTGTGTTTGCCATTCTCATTAATACAGTTAGTACCTTAGCATCGCGCCTGTCCTCGCCCTAGCCCCACGCTCTCCTGGCTCGGGATGGGGAAGGGAGACCGAGCAGGAGGCCTGCTGGGATGGGGTGGGGGGCGCCTGGGGCCCTGGGCGGAGGTGGGGAAGGCTGTGGGAGGGGCTGGTGGGAGAACCCTGAGAGAGGCGAGGCTCTGCAGCGTGCTAAGCCACAATAAAAACAACGCCGCTAACAGGGTGATGGAGGGGAAACAAATCACGATGCTGCCTAAAACTCCCACTGCAGTATCTCAACCCCAGAACAGCTCCCCGACTCAGGGCGCCGCTGGCCGCCCTTCCACCCCCTAGCGCCACCCCCGCAGCCAGACTGCTGACACGGTGCAGCCACTCGCGCCCCCGGCTGTCCCCGCGCCCAGCACTTCGCTCCCTCCCCGCCGCCGGGAGATGCTGGGAGCCCCGTTGGGGAAGGGGGAGCGCTCTCAGCAGCCTGGTATCTGAAAGCCTGTTCCTCTTCCCGGGGAGGAGGAGGAGCAAGGATCGCGCTCCGGTTGCCTGGGCCTCCAAGTCTCCTTCTCCATCCCCCATCCGAAGGCTGCTAACCTGGCCAAATCCTCACAACGTTCCTGGCCTCGTCTCCTCAGCCCCAGCTGGCCCCGACTAGCAGAAGCTGGCCTGATACAGCTTCTCTCCTGGAGGGATAGGGACAAGGGCAGACGCCGGTGAGGGATGTGGCTGCTTCTGCTGCTACTGCTGCAAAGTCGCTTCAGTCGTGTCCGACTCTGTGCGACCTCATAGACGGCAGCCCACCAGGCTCCTCTGTCCCTGGGATTCTCCAGGCAAGAACACTGGAGTGGGTTGCCATTTCCTTCTCCAATGCATGCATGCTAAGTCGCTTCAGTCGTGTCCGACTCTGTGCGACCCTATGGACAACAGCCCATCAGGCTCCTCTGTCCCTGGGATTCTCCAGGCAAGAACACTGGAGTGGGTTGCCATTCCCTTCTCCCATGAGGGATGTAGTCCAGCCCACATCTCAGGGTTCCTTTCTGCGGAGTGTCACAAATGAGACCCATGACGCACTGGCTGGAGTCCCCTGGCTCCTGCCTTCTCCCAGTTGTCCGGGAGATGCTTGAGGGTTACCCCTTACTTCCAACTTTGCCTACTCCAAAGGGAAGGCAAAACTAGGCAGGGTATCCTTTCTCTGGCATCTGAATGTGGATTTGGGGACCTTGAGGGAAGAGTTTCAGAGAGAAACCACCTTGAGGCCAGCCATAGTCTACTCCTAGGAAGGAGTCTGTCCTTCAAGGGACCTAGGTTGTTATAGAATGAAAATAATTTAAAAAAAAATCATCCCTGGGTACAGCTACGAGTGGCCACAGTGCTGCTCCATCCAGGTTTGCCCAGGGGCACCACTTTTTCCCCCTATTTTGGGTTACCTACTAATATCATTTGAGCTAGATATGGCGTTGGTGGCAAAGACTATAACAGTGGGGTTTGCACTTGAACTTGGGTAGAAGCAAGCCTATGGCCCCTAATCCTGCTAATGTCACCAGGGGGCCCAAAGCTCTGAGCTTTGTGTGACCTAATTTAAGACTAATACTTCTTCCTGAGCCTCAGGGTTTAAAAATTTTTTATTGAAAATAACAAAATAAATCTTTATTGGAATAAACATTTGCTTTATAACATTATTTTTGCTGTTCAGCAAAGTGAATCAGGCATACATATACATAAATCTCCTCTTTTTTGGGATTTCCTTCCCATTTAAGTCATCAGAGTTCCCTGTGCTGTTCAGTAGGTTCTCAATAGTTACCTATTTCATATAGAGTATCAATAGTGTGTCTCCTTCATGGATCATAGCCTTGTTGTGGAGAAGCATCACCGACTCCATGGACATGAAATTGAGCGAACTCTGGGAGATAGTGGAGGACAGAGGAGCCTAGCATGCTGCAGTCCATGGGGTTGAAAAGAGTTGGATATGACTTAGCAGCTGAACAACAACAATCAATAGCGTGTATATGTCAATACCAATCACCCAGTTCATCCCAGCCCTTTCCCTTCTTCGTGTCCATATGTTTGTTCTCTACACCTGTGTCTCTATTTCTGCTTTGCAAATAGGTTAATCTGTGCCTTTTCTAGATTCCACATATATCGTTAATGTACAATATTTGTTTTGAGGTTTTTGAAACAAAACTGAAAGAAAATACCTGAGTATTATAGTGGTTTCCCCTTACTCAGATGGACTCATCTTTCCTTTACAACATATGATCCCATACCTCTTCTTCCCCAAGAAACTTTCTTGACCTGTTCTTTTCCATGAAGTCATCTTCATGGAGAAGGCACTACCTCTCACTCACCATTGATCTGACAGCTTTATGATGAATTTCCTGATATGTGGGTAGGAGCAACACGATCATATATGGTATATGTTGCCTTTAAAATTCAAAGAGGCAAGCACTGTGCCTGTCAGAGTATATCCTGACATGATCTAGACCTCTAGATCCTTAGGAATGTTGCTGATGTGGCAAATCCTTGAGCTTTCTATCATGACACCAATGTGACGGACTAGTATGATGTTCTTAGGGTACCAAGACAATCAAGGTCTCCCCAGACTGTCATAACAAAGAGCAGGTGCCTTTATAGTGAAATATATTGTTGTCTCTGCCACCTGGAGTCAAATTGCTTCTGATTAACTTTGGCCATCCGAATGGGGAGTGGGAGAGAATTTGTTAGGCTACTATCTGCATACCAGCTTCCAAGGGCTCTGTTGCTTTGCTGCAGCAAAGAGATCACATCCAGAATCAGCTGCAAATGGCATCACTGATTAAGTGTGTGATAATCTACAGCCATTTCCCAAGACCATCTGTTTTTTGAAAGAGCCAAAAAAGGAAGTTAAGTGGGGATGTGGTTGGAATCACACCTCTGCCTCCTTCAAGTCTTTATGGTGACACTAACTCTGTGATTTCTCTGGCATGGTTTCGAGCTTGTTTTTGGGTTACTAGCTCAGCAGAGGAGAATGGGTTGGGGTAAGGCAGTTCGAGGACCTTCTACTTGGCTCTCCTTTCTGTATAATAGACTGCACTCTATAGGTCATGGAACCACTATGTTATTATGTGTGTCTGTTCCAAGTATATTTTCTGAGACTGGGAACCATGAAAATAGATCCATGGTCCCACTGAGTTTCCAAGAAAGGTTGATCTTTTACCTGACTTTCATAAGCACACTCTGACTAGTGGACCAAGGTGGGGGCTTCAGATTTTAGTATTTGTGTAGGCATTTCCTACTCCAGGGGATCATCCTGACTCAGGGATCAAACCCATGCCTTTTGTGTCTCCAAAGAGTCCTGCCAAGCATTGGGCCTGAGCCATCTGGATTAGGCTACATTTACCACTGAGCCACCTGGATTAGGGTCAGGTTAATTTATTTCTTAATTCCTTGAAGAATGGAATACCTTCCAGGAACTCCTGAGGAAATATGGCTGCCAGGTGGTTATATGCCAAGTTGCATATAATAGATCATTTTTAGCATCCTCACGTTCTTTAGCATTTAGACCTCTATCTATAGCATGTTTGATATTTCAGTCTTACTGGCTATAGCATACTGTCAAGATTGGCCAACCTAGTTGAATATTAATACCTCTTCCCAAGTGCTCAAACCATGACATTACATCCTATTTTCCAGTTGAGCACCCATTTCAAAAGATTTTAGGTAATCAGGCCTTCGATTACGTTTTTGTTTGTCTAGCAACCTTAGAATCTAGTTAAATGCATGTTCCCCACAACTCTTTACAGGAGTTGATGTAAGTTAATGAAATCCTGCACTTCTTTTGGCAAACTGTCTTCTCCAGGCACATGTCTTATACTTTACTATCTGAACTGTGCTGCCAATTAACCCTCCTTGAGCATAGTGGAGGTGGATTCTGAAGAAAATCACGTTTTCTTGGTGTGGTCATTGAAAGGTTTTCATCTGGGGAGGTTTAGGAGGATTTGAGTATTCAAGGTCTCAGTTTCATCTGTGTCTGCACGAATGTCTCCATTCATACCCTGGGATCTTCTTTCTTATTGGTGTGTGTATGCTCACTCACTTCAGTCATGTCCAACTCTTTTGTGGCCCCATGGACTGTTGCCCGTGAGGCTCCTCTGTGCATGGGATTCTCTAGGCAAGAACACTGGGGTGGGTTGCCATTTCCTTCTCCAAGGGCTATTCTTGACTTGGAGACTGAACCTGGGTCTCCTGTATTGCAGGCATACTCTTTACCCACTGAGCCACCAGGGAGGCCTTTCCCATCAATATGCTCTGCTTATTGTAAGGGACTTAAACCAAAGCGTTTGAGTATTTAATTGGGTTTGCAACTCTGCCACATTAAACTCATTTTCTAGACTTGATCCTCATCCACATCAATCCAGAGGCTACAGGAGGAGAAGTCTTTCTTTAGAGCAAACACTGAGACTTCCTGATTTTCCACCTGGTTCTGAGTTGGGTATTAAAAGTTTTCAGCAGGTCCTTTTCCCTTCTTACTCTCTTTGGAGCCATCAGAGGCAGCCAGCTGACTCTACAATCTTTATAATAACTACTGTCACCATGGTGACTAAGTATCACAGTCACTCTATTTCTATTGCCCACCACCTGAACTTCATCCCTTGCAACACCAATGATAAATCGAGTCCTTGTGATGCCACTAAATGCATGGATTATCAGTATCCCATTTTCTCCTGGTAAAAAAGTTAGATGTGTGCTTCTTAAATATGAGAGTAATAGAGGCTTCTCTGGTGGTCCAGTGAGTGGCTAAGACTTTGCACTCTAATTCTGAGGGCTCAGGTTTGATCCCTGGTCAGAGAACTAGATCCCACATGCTGCAACCTAAAAGAAAAATCCCTCATGCCCCAATGAAGATCAAAGATCCTGCCTGCCTCAACTAAGACCCAGTGCAGTCAAAGAAATAAATATTTTTTTAAAAATGAGAGCTATAAAAAAAGAAGTGAGAGCTATAGAATATTAGAATCCCATTTTTAGGGACAGTTTTCTTGGGTCCTTTTAAATATCTATTCTTACCTTTGTCTAGAACCTGGAAGTCAACATATGGCACACTCAAATAATGTAGTTGAGGTGGATTTAATAAAAGGGGCTATTTATAATGAAGAAGATGGGACCAGCAGATTGAATAACTGACTTCAATTCTTTATCCTTACACAGTATTGTTATTTGTAGAGTGTAATTCCTTGTCTCACTTCTTTGGGCTTAGAGGACTTTTTGGCCAATAGCATGTGGGTGAAAGTGAGACCATGCCGGTCCCAAGCTTAGGCCTTAAGAGGAATCTTATGTTTTGTTTGCTCTTTGAGGCTCTGCCACCGTCATGAGAGAAACATATCTACTGATCCAAGGAGGGTCAGAGGCCTGTGGAGCAGAGTTGCTTCCAGCTCACAGACCTGCAGTGAGAAAAGTAGCTGCCCCAGCTACCAAAGCATGAAGTAAAGAAGTCCAGCTGAGCCCATCCTAAGTCACCCCAGTTCTAGGTGACCTGGAGATCTGTCAGAACAAATAGCTGCTTTAAGACATGGACTCCAGAGTGGTAGAAATGCAGCGCTGGTATATGCAGCAAATACACTAGAATAAATTAAAAAAAAAAAACACAACAAAACAGTAAGAGATGAGGCAGGGCCTCAGAGATGCTGATGGAAGGCTTAAAGGATCAAGGGGAGGGAGGAGTTACCAGAACTTGGACAGTAACTGTAGGAGAAGATGTGTGATGAGAGCTGTGGCCTTTGATAGAGGGATGGAGACAATTCACAGCAGCCATGTGAGGGGAACAAATTTCATCCCTTTGCTCTTGTTGTGTCCTCTGACCTCCTGATGGTGTCTTTTGTTATCAAATCTGGAAGGCAAGGGATCCCACCGATGCAGACCATGAAAAAAAATTCTCTGAGCACACAGAGCAGGATGAAGGTCTGGAAGGGACAATGGAAGATATCTAACACACTTTGCATGTCTGAGACCATCTTTGTTTACCCTCATACTTGTATGATAGCTTGGTGGAGTATAGAATTTTAGGCTTGAATTGATTTCCTTTAGAAGTTTGAAGAAATTTCCAATACAGTGTAGCTACTGAGAAGCTTGAAAGTCTTCTGATCTCTTACCCTGTATGTGGGACCTATATGTGTCCTGAAATAAGTAGAATCTTCTTGTCCCCAATAGTCACAAATTTTCTCCATGTGCCTTGCAGTGGATTTAATTTCAGTCATTGTTCTGGACACCCGTAGAGTCCTCAATCTGGAAACCTATGTCCTTCAGTTGTTTCTAGAATTATTTCATGGATAGTTTCTCCTATTCTGTTTTTCTGCTCTTTCTAAATTTCTAATTTTCTTTCCCCTATTTTCCATCTTTTTCCTTTGACTCTCCTTTCTGGGAGCTTTCCTCAATTTTCCCTTTCAATTCTCTTGATTTATTTTAATAGCATTTTAAAATTGAAATATGTCTCATATAGCATATTTGCAACTTTAAAGTGTATACTTCAGTGGTTTAGAGTCTACTCACTATTTTGTGCAACCATCACTGCTATTAAATTCCAGAACATCCCCAACATCCCTGAAAGAAGCTTTATGCCTATTAGCAGTTAATCCTGATTGCCTCCTACTTTCATCCCTGGGAAAACACTGATCTATTTCCTGTCTCCTTTGGATTCATCTATTCTAAACATTTCGTATAAATGGAATCGTACAATATGCGGACTTTTGTGTCTGGCTTCTTTCACCTGGTTCATCTATGTTCTAGCATTTGACAATACTTCATTTCTTTTTAGGGCAGAATAATATTCCACTGTATAGAGCTGTCCCTCACTATCTGTAGGGATTTCCAGAATCAATCCAAATCCATGGCTGCTCAAGTCCTTTATATAAAATGGCATAGAACACAGTCAACCTTCCATATCTGAGGATGTGAAATCCACAAATAGAAAAGGTTGATTGTATTTATTGAAAAAAAAATCCAGGTGTATGTGGACCCCAGAAATACAAACTTCTGTTTTTCAAAGGTCAAATGTATAGATATACCACATCTCATTTACTCAGTCAACAGTTGATGAACATTTGGTTTATTTCCACTTTTTGGTTATTATGAATAATGCTGCTGTGAACATCCATGTACAAATTTTGTATAAACATATGTTTTCAGTTCTCTTGGGTATGCACCTAGAAGTGGAATTGCTGGGTCATATGGCAATTCTATGTTTAACTTTTTGAGGAACTGCCAACTTCATTGAGTTTTAAAATTCTGTAACCAAGTTTGACATTTCTGAGAGCTTTTCTTTTCATTTCCTGAGTGTTTATCCTTTGAAAAAAATTGATTGTAATCTCTCTCCTCTCTGAGGATATCACTGGAATTAAAAAATTTTTTTCTTCTCCCTGAATAGCCTGTCTTATAAAGCTAATTTAATTTTTAAAAATCTCTGCTTTCTAGGGCTCCTTGGTGGTCCAGTGGTTAAGAATCTGCCTGCCAATGCAGGGGACATGGGTTCCACCCTTGGTCCGAGGAGATCCCATGTGCCACAAGGCAACTACCCCCGTGTGCTACAGCTACTGAATCCACGAGCCACAGCTGCTGAGCCTGAGTGCCCTCGAGCCTGTGCTCTGCAACAAGGGAGGCCACAGCAGCGAGAAGCCCGCACACCTGCTCAGCGCATCTAGAGAAAGCTTGTATGCAGCAAGGAAGACCCAGCACAGCCAAAAAGCAGTAAAGCCAAAAAAACCAAAAAAACAAAAAAATAAAAAAACCCCAACAAACCAACACTCTGTTTTCTGTGTTAGTAGCTTTGACCAATTGTTTGTATATCTCATAATCCTTGGCCGATCAAGAATGATTTTATTCAAGAATAAGGAACCAGAAAACTGACTGGATCACATTTGCTATCACATGGGTCATCTTGACTTTGAGTTTCAAAGTGATTTGATGGGCTGTTTGTGGAGAACCCCTAGTGTCAGTTATTTCCATGAAAGTCTTCAGAGAAGGACCTTCCCGTCTCTCATCTGGAAGGTTAGGATTCTTCTCCCCGTGCTGTGGGGGAGGAATGGGAAAAAGGGTTGGGTGTCTCTGGACTCACGAGTCAGTGTGCTCGTGGTCATGCCACACTCTTCTTTGGGCGAGGTGGTTCTGCCCTCAAGGGGGCCTGTATCTCCCAGTCTAGGGACTATACTATTTTCTCTGGATTGCAAACCTCCAGATTTCTGCTAGTGTGTTGGGGCAGGTTCCCACTGGCGTGAAATGGAAAAGGGAATCTAAGGATCTGACTGCTGCTCAAGCAGCTTTTAAGCCATTTTCTTTTACATCGCCTGCCACTTCCCCCTTTAACTAGTGAGTCCTGCTTATTCCTGCCAATGCGGTGGTGCGAATTGTGTTGATGCTCAGCCTTCCTTGCATTAGGCTTGGGATTTGGAGCTCTCAGTTCAGCTGAATCTAGTCTCCAGCTTCTAAAATTTGTTGATTTTTGCCTCATTTCCTATTGCACTAAGCATGCTAGAATGTAAAAAAACAAACAAAAATCCATTTGCTGTTGTTTTTGTGGGGTTACTGGAGGATACAGAATTAGATGCACGTGTTCCAGTCTTCCAACTTCATCCAGAAGTCTGCGTCCCACTCTTCTTAATGAAAAAAAAAAAAACAAAACTGATATTTTTGATTCCCGTCTGAATTAGACACCATGTAATCACGGAACAGAATCCTCTATAGTTATCTTAATAGATAGAATGTAACATAAAGAATTGTTAATCAGGTGTAAAGAATTGTTAACACGGTGACTGAAAAAGTTAACAGAGGAAACTCAGCTATTAAGGAGACAGAAATTGCAGGAAGCAGCTACTAACTGTTACGTCTGGAGGAACAAAGAGAAGAAGCTGGAGTTTTTAAAACATAGAAGAGATTCACAGACTTAGAGAAAAAACTCATGGTGGCCAGGGGGAAGGGGAAGGGAAAGGGATAGTTAGGGAGTTTGGGATGGACATGTACACACCGCTATATTAAAAATGGATAACCAACAAGGATCTGCTGTGAGGCACAGGGAACTCTGCTCAGTGTTCTGCGGCAGTCGGGATGGGAAGAGAGTGTGGGGGAGAATGGATACGTGTGTATGTATGGCTGAGTCCCTTCCCTGTGCACCAGAAACCACCACAACATTGTTCGTCAGCTGTGCTACAATATAAAAGTTAAAGACAGCCAAACCTAGAAACCTAGTGAAGGGGGCTCACGGAGCTGAAAGTCAGACCTCTGAGGAGGAACACATCTCGGCTGGGGCTGGCACCTCTGAGGGGGCATGCTGAGGCCGGCTGTGACTGTTGGAAAGCTGGGCTCAACTGCTTCAGGACTGGACGCTGCCCTGCGGTGAGAAGAAGCACAGCGAAACTGGACGGGCAGAGAAAGCCAACCGGAAGTGGACAGAAGTGAGCACGTGGCATCTTCTCCTTCAGCCTTGCAGTCTCCCTCGTGGCCTTACGGTAGGAGCCTAAGAGAGGTCCAAGGCTTCCCCTGGTGGCTCAGTGGTTATAGCATCCTCCTGCCAATGAAGGAGACATGGGTTTGATCCCTGAGTTGGGAAGATCCCCTGGAGGAGGGCATGGCAACCCACTCCAGTATTCTTGCCTTGAAAATTCCATGGAGAGGAGCCCTAGTGGGCTACAGTCCATGGGGCTGCAAAAGAGTCAGACACAGCTTAGCAACTAAACAACAACAAAAGAGTCCAGCTTGCAAAGGACAGGTGTGAGGTGTGGCGTGCGGCGCCCAGTCCCAGCATCACAGAGCCAACCAGAAGGCGGGCTTGCAGCTGAGGGACAGCCGCTTAGTAACTAGTATAGTCTATTCTTTCAGGTACTGGAATGCCTACATATCCTGCTGAGCCTATTGTGAGCTTTCACTACACCAACAAAATCCACATTTTGTCTTCATCTTCTCACAAAACCATTCTTACTCTCTCCCCAAATGAGAAGACACCAAGTCCAAATAGCAGTTGTATTGATACATGGGAGATGGTTTCACTATCTGTTCTGAGCTATATTAATTGCTGATCAAATTCAGCCACAGTTCCACCCAAATACTCTGTTTCTAAACAATGTCTTTTGGTCCCGGTGTTCCTCCAATGGGTGTGCTTATTGTCAACACATTTACCAGCTTCTCTGCCAATTTGCATTCATTCCCAAGAGCAATGTAAGTGAGTTTCAACTGTTTCACAGCATCCACTCATTACTGTCAGACTTAAATTTTGCCAATTTATGAATGAGAAATTGTATCCCATTATTGTTTAATTTACATTTTCCTTAATGGGGAGGCTGAACATGTTTTTCCCATTTGCTTTTGGACTCAGGTTTCTGCTCACATTTTTGCCCAATTGTCTAATTTTTTCTTCTTAATGAATTGCAAGAATTCATTAATTTTTTTGGTAAAATGTATATGAAACATATATACCTATGGCTGATCCATGTTGACCGTGAGGAGATACCCTACGTCCAAGGGCAGAGAAGCCTCAGCAAGATGGTAGGTGCTAGAGCGGCGGCTGCGTGGTGCTGGAGTGACTTTGAGGAGATACCTCACGTCCAAGGGTAAAGGAGAAGCCCCACCAAGGTGGTAGGAGTGGCGAAATCACGTTTAGAATCAAACCCCATACCCACCAGAGACACTCAAACATACCTTGTGGCCACCAGGACCCAGAGAGTGAGACAGAACTGTGTCTGAGTGTCTCCTGAGGAGGGGCGGGTCAGCAGTGGGCTGTTGCAGGGGCAGGGGCTCTGGGTGCAGCAGACTTGGGTATGGCACAAGCCCTCTTGGAGGAGGTCGCCATTATCCGTGCCATAGAGCCATTGGACTTACACAGGACTGGGAAACAGACTCTTGAAGGGCACAAACAGAACCTTGTGTGCACCAGGACCCAGGAGAAAGGAGCAGTGACCCAAGAGACTGACCCAGACTTGCCGGGTGCGTGACCCAGGAGGTGTGGGTCAGTAGTGGCCTACTGCAGGGTTGGGGGCACTGAGTTTAGCTGTGCGTGCATGGGACCTTTTGTAGGAGGTTGCCATTTTCTTCATTACCTCCACCATAGTTTGGCCTCAGGTCAAATACCAGGGAGGGAACACAGCCCTGTCCTTCAACAGAAAATTGGATTAAAGATTTACTGAGCATGACCCTGCTGATCAGAACAAGACCCAATTTCCCTCTCAGTCAGTCTCTCCCATCAGGAAGCTTCCATAATCCTCTTATCCTTCTCCATCAGAGGGCACACAGACTGAAAACCACAATCACAGAACACTAACCAGTCTGATCACATGGACCACACTCTTGTCTAATTCAATGAAACCATGAGCCATCCCTAGCTCTAACTATCTAGGGCCACTCAAGATGGACTGGTCATGGTGGAGAGTTCTGACAAAACGTGGTCCACTGGAGAAGGGAATGGCAAGCCACTTCAGTATTCTTGTCTTGAGAACCCCATGAAAAGTATGAAAAGGCAAAAAAACAAGACACTGAAAGATGAACTCCCCAGGTTGGTAGGTGCCCAATATGCTACTGGAGATCAGCAGAGAAATAACTCCAGAAAGAATGAAGAGATGGAGCCAAAACAAAAACAGGAGATGGCAAGAGTAAACATTGACATTTTAGGAATCAGCGAACTAAAATGGACTGGAATGTGTGAATTTAACTCAGTTGACCATTATATCTACTACTGTGGTCAAGAATCCCTTAGAAGAAATGAAGTAACCATCAATAAGAGTCTGAAATGCAGTACTTGGATGCAATCTCAAAAACAACAGAATGATCTTTGTTCGTTTCCAAGCAAACCATTCAATATCACAGTTATCCAAGTCTATGCCCCAACCAGTAATGCTGAAGAAACTGAAACTGAATGGTTCTGTGAAGTCCTACAAGACTTTCTAGAACTAATACCCCCAAAAGATGTCCTTTTCATTATAGGGGACTGGAATGTAAAAGTAGGGAAGCCAAGAAATACCTGGAGTAACAGGCCTTGGAGTTCAGAATGAAGCAAGGCAAAGGCTAATAGAGTTTTACCAAGAGAACACACTGGTCATAGCAAACACCTTCTTCCAACAACACAAGAGAAGACTACACATGGACATCTCCAGGTGGTCAATATTGAAATCAGATTGATTATTTTTTTGCAGCCAAAGATGGAGAAGCTCTATACAGCCAGCAAAAACAAGACTGGGAGCTGACTGTGGCTCAGATCATGAATTCCTTATTGTCAAATTCAGACTTAAATTGAAAGTAGGGAAAACCACTAGACCATTCAGGTATGCCCTAAATCAAATCCCTTACGATTATACAGTGGAAGTGACAAATAGATTCAAGGGATTTGATCTGATAGACAGAATACCTGAAGAACTATGGATGGAGGTTTCTGACATTACACAAGAGGCGGTGACCAAGACCATTCCCAAGAAAAAGAAATGCAAAAAGACAAAATGGTTGTCTGAGGAGGCCTTACCAATAGCTATGAAAACAAGAGAAGAGAAAGGCAAAAGAGAAAAAGAGAGATATACCCATTTGAATGCAGAGTTCCAAAGAATAGCAAGGAGAGATAAGAAAGCCTTCCTCAGTGATCAGTGCAAAGAAATAGAAGAAAACAATAGATCAGGAAACACTAGAGATCGCTTCAAGAAAATTAGAGATACCAAGGGAATGGGCGGAGGTTTGTGACATAGTACAGGAGACAGGGAGCAAGACCATCTCCAAGAAAAAGAAAAGCAAAAAAGCAAAATGGTTGTCTGAGGAGGCCTTACAAATAGCCGTGAAAAGAAGAGAAGTGAAAAGCAAAGGAGAAAAGGAAAGATATACCCATATGAATGCAGAGTTCCAAAGAATAAAAAAGAGACATAAGAAAGTCTTCCTCAGTGATCAGTGCAAAAAAATCGAGGAAAAAAATAAAATGGGAAAGACTAGGGATCTCTTCAAGAAAATTAGAGATACCAAGGGAACATTTCATGCAAAGATGGGCTTAATAAAGGACAGAAATGGTATGGACCTAAAAGCAGAAGATATTAAGAAGAGGTGGCAAGAGTACATAGAAGAACTGTACAAAAAGATCTTCACGACCCAGATAATCACGATGGTGTGATCACTCACCTAGAGCCAGACGTCCTTGAATGTGAAGTCAAGTGAGCCTTAGGAAGCATCACTACAAACAAAGCTAGTGGAGGTGATAGAATTCCAGTTAAGCTATTGTAAATCCTAAAAGATGATCCTGTGAAAGTGCTTTACTCAATATGCCAGCAAATTTGGAAAACTCAGCAGTAGCCACAGGATTGGAAAAGGTCAGTTTTCATTCCAATCCCAAAGAAAGGCAGTGCCAAAGAATGTTCAAACTACTGTACAATTGCACTCATCTCACATGCTAGTAAAGTAATGCTCAAAATTCTCCAAGCCAGGCTTCAAGAGTATGTGAACCATGAACTTCCAAATGTTCAAGCTGGATTTAGAAAAACCAGAGGAACCAGAGATCAAATTGCCAACATCTGCTGGCTCATTGAAAAAGAGAGTTCCAGAAAAACATCTATTTCTGCTTTATTGACTATGCCAAAGTCTTTGACTGTGTGGATCACAATAAACAGTGGAAAATTCTGAAAGAGATGGGGATACAAGACCACTCGACCTGCCGCTTGAGAAACCTGTATGCAGTTCAGGAAGCAACAGTTAGAACTGGACATGGAAAAACAGACTGGTTCCAAATAGGAAAAGGAGTACGTCAAGGCTGTATATTGTCACCCTGCTTATTTAACTTCTATGCAGAGTACATCATGAGAAACGCTGGGCTGGATGAAGCACAAGCTGGAATCACGATTGCTGGGAGAAATATCAATAACCTCAGATATGCAGATGGCAGAAAGTAAAGAAGAACTAAAGAGCCTCTTGAGGAAAGTAAAGAGGAGAGTGAAAAAGTTGGCTTAAAACTCAACATTCAGAAACCTGCGATCACGGCATCTGGTCCCATCACTTCATGACAAATAGATGAGGAAACAGTGGAAATAGCGGAGACTTTATTTTTCTGGGCTCCAGAATCACTGCAGATGGTGATTGCAGCCATGAAATTAAAAGATGCTTGCTCCTTCGGAGGGAAATTATGACCAACCTAGACAGCATATTAAACAGCAGAGACATTACTTTGTCAACAAAGGTCTGTCTAGTCAAGGCTATGGGTTTTCCAATAGTCATGTACGGATGTGAGAGTTGGACTATAAAGAAAGCTGAGCGCTGAAGAATTGATGGTTTTGAAGTGTGGTGTGGGAAGAGACTCTTGGGAGTCCCTTGGACTGTAAGAAGATCCAAGAAGTCCATCCTAAAGGAGATCAGTCCTGGGTGTTCACTGGCAGGACTAATGTTGAAGCTGAAACTCCAATACTTTGGCCTGATGTGAAAACCTGACTCATTTGAAAAGACCCTGATGCTGGGAAAGAGTGCGGGTGGAAGAGAAGGAGACGACAGAGGATGAGATCGTTGGATGACATCAGTGACTCAATGGACATGAGTTTGGGTAAGCTCCAGGAGTTGGTGATGGATAGGGAGGCCTGTTGTGCTGTATTTCATGCGTTGCAAAGAGCCAGACACAGCTGAGTGACTGAACTGACTAATATGAAAGTAGAAATTAGAATAGAGGATCTGTTGGTGTTGCTCAGTCACTGGGTCATGTCTAACCCTGTGACCTCTGCAGCACACCAGGCTGCCTTGTCCTTCATCATCTCCTGGAGTTTGGTCACACTCAGGTCCATTGTGTTGGTGATGCCTTCCAACCATCTCATCCTCTGTCACCCTCTTCTCTTCCTGCCCTCAGTCCTTCCCAGCATTAGACTCTTTTCCAATGAGTTGGCTTTTCATATCAGAGGCCAAAGGATGGAGCTTCAGTGTCAGCATCCGTCCTTCCAGTGAATATCCAGGGTTCATTTCCTTTAGGATTGACTGGTTTGATCTCTTGCTGTCCAAGGGACTCTCATGCGTCTTCTCCACCACCACAATTCAAAACCATCAATTATTCCATGCTCTGTCTTCTTTATGGTCCAACTCTCACATCTGTACATGAGTACAGAAAACCATAGCTTTGAATAGAAGATAATATTAAAAAATACTCTCATGTTTCCCTCACTCAGCTTCATTAAATTGTTGTATTGGTTTTTGTTCATTGTCTTAATTTGCTTCAGATTAAAGAAAGCAGAGAAACACAGCGGACACTCTGTATCCATGGAGGCTGCTGCAACCAATCTCCCATGGCACTCAAAGGATGACTATACACTCTTGAGATCCCTTTGGTTCCCTTCTCTGTTCCTACTCTTCTCTGATCCTTCCACAGTCATCTCTATCATGGATTTAGTGTTTACCATTCTCATGCACAGCTTTTATACTGAGTGGGAGTTATATTCTGGATACTAATCTTTTGTTAATTTTATGCATTTTGAATTGCAAATATCTCCTCTCGTTCTGCACTGTTTTTTTCATTTTGCTTATGGTGTTTTTTTGATATTTGAAAGTTTTAAATTTTAATGTGATCATATTTATCAGCAGTTTCCTTTATGGTTTGTGCTTTTTGTGTCATATTTTTAAAAATCCTTTCTCTTATCTTTCCTGTACTCTTTTTGGTGGATGTTTTGTTTTATTTCCTTGATGAATATCTGTGGTTCCTTGAGGAAAGACAAAATTATGATTATGCATGTCTTTCATCCTCTACAATGTTAATAATTACAGTGACTCCCAAATGGTAGGTGGGGAAGGCCAGATTGGCGGACAGTCGCTTGTTGTCTTTCTCTGCAGATTGGGCTGTAGCTGCTGTTCTCTTTAGTTGCTATCTTAGGTTCTTTCCTCTCTTTCCATTTTTTTTTCATATCTATATTTCTCCTTCCCATTCTTTTACACAGTACTCAAAAGTTTAGAAGAACATCAGTTGCAGCTGAAAACTGCTAAAAATAAAGGGGATTTACCATAAACAGTAAATGCTAGAGAGGGTGTGGAGAGAAGGGAACCCTCCTACACTGTTGAAGGGAATATAAAGTGGTACAGCCACTATGAAGGACAGTATGGAGGCTCCTTTAAAAAATAGAGCTACCATATGACCCTGCACTCCCACTCCTGAGAATGTGTCTGGAGAAAAACATGGTCCCGAAGGACACATGTGCCCCAGTGTTCATTGCAGTACTGTTTACAATAGCCAAGACATGGAAGCAACTTAAACGTCTATTGACAGAGGAATGGATAAAGAAGATATGGTACATATATACAAGGAAATATTATTCAGACGTTAAAAAGAATAAAATATGCCATTTGCAGCAACATGGTGGACCTACAGACTGTCATACTGAGTGAAGTGAGTCAGAGAGAGGAGGAGAAATATCCTATAACATCCCTTAGATGCAGACTCTAAAAAGAAGTGATACAAATGAACTTATTTACAAAACAGAAATAGACTCAAAGAATGAATTTATGGTGGCCAGGGGGAAGGATGGGAGGGAAGGGATAGTTAGGGAGTTTGGGTGTTGGGATGGACATGTACACGCTGCAATATTCAAAATGGATAACTAACAAAAATACCTACTGTAGAGCACAGGGAATTCTTCTCACTGTTATGTGAAAGCCTGGATGGAAGCGAAGTTTGAGGGAGAATGGATACATGTAAATATGTGGCTGAGTCCCTTCGCTGTCCACCTGAAACTGTCACAACACTGTTAATCAGCTATAAAGTGAAGGTCGCTAGGTTGTGTCCAGCTCTTTGTGACCCTGTGGATTACACAGTTCATGGAATTCTGGACTGTATACTGGAGTGGGCAGTCGTTTCCTTCTCAAGGGGATCTTCCCAATCCTGGGATCAAACCCAGGTCTCCCGCACTGCAGGTGGATTCTTTACCAGCTGAGCCACCAAGGAAGCCCCAGTAAGCTATACCTCAATATAAAATAAAAGTTTAAAATGGAATAAAAAGTAAAGGGGATTAATTGGCTCAAACAAGTAGAAAGTCTTTGGACTTCAGCTTTGATTCAGCAGGTCAGTGATGTAACACCATCAGTAAAAGGACAGATACTGTGTCTTTCCACCTTTTGGCTCTACTTCCTACCAGGTCAGATTTATTCTAAACTTGTTTTTCCTCTCAAGCGCATGACATTTTTAATGCCTAATTTAGGATTTCTTGAACTTGACACTAGTGACATTTGGGTTGTCTAATTTGGGGATGGGGGGTCTGTCTTGAGCATTGTAGGATGGTAAGAAGTGTGTGGAGAGAGGAGCTTGGTGGGCTACAGTCCATGGGGTCACAAAGGGTCAGACAGGACTGAGCAACTAACTCTAACACTAACAAGAAGCATTCTGGCCCTACCCATTAGGTACAAACAGCAGAAATCCTCCCCACCCTGAACTGTGACAACCAAAAGTCTCCAGACATTGTCCAATGTCTCCTGGGGAAAATCACCCTGGTTGAGAGCTTCTCGCCTAATTAGATAGGCTTAAATCGCATCACATGTCTGGTCTTGGAATAATGAGAGTCGCCTGAAGGGATGAAGGTACTAATTGGCTTAATCGGATCTGGATTTATTTCTAGAGCAGGCTCAGCCTTTGGTCTGTGTTGACAACAGGTGAGTGAGTGAGTGAAGTCACTCAGTCGTGTCCAACTCTTTGCGACCCCATGGACACCAGGCTCCTCTGTCCATGGGATTTCTAGGCAAAAGTACGGGAGTGGGTTGCCTTTTCCTTCTCCAGGGAACTTTCCGACCCAGGGATCAAACCCAGGTCTCCTGCATTGTAGACAGACGCTTTACCAGCTGAGCCACCAGGGAAGAGTAGGCTCAGCCTCTGGTCTGTGTTGACAACAGGTAGACACTGAAAAGAAGATCGAGGTGAGAGCAGAAAGGAGGATGGTGGAGATGATACTGAACAGTTAAATGGCTCCACCAAACAATCTGATATGAAGCCCAAAGTGACAGCTGAGCAACCTTTGCTACTCTTTCCCACTTTAATATTCAACTGTCAATTAAAGGTAAGCCTTCACCATTAGCTCTTGCATTGTAATAGAAAGAGAGGAAAGATGGATGTGTTAGGTAGGTGGAATAGGGAAAAGGAGTCCAAAATGGCAGTGGCTAAAAGACAAGGAAGTGAAAAGCCCGCGAAATAGAACAAAAGAAGGTCCGAGGACCGGAGTGAGGACCTCCGGTAAAACAAACAACACTCCTGGCTGGCCCAATTTACATAGGACAGGCCCAGGGAGAGAGAAACATATAAATAGAGGAGCCAAAGCTAGCTCTCTCTCTCCTGAGCGCTAGGGCACTCTTCTCGTGTCTTTGGATCGACGTGCCCTCACATCTCGAAGATGGATTTTCCTGCTATCTTCTAAATAAAATAGAACTGTAACACTGAGCTGTAACACTGATTTGTCTAAGAGCTATAACACAGTCCATTCGAGACTTGAGAGATATAACACAGTCTATCCAAGACCTGAGAGCTGTGACACGCAGAGGGGGCTTTAATGCCCATCACTCCAAATCTGTTGTGACGAGACAAAGAAGTGAGGAACATACACTCACATGACAGATGGATAGAGAAACTGGTGCATACATACAATGGAATATTATTCAGCCTCAGGATTTTCAGAAAGAAATTTGCAACAGCATGGGTAAATCTGGAGGACATTATGCAAAGGGAAATAAGGCAATCACAGAAGGAAAAATACTACGTGATTCCACTGGTATGAGGTATTAATAAATAAACTTACAGAGCAGAGAATGCAATAGTCATTGCCAGGGGCTGGGAGAAGGGGATAAACCAGAAGTTGTTTAATTGTTACAAAACTTCCATTAAACTAGATGTGCAAGTTTGAGGGATCTGCTCTACACCACAGTGCCTACAGTTAGCAGTACAGTACTGTGCATGTCAAAATTTAAAAGGAGTAAATCTCATGTTAAGTGGCATTACACAAATTGATAAGAAATAAATTTTTTTTTAAAGAGACAGAAAACTCTGGAAGGTGTTGGTTATGTCTATTACTGTGGTTGTGATGATGGTGCCTCAGGTGTTTGCATATGTCCAAACTATTCAAATAGTACATGTTAAATATGTACAGGTATTTATATATCAATTGGATGTCAATAAAGCTGCTTATAGCTATTATCTGTATAAATCCATGGTTCAAGAAACAGAGGGAGGGTTGCAAAGAGGGAGGGAGAGATATCTGGAATTACTTCTGATAAAAGTACTAATTCCATCATGAAGTAAGCCCTTCATTACCTCATCTAAACATAATTATCTCCCCAAAGCCCCCAAATAAATCACATTGCCCAACATATGAATTTTGGAGGGGATACAATTCAGGACGTAGTGTTACTGTTTGGAATTTCAGTACTTAAAATTCATTTAGATAACAGATAGAAACATATATTCTTCTGTTACAGATTAGCCTCTGATCAGCAGGTATGTCCATCACAGAATTTTTTTTTAACAGTTAAAGAAGTTTTATTTATTTTTATAATGAATCTTTATTGGCCTATAGTTGACTTACAATGTTGTCTTAGTTTCTAGTGTACTGCTAAGTCAATCGGCCATACGTATACATATATCCCCTCTTTCTTGGATTTTTCTCCCATTTAGGTCAGCACAGAGCACTGAGTAGAGTTCCTTGTACTTTACAGTAGGTTCTCACTAATTATCTATTTCATACATAGCATCAATAGTGCATATATGTCGATCTCAAGCTCCCATTTCATTCCACCCCCATCACTGAATTTTGATACAGATGACATTACAGGAAGAAAAGACTTCTGACATATGCAGATATATCAGAGATTTTCACCTTAACAGGTTAGGTGCCCTGGGAATGGTTTTTGAGACCAATGGTTTGGAGAGTTGGCGTGGAGGGCATTTATAGGAGAGTACATTCATTATGACCAACCTAGATAGCATATTCAAAAGCAGGGACATTACTTTGCCAACAAAGGTCCGTCTAATCAAGGCTATGGTTTTTCCAGTAGTCATGTATGGATGTGAGAGTTGGACTATAAAGAAAGCTGAGTGCCAAAGAATTGATGCTTTTGAACTGTGGTGTTGGAGAAGACTCTTGAGAGTCCCTTGGACTGCAAGGAGATCCAACCAGTCCATCCTAAAGGAGATCAACCCTGGGTATTCTTTGGAAGGACTGATGCTAAAGCTGAAACTCCAGTACTTTGGCTACCTCATGCAAAGAGTTGACTCACTGGAAAAGACTCTGATGCTGGGAGGGAGTAGGGGCAGGAGGAGAAGGGGATGACAGAAGATGAGATGGCTGGATGGCATCACCAACTCGATGGATGTGAGTTTGAGTGAACTCCAGGAGTTGGTGATGGACAGGGAGGCCTGGTGTGCTGTGATTCATGGGGTCACAAAGAGTCGGACACGACTGAGAGACTGAACTGAACTGAACATTCAGGACTGATATGTTAGGATGGTAGGGACGCAGGACTGGATAGGACTGTGATAAAATTGCAACACAAGCTCAGTCAGTACTGTGATTGAGAGCTGGGACGGCCCTGCAGGGTTGCCTCATTTGAGGCCAGCCCTTGTACCACTGTGGTGACTAGTCAGTAGACACACGCTGCCTTGAGGGAGAGTGTAACCTGGACTGAAGTAGCTCGCACTTACTGCTGTAGGCTTAAGGTAGTGAAGTAGTCTAAAAGCAAGCAATCTAAACTTACCATCAAGATTGTTTACCGTATTGTTAGGTCTCCAGGCAAGCATGCTATTTTCTCAAAAGCAAGTTTTCTGATAGCTTCCAAAATTGGTTTAATGCTTGATTTATCAAACTGAGCCCTACTTTTTTAAAAAATAATTTTTATTCATATAGTTTTGGCTGTACTGGGTTTTTGTTGTTCCGTGGGCTTTTTTCCAGTTGCAGGAGTGGGGGCTACGCTTTCTTGCGGTGCGTGGGCTTCTCTTTGCGGTGGCTTCTTTTATTGCAGCGCACAGGCTCTGGGGCACACCGGCTTCAGTAGGTGCGGCTCCCAGTCTCTAGAGTGCGGGTTCGATAGTTGTGGATCTTTGGCTTCACTGCTTCACTGCATGTGAGATTTTCCTGGACCAGGAATCGAACCTGTGTCTCCTACATCTGCAGGCAGATCTTTTACCACTGAACCACCAGGGAAGCGCTGAGCCCTATTTCTTAGTAATATCATTTCAATGGAATAAAATGCCTTAGTTCTTGTTCAGAATCCTCTCAGACAGGAGTCTTCAGGGAGAGAATGATGGCCAATGTTGACACCTTTTCCTTATCTATGACCCCCTTTCTGGTAGTGTTGATGTACTTCCTCTGGTGAGCTCTTGGTTTTGGAGTGTTGACCATCCTTTGCCAAGGTGTGTGGTAATGAGTAAGGTGGCTGTTCAGACTTTAGTTACTAAGACATCACCACCTGGTGGGCATGCATTCTCTTTTTTGCTCCATGCAACAGAGACTGGTTACTCCCAAGCACGGTACATTCATAAAAAATAATTTCATGTTGTGTAATACTTTATTTTGCATGTTAAGTCTCTTCTGAAAGCCTCATGGGCATAAATAACTGTCAATCCCAGTAGCTATATTTGTCTAAAGTACTTCAGATTTGAAATGTTTATCAACATCATAAATTGATACAAATTGGGTCATGATTATACACTCCTTAGAGACAGATGGGAAAAACAGGATTAAAAATGAAGAGTGAAGGTACTTGTCCTATGTTTGTAAACTGCTCTTTAGAAATATCCTCATGTCAAGAGAGCTGCATGTGGGAAATTAGTAGCTGGCTCCTGTATGGCCTCTCCTCCTTCTCATAAAATAAGATCATGGGAAAATTTCATAGGAAAAAACCCAGTTTGAAGAAAATATTGTACCTGCTGAAATGTTTTCAAATGTTAAGAAACTCAAACTCAAGTTGTTTTGAGGTACAGAGAGGAATGATTGGGTGGATTTTATTGAGAAATTAGGAAAGTAAGTATGTTGCTTTAGAAAAATGACAAAAGTGAATGATATTACTGAGTGTGGAAAATTATTAAACACTGAAAGAAATGTTGGTTTAATTAGCAAATTTTGACATTGATGCACGTACTAAATTTTTTTTTTTAAATGTAGCACTTTAAAATGAAGATTATTTTAAACTCAAGTGTTCTGGGAAATTTCCTGGAGGTCTAAATGGTTGACTATAGGCTTCTACTGCAGGAGGAATGAACTCAATCCCTGGTTTGGGAACTAAGATCCTGCATGCCATGGCAGGGCCAATTTTTTTTTTTTTAAATTTAAAAATTAAAGTATCTTGGACTAGAATAACTGTATGAAAAGACAAACGTATTTTGTTATAGAAAATCTAATCTGACTTAAAAAAAAGAATGATACCTGTTTAGATGCAGAATCATAGCAACAATCAGATTCTTAACCTGGGCCTCATTTCTCACTCACAGAAACACTGATCGAGTTCTGTACACAGTGCAACAGAGAACATGTCTCTCCAGATGATACTGGACTTAAATTTACTGAAAAGGACAGACTGATGATCTTGACAGAACTCTTTTTCTCTAGATACAGTGTTCATATGAAACGTTCATATGAGCGTTTTATGAAAAATGCATGTTCACAGACTCTCACATGCAGCATCCCACAGAGCAACATTTTGCATGTGTTTTAAAAAAACAGTTTTTCTTTTTCTCTCTCACATGATCTTCATCTTCTCCTAGGATCCAAAGCTCTCTCTTTTGGGAGTTTCCCCTGTCTGCATCGCACAGCTCCAAGGAACACCCGTTCAGATTGCAATTTCTGTGGCATGAGATTTAAATCCCTGCAGGTCTGTGTTTGTTTAAGCTCTCATTCACTGTTTTAACTATTTTTTTCTTGATACTTCCCAAGCCTTTGCTTATGATAGAAGATTTAATAGGCAGTACAATTGTAGTGAAAACCCCTGTGGATTCAAATATTGTGAAGGGTATTGTTTGCTGCCCAGCACCCACTATTCTTTTCCCCTGATAATATTACACTATTTCCTGTAAGGGACTTCAAACTGCCTTGAAATTCAGCCAGGTGACCTCTTGCTCCAGGGAAGTGTTATGTGCAAAAGCCTGGAATACTCTCCTCTGTTGGTTTTTCCTGCTTGTGCTTCTGTGACCACCGTGAGAAGAACATGCCCCATGTAGTGTTTTCAGCCTAGGCTCTGAATAGGAGACATGAAACAAAGGGACTGCAGATGACTCTTGGGTCACAGCCTGAAGCAGACCTTCCACAGCCAACCCACAAAGCCTTAGCTTGCAGTGGACCTGAACCTGCTCTTGAGCCTGAAGTCCAGCCCAACTCACTTCCCAGGTGGCTCTAGAGGTAAAGAATCTGCCTGCCAGTGCAGGAGATGTAAGAGACAAGGGTTCCATCCCTGGGTTGGGAAGATCTCCTGGAGGAGGGGCATGGCAACCCATTCCAGTATTCTTACTTGGAGAATCCCATGGACAAAGGAGCCTGGCAGGCTATAGTCCATGGAGTCACGAAGAGTTGAACATGACTGAGCATGAGAAAAAAAATGTTTGAAATCACTGAATCTGGAGTGGGTTGTACAGCATTAGTGTGTCAGTGACCAAGATAGAGGGAACTGCAATGCTTCATGGGAGAGATGATGGGAACTAGAACCAGGTGGCAACAACAGAAGTGGTTAGATGCCGGTGATTTTAGCCACAGAGGCTACAGATTTTGCTGACAGATTGTAAACGAGGACTTCGGTGCCACACCTAAAGACCTGATGCAGCCATAGATAAGTAAATAACATACTAAAAAAAAAAAAAAAAAAGCCAAGACTGGACATGATCCACAAGTAAGTGTGATCACTTGAACAGAGGTTCAAGGACTAAGGCTGGGGGCATTTTGTATTTGGTGGTTGAGGTGTTGAAGAATTAGCAGCAGAGAAGAATGAAAAGGAGCAGCCAGAGAGATAAGAAGAAAATCAAACACATGCTAATAAAAGTTAATTCATATGCCTTGTCCTAACACCACCACCATTTCTTTCTTTTCCTCCTTCACCAAAAATACTACCATCCCTAGATGTGTCTGTGTATGCGTGTGTTTTTCTGCGTGTATACATGGAAGACACAGTCTTAATCACTTCCCATGTATAATAGAATTATTGAAAAAGTTAAGTTAACTGGCATCTTATTTTGCCCTGTTATATATTCACTAGGGAAAAGTCTTTGTCTCTTAAATCAGGCAGAACATTACCTTAGTCTGCTGGTAGATGGCAACAGTACTAATGAAAAGGTAAGACTCCATTTTCTCTCCGTTTTATTCTGGGAAGGGAACTGGAACTTTTGGCCTAAGACATGAACCCTGCAGTCTTTTTGATATTCAAGGGTGGGGAAGCCTCAAAAAAGGAAAACTAAACTTTCTGAAAATAAGGCCCTGAGAGCCTGAGTGGTTCACTGAAAAATAAAGGCATGGGCTCCTGAGTTTGTGAAACATGTATTATCATTTACTATTTAAAGAAACTTGGGAAATTTTAGCTAAAGAACAGAGCATCTATGACGTTATGATAGGTTTTGTTTTTTGCAAATATTATACATTAGTTTAGTTCTGTGCAATTCTGGAGAGCAAGACAAAAGAAAAAAACCCAACAAACTGCCAGCTGCACGAGTGTAAGAGCAGATGTTTATTACTAAATCCCAGCCCATGAATTGTGCTCAACACATTTTTTTCAATAAAAGATTGTCTGCAAGCATGACAAATGAAAACGAGTGAGTGAAACTTCCAAGGAGACAGGTTTTTGACTCAGTTTATCTTTCTAATAAATTTGAGTTACTCAAAAACTAAATGGACTATTCTAGAAAGGCAGTGAAATTCTCTACTACTGGGAGTGAAACAAGAGACAAAGGACTAATTTTCAGGGATGTGATAGAGAATATTTATTCATTAGATAATGGTTAGGCCAGACACTCTAAATCCAGCTTTGTAACTCTAAATCCAAGGGCCTCTAGACATACACTTAGGAGAAATATAAATAAGACTCATGATATCAGAGAAATCTTCCAAGAGGCATGTGTTCAATGGCATGTTTATTAAACAAATGCTCACGACAGATTTTTCACAACAGCAACAAATGTTATTTCACGACATCAAATCTCACTAAGAAAAAAGACAATCACAACAAGGTTGATGGATTTGGATTTTTTTCTTGTTTTCTGTGGGGTAAAGCCAATCTCCTCACTTGTTTTCCTCTGTTTTGTCTTCTTCAGGATCACTCGATTTCATTTTCTTTACCTCCTCTCTGGCTAAGTGTCCCCGGAAGGCTGCCTGGATTTTGAGAGCAGCATTCTCTTCCATGTCCTTGTCTTCTTCAGGAGATTCCTTCCCGGAAAGGAGAACAAGTAAGAGACTTTTAAACATCCCTCATATTTTGATGCCATAAAAATAAATGCCTATATTTAATAAATTTAGGGATGTAACAGTTGAGATGGGTTGCTTCCTGAAGGAATTTTACATATCATCACATTGTATATGTACCAAATGTTGTCCTTGTTGTTTAGTCACTAAGTTGTGTCCGACTCTTTGAGACCCCATGGACTGTAGTCCTCCAGGCTCCTCTGTCCATGGGATTTCCTAGGCAAGAATACTGGAGTGGTTGCCATTTCCTTCTCCAGGGGATCTTCCCAATTTAGGGACTGAACCCTTGTCTTCTGCATTGGTGGGCAGACTCTTTACTGCTTAGCCACCAGGGAAGCTCATAGGGGTACCAAATAGTGAGCGCCAAAAGAGTAGGCATTTTGTTTTGTCAATTTTTGATGTGTCTCTGCAATAAAGGATTGCTGTCAATTTCTTCCCCCCTGAAATATCTCGTATTTAACAGCTTCTTATTTAACATTTTTTTTGGGGGTAAATAACTCAGAGTCCTTGAAACAGGGCAAAAATGCCAAGAAGAACAGTAAGTGTGCTATTCAAAAGAATGGTGATTATACAAAATGGATTAAAGTATTCTTAAATTCTCAATGATTAGCTAATCAGAACTATACATTTAAAATGAAATGCCACAGAGGAACCCATTTAATGTGACAAAATCAGTTTTAACATGATTAGTTGAATTTTTACATATAGTTTCTTTCTTTAAAAAAAAACAGGTATAATTTACAGATAGTGAAATGCACACATCTTCAGTATACAGGTCAATAGACATACAGCTTTTAATATATTTTTAAAAATTTAAAAGTGATACATGTACATTTAAAAACTTAAGTACAGTGGTAGTGAAGGTTTTCTCTGTCTTACAAAGTTCTACACCTAAGAGGTAACTTATTATAGGTGAAGTAAATATAACCTTATAAAATTTCTCTATATATCAAATGTAATCATATGGGTATATATTTGCCTTTTATTTAAAGAAATGAGATCATGCTAATCACAATGTTCTGCAATTCCCTTCTCCATGTGACAATGAATCTTGCCTCTCTTTTTCTATGTTATTCATTACATAATTCTGCCCACTTTTTAATGGCACTATTGTATTCCATTGCATTGATGTACTTTGATTAATTTAACTCATTTTCCTACAGGTTAATTTAAACCCCTTCTCCCCCCCATGACAAACAGGCAAATCCAGCTCTCGAAATTTATTAAAATGCAAACAGATTGGTATAAAATTATCTGAGATGATACCCTAACATGGGCAAATGAATTATGCTGAAGTCAGAAATCAATGGAACCAAAATTTAAAGTCAAAAAACCTCTGTAAGAGCATCTACTAGAGATGTAGGGAAAGGATACTCCTTCCTTATTTCCTGACCTCCCAGTATATCTTATGCTCATGTTAAGCAGATGGAGTTGCACTGAAATGAATTATAAAGGTTATAAGGAAAACTTTCACCCTACTGGGGAGGGGGATGCCCATTTTGGGTGTCAATTATTGGGTAATTAACTGGGACATTAGTATATGAAAAGAAACTTAGAAGTCTGGCCTTTAACACCGTAGACAGTGAGTTCTTCTCACTAGGCTTGGTCCTCTTGGATCTGGACGATGAAGCATATAGACAGTGATATGTTTATAGTAAATGTTTAACAACTGGCTCTTCAGAAAAAAACAGTCCTGATCTGTAGTATTTATGATGATCTTAATACTCTCACTATAGCTGACTTCAAATATCAAAGTGATATTTGGGGTGGTGTAGACATGTGCACAACTGTCTCTTAAGAGCTAGCTTTAGCACACAACTGAATATAAGCATTTTGAGGGTGGATGAAGCCTAACCCACCATTGCTTGGATGTAGGCCGTCAGGCAGAATTTTGTAGAGTGAAATGTATGGAAGATGAGTAGGACTCACTGAGTGAAGCCATTTAATTTGACTGTAATAAGTAATTCCCCATGAGAATAATTTCCCCATAACAAATTTCCTTTGTTATGTCTGAACCTTTGGCACTGTGTGGTGGGGGCAGCCTCGATTAGTGAAAAGTTTCCCCAGTGGGAGAGGAATCTGAAGGATCAAGGCTGAGACTGTGATTTCGATCTGTTCTCCTTGGGGACATTTTTCCTATCTGTTGACAATCTTGGAAAATAAGATTTTTTTTTAATAAGGGGAAGAATAGTTTTCTTTATAGAGGCAAGGCTAAAAATGCAGTTAGCACATCACGGTTGCTAGTTATCTAGAAAGCAAAATCCTTATTTTCAGTTCAGTTCAGTTCAGTCACTCAGTCATGTCCAACTCTGCAACCCCAAGAATCGCAGCACCCCAGACCTCCCAGCATCACCAACTCCCGGAGTCCACACAAACCCACGTCCGTTGTGTCGGTGATGCCATCCAGCTATCTCATCCTCTGTTGTCCCATTTTCCTCCTGCCCTCAATCTTTCCCAGCATCAGGGTCTTTTCAAATGAGTCAGCTCTTCTCATCAAGTAGTCAAAGTATTGGAGTTTCAGCTTCAACATTAGTCCTGCCAATGAACACCCAGGACTGATCTCCTTTAGGAGGGACTGGTTGGATCTCCTTGTAGTCCAAGGGACTCTCAAGAGTCTTTTCCAACACCACAGTTCAAAAGCATCAATTCTTTGGCACTCAGCCTTCTTCACAGTCCAACTCTCACATCCATACATGACCACTGGAAAAACCATAGCCTTGACTAGACAGACCTTTGTTGACAAAGTAATATCTCTGCTTTTTAATATGCTGTCTAGGTTGGTCATAACTTTCCTTTCAAGGTGCAAGTGTCTTTTAATTTCATGGCTGCAGTCACCATCTGCAGTGATTTTGGAGCCCCCCAAAATAAAGTCAGCCACTGTTTCCACTGTCTCCCCATCTATTTGCCATGAAGTGACTGGACTGGATGCCATGATCTTTTCTGAATGTTAAGCTCTAAGCCAACTTTTTCACTCTCCTCTTTCACTTTCATCAAGAGGCTCTTTAGTTCTTCTTTACTTTCTGCCATAAGAGTGGTGTCATCTGCATGTCTGAGGTTATTGATATTTCTCACAACAATCGTGATTTCAGCTTGTGCTTCATCCAGCCCAGCGTTTCTCATGATGTACTCTGCATATAAGTTAAATAAGCAGTGACAATATACAACCTTGATGCACTCCTTTTCCTATTTGGGACCAGCCTGTTGTTCCATGTCCAGTTCTAACTGTTGCTTCCTGACCTGCATACAGATTTCTCATTATTTTAACAATATGGATAAGAGACTGGATTCATATTTGAAGTATAATTTTAAATTGAGTGAAATCACTTTTTTTTTGTAGGAACCCAGCAGTACATGGAAAATATAACTTACTAAGGCTGTCTTCTCTTTCACAGATGTCTGAGAATTTTCTTTTCCAGGCTCATGTTTTTCAGGCGATTCTTGCTCCTGGAGAGAGGGAGATGTCCAAATAGGTAATGTTTCCAAAACAATAAAGTCTTGGATCAAACTCTTTAAAGGTGATTAAAGATTAAATTATTGATAAGTACTAGAAATTAAATACATATTTTTAAACAAGGAAAGCTGATTGGATAAAAAAGAAAACTCTCAAGGGAATAGCATAAACAAATATTAAAGACCAAGAAACTGGTTAAAAAAGTTTGACCGTCTGCTTTTGGAATGTGTGTAATATTGTTTTATATTAAAAACAAGCCATCGTCTTATACTAAAACTTCATATGATGCTGTAATGAACCTTGAACAAAGAATAAAAAGAGATGTCAACAGTTCCTCAAATAGGAATAAAATAAATCCTATTTTGTTCCATAATGTGAAGTCAAGTTGACTTTTTAATGAAGTTTATAAATTAAAAACTAAGTCAAAGAAGTAAGTTTTGCTGTGGGGAACAATTTAAATAGAAAAAAAAAGGAAACCAGTTCTATCTTGACATGGTTACCAAAATCTTCTTCCAGAAGAGCAGCATTGTTAATTCACAACCTATGGGAAGAGCTTCTTTAATTGATAAAACATAAATTTAAAGACTTATAAGCTAATCAAATAAAGCCTTTAGAATTCAAAAGAGAAGAAAAAATACTCTAAAATTGCTATATGACTTAAGATTTAAAAATTTTCAACATTATTCCTTTGCTTTCAATAAAACAGGAACACAGAGAATCTAGTTAGATGGAAATAAAAAGAACACCTCTATGTCTGGTAGGGACAAATGGATGGAACCTCACTTTTGAACTCACAGAATAAGTCTCAGTGGGATTTGCCCAGAAAATCCCCCAAATCTACTCTGTAATATCATCAAAATTTGACCTTTGTTTACTAATTCTAGTACCTGCTGATGCTTCATGGCTAATGTATTATCATAGTTGTCTACAAGTAGTGCTTCTTAGGCTACATCCAGATTCTGGCATACCTACAAGTTACTTTGTGGATCTTGTTAAAATTTAACTTCTGATTTGATAGACCTGGGGTAGAGCTTGAGATTGAATTTCCACCAAGTTCCAAGTTGGTGCCAAAGACGCTGGATCACACATGGCTTTTCTCAACCAGTGTTCCTCATTGGAGTCATAGAACATAGAATACTTTAAGTGATTATTTTCTCAATTTTCCCAAGGATGGTACATAATTATTCTAGATATAAAGGAGAGACATTGATTCCTGACATGCAATGGATGCCTTAGGCTTAGGGCTTAATTATTTCGAGGAGCCTTGGTTGAGAAAGACTGGTTCTGAGAATGCTGCTGAAGAAGATGGGTTCAGACTCTGAATAGATTGGCTTAATAGAGAAGGCTCTATACCATCTTTAATTCTAATCAGTCTTCTGTAAGATATCAACAATAATGAATAATTGTTTTGTTTTATGAAATAGCATTCATTAGTTCAACCACTGTTTATTGCACATCTGCTACTGATAAACCCTGTGATAATAACATTTGCACAATAAGTGAAAGTAATTATTCTCTTTCAAGTACATTTTTCCTGTTGATCATCTGTAAATTTAAGCCAAGTATGGTACACGATCCAGATACCTTAGAAAATAATTTATTTCCAGAAGGAATAGCACAATTAAAAAGATTTCATAAGATATTTGTAATGCCTTTCACAATATTCATGATTATGGGATCTCTGTATTGGAGACAGAGAGGATTAACCAAATCCAAAAGCTTATCAGGACCATACCTTGAATGCATGGTTGTTATAGAAGCGGTCATCAACCTTAGCCCCCATTCTGCTGGATCAAAGCTGGTTTCTAAATAACAAAAATATAATTCCAGACTTACTTTGAAGTTCATTAAAGTAAATGCAGACTAGTAACATAAAATGCTTTCTTTTTCAAATTATAGGTCCTTTACTGAACCTTGAAAATTTTATTGACATTGTACAGAGCCTAGTGCTGTGGATATAACCAGTGATGATGATGAATTAAACATCAGATGAACCCTTGAGGATATTTAGAAAGGCAGTTAAAAAAGCTACTGCTGCTTTCATAGAAGTTATAATAAAATGGGAGTGGTAGAGAACAAATGCCAGTACTTAAATATCAGTATACTGCTACTGCTGCTAAGTTGCTTCAGTCACGTCCTACTCTGTGTGACCCCCATAGACGGCAGCCCAAAAGGCTCCACTGTCCCTAGGATTCTCCAGGTAAGAATACTGGAGTGGATTGCCATTTTCTTCTCCAATGCATGAAAGTGAAAGTAAAGTCACTCAGTCGTGTCCGACTCTTAGCAACATCATGGACTGCAGCTTCCCATGTTCCTCCGTCCATGGGATTTTCCAGGCCAAGAGTGCTTGAGTTGGGTGCCATTGCCTTCTCCAAAATATAAGTATAGAAATGTATTATTATATCCTTATAGAAACTTATGTATTAGTAAACATAAGAAAAATGTATAAAAATAAATGGTCAAGTGAGGAAATTTGGAAAAATGAAAGATGGGAAAAGTTTTTCTTAAAAAAAAAAGTAGGCATATTATGTAGTCAGGTAGACAGAAGTATTTATATTTAAACAGAATTTTTCTTTAACTTTTCATTATGAAGTATTTCAGACTTAGAAAGTAGAGAGAATAATATAACATATTTCTAAGAGTACATTACTCAGATTCAATAATTACAAGCTCATGATTGATCTTATTTCATTTGTAACTTCATTCATTTTCCTGCCCTTTCTTCTGATTATTTTCAAGCCAACCCCAAGCATCTTACTATTTCATTTATCAATACTTGCATCAGCATGCATCTCTGAGATATAAAGCCATGCCATTATCACGCCTAAAAATAATAGCAATAATTCTTTAATACCATCAAATATTCAAATCCCTCCCATTATCTAGTATTGTTTATGCTCAGCTGCTCAGTCGTGTCCCACTCTTTGCAACCCCATAGCCAGGCTCCTCTGTCCAGGGAATTTTCCAGCCAAAGCTACTGTAGTGGTTTGCCACTTCCTACTCAGGGGATCTTCCCAACCCAGGGATCAAACCCATATCTCCTCCATGGGCAGTTGTATTCCTTACTACTGAGCCATCTAGGAAGCTCCATTATCTAGTGTATTTTTATTTATTTATTTTCACTGTTGACTTGTTCAAATCAGGACCCAAACACACAACCTTTTGTGATGTCTTTTAAATCCCTTTTAATTGAAACTTCCCTATCTCCCACCCCACATATTTTCCTTGCCATTTATTTATTGAGGAAATTAAGTCATTTTTCCTTTGGAGTTTTCCACAGTTTGGATATTTCTAATTCCATTCCCATTATGATTTTTAACAAGTTCCTCTGCCTTTGAATTTCCTGTATATTTCCAGTTAGATCTACAGGTTTGATCTGATTCAGGTTTTTTTTTTTTTTCCCAAGAATACTTTATAGGTAGCCTGGTATAATTCTGTTAGGAAATATACATCTGGTTGTTTCTCTTTTTCACAGTTTTTATGGGCCCGTTGATGATGACTTACTTAGATAATTTCTTTAGAGACTGCAAAATGGCAGTGTTCTAATTTGATTATTACTTCTCTATTTCTGGAGTATGCAACAAAAAATACTTTACCTATTTGGTTACTCTGAAATACAGTTCTTACAGTAAAGGCATGTTAGAGGTTTGACTATTTACCAATTTTTAGATTAATAAGTTCCTTAGGATCCTCTCAAAGAGTTTTGTTGTTGTTTGTTTTGCTTTCCAGTAAATAATTATGAACTAATGAACATTTAAGAAATGCAGTGAATTTCAATCCCCTGCATTTATTCATCTTACTGATGTTCTAATTGTCCAAAATTGGCCAGTATGAGCTTATTCAGGTGTTCAGATGTTCCTGAGTTCTATGGAAACAACTCTAATAATTTTTGATAGTTTTCTTAATTTCTGGTACAACAAGGTGATGAGGCTAATCTTGCATACTTTCTGTTCAGTTCACGGGATTGGTTAGTTCTCCAGGAAGCCCTTGTTTTTGGAAAATGGTAGTTAGAAGCCACAGTCTAGGGACCAAGGGCTCACTGGTAATGGGCTGGTCATTGTTTTGAGGCCTTTAAAAAACTGTATAGAGCTAGAAAATAATATTGTCATTTTTTAAAGAGAAAATACACCAAGAAGTCACATTGGCACTTTTCAATTCAAATTTAGAATTATGGGAGTTTATTAACTTCTTTCATTTTTGTATTTGTATGTACTTTTTCTTACACTAAAAATCCTATTCCTAATACCAATAGGATAGTTAATTATTTGCTATGTCCTACAATGTATAAAAACTGAAATAACTATACTGTAATATTATTAACAGTGAAAAATGAAAACAATTTAATATATTTTTTAAACATCATTTTGTTTTTAGGCTATATCCATCAGGAATGCACAAAGCACTGTTATAAAGTAACATGAAATAATTCTTTTTCTGTGGTCATATTACCACAGTATTAAGTGATACTAGTTAGGTTCATTTATTTCATTTTACTTCTAAATTTAGAAATTGCTGTACAATTTTAATTCTTTTTTATAACTATGTTAAACATACATGATTTGATTTAAGATACAGTCAGAGAAGTCTAGCTTCTATTCTGTTCCCTCCACTCTTCCTTCTCCTGGTAGGGGTAAAAAACTAATTTTTTAAAAAATTTATTCTCCATTTTAAAATATAAGTGAACAGTTATGTATTCATATCAATACCTCTGTTAGATAATTGGTACATACTAAACATATTTTCTTCTATCTTACTTTTTCACTTAATATGCCCTGAAGGTCACTCTGTAGCATCATAGAGATTGTCCTCATTTCATTTTTGCTTGTTTTTACAGCTGCACATTTATTAGTAGTGTAGATTTACTCAAGTTTATTTTTAAAAATCCTCTATGATGAATATTTGGGTTGCTTCCTCAAGTAACAATACAATGGAAAGTGTTTAAAATACAGGTCAAAGGTAAAAATAGATGTAATTTGGTAGATATTGCTAAGTCTCCACCTTGGGGTTGTTATCATTTTGCATCTCCTCCAGCAGTGTATATGAGTGCTTATTTCCTCTCTAGTGTTGCCTACAATAAACTGACATACTTTGGGCTTTTTGTCAACTTGATGAGTGGAGTCCTGTTGGTGGGTGGTGGAACTTCATTGTAGTTTTGGTTTGGGCTTTTGTTATTCTGTTATCACGGGTTATTTTGAATACATTTTCATATGTTGAAGGTGAGTCATTTGCACTTATTTTTGTGCAAATTGTCTACTCATATCACTTGCCCATTTTTAATATAAGGTTGTTGTTGTTTTCTTCTCATGATTTTGACAAGCTTTTTATTCAGTACATTTATTAACCCACTGTAATAGAACTTGCAAATTTTTTTCTGTCATTTGTAGTTTTATTCTCCAAGTGGTGATTTTTGTAAAAGTAAAAATCTATTTATATGTTGCCAATTTTATCAATATTTTCTTTAATTGCTTTTGGATTTTTAAAGTATAGTAACTCAGCTAGCAAAAATTTTTCCTCTTTTATGTTACAGAGAAATTCACCCATGCTTTCTTCCAGTATTTTTATGGTTTCATTTTTAAAAATATTTAAATCTCTGATCAATTTGAAACTTTATCCTGGTATATGATGTAAGAAATAGATTCAATTTAATCTTTTAACATCTTTATCTCAAGATCATTTAATAAAAGCCCATCTTTTCCCTACAGGTTTGATACCACTTTATGTCATATACTAAAACATTTCCTGTCACAAAAAAATCTTCAAGATTAAGATGAGTAATTACCTATGAGGAATGCTGGCAAGGGAATTCTTGCACTCTGTGAGAGACTAGGCTAGAGGACTCTTTTCTGTCTTTTTGGAAAGGCTAACTTCTGATCCGTGTATCACCTCGTTTATATGAGTGGAAATGGGTGCGGTACTTAAATTTTTCAAAATAGTTTTACCCATTTTTTATTAGTTAGAAAGCTTGTATTCTGAGACCGTCAATCTGAATCACCAGTTACTTTAATTATCATGATCTGGTGACAAATGACTCTCATGGTTTTGTAATGGGATGTTTCTGAGGTCCAAAATCAAATAAACAAAGACTTTTTAGTCATGAGTTTGTAAAATTAATGTTATAATAAGAAAATTAATGTTCATTGCAATTCATTTCATACTCTAAAGGATTTCTCTTCATAGATTTTTTAGTGGCATTTAAGTTTCAGTTTGGTTAACAAATATTCACACTGACCAGAAAAGGAAAAGACCAGCAATTCAGAAAACTGGCAGAGATTCTGAGCTTGGTTAAGGTAGAGCAAAGAGAAGGAGGTGGAGCTATGTAGGGTGTATGGGTGTTATTTCAGTTCAGGCCTCATGGTAGGTTTCCTCCCTCTGTAAAACAGTTAAAATGGAATGTTTATTTGCTTGTGACTATTTGTTTCTTGTTGTTGTTTAGCCACTAAGTCGTGTCTCTTTGCGACCCCATGAACTGTAGCCTGCCAGAATCCTCTGTCCAAAGGATTTCCCAGGCAATAATATTGGAGTGAGTGAAGTTGCTCAGTCATGTCCGACTCTTTGCGACCCCGTGGACGTAGCCTACCAGGCTTCTATGTCCATGGGATTCTCCAGGCAAGAATACTGGAGTGGGTTACCATTTCCTTCTCCAGGGGATCTTCCCGACTCAGGGATCGAACCCAGGTCTCCCGCATTGGAGGCGGACGCTTTAACCTCTGAGCCACCAGGGAAGCAATAATACTGGAGTGGGAGCCATTTCCTTCTCCAGGTGATCCTCCTGATGGAGGAATCGAAACCAGCGTCTCCTGTGTAAGAAGGAGGATTCTTTGCCTTTGAGCCACACCTGGGGCACCTTTACTACTCTGTTGGAATACTGTTATCAAACGTAATGATAACAGCTTAAACAAAATAGTCGTTCTAGTCAGGGTTTTTAATAGAAACTTAATGGCTGAGAATTTGGAAATTTTACTTATGGAAGTGAAGAAACTCTGCTCTGGCTCTCAGCCGAAGAGTTAGCATGAATCTTAGTCTTTGGACAGTATGGGAGCTTGGAAATACAGAAAAAGAATATAAATTACTTTCGCAAGCTGGAAGTTCACTTTTCAAAGCAGTTTTTCTCTGTACATTTATTGAGAAACAGTTTCATATACCCCTGCGAATACCAACTTATTTAATCTAAGAAGTATAATTTTTTTTTTTACAACACTTAATAATACTTTCAAGTAAGAAGAGTCAAAATATAAAGAAAACCACAAACCCTCCTCCTGGGAAGAAGAGACCATCAACTGCCTGGGAGGCAGAGGCACAGTATGCAGGAAAAGAGCTAGGCTGGGTGTTTTCAAGAGCTCCCCTTCCACCCTACCCGTCCATGAGAAATATAAAGCAGCCTGCGTGATAAACTGGTAATCTTCAATAATGTGAAATAATGTGATTCAAGGCACCCGCGTGTGTTCTAAGCCACTTCAGTCGTGTCAGACTCTTTGCGACCCCATGGACTGTATAGCCTGCCAGGTTCCTCTGTCCATGAGATACTATGAGAGTGGGTTGCCATGCCCTCTTCCAGGAGATCTTCCCAACTCAGGGATCGAATCCGTGTCTTTTAACTCACCTGCATTACTGTATAAAGTTGGGTAATTTACCACTAGTGCCACCTGGGAAGCTCCTCAAGGCTGTTTCAAATAACAAGAACTGTTAGTTGAAAGCTCCCTGCCTCATAAAGGATTTCTGTGGAATGATGCTGGTCTTAAGTCTCACCACAATCAAACGTTTAGTCATGCTCTCTTGTTTTTTTTAAGCCTATTTTAAAAAGCTTACTTTCTCTTTTCTCTAGAAGATTCTCAAAATATGCTGCGGCAAAAGCTGGTATATTGTCCGGTTGCTCCCTCAGAATCTCGCGTGTGAGCCCTTCAAGAAGATTTCCAAATCCTTGTGGAATTCGGTAGTGGGTGTTGGAAAATGGAATCGACATCTCCTTGGGAGGAACTGTCTACTGTACCTAGAGATGCATGAAAGAGTTCTGTCTTTAAATTTGTCTCATTTCACTCAGATAATCACCTCTAAGAACACAAATTATTTCTGAGACCCCCAAATTTCTGGACTTCAATCCTTTCCCTCCCAGTACAATCCAAGTCCCGTCAATTTCTTCCAAAGAGTTTTTGAAATTTTCCATTATTAGAACATTAAAAATATTTAATAGGTGAAATTATTTTTCTAAAATTACGAAAATCACAGATTTTCACTATGATACTAAGTACTTTCTCCTCGCTCCCTTTAAAGGGGTAATTTTTCCTATCCCACAGGAATTTAGAGAATGATTGCTAAAAATTCATCTTAAATTGCAGGAAAAAAAACCCTGTTTAGTATTTAAAAACAAGTAAGTCATTGAAACTTCTCTAAGTTGTCGAATGAATATGTTTCGGACTTAAGTCGTTCCCCTGGCTTCCACTTCTGAAGTATGACCTAGGATGCCTCGTCGAAGTGAAGGTGAAGTCGCTCAGTCGTGTCCGACTCTTTGCGACCCCATGGACTGTAACCTACTAGGCTTCTCCGTCCATGGGATTCTCCAGGCAAGAATACTGGAGTGGACTGCCATTTCCTTCTCCGAAGCATCTCTGTATTTGTGGAACAGGCAGTGGGCCGAGAGAGCTGGGGGCAAGGTCACGACATAGCAATTCCAGCCTCAAAAGGTTTGGGATTCTAACTTTTTGTTTGTTTTGTTTTCTCTCTTAGCATACAAGGGCCAGATAAAGAGAGCTGCTAAGCAGCGGGTTGGGCTACTGAGTTTGCAAACAACACTCAGGGACCTGGCCTGTTTGTGACAGCGTCACTGCCGAATAAGCCCGGAAGTCGTGGTAGGGGTCTCGGTGGGGGTCTAGAAGGCTTAATGATGCCGAATCTGTGGACTTTCTTCTTTTTTTTTTTTTGACGGAACAGGAGGTGAAGCATTGAGTCACTGGTTGTGAAGAGGAAGAAACCCTAGATCGACGTGAGGAGTGGAGGTCGGAGAGGGACCACAGGTCTCCTGGGGGGCGGGTCGTCGAGGATCTCGGATTTCAGACTCGCAGAATGGGCTACTGGGTTCCCAGCCTGACCTCGGCTTCCCAGATTGCGGGAGCGGATCCTGAGAAAATACCTGAGACGAAGGGAAAAGGCGAGGTCTCTATTTCGAAGAGGAAATGGGGTAAACCGCCTCACCTCTCCGTTCTCTCAGAGCTGGAGCCGATGGTTCCGGTTGTTTTTTCTCGTTGCCGGGAAACCGTTTCCTCCCCCGTCCCCGCTCCCTCATTCCACTACGGTGGCCGAAGAGAGGCACGGGCCCGCCCGGCGGCCGCGGACGGCTTCGCGGACTGACTGGCCTGGGAGGGGCGGAGTCAGGCTTTTCCGCCCCCGCCCCGCGGCCCCGCCCTCGCTGGCGTCCATGCCCCGAGGCCTGCGCGGCGGGGACGGCTTCTTGCCAACATGATTGCGTCGGAATTTGTCTTGGGTCTGGTGCTGCGGTTATTCCTGCAGGCCCACGTAAGTGCAGGTGAGGCGGCCGCGCTCGGCCCGACCCCTGCCCATCCGTCGGCCTGCGAGGACTCCGAGATTTCGCGTCCTCCGCAGGACCGCCCCGGCGCCTGCTTCTCTAGGTCGGGGAAGGAACCGGCTTCTACGGCCCAGGCCTAGGTTGCAGGTGTCTGCTGGGCCGGAACTCCGGCCCGTCTGCTTCCTCCACTCCCTTCCAGCGCCCTTATGACGCCTCGCCTGGGGCAGCGAGAGAGTTGGGTTTATCTCAGGAGGGGAGGCCCAAGGGTGCCCAGACCGAGGCTCTCAGGGTCTTTAAAGAACTGCGGGGGAACTCGAAGGGGAGGGGTCGAGGCGAGTTAGATAATATTTGGAGACGGGTGACTGAGTCATCCAAAACGTTTCAGTGCTGCCCCCTCAGTGGTACCGTTGGGGAGGGATTGCCCCGGGCTGGATTCCTTGGGGAGTTAACTTTACTAGTTTAAGTGGTGATGATGGCTAAGACAGACAGCCCCCCTCACCAGCTCGGAGTATTTAGGATTCAGCTTTGATTCCTGCTCGCGGGCATTGATAGTGGGATAATAGCCGTTTTCTTGGGGAGGAGGATGACTCATTTTGACTATTGTCCTGGTCATATCGTGTCGTTTGACCCCGGGCTGGACGCTGCGTCACAGAAAAGAAAGTTTAAGTGGGAGAAGAGACTGCGTGCAGAAAAAGGACTTTTGCTCTGTGTATGAATCCGCCGAGTACATAGATGAGGACATACCGCAGCTCACGAGGGGTTTTTGGGGTTTAACAAAGGCATAAACTAGCCTCTGTGTATCATTTCCGGATTCATCCCCACACAGTGACGTTGGAGCCCAGTATATAAAGTGGGGAGAAGGGAAAGGGCCATTATTAGTTTTTATGTTAAAGGCTGTTAACTATAACATCAGTATTTTATTTATCTTTGCCTTTGGGTCATATTGTTACATAACCTTCATTAACAACGACTTTATTCATTGATGCTCTAGATTTTCTTTCCTTGGTATTTGGTTGCATATCCGGACTTCTTCAAATCATTCCTTCTTTTCCCATGTTTATCATGTAATATTTGAAATGTACATGAACATATATAGCAGTGAAGCAATAAAATGAACACCCAAGGGCTTTACATACAATTTAAGAGCTAGACTGTTGCAGTTTTATTGAGGCTCCAAGGGTGTTCCTTCCCAAGGGAGCTACTAGTTCTTCACCAGAAGTAACCACTACCCCTCCTGTTGTCAGTCTTTTAATGATTACTTTTACCATCCCAGAACACTAATTCCTGTTCTTCTACTCTGACACCAAAATGAAGAAAGAATTGAAGACCTAAAACAACAAATTCAAATCTTAAGTGTCTCGTAGTTGACAAAAGCACTGACCAGTCCCACCACCTTTCTCCTTCTGTTTTGTCCATTGCTCGGTTCCTTGGAAATGGACCACTGTCTATTGTTGTCAGCTTGGAATGTGAGCTTTATAAGACAAGGAATGTGACGTTTCTTTGCTTTACCACCAGTATCTAACTGTGGCAGAGTAGTGATTGCAGGCATCTTGGAATCAGGTGGCTTGAGTTCTTGTCCTGTCCTGAACTACCTGTGTGATTTGGGGCCAAAGAGGTTTACCATGTGTCATGTGTCTGGTTCTCTTCCTGCCACAGTTAAGCTCCCCAGTAGAACGTAAGCTTCCTGCTGGCAAGGTATTTTGTCTGCCTTCCCCCACCCTGCTACCCCCACTTCTTTCCCTGTTGTATCCTCAGTGCCTAAAATTGTGCCTGGCACATAGTGCATGCTAGGTTGCTTCAGTCGTGTCTGACTCTTTGCAACTCCATGGACTGTAGCCCGCCAGGCTCCCCTGTCCATGGGATTCTCCAGGTAAGAATTCTGGAGTGGGTTGCCATTTCCTTCTCCATGGCACATAGTCAGTTCAGCCGCTCAGTTGTGTCCAACTCTTTGCGACCCTATGAACCACAGCACACCAAGCCTCCCTGTCCATCACCAACTCCTGGAGTCCACCCAAACCCATGTCCATTGAGTTGGTGATGCCATTCAACCATCTTATCCTCTGTCATCCCCTTCTCCTCCTTGCCCTCAACCTTACCAGCATCAGGATCTTTTCAAATGAGTCAGCTCTCTGCACCAGGTGGCCAAAATATTGGAGTTTCAGCGTCAACATCAGTCCTGCCAATGAACACCCAGGACTGATCTCCTATAGGATGGACTTGCAGTCCAAGGGACTCTCAAGAGTCTTCTCCAACACCACAGTTCAAAAGCATCAATTCTTTGGTGCTCAGCTTTCTTTATAGTCCAACTCTCACATCATACATGACCACTGGAAAAACCGTAGCCTTGACTAGATGGATCTTTGTTGACAAAGTAATGTCTCTGCTTTTTAATATGCTGTCTGGGTTGGTCATAACTTTCCTTCCAAGGAATAAGCGTCTTTTAATTTCATGGCTGCAATCACCATCTGCAGTGATTTGGGAGTCCAGAAAAAGTCTGCCACTGTGTCAACTGTCTCCCCATCTATTTGCCATGAAGTGAACATAGTGGGCAACTTAAAATATTTGTTGAAATAAATAATATGTAAACTATTTTAAAAAATTACCTAATCTACTTGGGTCTCAGTCTGTTGATCAGTAAATAACATCATTCTACCCTAGGGTGTAAAAGATCCTTTCTATCTCTAAAATTCTGTAGCTCAGAATAGAGTCGTGCACAAACAGGTTCAGCGGGTGTGTGTGGTCAACAGACTAACTGAGGGGGTGTGGGGAAGGTATTTTCCCCCAATGTTTGAGCAGGTGGCTGCACACACCCAGAACCCCTCATTTGCATGGTCTCATGCCTGCAGCCAGCACCTTCCAGTATTCTTGTCTGGGAAGTTCTGTGGACAGAGGAGCCTGGTGGGCTATGATCCACGGGGTCACAAAAGAGTCTGACACGACTTAGTGACTAAACACAAATAATGCCTGCAGCAGCCAGTTTTCTTCAATCTCTTCCCCACCCCATCCTCTTTCTGCTTAGCTCTTAGGCCTTGGGTTTTCAGGTTTGTTCCGTTTGAAGTACTTACCCAGGACTAGGTCTTCCCACACATGCGCCTCTTCCCCTCCCTCCAGCAGGCTGCCAAAACTGCTTATGCAATGCTAGACTGTTGTAGTCTCATCTTAGAGCATTTTGCTTCTGGTAGCTGTGCATCTCCAGCCCAGGGAGTCTTCTGGATGATCTTTGATTGTCATGTAGATTTATGATGGAACAAACTCCTAAGAGAGAGCTGAGGATGTCTAGGGACTGGGCTGTTATTTGAAGTGCAGGACAAATAGGCCACCAAGTCTGTAGGAGACCCGTTAGTGTTGCTGCCCTGTTAATGTTAAGTATGGCTTCAGGGGCTGTCATCATTTGGAGCTTCTGGGGAGAAAAAAACGTCAACTTTGTTAGTGCTGATTCTCTTTCCTGCCTATCATTTTTATTTAAAACACTCGAAAAAAAAAAATCTTAATTTTGTTAATTATTTTCTTCAAGGGGGTTTTGGTTTGTTTTCTTCAGATAAAGTGGGATGTAAGTGAAAAAGTTTTTTTTTTTTTTTTCCTTATTAAGTTTTGATGAATTCACTGAGCTAATTTGGATAGATACTTGTTACTAATACTTCGATATAGGCTGGAGGTTAAAAATAGGAATGATCTCGTTAAAGTGAATTCTTATTCAGCCTTGTTAGTGACTGTCTAGAATAGAATCCACAGTTTCAAGGGCTCTTTCTCTTTTCATATAATTTAGCTTGCAAAATGGGCAAATTGCAAGGAAAGACCTTTGGTTCAGACACTTTGACCTTCTCTCTCTCTCACTGACCTTATTTTTTGCATCTTAATTGATTTGAATTTACCTTAGAAGGAGTCAGACTTGTCACATATACTCATAAAGGTTTATTTAGAATTCTCAGTGAGTTGTCAAAAAAACACAATAAGGAGAGTTATTTGAGGGAAATTGACACAGAGAATGGAAGAGGGGAGATAAAGAGTGGAGGGAAAAGATTAGAAAGGGCTGTAATGGAGAGAGTCAGCCTCTTTATTCCAAGCTATGAGGAGTGGGAGTGGTAATGGAAAGTAGGGAAAGGAAGTGGTTTATTTTTCTCATAAATACCATCTGTGAGATGCATAAAAAGAGCGTGTTTGGTGACTTTGGGGGAGGGAGTCAAGCATTAGGGCCAGGCCTGAGAGCAAAGGAACATGAGGAGCTTTGAAGGGGAGGAGGCATGTATTAAATGGGTTGTCCCAGGCTCTTTGAATTTCCCTTACTGGTCATCTTGTTCTATGATGCATACTGCTGGAAACTGTCCTTGTAATGCTGCTTACCTAATTAGGGAGGACTAAGATCTGGTTTTAGAAAACTGAAAGGACAGAGTAACTTGGAATTCTCACGTATTAAGACTGCGTGTTCCTCACTGTTTCACCAGATTCAGTCTGGCTCTGAATCTCTCCAATGATGCTCTTCTAAATGTTAACTGGATTTTTCAGATGTTGGTTTTCGCTTTGCTTCGTACATCGATGACTACATGGTGCTGCAGAGGGAGCCTGCAGGGGCGGTGATCTGGGGCTATGGCACACCCAGAGCCACAGTGACGGTGACGCTGTGCCGAGATCAGGAGCCCATCATGAAGAAAGTGACCAGTGTGAGAGGTAAGACAGGTCAGCCTCTGTTCAGCTTTTGTCTCCTTCTGCCACCTGCTGGATGATGTGAAAATGAATGCTAATAGTCCAGCTCAGGTTACCCATCCATCCATCCATCCAAGTTATTTGAATATTTACCATGTGCACTGAGGATACAAAGAAAAATAAGACCAAGTCAAAGCCCCTGTCCTCCAGGATCTCGTGCAATAATGGGAATAGACATAAAGCCACATAGTGAGTGTGGTCAGTGCTGATGGGAGGTGGATATGGAGTGTCATGGGATGCAGAAGAGAAACACCTCACTCAGGTTGGATGGTAAAGGAAGGTTTCCACTGGAAGTAACATTTGAACTGAATCATGTGTAAAGGAGAGGTTGTCGTACGGGGAGGGTTAAGAACTTAAGCTCTGGGATTCACTGTTCCCGTTCAGATCCTAACTGTTTCTTAATGGCTGTATGCCCTTGGACATTTTATTTAACATCTCTGCGTCACAGTTTCTTTATTTTAAAACAGTGATAAAAATAATATTTATAATTATTTTGAAGATTAAATGAATTAGCACATATCAAGTACTTGAACAGTGCCTGGAACATAAGAAGTACTGAATAAGTGTTAGCTGTTGTTATTTCTGGGCTTCCGACTGGCTCAGTGGTAAAGAATCTGCCTGCCACTGCAGGAAATGCAGGTTTGATCCCTGGGTCAAGAAGATCCCCTGGAGAAGGAAATGGCAACCCGCTCCTGTATTCTTGCCTAGGGAAATCCCATGGACAGAGGAGCCTGGGGGCTACAGTCCATGAAGTCACAAAGAGCCAGTCATAACCTAGTGACTAAACAACAACAACATTGTTATTGCTATCATTATCATTATTATGTCATTTAGTCAGTTACTCGGGCATTTACTGAGTCACTACTAGGTGTCAGATACAGGGTTAGGTATTGGTTATCTAGTGTTGAGCAAAACAGAAAAGCTTAGAGGTTAGGGGAGGAAACAGAAAAATAATAATCAATTACAGTGAAGCATGATGCCACAGTGGGGAAGTATAGAGTGCCGTGGGAGTGCTTAGGAGGGATAGTAAACTTAGTCTAACTATCCAGAGTCAAGAAGATCCCCTAGAGAAGGAAATGACAATCCACTCCAGTGTTCTTGCCCAGAGAATCCCATGGATAGAGGAGCTTGGCAGGCTACAGTCCACTGGGTCTCAAGAGCTGCGCCCAACTTAGTGACTATACCACCACCACCAAGGCTTGTTTTGAGAGCTGAGCAGGGCAGACCAAGTAGAGGGAGCAACCTGGGCAAAGGCATGGAGGTGTGAGTGAGCCTGGTTACCGCAGGAGTGACAGGCAGGTTGCTTTGTCTGGACCACTAGTGTGTGTGATGGTGGATGGCAGGAGAGAAGGCTGGAAACGGAGGCTTGTTTGTCACTGTCAGGGAGTATACACTGCTTTGGATAGATGGCTTTTAAGCAGCAAAAGAACACAACCAGATCTGTATTTTAGAAAGATTACTCTGGCTCCACTGGGGAAGAAGAATTGGAGATGGATGAAATGAGAGGTAGGTGGGACCTGTTAGTAGGCTGTTACGATATTCAGGTGACAGACAGGGAAGGCCTGACCCCAGGTAGTGGCTGTGAGGATGTTCAACAAGGTGAGAATTGGCAGTTAGCAGACTTCATGAGCAGAGAGGTCATACAGAGGAGTCTCTGCCTAGAAGAGATGTATTAGGTAGTGTGTGGAGGAGCTCGAAGTTCCAGGATGCAGGAAGGCAGGTTCAGGGCTGGGTCAAGTGGAGACCTGGTTGTATTATATCTCAGTTAGAGGTCTCCTTAGGGACTTCCCTGGTGGCTCAGATGGTAAAGCATCTGTCTACAATGCGGGAGACCCGGGTTCAATCCTTGGGCTGGAAAGATCCCCTGGAGAAGGAAATGGCAGCTATGGGATGTTGAGGTGAGAGTCAGACAGGTGAGGAGGCTTCTCTGGGGCGGGTGATGGTAATGTGGTTGGTGGCTTGATAAGGGACTTGAATATACATGTGACAGCAAAGCTTGTGAAAATTTTATTGGCCCCTGAAAACAAAGATCACCTGATTAGTTTTGTCAATGTACAGGACCAATATTCAACCAGAGTGATGCAGACGCTGGTGCAGACTTTTAATAATTCATTTCCAGGGCCTTCCCGGTGGCTCTGGTAAAGACTTGCCTGTCGATGCAGGAGACACGGGTTCAGTCCCTGAGCCGAGGAGATCCCACATGCGATGGAGCAGCTAAGCCTGCACACCACAACTATTGAGCCTGTGCGCTAGAGCCAGTGCTCCGCACCAAGAGAAGCCAGCACCACGGGAAGCGCACACACCATGGCTGGAGAGCGGCCCCCATTGGCTGCAAGCAGAGAAAGCCCTCGCAGCAGCGAAGACACAGGACAGCCAAGAATAAAAAAATAATGCATTTCTTTCAACAAACATTAAGAAAGTATGTACTAAGTACTAGGCATAGATGCAAGGTAAGTGCTTCTGGTTCTTGGGTTTTAACAAGACTTTTTAGCAGAAGAAGCTTATTGGGTGAAATTCAGAGAGCTGAAAGGGAAACTTAAGCTGACTGAGAAGTTGTTCTCTGTTAGATATAAATGCTATTGGTGACTTGTAGGATATACTGCAAGTGAAGAAGTTGGGAGACTAGTAGTGCTTTCTTTTCGTGTCTTTTTGTGTTGTGTCATCTTAGAAATAAGCAATACGGAGTACAGGTAGTGGTACTCTCAGTCAAATGACGTTGACTTAAAGGAGCTAAAGCATTAATGCAGTTTAATTAAGTTTGGGCTTCCCAGGTGCTTCAGTGGTAAAGAATCCGCCTGCCAGTACAAGAGATGCAGGGGATGCAGGTTTGATCCCTGGGTCAGGATTATTTTAATTAATTTTAATTAATTAAAACAATTTTAGACAATTATTTCAATTTTTCTGACCGTGCCCCACAGCATGTGGGATCTTAGCTCCTAAACCAGGGAGTGAACCTGCACAGCCCTCAACCCCTGCACCCCTAGCATTGGACGCACAGAGTCTTAACTGCTGGACCCCAGGAATTCCCAAGAATTGATGTAGTTTAAAAATAAGAAATAGGATTTCTTTGGTGCTAATAATTAACGTTACCAATTAATACTTAGGAGACAGAGATTGCACACTACTGTAGAAATAGAGAAAGCACATAATATGTAGCTTTTCAGTCTTAAAAATGTTCTTATGCATTGTTTTTAGTTCTTTCACCCTTTCATGGCTGTTGCAGGACCAATATTTGGAGACAGAGACAACACAGGAGAGTAGGTAGTGACAAGAAGAAATAAAAGCTGAAAATTAGGAGATGAGCCCCTCTCCTTCTTTAGTGAACCTGTTCACTTATCTTGAGTTCAGTTCTGTAAATGCCAGTTCAGTTCAGTTCAGTTTAGTCACTCAATCGTGTCCGACTCTTTGCGACCCCATGAATCGCAGCATGCCAGGCCTCCCTGTCCATCACCAACTCCTGGAGTTCACTCAGACTCACGTCCATCGACTCAGTGTTTGTTATTTATAATAAGCTAGAAACCCTAGAGAATTCAAAGAAGAATGTAAGTCGTGTCCACCCTCCAGGAACCCAGTCGCGCGTGCTGTCCTTTCCTTTCCCATTTAGCAGTTTAGGTTCAGCTTAAGTCGCATCACTGAAAAGTGATGCATTGTTTGGAGTTTGGATGTATAGCAGCAGGTGAAGGGAACCAAGTGATTCATGGACTATTGGGAATTGCACAGGAAAAGAGATTGTTGTTATTGATGGGGTTGGGAAGGGGGCAGATCTATTTGGTAGGCTCTCCACACTGGCTTGGTAGGAAAAAAAAAGGTACAATAGTTTATACAGATCCATAAAATAACTTCAATGGACAGTTTGCTCTGTCCTGCCCATGAAGCAACATGGATAAAGTAATATTTGGAATAAAAAGATAGACATGTAGGAAATTTCACTGGGCAATGAAGAAAATGTGTCTTAAAGGAGATACTGTGGGGCATTTTGAAGGGTTGACTTCTATTTAGATTCTGATGACAACCCTGGATTTTCAGCCAGACTACCTCATTTGGCCACTCTGTCCATCTCTGTTAATATTTAACTTATTACCTATAATCTCCTAAGTGCCCACAGCAAAGTGGAATTTGATGACATAAAGGGTTTTGTCCAGTAGACTGACACTTGAGCTTTGGGAAAATTGAGACCTGAGGGATGGCTGGGAATATGGTAACGTTCTGGGCCTGTTCAAGGTATGTCGTCCGGTGACGCAGACCCAAGGCGTAAACTTGGGGCATGGAGTCTGTATCCTCTCACTTTGACACATGTAGGGGATGCACCTACAGGTGATAAAATGAAAGTGTATCTACTTGAATTTGTCATCATGATTGAGGTAAACAGAAAAACACAAAAAGCCTAAACCTCTTAGAAAGTCAAAAATCTCTGGCACTAGTTTTCTATGTCACATAGTAAGTTATCGCCAACTTCGGTGCTTAAAACAACTTGCTTTTACTATCTCTGTCGATCTGAAACTTGGCCATCGTTTAGCTGGGTTCTCTACTCAGAGTTTCAGAAGGTTGAAATCAGGGTGCCGGCTGGGCTGAGTTCTCATCTGGAGGCTTGACTAGGGAGTGATTAACTCAGGCTCTGTTAGGTTGCTGGCAGAGTCCTGTCCTTGTGCCTGTAGAATTCATGGCCCCATCTCTGAAGCTTCACATCTCTGACCTCTAGACCCTACTTAAAGGGCTCACCTTCTTTAGGTCAGGCCCACCCAGGACAATCTCCCTTTGAGTTAACTTCAAGTCAACTGATGAGGGATTTTTCATTATACCTGCAAACCCCCTTCATCCTTTCCAGGTAGCATAACCTAATCATGAGGATGGCATCGAATCCCCTCTGCCATTTTCTGTTGATTAGAAGCAAATCATGAATTCTGCCAGCACTTGAGGAACTCTGCAAGGATGTGACTTATTGAGGGTCATCTTTGGCTGTGTCTGCCATAGCAGGCTATAGATTAAAGAATTTATAGGAACAGTTTCATTGATAGAAAAATATTTAAGCTTTTTTTTTATTATTCATGGTGGTGGTACAGATGAACTTTATACGGAATAATGCAGGTCTGGAAGGGGTAGTTTGGGCAGTAAGGCCTCCTTTACCTCCAGGTCACGTCCACAAACTGGTGAGCATGTCTGCGGCTAGTGGGGTGCCAGGGTTCTGTGGGGGAACAGTGACTGGGGGCTTCTTCCTGATCTAGGTTTTTCCTCTTGGAAAGGGAAGAGTTGTTGGATAATTTTCCTTTTTCTCTTCTTGGCTGCTGAGATTTGGCACAATAACCTGAAAAATAATTAACATCTGATGTGAATGGCAAAGAGGAAAAATGCAAGATGTACTTTATGACTAATCATGTCTCTAGACCCATTATTTTCTTTCTTCTTCTTTTTTTTTTTGGCTTTGATTTGTTGATTCTTCCCATTTTGAGGTGGGGGCTGATCTGGGGGATGGAGAAAACATGGAGAGAGTTCTTTTCTTATATCTGTGGCTGGAATATGAAGAGAAGAGGGACAGTGAGAAATAGGCCACCAGATATGCTAGTGGTTGGGCAGGAAAACACAGAGCCCCAGTCAGTTTGCGTGGCTTTCTTGTCAGTATAACCCAGCACTGGGGTTTGCTCTCTGCCCTTACTTGGTGATGCTTCTGACACATGGTGAGCACGATGAAGGAAGGACATGTATCCTCCTGGATAGAAGAAGAAAGAATGGAGGAAGCAGATGTTTGATTGCAGCAAAAATGAGCATTTACGGAAACCGGGGCCTGGATTGGTAAGAGATATTACAAGATGGCAAGTGATGGGGGCCTAGAGGAAGGACGCAGAACAACTGCTGCTCAGAAAGCCCACTCGGGTTAGCAAACGCTGGCTGAATAGTGAGCTTCAATTCTTGGTGGTCAGTCACTCAATTTTATCACTTGGACTCAACCTAATGGACTTGGTGGGTCCATGGTTTCTGAAATCTACAACTGGACTTCACTGGCCTATGGTCAACTCCACTTAAATAGCCAGTCCTAAATGGATGGGCCAAGGCCGAATCAGTGCTCCTTATGGACTGTCCCACCCTTGCTTTCAGTCTAAGAAACAGTCTTCACGAGGGCTGTTCGCCTTTGTATATACGTTGTTGTTCAGGTGCTAAGTCATGTCTGACTCTGACGCCATGGACTGCAGCACGCCAGGCTTCCCTGTCCTTCACTGTCTCCCAGAGTTTGCTCAAACTTATGTCCATTGAGTCAGTGATGCCACCCAACCATCTTATCTTCTGTCACTGCCTTCTCCTCCTGCCTTCAGTATTTCCCAGCATCAGGGTCTTTTCCAGTGAGTCAGTTCTTGGCATCAGGTGGCCAAAGGGTAGGAGCTTCAGCTTCAGCATGAGTCCTTCCAGTGAATATCCAGAGCTGATTTCCTTTAGGATTGACTTGTTTGATCTCCTTGCAGTCCAAGGGACTCTCAAGAGTCTTCTCCTGCCCATGGAAGTAAATCTGCATTGTTTTAAACTGATTGTTTCTGAGTTAGTCTGACCATTAATCACCTCTCTGTAGTGGAGCTGGTTTCTCCTGCCTTGTGTGGCAGTTAACTTCACTTGACCCTCATTGTGTCAGAGTTTTTCTTTTATGAAGTGGGAGAGGAAAAGAGCTAGAAACTAAAAGGCTCGGGGACTAGAACAGAAGGAAGTTCTCAAGGTCTTTGAGGAAGTTGAGAGCTTTCCTAGAGGGAGCGGTTCTGGAGAACACGGCTCGGATCTCGGATCTCGATGCCTGGCTCTCTTCAGAGGCTTTGGGCTCTAGGGGGAGTGCCTCCTCTGGCCGAGGTAGGGGGGTGGTGCTGTGTTTTCCCCAGCTTCCTCCCCTTTTCCTTCTTTGCCTTTTTTATTGCTGGGCGGCAGAGCTTTTCAGAAGCTCTGGGGAAGGTGGTTTTCCACACCAGCCATATTGCTTGGATGGAGACTAAGTGCAAACACCTAATTAATAGCAGTGACTCAGAATAGCATGTACTGTAGTAGAAGGCTCAAAAAATAACCCTGTCCTGGGTTTTCCTGGGATTGACCGCATTATCACAAATGAGTAACGTTGATGGCAGGAGGACAGAGCTCCGATAAGAAGCCTGGGAAGACCTTGGCAAGGCTGCGGTTGGGACAGATTGGAGAGTCTGCCTGCTCAGACGAGAGCGCCATACGGATCACCTCGCACCTGTGCGGTGCAATCTGTGCTCGCTGCCCACTGTTTCCAAAACAGCAGCTTTGGTGCTTTAGGTGCATTCTGCATTTAATGTGTTGATGTCTGTGTGGCGATTGGTGGTGTAAAAATAATAGCAGACATTCGGTCCTGAGCTTAGTTGACCTCTCACGGGTGGGAATAGCAGACTCAGTCGGCTCTGCTTCTAAGAGGAGTGACCATGAGCCCTTTCACTGTTGCCTAAGGGTTTTGGATATTTCTCCCAGACTCTGAGTAATCCTTTACCATTTCAGCCTTTACCCATCTTCTGCCATGTGCCTGGACTTCTTCCTATAGCTCTTACTAACTAGGAGGATCTTAGCATGTGGTACTTGGCTAGTATTTTTGAGTAGGCACTTGGCTAGTATTTTTGTTTTTTAGTATTTTTATTTTTTTCTGGTTGGTACAATAACCTTGGCTTCCCAGGTGGCTCAGATGGTAAAGAATCCTGCCAAGCAGGAGAAGTGGGTTCAATCCCTGGAACAGGAAGATCCCCTGAGAAGAAATGGCAAGAGAAGGAATGGCAAGGGAAGGAATGGCAATGCATTCTAGTATTCTTTTTTTTTTTTTTTCAGTATTCTTGCCTGGAGAATTCCATGGACATAGGAGCCTGGTGGGTCCATGGGGTCGAAAAAGAGTTGGACATGACTTAGTGGACTCAACAACAACGATAACCTTAGGATGCCTCATTTGCAGTTCTTGCCATTCCTTCCCTTTGAATTGACATTGATCTGATGGGCACAAATTATCAGTCAGTCCATATTCTTCAACATTATGCCAAGAATATTTCTTTTAAAATGATCGTCTCTCTGTTTTATCTATTTTCTCCTTCTACTTCTTCAACTTTGTTCGTGTGGTTTGGTTCTCCTAGGCATAATTTTGCCACTTGGAAAATATTCTTCTTAGGTTTCCGAGTATGATGTTGGCAGTGGTGGTGGTGTGAGTGGGTGAGAGGTGGGAAGGTGGTGGGGGGGTGGTTCCTAAGGAATATGCTATGAATTTCTGAAATAGGGCCTTGGATGACTTTTCATCTCCTTAATTGAGTCCGAAAACATTAAGACTTGTGAATAACTCTGTGAAAATAATTAATTGGGCAAGTCTAAATATCTTCTTCAAAGAGAGATGAATTTATTTGCCTCCTACTACTTCTTTGTGTCCGTTTCTCCACTCACCTGTTTAACTATAGATAGAAGAGCCCAGAACCACTGGTGTTTTTAATCCCCAGGAGCAACATGGGGAGGAGGTGGGGGAGCTGATGACAAGGATGGTACCATCGATGTAAGTTTCAGATGATGAATGGTTTTCTCTAACCTGTGCTCATATTTGATTGGATAGTTCCTAGTTTGGGGGCACTGTAAATCTATTAGATTATGATTATGTTGATTTTGACAGTTTGGTGGTATAGTAAGAATTTCCATCTTGCGTTTTCGTATTAAACTCCCTTGCATTTAATATCTGTATTTTCGTCTGTCCTCGCTTAGGATTATAACTGGGTGATTTACTTTTCTTATAAATGCTTCAGTTAAAAGTAAGGAGGGATTGGTTCAGAATAAAGAGAGGCACACTACTGCTTCTGTTATTTCTGTTGACATGTCTAAAATTTGGCTGGTCTTCATAGCTTTGGATCCAGTTCATCACAGAAGAGGGGAATTGCCACAAATAAGTCTGATGCATGACTCTGGGCTTCAGTTTCATTTTGGTGGATTGATTCATTAATTCCTTGGAGCCTTGTTATTATTTCAGCAGACTCTAACACCTGGACAGTGGTACTGGATCCTATGAAGCCTGGTGGACCTTATGAAGTGATGGCACAGCAGAGTCTTGGGAAGATAAACTTCACTCTGAGAGTTCATGATGTCTTGTTTGGAGACGTTTGGCTTTGCAGTGGGCAAAGTAACATGAAGATGACAGTTTTACAGGTAATTTGCAAAGTCCCAGTGATAATAACGTTGATGAAGAAGAAAAAGAAGGAAGAGGAAAGGGGCGAGGAGGAGGGAGGAGTTAGAAGCCCAGATCTGTTCTAAGTGCTTTCTCTGCATGTGTTAATCAATTCAGTTGAACAACTTCATAGGGCGAATACTTATGACATTCCTGTCTCACAGATGAGGACACTGGCCCAGCTGAGCTTAAGCTCCTGCTTAAGACCACAGCATAATTGTGGAGCCAGGATGTGAATGTGACCCCAGATCCTGCTTTGCTTGTCACGGCCAGTGTGCTGTCAGTGTGTGGGGCACTACTTTCTCACTTTCCTGGGCTAAAGGCAGAAGCTAGACAGTATCTGATGGTAACGGAGATTTAATAGCAAATCGAGGGCCGTGTAGGTTACTCTTCTTTTGAATGGTAGAAGATGAGCTTCTGGAGACAGCCTAGGAGATCAAAACAATTAGATTTTGTTTTGATGCTGAGCAGCTAACACACTCTGTCTTTTGTTGCCATGGAGATTTAAAAATTGAGACTGAATGTTGGCTTTGCCTCTTACTAGTTGTATGGCTTGGAGCAAATCACTTGGTGTTTATGAAACTTTGTTTTTAAAACATGCTTTTAAAAACTGTGGTTAAAATGAATATAACATAATGTTTATCATTTTAACTGTTGGTAAGTGTACAGTTCAGCAGCATTAAATATATTCACAGTGCTTTGTGTACCCAGTCACCACTATCTGTCCCTGGAACTTTATCATCATCTCTCACATTTACTCTGTGCCCATTAGACAATAAATCCCCTTTTCTCCTTCCTTCTGCCACTGGTAACCTCTGTCTTGCTTTCTCTCTATGAATTTGCCTCTTCTCAGTACCTCCTGGAAGTGGAATCATACAGTAGTTGTTCTTCTGTGTCTGACTTGTCTTTCTAAGGATCATGCTTTCAAGGTCCATGCACGTAGCATGCATCAAACTTTTGTCCCTTTTATGGCCGAATTGTATTCCATTGTATAGGCCACATTTTGTTTATCCATTCACCTGTGGATTAACACCTGGGTTGTTTCCACCTTTTGGCTACTGTGAGCAATGTTCATGGCAATATTAAATCAATGCTGTGAACATTGATTTACAGATAATCTGTTTCAGTTTCTGCTTTCAGTTCTTTTGAATATATGCCTATGACTGGAATTCCTGGGTTAGTTATATTTAACTTTTGAGGACCCATCAAACCATTTTCCACAATGGCCGTACCATTTTACATTCCTACTAGCAATACACAAAGGTTCTAATTTCACTGCATCCTCACTGACAGGTGTTAGGTTTCATTCTCTGATGATAGCCACGTTAGCAGGTGAGAAGAAGTATCCTAATGTGGTTTTGATTTGCATTTCTCTAACAACTAGTGATGTTGCATATTACTTCATGTACTTATTAGCCATTTGTATGTCTTATTTGGAAAAATGTTTATTTAGGCCTTTTGCCCATTTTTGAATTGGGTTGCTTATTGTTAAATTGTAGGAATTTTTTTATATCTTCTAGGTATTAATCACTTGTCAGATGCGTGATTTGTAACTATTTTGTCTCATTCTCTAGTTTGTCAGTTTCATTTTTTGAGGGTGTCCTTTGATACATAAAAGTTCTCAGTTTTTATGAAGTTCAGTTTATCTGTGTTTTCTTTTATTGTTGTCTATACTTTTGGTATCATCTTTTGATACTGTTGCCAAGCCCAGTGATGTGAAGATTTTTCCAGTGTTTCTTCTGAGAATATTTTAGTTTTAACTCTTAAGTTTATGTCTTTGAGTCTTTTTGATCACTTTTTTATGTGTAGTGTAAGGTGAGGGTCTAACTTCATTCTTTTGCAAGTGGATACCCAGTTCTCCCAGCATCAGTTGTTGAAAAGATGGTTCTTCCCCTGTTGAATGGTCATAGCACTTTTTTCTAGAAATTCATTGGCTATATATATGAGGATTTATTTCTTGGCTTTTTAGTCTATCCCATTGGTCTATATATCTTTCCTTATGGCAGTACCATACTGGTTGAATTACTGTAGCTTTGTAGTAAGTTTCAAAGTTGGAACATATGTTTCCTCCAAGAATTTCTTTTGTTAGTGTCAATTGTTCTCTTTTAGTCATGGCCTTGTAGATTAATTTTTCTTAACTTTTGAAAACTAGCATTTTTTTTTGTCTCAGAGACTTCACTGGAGTCTGTTTAAACCTGATAGGAGATCAGGAGGAAGAGCACTACAAGGGCTCCCAGGTAGGGATGGGCATACTCAGTAAACAGAAAGCCCAGTGCAAACAGGGGGAATGCCGGCCTGTTGAAATGTCAGTGAGGAAACTCAACTTGAAGTATTCCTACCTCCATTGCTATTAGAGCAATGAGTGAGTCCGACACATAATGAGTGAGTCTCTTAAATGAAGCAGGATAAAGAGGACATCAAACGGGCTCCCTGGTGGTCCAGTGGTTGAGGGTCTGTTTGCCAGTGCAGGGAACACAAGTTCGATCCCTCGTCTGGGAAGATCCCACGTGCTGCACAGCAGCTAAGCCCATGAGCCACAACAACTGAGCCTGTACTCTAGATCCCAAGAGCTGCAACTAACTGCAGCCACTTGCCCTAAAGCCTGTTCTCAAGAGAAGCCACCACAATGATAAGCCCACACACCACAACTAGAGAGTAGCCCCTGCTCACCACAGCTAGAGAAAGCCCGTGCACAGCAGTGAAGATCCAGTGCAGCCAAACATGAATTTAAAAGCAATTTTTTTTTTAAAGAAAAGGACATTGAAAAATCATCAAAGAAGCAAGCTTCTTAATTGTTTACTGGTACTCTAGCAAAACAAGAGTGGTAGAACAAAAGCCTTGGGGCTCTGAGATCTCTTTCTGGAAACAACTCTGCTTTCTGATTGAACACAAAAACAGTCTAGAATAAAGGGAGTAGATTTCTGGATAGAGTGGGATGGGGTTTTCCTTTTGGACCTCAGAACTGTCCTTCCTTTGTTTGTTTGGTGCAAGCTATTTGATTTAAAAATAAAAGTAAGGGAATCATTGCTGTTTCAACTATATTAGGATCAGGGCTGGACAGTAGCAAGTTCATAGTTATGTTTAAAGTTTATCAGCTTAAAACACTGCTGAGAGATTAGAAAAAAATTTTTTTACTCACTCTCAGACCTCCAGAGAAATTCATGTGAATTAAGTCCTTTGACACATTTGAAATTAGGGTTGATTTTCTTTGCTTGTCTTTATTATCTGATTTTTCTATAATGAGCATGAAACAACTATGGTTTTTAAGACAAAGTTGTAAAAAAAGAAATTGATATTCACTTAACTGATACCTTAAATATCTATCAAATATTAAATATCTATCAAAGGCTCAATTTACAATAAAGAGGCACATTATAGAAATAGGAATAAATGATTTAACTTGCATTAGGGATCAGAATGAATATGTTTATACTTTGACATGTACTTTTATTTGTTCCCATTAATAGGTTAAGATCTTGAAAAGATTATGATCTTCCCTAGTAGCTCTTTCTCTAAAACTCAGTTCCTTAAATTGATTTTTATTTTCTTGCCTTTTATTCATTATTTACTTCTTCATTTTTGAGAGATATTTAAGTTTGGGTTTTAAAAAACTCTACAACTAGACCATGATCTCAATTAATCTTTAAAATGAATGTATAAAATTGAGCCCTTGCACATACTTAAGGTCTCTTGTTTTGCTTCTGTAGCTTCTGCCCCTTCTGGCTTTTTTTTTTTCTCTCTCTTAAAAAAAAAAACAACCAGTTAATAAATAATGCTTTTAAAAATATTCTACTTTGGACATACCTATTTCCTTTCATTATTAGTTTTCTAATTTAAAAATCTAAATTCTTACATTTATGACTTCCTAACCAATATTTTACTTAGTCTAGCTTTCTACCCTACTTAAATATATGGAAACCTTTTAAATTTAAATGTTTATTAAATTGGACTTAACTGAGCTCCATTTTAACATCAGTGAATAGAAGAAAAATTGACGTTTCATCTCTTGATAGAAAGCATGGTTTTATATAGAAGTGGGATTGCTGTTAACTCATTAAGGAAAACAGTATTTTCCTTAATGCTTTAATTGCAGTTCCCTGTTTGCACAGAGAGGCATGGACCAGATCTGTTTGTATCTGCACAGTCAGGTTCTCAACTGCACTCTGTGCCAGGGGATCTCGTCCCATTTTCTGTCAAGCTAAGTCACAGTTTGATTGTTAAGACCGAACACATTTTTTCCTGCCTGGAATTTACTCTTAAGCATCTTCTATATCGAACTAAGGCTATACAAGCTCTGAGATACAAGAAAATAGAAAAAGATTCCATCTGAAAAAGCCAAATGTTAATTTTGTTTGTTTTAAAATCACGAGCTTAGTCTGCAAGACAGCATTTTAGGTGCTGACAGTACCAAAAGCCAAATTTTCTAGTCTCTTAACACTCTAGAACTTTGTTTTTGGATCATAAAGATGTTTGACATGACTCCTCCTTTATTCATTTTCCTCCCTTCCCCTGAAGACTCCCAACACACACACACACACACACACACACACACACACACACACACACTCACACACACTCACACACATGCATACAGTGTCTCTCTTTCCCCTTCTCTCCCTGCATGTGACATTTCTGGGGAGACAAAATTTCCACCATAACCAACCACTCTTCACAGTCAAATGAAGGAAATGGCAGATTGTGTGCCCATCTTGTTGTTAGGGTAAAGTGGAATTTTAAAATCGAGTGTTATTTATAACACCGAGTGAGATGTTTATAAATGGAGGAAAAGTCTAAATGCTCATCTGTCACCTTCTAAGTCAGGGTACATCTTAAGACTTGGCTATTTCTAGTTAGGCTCAGAAGAAGATGGCCAGTGTTCGATGGGAAACCCAGTTTTCCATATCTCAGCAGTCCCCACGTTCCTGCTTTACAAATGGGGCAATTAAAATCCAGAAGAGAAGGGCTGGTGCTACAGTACAATAAAAGATTCCCGGGAGGTATGATGACTGGCTTATTTATAGTTATTCTCTCATCTTTAAATCTGCCATATTGTAATGTGGTAGAAGGTAAAGTGGCGCTTCCCTGGCGGCTCCATGGTAAAGAACCCGCCTGCCAGTGCAGGAGACACGGATTCAGTCCCTAGGTCGGAAAGATCTCCTGGAGAAGGAAATAACAACCCACTCCAGTATTCTTGCCTAGGAAATCCCAGGGACAGGGCAACCTGGTGTGGTCTACCAGTCCATGGGGTCACAAAGAGTTAGACATGACTGTGACTAACACCCTCACTTCAAAAGCTGATATTATTTTGTAAACTATTATTATACAGGATAATTACACAGTCCGTCACTGCCCTTCGGACACAACTGAGCGACTGAGCACCCCGCCCCCTCCAAAAACACACGTGCCTCACTCCCCTGTGAGGACCCCATACTACGACTCTCTGAGGAAATAGATTCTTGACGTTTCTTCATTAATTCAAGAATGTGGTGTAAAGGTTACAAAATGAACACTGGCGAGCAGCTGCTTTGATGGTGAACCGTGGGTCCCCAGAGAGGTGGAGGGCTCTCCCCATCGCTGCAGCCTTAATGACTTCAAATACCTTGGTCTTCATTTACATCCTCATTTCAATACTTGGTAGAAAAATAATTACTCCGAGGTGTTTGATGAGATGAAATTTGATCTCAGCAGATGGAGGAAGGCTTCCCCTTTCATCAGCAGGGAAACCAAGTGTCATTTAAATGAAAATCTTCCTGAAATCTCTTTATTCCTAAGTTTGCTGCCAATATCCCCGAGGAAATGCTTCCATCAAAAATGGCTTGGTGAGACCTACTGTAAGCACAGGGAACTCTCTGCTCAGTGTGATGGGTCTGCCTGGATGGGAGAGGAGTCTGGGGGAGAATGGATACATGTAATGTATGGCTGAGTCCCTTCGCCCTCTGTTCACCTGAAGCTAAGTTCCTTAATCAGCTATACCCTGATATAAAATACAAAGTTTTTTTTTTTTTTTAAAGGCTTGGTGATTCTGGGGAAAGGATTCCCATTTCAGAAGTAATTGTCATCAGGTCCAGCAAGAATTCTCCCCACCCTCATTTTTGGCTAACATTTTCCGTGGCTTTTGAGTTTTGGCTTAAAATACTGAACACATGTGAGTTTGAAAATGGAAGTTTTCCAGCCAGTGCTTTGGATTCAGTTCCGTGTGTGCTGGTAACAATAGAGGATGATGCCACCCCCTCCCCAGTTCATTTGGCCTTGCCATACCCTGGAGTGTTAGCAACGGGTCACTGCGCCACCTCCCCGAGCTGGCCCTGGAGTTCCCAGTCGGTGCGGAAGCTGGTGTGGGTGGCGGGAGCGAAAGCGGTTTCATCCTCCGTTTCCATGGAAGCAGCATACGATCCTTAGCGCTCGGTGCTGAACTGAATTTCAAGGGAGGTGACTTTTTCCAGGTACTTGCCGCTGAAAAATAACTTCCCTGCCAAAATATACTGAGTGCATTAGTCTGTTCTTCGTCTTCAGTGTTTATTCTGCATGAAACTTGCCAGGCAAGATCCAGAATGGGCAAGCCTGGACTTCCTGTGGAATTTTCCTGAGACCATGTGTGGAAGCCCAGTAACCCTGGCAGCCCAGAGCCACGTCACCCGGGGAGCGCTACAAGCTGCGGCTCCCACTGGGACCAAAGCACCTCGCCTTCGCATCTGGCCGGCTTATTGGCCACAGCAGGCTCAGTGGCAAGTCAAAAGGCGATTCCAGGGGCAGCGCATCTCAATGACACGCTCTGTGGGGGCACTGCGGCTGCTCCTGCCTGCCCAGTGGGCCGCGGGGCCAGCTGTATTCTCTGCGGTGGGTGGGAGGGAAGGCGAGCCAGCTGCACAGCCCGTGGCCAGTGGCCAGTGGAGAGCGGCCCAGCCTCCTGCAGCCTCCACAGTCCTGTCTCAGCTGGAGCTCTGGTTCCCTGAGGCCAGTGATAACTGGCCTTCTTGAGGCTCCTATTAGGCTTTTGTTTTGGGACGACCAGACTGTCCAGAGGGGTGGAGAGGAGACTAGAAAAACAAACACTCATTAAAAAGCAAAACAATATTTTTATGACACAATCTTTTTTATTTTTAAAAAATGTTTAGTTGGAGGATAATTTCTTTACAAGGTTGTGTTGGTTTCTGCTGTTCAACAAGGAGAATCACCTATAAGTATACTTACATTTGCTCCCTTTTGAGCCTGCCCCTGCCGTCCCACCCAGCTAGGCCATCACAGGCACTGAGCTAAGCTCCCTGTGCTGGACAGCAGCTGCCCACCAGGTGTCTATTTTACACGTGGGACGGAGGAGCCTGGTAGGCTGCAGTCCATGGAGTCGCAAAGAGTCGGACACGACTGAGCGACTTCACTTTCATGCATTGGAGAAGGAAATGGCAACCCACTCCAGTGTTCTTGCCTGAAGAATCCCAGGGACGGGGGAGCCTGGTGGGCTGCCGTCTATGGGGTCGCACAGTCGGACACAACTGAAGCGACTTAGTAGCAGTAGCAGTGTAAATGTGACTCTCTGAATTCATCTCTTCCACCCCATTTTTTTTTTTAAATAAAAACATGCCTACTCAACATCAGGATTGACGGAAATAGCACTTATGTGTGACCCCGAGAGGAAAGATGCTTGATAAGTTAACAAAGAAGCTATTAGGTGTAGCACACATTTTCATGTCCAGAGGAACCCTAAGCCAGTCCTGTCACCTTCTTGGCAAATGGTGAGGTTTCATACAGTGGTTTGGGAAAAAGTGATGTGCCTTTGGATAGACCCTTCTCTTTGTCTGGTTTCTTGGGACTGATCTCAGCAATCACCCTGGACCCCACCTTCCAAACTTCCGGGCCTCCTGTGCTTTTCTTGGATGATTTTCCAGGACTGAGATGAGAAGATAAGCATTTTGAGGCTGATTTCAGGATGTTTCAGGAGTTCAAAAATTGTTTGTCTTGTGTTTCTTTTTAACACACATCTCTTATGGAGTATGAAAGAAAGTGAAAAGTGAAAGTGAAGTCGCTCAGTCGTGTCCGACTCTTTGCAACCCCATGGACTGTAGCCTACCAGGCTCCTCCATCCATGGGATTTTCCAGGCAAGAGTAATGGAGTGGGTTGCCATTTCCTTCTCCAGGGAATCTTCCCAACCCAGGGATCGAACCTGGGCCTCCCACGCTGCAGGCAGACGCTTTATTGTCTGAGCCACCAGGAAAGCCAAAAATATTTCTTTGAGCCACTTTCTGGTGGGGGTGGGAGGCAAGAATACAGGAGTGGGTTGCCATCTTCTTCTCCAGGGACTCTTCCTAACCCAGGGACTGAACCCAGATCTCCCGCATTGTAGGCAGATGCTATACCGTCTGAGCCACCAGGGAAGTCCTTATGTATGGATTAAATAAACCTACCTCTCCATGGGCTTTTGGCTCCTTTTTTTTTTTTTTTAAAGAAGATAATGCTATGGCTTTAACGGATACTTTTCCTAGATAGAAGTATTTTACTTTCAAGGTGTTGACCTTTTTAGCCCAAACCCATCCACAGCTCCTCTCATCCAATACAGACTTGTCCGTGAGATTGCAGATGTCATGGTGTTCCCACCTTCTTGGGGGATATGACTTACCATGGTGTCTGTGGGTCAAGGTGGATCCAGGCAGTCTGGACCATCATGGGTTTCGATTATGCATTTGGTTTCTGTATCCTGAAGGTGCAGAAGGAGCTGCAGGTGGGGGTGGGTGCGGTAGCATCTATGAGGGGGCAGCAGCATCATCAACTGTCCACTTGGTTGGTGTAAGAAATGATGTCCCTGCTTCTTTTACAGATATTTAATGCCACAGGCGAGCTGTCGAACACGGCTGCCTATCAGTCTGTCCGCATCCTCTCCGTGTCTTCCACCCAGGCTCAGCAGGAGCTGGAGGACCTCACCAAGGTTGACCTGCGATGGTCCAAGCCCACCTCGAGTAAGTGATGGCTGGAGCGCATGCCAGCTCGTCTGTGAGTGGTCGGTGCCCTGTGTGGCATCTGTGAGCCTGAACTGGGTTCTGTTGTGTCTGTCAGAACTTGCCCATCCATTTACTCATTTCTTATTGACCACCCTGCCCTGCCCTGGTTCCTGGTGGCTCAGTGGTAAAGAATCTGCCTGCAATTTAGGAGATGCAGGGTTGATCCCTGGGACAGGAAGATCCCCTGGAGTAGAAAATGACAACCCACTCCAGTATTCTTAGGTGGGAAATCCAATGGACAGAGGAGCCTGATGGGCAACAGTCCATGGGGTTGCAAGAGTCAGACACGACTGAGCAACTGAACCACCACCACCATCCACTTCCTGATGGTACTCATTTCATGCGTTTCTTCCCAGGACTCCACAGTGAATTTGCCCCCTTGCTCTGAGCAGATGGCGCTTCCTCCAGCTTCATCGGCCTCATGGAAGCCACTCAGCACAAACTCCGCCAGCATCTCCTCAGCCCCAGAAGCTCTCCTCCCCCTCTTTCTTTCTGCGCTTCTGTCTGAACACAGCTGACTGTTTCTCTCAAGGCTGCCTCTGACTTGGGCTCTTATATTCGCCAGGGCCTCCTCTTAGCCCTCAGGTTCTCTCCTTTTGCCCCACCGTCCAGCCTGCAGGGCACCTTTACTCCAGGCTGCTCTGCGCCGGTGTCTGTTCTGGGTCTCCAGGGTGCAGCTGTGATCAGGACCCAGTCCCCACCTTCAGGGCTCCACTTACCTGTAGGAAACACACCCCTTTCTCCTGGAACCGCTCCTCTCTCCTTTGCTTTGTTAAACCTTCTTAGAACATCTTTCCATTCTTTTCACTGCCTTCCTGAGTGTGTACTCTCTGTTATTTTTGTTCATTTACTAGGTTGCGTCTGACTCTTTGTGACCCCATGGACTGCAGCATGCCTGGCTTCCCTGTCCTTCACCATTTCCCAGAGTTTGCTCAGACTTCTGTCCATTGAGTTCGTGATGCCATCCAACCATCTTGTCCTCTGTTGTTCCCACTCTTTAACCCCTTATAATCTGGCTGCTGTGTCCAGGTTGACAGCTGGTTCCCCCAGGGTTTCTACTGTTCTTCTGTGATGTGCTCTGGACAGCCCGTGGCATCGACTCTGCTGACGGCTGCTCCTAGAAGCTGTGCCTCCCTCTGAGCCTGCGAGGTGCTTCCTCTCCTTCATGCTCCCTCTGTCTGCACCCTGCCTATTTCTTTGCTTTCTCCAATCCCTTCCTCCCGAAGGGAGGTTCCTTGTGCTCTTTATAGTCCTTTTTTCACCTGTACATGCTTTACCTTGGTAACCTCAGTTGCTCCTACGTTTTCAAGTATTAGTTCAGCAAATATCTGGGTGCCTTTTGTGTGCTCGGCACTATTCTAAGTCCTAGGGGTGATAGGAGAGAATAAAGCAGGCAGGCACACCTGGTCTCCTGGATGGAGCTTACAGTCTAGTGGGACAATACAGAAGATGAATAAGAAAATTAGTAAGTTATATTTGAAGTATTACACTATTGAGTATCATGCTGTCTGAACGTTCCCTTTAAGAACTCAGGAACTGAATAGATTTGGGTAAAATTTTTTAATGAATCCTTTGTTCTGTGAACTCTTCCTGCATGTCCTGCAAAACTCAGCAATCAGTTAGATTCGGATAAGGTATTGTACCTTGCTATCAGTTCCCTTTCAGTCTCTGAACTCAGAGACTCACATGTTTGAACATCAAAGGATAGGTTAGATGATGGTACGTGTTGAGAAATAAGTTACATAAAATACTTATGCAGGGCAGGGGGCAGTACTGCTGGGGCTGCGGTGGGCTGGTGGTTTCCGAGTGGACATGGACATCCCGCCTGAGAAAGGCAGCATTTCCGTAATAACTTGACAGATGTGAGGCCACACAGGTGTCTGGGGAAGAGCCTGGTAGGTCAGGACCCTCTCATATAGTCTCTCCTGCCTCTTCCACTGCCTCGTATCTCTGTCTGCAGTTGGGAAAGGTCTCTGATTTTTTTTTTTTTTTGGCTGTTCTGGGTATTCATTGCCGCACACAGGCTTCTCTACTTGTGGCTCATGCGCTTAGCTGCTCTGTGGCATGTGGGATCTCAGTTCCCCAACCCAGGGATCTAACCCATGTCCCCTGCATTGCAAGGTAGATTCTCAACTGCTGGACTACCAGGGAAGTCCCCAGGGTCTCTGATTTTAAAGATTCTTGTGTTGAGCTTGGACCTCTCTGGATAATTGAGTACAGTCGCCCCCTCTTCAGGTCCTTACTGTTGAAACATCTATGATGTCCGTTTAGCCACATACGGTTCACTCACAGGGTCCAGGCCTTAGACTGCAGACACCTTTGCTGCCCACCACACATTCTCATTCCCACGCCTTTCCGAGTGACTTTCCATTTTCTTTACTCCAGTCTCCCTCCAGTTGTCTCTTACACTATTCTCTTTTGTAACTAATACTCTACTCAAACACTTGAGAAACTTTCCAGTTCTGCATGTGTCTGTACATATTGTTTCTTTTGCCCAGAATGCTAGCTCTGCTTACTGCATTCCTGTCTCCCAAGGTCTCCCCCACCTCCCTCCCTTCCCTCTTAATTACCTTTTCCCTCTACCTCCCCATCAGCGAGTCCACCCCTTATTCCAGCCACTACTGCCACCCAACACCAGCCAGCAAACATTCACTGAGTCTGCACTGGGTCCCAGATGCTGCTGCTGCTAAGTCGCTTCAGTTGTGTCCGACTCTGTGCGACCCCACAGACGGCAGCCCATTGGGCTCCGCCATCCCTGGGATTCTCCAGGCAAGAACACTGGAGTGGGTTGCCATTTCCTTCTCCAATGCATGAAAGTGAAAAGTGAAAGTGAAGTCGCTCAGTCGTGTCTAATTCAGCGACCCCTTGGACTGCAGCCTACCAGCCTCCTCCATCCATGGGAGTTTCCAGGCAAGAGTACTGGAGTGGGGTGTCATTGCCTTCTCCACCCAGATGCTGAGAACATGCTAAGAACACAGAAATCCTAATGGTTTAGCGAGGTGAAGGAAACCCCAAGCACAGAGCAGGACTAGAGCACAGGGAAGGAGCCGCCTTTCCTGGGCATGTTACGATCTGCCTTTCATTTGTTATTCTTTGTTTTGCTGTTAGAACCCTGTAACACACTTTTGTACTTCTTAAAGCACTAAACCATATTTTGTGATATATTTGACTTTGCTGAATATTTGTCTCATTCTGTAGGATAGAAGACCTCTGAGGAGAGGTTCCCTGTCTTTCCTTTTCCTTTTCATTTCTGTATCACAATCATCTTGAAGTCCCTGGTGCCCAGTAGGTGCTCAATCTATTTTAATTGATTTGAAACTGATTTTCAACTCCTGCCATCACACTTTCCACGCGCCAAGGCAGTGACCTGCACCTCGTGGTTCTCTCACAGCTGTTGGGCTGGGTTGACCCCACCAGTTGCGTGTGTGCCTGCTCCCCTGTTCAGCAGGCGTCTTCTGATGTGGAAGTCATCCTTTCTGGTCTGTGTTGGTTGCTGGGCTATATGGATGAATGAGCTTGATGGTGCTAAACTCTGAAATGCTGGTTTTGGTTTCTGTTGCTTTCCCTTTCAGCCAAACTCCCCATCACTTGTTTATTCTTGTCTTCATTACCGTGGCTATAAGCTTGGATATAAAACCACCCAGAAAAAATATACCTTTCTTCTCAACATTCTCTGTGCTTGCTGGTCCCCTTCCACAGAGCTAAGTGGGGATGGGATGGATGTTGGGTAAGAGTGTAGGTGGTGGTGGGGGTTGGGGGCTGGCAGCATTTCTGTTCCTCATCTGTTGCAGAGGGGTATCAATATTCCTAGGTTCTCAGGGCCCTGCACGTGGCGGGGAAGCCTCCTTACCTGGCTGAACATACATGTATATTTGGCTTTCTGCTAGCCAGCCAGCTGCCTCTCCGTCTTCTCCTGCCCTTGGAGGGTCTTAGAAAGGAATGCAAGGCCTGACCCAACACCTGAGCTTCTCACCTAGGCCCACCCAGGAGCTCCAGGCCGTGTCCACCTGCTTTTCCCCTGACTGTCTCTGTCTGTTTCTCTGAACAGAAAACTTAGGCCACGGCAACTTCACGTACATGTCAGCCGTGTGCTGGCTCTTCGGGCGTTTCCTGTATGATGCCCTGCGGTATCCTGTGGGGCTGCTCTCCTCCTCGTGGAGTGGGACGCCCATTGAAGCCTGGTCGTCTAGAAGGTCCCTTGAAGCCTGTGGGGTCCCGAGGTCAGGGTAAGAAAGCGTCCTCCGGTCCAGGAGAAAGCCTGCCAGGAAATTCTGTGAGAGAGCGGGAGCACAGTCTCCTTGGGGACGTCAAATATGAGCTGAATGTACAAATATGTGTTAACTGTATGTGACTTATTCAGGTGGTATCTTCACTGTCATCATGACCACAATCATTTGACACTATGTCAAGAAGTAATTATGACCCTTTCCTTAATAACAGGGATAGCTAATATATTTTTTTAATTTTTTTAATCAGATATTTTTAACTTTTTGTATTAGGATATAGCCAGTTAACAGATAATGTTGTGATGGTTTCAGGTAGATAGAAAAGGGACTCAGTATACACGTATCCGTTCTCCCCCAAACTCCCCTCCTGTCTAGGCTACTTCATAACATTGAGCCGAATTCCGTGTGCTATACTTTGTTGGTGATCCATTTTGAATACAGCAGTGTGTATATGTCCATCCCAAACTCCCGAACTGTCAGTAGGGATAAGTTAATACTTAATAGAAGCTTTCTAAATGCCAGATACTGTCATGAGCACTGTATATAATATAATATAATAGTGGGTACTATTAACACATGAGGATAAAGGGACTAATTGGGAAAGGGGTTTGGTGATTGCTTGGGAACACGACTAGTAAGTGATGAAGTCTGGTGTCTGTCTGTGCTCTTAACTGCTGTGAGAATAAACCCAGTCTTACAGTTTGGAAGAACACGGTATTCACGTCATCAGAACATGGTATTGAAAGACTAATGGTGAAAGCACACTCAGGAAAAGCTGGATCAGGAATAATAGTGGGTCGGGCAGAGGCAGAGAAGAGGCTAGCTGATAACTTCTTGACACTAATGTTGCCATAGAGATGGATACTGTGTGAGCTGCCTTCACAGAACTTGTCTCATCAGTTCTGGCAAAAGCATGGATTTGAGCTCTTGGTGTGTCTTGGGTAAAGGCCGGTCTGCTGGGGAGTGAAGTCATCCTGCTTTGGAACAGAAAGACTTGCTCTCAGTAGAGATGGAAGAATCTAAAGCCAGTCTTCCCAGACCTCAGGGGGCATGGCAGGGACAATATCAAGGGGGCCATGGGGGTTCTCGCACACAGCTGCTCCAAGAAAAATCCACACAAGTACTCTGGAGAGACGACTTAGGGCCACGTTCCAAGTCATCAGAAAATGTGCCTTCTGACCTGGCCATCTTATTTCTGGGAATTTAGCTTAAAGAAATAATGAAGACTGTATGTAATGATTCAGCTCTCAGGAAGATAATCATGATGTTGCTTATAAAAGCAAAGAACTTAAGCTCAGCGTCCATTCAGTGAGTGCTGGTTAAGTAAACTTTTTGCCTGTGTGATAGACTCATTAACACCTGCCCGTTCCACCCCCCCGCCCCGCCCTGGTCTCAGTCACTAAATGAATCTGGGGACGGTGCCACTGAACTCACAGAGAGCCGACTGACACATGTTTTCATGGAAACAGAGTGGTTGAATTGGACTCTGAGCTGCTTTCATCAGGAGTTTGCCCCAAGTGAAGCTGGATAGGTACCTGGCTCAGGGCCTCTCATGGGATCAGTCCCTGGCGCGCTCCTGACACTTGTGTGTCTTCCTCATTTTAGGTCCATGCCATCTGACCTTCAAACTGGTCCTAGTGCGCACTCTGTTCTCTGGAACGCCATGATCCATCCACTCCATAACATGACGCTGAAGGGGGTGATTTGGTACCAGGGTGAGTGTCCAGTTTCCTGGTCTTCCATTTATCAGTTAGCTGTTGCCACATAACAAGCCACCCTGGAGCTCAGTGACTTCAAACCATTGTAATTTTACTTGGCTCACTCTTCTTTGAGTTAGCAGGGTAGTGTTTCTGTCAGGGCTGCTTTGGCTCACTTCTGCTGGGCTCTCCTATGCATCTTTGGCAACCTGGAAAGTTGTCTGGAGGCTAGATGACCTAGGATGGCCTCTAACTCATGTCTGTTGACTGGGGCTCCTGGTTCTCATGTGGCCTCTGGTCCTTCAACAAGCTGTGATAGTGATGGTTTATTTCTCAGTTTTGTCCGGCTCCTTGTGACTCCATGGACTGTTGGTCACCAGCCTTCTCTGTCCATGGGATTCTCCAGGCAAGAATACTGGAGTAGGTTCCATTTCCTCCTCCAGGGCATCTTCCCAACCCAGGGATTGAACCCTGGTCTCCTGCATTGCAGATGGATTCTTTACTGACTGAGCCACCACGGAAGATCTTCAGCAAGCTAGTTCAGCCTTATTTATCATTTACATGGCAGTGTCAGGCTTCCAAGGGTGTCAGGAGAGAACAAACTCAAGAGCTGATTTGCTCTTGCGGTCGTGTTTGCCAATGGCCCATTGGCCAGAGCAAACCCGAGGCCAGTCCAGCGAGACCTCAGGATGGAGGCTAGGGAGCAATGTGGGGTCATCTTGCATCTACCCCAACTCCCTCTCACAGTTTGGACTGTTTTCAGGGGAGTCCAATGTAAACTTTAACAGAGACCTGTACAATTGTACATTCCCTATGCTCATTGACGACTGGCGCCAGACCTTCCACGACGGCTCGCAGGGGCAGACAGAGCGCCTCTTCCCATTCGGATTTGTCCAGGTAGGTGCTGAAAGGAAGAAGGTTTGTGGGCTTTGGTGGGGGAGATGCTGCTGAGACCTCTTCCCTGGAATCCGTGTCCCTTTATTTTTGCCCTCGTAGCCTGCCTGCTGTTCATCTCGGCTCACTGACAGGACAATTAAATCTTAAAATAATTAATCAGTAACCAGTATTTGGGCTTCCCAGGTGGCTCAGTGGTAAAGAATCCGCCTGCAGTGCAGGAGATGTTGGTTCAGTTCCTGGGTCGGGAAGATCCCCTGGAGAAGGAAGTGGCAACCCACTCGAGTATTCTTGCCTGGGAAATCCCATGGACAGAGGAGCCTGGTGGGCTTCAGTCCATGGGGTCGCAAAGAGTCAGACGTGACTGAAGCAACTTAACACGCACAGAACCAAGTTCTTAAGTGCTTCACCTCGTCTGTTCACATGACCCCTCCAGGACCCAGATGTCCTAGCGGTGCGGTAGTTCTGACTTTTCTGGAACATAGGAAATAAACAAGTAAGGTGTGACATAAACAAGACCTGCCTCACAACATAGACACAAATCAGGCGTCAGTGTTTGAGCTGGACATCCCTGTCTGTAGGCGTCTGCCTCTGGTAGCCCACAGATACTTCCTTCTCACCAACCCCCTTGCCTCCCCCAACCCCGTTCCTCTACTCTGCCCTAGTTCACAGGCCTTTTTTGGAAAAAAGATTTTTATAGACCTGCTTTCCACTTATAATTACTTTACAATCATTTCCTTTCTCCTTTCTTAACATTTGTTTTGACTTTGAACGAGAATATTCTGCTCATTATTTTCAAAATAGCAACGCCTGTCACCACTTCTGTATTACTGTTGGTAGAAACTACATTTGGTCCTTGGAGGAACTTTTTTTGCCTCTCAGCCTGTGTACATGGTGATTGGAATGTGACTTCAATCAACTCAGGCCAAAAATATGTTTAAGTGTTTATTATATGCCACAAACTGTGAGCGACTAGAAATATATAGCAGGAAGCACAGAGCCCTGCTCCTTGTCCTGTACCCCTGGTTTAGCAGAAGTGCCTTAGCCTCGGGTGCCAGCTTTATCATCATCGACAGTATGTTGGTTGCTTGTGAAAAACGGGGACTATAAATGTTTAACATCAAAGGGAACTGTCAAATACAACACTTTAATGGTTCCAAGCGTAGTCCAGGGATTTGAATCTCAGCTCTGGCACTTCCTTAGCTGTGTGATTTCAAATAAGACATTGAACCTCTTTGTTATTTTAAGCATTAAATGAGCTAGTCCATGTAAAGCTTGGCACAAGTGGGAAAATGCCTGTGTTTATTATTATTAATGAGAGAAGTCGGAAAATCTGGAGGGACAGTTGGTCTGTAAAGGAAGATGAATTGGCTTGATGAAAGGGCTCCGTGTGAAACCATGGTGGCAGTAACTGGAGCACACGGTTAGATGGGGGACGTGAGCTCTGTGGAGAGGGCAGGGCTATACCCGTGTGTCTGCGAGTTTAATACTGATGTGTGATCTGAGGCAGGAGAGAGAGGAGCCAGAGTTCAGGACTGGAGACCCTATTATTGTTGTCGTTCAGGTGCTAAATTGTGTCCAACTCTTTGTGACCACATGGACTGCAGCACGCCGGGCCCCTCTGTCCGCCACTATCTTCCAGAGTTTGCTCAAATTCAGGTCCATTGAGTCGGTTATGCCATCCAACCATCTCATCCTTGGAGAAGGCAATGGCAACCCACTCCAGTACTCTTGCCTGGAAAATCCCATGGACGGAGGAGCCTGGTAGGCTGCAGTCCATGGGATCGCAGAGTCGGACACGACTGAGTGACTTCACTTTCACTTTTCACTTTCATGCATTGGAGAAGGAAATGGCAACCCACTCCAGTGTTCTTGCCTGGAGAATCTCAGGGACAGGGGAGCCTGGTGGGCTGCCGTCTTGGGGTCGCACAGAGTCGGACATGACTGAAGCAACTTAGCAGCAGCATCTCATCCTCTGTCGCTCTCTTCTCCTCCTGCTCTCAGTCTTTCCCAGCATCAGGATCTTTTCTAGAGTCAGTTCTTTGCATCAGGTGGCCAGAGTATTGGAGCTTCAGCTTTAGCATCAGTCCTTCCAGTGAATATTCAGGGTTGATTTCTACACGGTTGCCTGGTTTGATCTTCTTGCAGTCTAAGGGGCTCTCAAGAGTCTCCTCTGGCACCACAGTTCAAAAGCATCACTTCTTCGGCACCCAGCCTTCTTTATAGTCCATCTCTCATGTCTGGACATGACTACCAGTCTCAAGGGAATATAAGCTTTTTCAGAAGGATTTTGGAGAAACAGTGAACCAGACTACAAAACACAGATGCTAGTGTAGAATCCTGCAGATGCAGCCATTTTTATATTCTGTGGCTGTGACATGCCTTCTTTAGCAGCAGTGTTTCTCCCCATCCCTGCAAGTGGCCTGCTTTATATCTCAGGGGAAAAACACAGGAATTTCCTGTGGGTGTAGAGTCTGCTGGTGCCCCCACGTGGTCAATCTGTAGTAGTACAGCTGATGAAGTAGTGGGGAATGACTGCAGGAATTCTCAGCCAACTGCCATTTTGAAACAACTTCTTGGCTTGAGTGGCTCTCGGTAGCATTTTTCCCTCGGCACTTCAGGCTGGAACTCCCCTAGACTGTTCCAGGGGTTCTTGCAGGGATCTGCACCATGGCGCCCATTGCACATGGCCCCACTTTCTGCCTTCTCTCTTGGGTGTTGTGTGGGAAGCAGCACGGTTACTCAGTGGATCTTTTTATTGCCATTTTCTAGTTTTCATGACATTTCATTGCGAAGCTCCACCACCTTTCATCACTTCATGTGTTAAGGCCAATTTGCATAGGAGAGTTTAATAAGAATCAGTGGTGGGGAAAATGTACTCTTTCAGGGGGAGAAACCTCACAACCAGGTGGCAACAGGACGTGGCTGCTGGAACGTGAAAAGGACTGGGGTCTTTGATGAAGTCTGCTATGTGCTCAGGGGCAGATGCTGAAGTTGAAGCTCCAATACTTTGGCCACCTGATGGGAAGAGCTGGCTTTTTGGAAAAGACCCTGATGCTGGGAAAGATTGAGGGCAGGAGGGGGAATGGGACAACAGAGGATGAGATGGTTAGAAAGCATCACTGACTCAATGGACATGAATTTGACCAAACTCTGGGAGATAGTGGAGGACAGAGGAGCTTGGTAGCTGCAGTCCATGGGGTTGCAAAGAGCTGGACACGACTTAGCAACAAGGGCAGAGTCCTCTCCACTTCCCTACAGAGCTTTGCCCTGTGTTGTACACAGATGTACAATAGGTCAGTGACCTACCACTTTGTAACAGACGACTTCAGAACTTTGGGGCTGACAACAGCAGCCACTGCATTTGCTCCTCAGTCCATGGGTTGGCCAGGCAGCGAGAGGTGGTCCCCCGGAGCGGCTCATTTCTGCTCTGGGACATTAGCCAGGCTTGCTCGTGTGCCTGCAGCTGAAACTGAAGGATCCAGAATTCATGTGACTGGACCCTCAGCTGGGAAGGCTGGGACATGAACACCTCTCTCCTCATTACCCTCCAGTTCCCAAGGATGCTGTCTCCACATTTCTTCAGCAGGGTAGTGGCACTTTTGTTCCACGGCCATCTCAGGGTTCTGAGAAGACGAAACCAGAAGGCAAGCACTCCTGAAGCAGAGACTCAGTAGCTACTCACCATCACCTCGGCTGCATGCTGTTTGTTTGTCAGAGCAAATCACAGGCTTAGCCCAAGTTCAGTGCGAGGAGAAATAGACTCCAGGTCTTGCTGCGAGGAGGGGGCTGGAGGGCAGAGTGGGATGAGCAGTTCAGCCATGAGGGTGAGAGACTCGGTAGGAACGTGTTGGATTAGCCCGTGGGCGACTGAGTGAAGCAGAAGCAGGGTCTGCTTGTGAAAGACTCCAGTGTAGGTTTCTTTAAACAATTTTTTTCTTAGTGTTTTTCTAGCTCTTTTGAAGTGTAGGTTTCTGACGCAGTGAAGTTCTGATGCACAGTGTCTACTTTCTAGCTATCTTCCTATCTGTTTGGTGAAGCCCCGAATGATGGACTTCCCCAGATCCGTTGGCATCAGACAGCTGACTTTGGCTACGTCCCCAACCAGAGGATGCCCAACACCTTCATGGCTGCCTCCGTGGATCTCTGTGATAGGAACTCACCTTTTGGCAGGTGGGTGCTTCTTGTGCTCTGCTTGAACAGTAATATGTGTTCTTTGTGGCCTTCTCTTGATGTTCACTTGTAAGGGGGCCTAAGGAATGGACCCTAGAAGCATGATTTATCCATCATTCACACCCTGGACGTGCTGCAGTAACTAAAACCCCTCCCCACGCCAGGGCCTTGATGCCACCGAACTTTATTTCGTGTTGACACTCCCATGTCCAAAGAAGGTCCACCGAGGGGCTTTGATGTCGTTGTCATTCACAGATCCAGTGACAGGTTCCAGGGGGATCTGTGCTTCCATAGCTGCCTGAAGGTCTCATATTCGCAGCTGGGGGCTTCCACCCGAACCAGCACAAGTCTCTGCTGCTCACATTGCACCAGCCACGGCGAGTCCCATGGCCATGTCTTTGTTAGTAAGAGTAGGGAGTGGAATTCCACCAGAGACTCAGAGGAGGACTAGCGGGACGTTGGTGGACAGCCCCGCTGACTACCGCCAACTAGGATACCAGGGAGTGGCAGTGTGACCTGGAGCCCAGTGCAGTGTCCCGATTACAGTAGGAGCTTGAATGAATGAATGTTTCTTGAAAGAATGCATGTTTGTTGAGTGAACACGTAAAACCTGGAGGGGGCCAAGGAGTGAAAACCTGATTCAGATGTAGCACTTTGAGAACTTTGAGCGCTTGACTGAGAGCTCTTCTAGGTTAGTTCCAAACTCTGCCCTCCCTCCCTCCTCTTCCCTTATTCCTTCCTTCCAGGCCATCAGTTATTTCAGGGTTGTTGACACATAGAAGACCCGTCTGTGGTTACAATTCACCATTTCTCTTAGGCTGACTAGCCACAGATCACTGGCTATTAGATTCAGTCTTACCTTCTTAAAGGGTTCTTTGTATAAGATTTCCTTTTTTTTTTTTAACATGACTATTGTTGAGCCCAAACCCTAAGTTGTCTCCCTGTTCTTCATCCTGTAGCATTCACCCTCGAGATAAGCAGACGGTGGCCTACAGGCTGCACTTGGGGGCCCGGGCCTTGGCTTACGGGGGAGAAGTTGATCTTTCAAGGACCACTGCCTCAGAAGATAGAACTCCTGGCCGAAACGGGGCTGCTCAACCTCACATATTCCCAGCCAATCAAGGTGCAGAGGCGGGACGATAAGATATTTGAGGTGAGAGCTGCAGAAAACAATAGGGGTTCATCCTGCATGGGGATCAGGATTTCCTCCATACCAAGGCTCATCTCTAATGATATACGAGGCGGGTCTTGGTTGGTCAGGGGCTAAGTTTACTCAGAGTGACAGGTAAGCAGCTCTTGATTCATTTGCTTAGAGGCAATTTTGATGGGACAAAAGCTAATTTAAAAATTAAATCTATATTAAATACAAAATATATAAATGTTATAAATCTTTTTATTTTATAAAAATATATAATTTTGTTTAAAATTTATAAAATAAACTGAACAATTTAATTAAATAAGTAATTAAAAAATATTAAAATTAACAAATGAATTTGAGTCCATTTTTTTTCAGATTTTATTTTTTTTACTTTACAATATTGTATTGGTTTTGCCATATATCAACATGAATCCGCCACAGGTGTACACGTTTTCCCAATCCTGAACCCCCCTCCCACCTCCCTCTGCATACCATCCCTCTGGGTCATCCCAGTGCACCAGCCCCAAGCATCCTGTATCCTGAATCAAACCTGGACTGGCGATGTATATGACATTATACATGTTTCAATGCCATTCTCCCAAATCATCCCACCCTCTCCCTTTCCCACAGAGTCCAAAAGACTGTTTTATACATCTGTGTCTCTTTTGCTATCTCGATATGGGCTTATCGTTACCATCTTTCTAAATTCCATATATATGTGTTAGTATACTGTACTGGTGTTTTTCTTTCTGGCTTACTTCACTCTGTATAATCGGCTCCAGTTTCATCCACCTCATTAGAACTGATTCAAATGTATTCTTTTTAATGGCTATTAAAAAGATATTCCCTTTGTATTTTCCCTCCCAGAGCAATCATTTTTGCTCAGGACAGGTAGCATTATTTGTGGGTACCTATTTGAAAGGAAAGGATCCTGGCTGCAGAATATTTCCCTCATCCTTGGACATCTTTTTTGTCACACTATCCTAAATTCTGATTTTCTTTTGAGTTTAATCTCTCCTTTAAGAGATTTAAGTGTGGTGATTTGCAGCTTAGTGTGAATTACTGTAGTGGGCTTCCCTGGTAGCTCAGCTGGTAAAGAATCCGCCTGCTATGTGGGAGACCTGGGATCCATCCCTGGGTTGGGAAGATCCCTCGGAGAAGGGAAACGCTACCCACTCCAGTATTCTGGCCTGGAAAATTCCATGGACTGTAGTCTGTGGGGTCGCAAAGAGTCAGATATGGTGGGGCGACTTCCATTTTCACTGTAATGGAACTTTGTACTTGCTTCTAATACCTGGTGAAGATCATTTCACTGCGGAACTGGGGCTGTTGATGAAACAGCTTATTTAGGAGTCTCCTAGGTTGAGGCTTCCCTGGTGGCTCAGTGGTAAAGAATCTGCCTGCTGATGCAGAAGACTCAGGTTAAATCCCTAGGTGGGGGACTCTGATCCCCAAGAGAAGGAAATAGCAACCCACTTTCAGTATTCTTGCCTGGGAAATCCCACAGACAGAGGAGCCTGGTGGGCTACAGTCCACTGGGTCACAAAGAGTCGAACGCAACTGAGAAACTTAACAACATCAACAAGGCCAGGGTGGTGACTAGGGGCATCCCCAGGTGGAATATTTAAATGAGTGTCTTTGGGAATCCTGAGGCCCTTAGGCCGTGGGTGGTGGTGAGTGAAAAGAGGGCATTGGAGGGACAATGAAACAATGTAGAAGACAAACTGTAATTACAGAAGAGATCATGGGGCTGGCTGTTCCTCCTCTGGAATCCTCCTGCCTCAGGTGCTTACTTAGCACCTAACTCCACTTAGCTTCCTTGGATGCTGGGTTTTAGGTGAGTCCCAGCTCCCTGGAATCTGTGCATTCTGAGTTCCCCCTCTGTAGTCAGCTGCTGGCAATCTGCCCACTGCCTGGCCCTGCAGTTGGACTTGGGGCCAGGACAGATTTGAACCTTTGGGAACTGGGTATTTTAATATTCCCTTCACCAGAATCACTTTCTGACTTGAGAACAGCTTACCATCCACAGTTCCGTGTGCCCCTTCCTCTTAGCCCAGCTCCACTGGGAGGCCAGAGAGCAGCCCAGAGGCTGGCTTGCTCACCAGATTCCTGCCCGATTGGCGGGACCACAGGAGGATTGTTCAGGGAGCCTTCCTAAGTGTTTCATGTCTCCACGCTGTCTTGTCGCTCTCAGTAATTTGCTGTTTTATTTCTTGATCTCAGCTATTAGTCTTATAAACTTTTATTATCCATCTGTGGCTGATAACCAGGCCCAGTTTGTCCTGGTTATTGTAGAAAACATGTCCCTTGGCCAAGAGCAGCCCCCTCTCTCCCTTCAGGTTGTCTGCAGAGCGGTCCCACCGCTTGGCACGTCCTCCCAACTATCCTAACCGTTCCTGTTCGTGATGCTCCTGTTTAGGTCGCCTGCTGCAGTGACCACCAGTGCAAGTGGCTTCCAGCTCCCATGGACACCTTCTCCACCCAGACCCTGGCCCTGAGCATCCTGTCTTGTCATGACAGCCCTGCTGCTCTCCGGTATGCCTGGACCCCCTGGCCTTGTGAATATAAGCAGTGTCCCCTGTTCCACCCCCACCAGTACCCTGCCAGCTCCTCCCTTCATTGCTCCCATTACAAACCCGAGCCCTGGCTACCACGCAGGACTGCTACATGATCTCATAGCAGTGTGAACACGTCTTGGACACAAGTGTGGATCCTTTAGATCTGGGCATTTAGGAGTTTAAATGACAACTACTGACTTTTAATGGAAATTAATCAAACTGCCTCATTGAGAGCACCCGGCTAGGACATGGCTGTTTCCATATTCTAAGATGCCAGGGCTGGTAGGCGAATGGAACGCTTGCCTTCTGCCCTCAGCCAGGCCAGGTATCCATAGTAGACTAATTACCAACTACAAACAAGTTGAACCCGTCATTCACTTCCTTCATTATTTGCAGTGAACAGTCTTTAACACTTTTGTGTTACCTCTAGACTGTGGAAACTCAGGATTGGAAGAGATTTCAAGGCTGTGGAGGCTGACTAGCATTTACATGTTTGTTTTTTAATAAAAGCTGACAAGTGGTTATCAAGTTTCTGTAGTTTCCATTCTAAGCTTCCCAACAGTTTTTCCTCATGTGGAACTGAAATATTTCTTCTGGTACACAGCAGTCTTTCAGAGAAGTGAAGATGGCCCTGTTCTGTGCTAAGCCAAAACCAATTCTGTTCCTTCAGTCTAAATGATAATGTGAACATTTAAAACAAAGAATCCCCACGTGCAGGGATTCTGGGAGGCAAAGGGACGGCCTTGAGGCAGCAAGAGAGGGCGAGGGGAAGCAGCCCATGGGGGTAGCACGTGATTGCAGAGGTCACGGAGGGCAGATAGCGCTATCAGGCTCTTGACAGGTAAGAGGTTTAACAATGAAAACAATCCAGATGGGAGAACAAAGAGAGTCTGAAAGTAAAGCTACATGATAACATTTAGAAAAATAATCCAGATGGGACAAATGTGAAAGAGGGCTTTGGTGTATACTGTTGAGAATCATAATGGTGTTTACTGGCTGATTAAAAACAGCTGAAGGCACTTGATTATTGTCATCTATTAATGATGGAGAGGTCTGACAGAATGTGGTCCACTGGAGAAGGGAATGGCAAGCCACTTCAGTATTCTTGCCTTGAGAACCCCATGAACAGTATGAAAAGGCAAAATGATAGGATACTGAAAGAGAAACTCCCCAGATCAGTAGGTGCCCAATATGCTACTGGAGATCAGTGGAGAAATAACTCTAGAAAGAATGAAGGGATGGAGCCAAAGCAAAAACAATACCCAGCTGTGGATGTGACTGGTGATAGAAGCAAGGTCCCATGCTGTAAAGAGCAATATTGCAAAGGAATCTGGAATGTCAGGTCCATGAATCTAGGCAAATTGGAGTGGTCAAACAAGAGATGGCAAGAGTGAACATTGACATTCTAGGAATCAGCGAACTAAAATGGACTGGAATGGGTGAATTTAATTCAGATGACCATTATATCTACTACTGTGGGCAGGAATCCCTCAGAAGAAATGGAGTAGCCATCATGGTCAACAAAAGAGTCCAAAATGCAGTACTTGGATGCAATCTCAAAACGACAGAATGATCTCTGTTCGTCTCCAAGGCAAACCATTCAGTATCACGGTAATCCAAGTCTATGCCCCAACCAGTAACGCTGAAGAAGCTGAAGTTGAATGGTTCTATGAAGACCTACAAGACCTTTTAGAACTAACACCCAAAAAAGATGTCCTTTTCATTATAGGGGACTGGAATGCAAAAGTAGGAAGTCAAGAAACAACCTGGAGTAACAGGCAAATTTGGCTTTGGAATGCGGAATGAAGCAGGGCAAAGACTAATACAGTTTTCCCAAGAAAATGCACTGGTCATAGCAAACACCTTCTTCCAACAACACAAGAGAAGACTCTACACATGGACACCGCCAGATGGTCAACACTGAAATCAGACTGATTATATTCTTTGCAGCCAAAGATGGAGAAGCTCTATACAGTCAACAAAAACAAGACCAGGAGCTGACTGTGGCTCAGATCATAAACTCCTTATTACCAAATTCAGACTCAAATTGAAGAAAGTAGGGAAAACCGCTAGACCATTCAGGTAAGATCTAAATCAAATCCCTTATGATTATACAGTGGAAGTGAGAAGTAGATTTAAGGGCCTAGATCTGACAGAGTGCCTGATGAACTATGGAATGAGGTTCGTGACATTGTACAGGAGACAGGGATCAAGACCATACCCATGGAAAAGAAATGCCAAAAAGCAAAATGGCTGTCTGGGGAGGCCTTACAAATAGCTGTGAAAAGAAGACAAGCGAAAAGCAAAGGAGAAAAGGAAAGATATAAGCATCTGATGCAGAGTTCCAAAGAATAGCAAGAAGAGATAAGAAAGCCTTCTTCAGCAATCAATGCAAAGAAATAGAGGAAAAGAACAGAATGGGAAAGACTAGAGATCTCTTCAAGAAAATTAGAGATACCAAGGGAACATGTCATGCAAAGATGGGCTCGATGAAGGACAGAAATGGTATGGACCTAACAGAGCAGAAGATATTAAAAGAGGTGGCAAGAATACACAGAAGAACTGTACAAAAGAGATCTTACAAAAAGATCTTCATGACCCGGATAATCACGATGGTGTGATCACTCATCTAAAGCCAGACATCCTGGAATGTGAAGTCAAGTGGGCCTTAGAAAGCATCACTACGAACAAAGCTAGTGGAGGTGATGGCATTCCAGTTGAGCTGTTTCAAATCCTGAAAGATGATGCTGTGAAAGTGCTGCACTCAATATGCCTGCAAATTTGGAAAACTCAGCAGTGGCCACAGGACTGGAAAAGGTCAGTTTTCATTCCAATGCCAAAGAAAGGCAATGCCAAAGAATGCTCAAACTACTGCACAATTGCACTCCTCTCACATGCTAGTAAAGTAATACTCAAAATTCTCGAAGCCAGGCTTCAGCAATACGTGAACCGTGAACTTCCTGATGTTCAAGCTGGTTTTAGAAAAGGCAGAGGAACCAGAGATCAAATTGCCAACATCTACTGGATCATGGAAAAAGCAAGAGAGTTCCAGAAAAACATCTATTTCTGCTTTATTGATTATGCCAAAGCCTTTGACTGTGTGGATCACAATAAACTGGAAAATTCTGAAAGAGATGGGAATACCAGACCACCTGACCTGCCTCTTGAGAAATCTGTATGCAGGTCAGGAAGCAACAGTTAGAACTGGACATGGAACAACAGACTGGTTCTAAATAGGAGAAGGAGTACGTCAAGGCTGTATATTGTCACCCTGCTTATTAACTTATATGCAGAGTATATCATGAGAAACGCTGGACTGGAAGAAACACAAGCTGGAATTAAGATTGCTGGGAGAAATATCGATAACGTCAGATATGCAGATGACACCACCCTTATGGCAGAAAGTGAAGAGGAGCTAAAAAGCCTCTTGATGAAAGTGAAAGTGGAGAGTGAGAAGTTTGGCTTAAAGCTCAACATTCAGAAAATGAAGATCATGGCATCCGGTCCCATCACTTCATGGGAAATAGATGGGGAAACAGTGGAAACAGTGTCAGACTTTATTTTTGGGGCTCCAATATCACTGCAGATGGTGACTGCAGCCATGAAATTAAAAGACGCTTACTCCTTGGAAGAAAAGTTATGACCAACCTAGATAGTATATTCAAAAGCAGAGACATTACTTTGCCAACTAAGGTCCGTCTAGTCAAGGCTATGGTTTTTCCAGTAGTCATGTATGGATGTGAGAGTTGGACTGTGAAGAAAGCTGAGCACTGAAGAATTGATGCTTTTGAAATGTGGTGTTGGAGAAGACTCTTAAGAGTCCCTTGGACTGCAAGGAGATCCAACCAGTCCATTCTGAAGATCAGCCCTGGGATTTCTTTTGAAGGAATGCTACAGCTGAAGCTCCAGTACTTTGGCCACCTCATGCGAAGAGCTGACTCATTGGAAAAGACTCTGATGCTGGGAGGGATTGGGGGCAGGAGGAGAAGGGGACGACCGAGGATGAAATGGCTGGATGGCATCATTGACTCAATGGACGTGAGTCTGAGTGAACTCCGGGAGATGGTGATGGACAGGGAGGCCTGGCATGCTGCGATTCATGGGTTGCAGAGTCGGACACGACTGAGCAACTGAACTGAACTGAAGAAGCTGGAGATAAAATAAAAGTAACATCCTGAGTCATGGGTACACATTAATCTCTAGACAAAACTGCGTTTGGAACAGGCTTGCAAACTGTCCTTTGAAGCTGAGAAAGGAGCGATATTTATCTGCGAGTAGTTTCCATTGTCTTAATGTGAAAAACAAGCACAGAAGCACACGCATCACTCGCCACACCTGCCCCAAGCGGTCCTAGGGTAACTGAACAGCAGGAATGCTTTGTTAGTGTCAGGATTTTACTTAAAATTTTATTTATTTTTTAACTTTTGGCTGTGCCACATAGCAAGCAGAACCTTTATTCCCTGAGCAAGGATTGAACCCATGCCCTCCACAGTGCAGTCTTAACCACTGGACTACCAAGGAAGTCCCAGTACCATATTTAGTTAGCAAAACCCAAAACAGCGACGCAGCATGCAAGGAACTTTGGCTCCTTTGAGGACTTCTAGTGTACAGTTAACTCTTCAGTCCTGCACCTTGGCCTCTGATTCATTTGACCTCACAGAAACCACAAACCCTGCACCAACTCCTGAGAAAAAAATCAGTCTACTGCTTACCCCCAACATACAGGCGCTCAGTAGCTGTTCTGATCTGGAAGGAGCAAGAGACAGCCAAGAGCTCTAGGCCTATGTTCCCTTCACTCCTAGTAACCTAGGGCACACCGTATAGTTAGTTAGGTTTAGGTAGTGGCTATCTTCATGCAAAGTCATGTGAAAATTAATTTATTTTTAATGGTTGAATAATTTAAAACATTCTGTAGGAATTCAGTTTATTTCCCAAATGAAAATAATACTGTTTGAAAACGAAACTTATGATCACTGTAGATGACTTGGATGCTAAAGAAGAGTGTAGACAAGTAAAATCACTCCCAAATTCATCATCTGGACACAGTATTTTGGTGAACATCACTTGATTTGTTTGGGTCACATTTTACATACCACTAGGCCGTATATTATTTTGTTAATTGGTGTTTCTGACTTATTCTAACAAAATAATTTTCCTAGGTAAAGTGAAGAGAGATTTCATTTGCTTCAGTCTGTGGGTACCCCATACTTTAACCAATTTGCCATGAGTGAACACAGAGGGTTTTAAACTAATACTGTGATAACTGTTACATGTCAACATGATTCTGCACTTAATCTCTTAGGGTCCTTAATGTGAACTAACAGGTTTAAGGATAAATACGTTTAACATTTTAATACCTACAGCTTAACCCTTCCAAAGGATTCAACAGTTGACATTCCCACCAAGGTAGAGTCCCATATTTCCCCCTAATTCTCACCAACATTGAATACTGTCAAAGTTAAGAAGTCTTTAACAATCCAATAGATGAAAAAAAAAATTTAAGTGTATAGCTAGGACAGTATTTTTTCAAGTTATTTAAAACGATTCATAGTAAAAACACTCTGGATCATTCCACATATCCCCATGTGTGCTGTGGGAATGGGAGATAAATACCTATATACACAATATAGTTGAATTCAGCCTTTCAGCATGTGATGCATCCCAGTATGTCCTGTCTTCAAACTTAATTTTAAAAGATGTGGGTCTTGACTGCCAAAGTTGAAAACAACTAACAAGGCTGAGATTTGTAGTCTGAAAAACACTTCTGGGGAAGCTACAAATGAATGCTTATTGAAATAAACCATGCACTGACTATGGGCTTCCCGAGAGTGGGAGACTTGAGTTCCATCCCTGGGTTGGGAAGATCCCCTGGAGAAGGGAAAGGCTACCCACTCCAGTATTCTTGGGCTTCCCTGTGGCTCAGCTGGTAGAGAATCCGCCTGCAATGCGGGAGACCTGAGTTCCATCCCCGGGTTGGGAAGATACCCTGGAGAAGGGAAAGGCTATCCACTCCAGTATTCTGGCCTAGAGAATTCCATGGACTGTACAGTCTGTGGAGTTGCAAAGAGCTGGACATGACTGAGCGACTTTCACTTCACTTCATGCACTACTTTATAAGAACTTTTACTGTCTTTCTTAAAATGAAGCTCACTGTGAACTTGTAATTAACTTGGGCTTTAATAGAATGGAAAGATACAGGTTATGTGATAAAAGCAGCAGATACCATTTCTGTGTTAAGTGCAAATGGGTTCTGGCATCTGATGTAGAGAAATAAGAAAAATTAAAAACATACAACAGTTTTGAGTGACCTCCTTTCTATCCCTGATTTGCTATTATCCATATTTTATTTTTGCACTGTAAAAGTTATACGAACTTGTAAGACCATGATTAAGAGTCATAAAATCAACATTAGTCATTTAGCTTCTGATACGTTATGGTGGCCAGTGTGATGTGCTCTAAAGGCTGCATTTGATCTGTCCCTCAGGCTGTCCAGATACAGTCAAAAAAATGCCAGGCCTCCTGTTTGTTTTCTCCGTTAGTGGCTATGGATTGTAGCACAGTGACAACCCAGTTCTTACCACTCCTTCCCCATCTTTCTACCTCGGGCCTCCTTTGGTTCTTTCCATTCTAGCCAGCCCTGGTTCCTGGCTGACTGAGAGTGAATCATCACACAAGGTACGGTGGAGGTGAACTGGCTGGGCTTCAGTGATAGGGTAAGCCTCTACCTTAATGCTATAAGTGGAGTCCAGAACATTCTGTAATATAGAATGCAGTGTTATTACACAACTAATGAACTGATAGGGTGAGTCTGTTATGGAGGATGGGAACCTATCATGTTATTTGTGTTAGTGTGTGGCTTCAATGCATTCAACAGAGCCACAGAGGGGATGTAGATAAGGCTAGAGATGATTTTTGGATCCTCTTGTGAAATGTGAAGAAGATGAATAGTGGGCCTTGGACTGGACCTTCCATCTTGGGGATGAGTAGGATGTGACTCTGATCACACTGACATGAAGATAAAGTAGCAGCTGGCTGCAGGGGCTGAGACAGTCAAGACCCAGGCTCAGATCAAGGGTGGAGGGTTGTCAGAAGGTGTAAAAATCTCATTATATCGTGATGACAACAAGATGAAAATAAGCAGAACTGTCAACAGAAATTTATTACTAAAAATAAAGCCAAGTTGAAGTTTTTCCCAGGAAAGCTGTCACCATGGGAACCTCTGCGACAAAATGTGTTAATTTACTATCTTCTTCACTCTTGAGTTGCTGCCTTCTTCTATATAATCTAATTAAGCCAAAATACCCATCCTGATGAGAATGATGTGGTATTGATCCCTTCTACTTCAATCTGAAGACTGAGATGGGCTACATGGTGACGGAGACTTCAGGTGCTGTAGGTGAGCATCTACCAAGGGTTCATGGGTCAGGAACATGGGTTGGTAAGAAGACACAAAGGCGGCAGGCTGAAGCTCCGGGAGGTCCAAGGATCCTGGAGAAAAAAAATTCCTTAAGTTCCACTGCTGCCTGGGAACCTTAGGAGACTGGCTTGATCAGACACACAGATATCCTTTTAATTCTTTCAACTCCTTCACATCCGTCAGCCCAATTCTGCCCTTGTTTGATGAGACAGGACAGATATTTACTTTTACAATGAAGCAAACTGGCTGAAATACAGCAAGTGGTGCTGGGAAAGCTGGAGAGCCACATGTAAATCAACTGCAACCCCACACCCTACACAAAAAATAAACTCAAAAAAATAAAAATAAACTCAAAATGGCATAGACTTTATATAAGACACGACACCATAAAACTCCTAGAAGAGAACACAGGCAAAATGTATGACATAAATTGAATGTTTCATGTTTTCTTAGGTTAGTCTCCCAAGGCAAAAGAAATAAAAGCAAAAATAAACAAATGGGATCCAATCAAACTTAGAACTTTTTACACAGCAAAGGAAACCATAAAATGAAAAGATGACCTATGAACTGGGAGAAAATATTTACAAATGATGCAACTGACAATGGTTTTGTTTCCAAAACATACTAATAGTTCATACAGTTAAAACAAAACAAAAAAAAAAAAAACAAAACCCAATTGAAAATGAGCAGAACATCTAAACAGACATTTCTCCAAAGAAGACATACACATGTCCAATAGGCACATGAAAAGATGCCGCTGCTGCTGCTAAGTCACTTCAGTCGTGTCCGACTCTGTGCGACCCCATAGACAGCAGCCCACCAGGCTCCCCCGTCCCTGGGATTCCCCAGGCAAGAACAATGGAGTGGGTTGCCACTTCCTTCTCCAGAAAAGATGCCTATCATCCCTAATTATTACAGAAATGCAAATCAAAACTACAATGATGTACCACCTCACATTAGTCAGAATGGTCATCATTAAAAAGTCTACAAAATAATAGATGCTGGAGACTGTGGAGAAAAAGGCACCCTTCTCCACTGTTGATGGAATGTCAGTGGGTGCAGCCACTGTGGAGAAAAGTATGGGGATTCCTCAAAACACTATAGTTACAAGCCTGATCAAGCAATCCCACTCCTGAGGATACGCTACACAAGCCCATAACCAGGGGTGTCGTGTGCACCCCTGTGTTCACAGCAACAGCATAGCCAAGCCACTGACAGATGAATGAATGAAGGTGTGGCACGTAAACATACATACACATACACACACACAAGGCGAGATAATGCAGCAATAGAAAGAACGAAATAATGCCATTTGCAGCAAAATGGATGGACAGGTCATTATACAAAGTGAGGTAAGCCAGAAAGAGAAAGACAAATTCCATATGACATTGCTTATATGTGGAATATAAAATACAACACAAATGAACATATCCACAAAACAAAAACAGACTCATCGACATAGAGAACAGACTTGTGGTTGCCAAGCGAGAGGAAAGGATTGGGAGTTTGGGGTTAGCAGACTAGACATGCAGGCTAGTATATACATGGATAAAATGTGTGGCTATTTTATGGATGGATGGATAAAAACCACCCATAATGGATAAAAAACAAGGTCCTAGTGTACAGCACAGGGAACTATAGTCAATATCCCGTGACAAACAGAATATAAAGTGTGTATATATAACTCAATCACTTTGCTGTACAGCAGAAATTAACAGTGTAAATCAGCTAAACTTAAATAAATGTTAAAGAAAAAAAAGGAGAAAACTGGCTGAAATATATTAAGTAACTTGCCTAAGGTTACAGAGCACAGTGGGCAAAGACAGAGAGGTTAAATCTATTTTCTCATTTCTAGTCCAGAGCTCTCCCTGTATGACTCCCATGCTGGATCCTCTGATCACTCCACTCATTTGTGGGGGAATCCATGGAGCATAGGCAGGACCAAGGCCATGGATTTCCTCACTACAAGTTATGTTTCAAGTCCCACAGTAAACTTCCCCTTAGAGTTCTGCTGAGGACATCCAGCTTAGAAAATGAGCTGCCCTAAGTTCTTGGTGAGCCCTGCCACCCCAGGATCTCAGCCAGGCCTGAGACTTCTGCTAGGGCTACATGTGGCTGGAGCAGGGACAGCCTTTGTCACTCACTGCCCAGGTCAGTGGGATACTCGGTGATGAAGAAAGAGGGAAGGTAGCCTAAAAACGGTCAACTTTCAAACCAGAAGGGGAAGATAAAAAGATACCTTGTAGAATGGGATCACTATGATCTTCATCAAAGGTGTGTCTCTGAAAGGCTTCAAAGCTTGTAGCTATGTCATTCTCTAGCTCTTCTTGTGGTGGGGGGCTGTCTCCAGGTTTGCACATATCAAACTTCACCCACTGGTAACTGCAGGACCAAAGGGAACATTACTGAGTTGTCTTTTGGCTGTTAACAATCCATTCGTCCCTCCAAAGGGATCAGGTATTTTTTTCTTTAGGTCTCTCCTATATATATATATGTATCTGAAAAACAGATTGAAAAGCACACAGACAGGCGTCTCTAGTGACACTTATTCTGCAGGACTTCCCCATCTGTTTGCTGTCATGATGCACACGAATGGTAAGACCTTCAGGACAGCGGGGGACCATCCCCAGGCCGCAGAAGACACTCCTGTGCCTTGTGTACAGAAGCAGCTCAGTAAATAGATGAGCAAGCAGAGCCGTGACCACCAATTTAGTCCCTGGCCCACTGATCACAGAGCTTCTTTCAAGGAAATGGATTCGACCCCACTTACTTGACACATTTTCGAGCTCCTGGACAACTCTGGATCAGGTTGTGGATGGCTGGATGAGAAAACCCAAAAAGTCAGCTCCAGATGGATGCAGGTTGGGTATTAGTTTTCCCCTAAATGGGAGACAGAGAATTTTTGCTTGAGAGCTGAGTATGAACACACAGAGTAGTCTTTCCTGACTTGGAGAGTCTGGAGCCTGTAGCTGCCAAGATACACCAAGGACACAGGCTAGCTTTCTGTACAATAAGGGATCTCTACTCATTAAAAGCAAGAGAGAAGGTCTCACTGTACCCCAACTGGCCTTTCTAGCCTGCCTTCCAGTTACTGGTCAACTTACATAGCCGCGCTGATGGTCTTGAGCAGCTCTGCGTGACAGGCATCAGCAGAGGAGCTGATGATAGCATTCTGGGGGTCGTCTTCAGGAACAATTTCAAACTGAGAAAGATAAAGGAGCAGTGAGCCCAGTCTTTAGGGAGAAGGTGGCAGAGTACACTGCTGCTACTGCTGTTCTTCACTCTGGAACCTGAAGCAAGGTGTGCCTCTTGTTTAACAGTGTCTTGGCTGTTAGACACGCCAAGCCATAAAACAAAGAAAGGTTTTTCAATTGATTGATTCTACACCCTTTGTTTAACTACTGTCCAGAGGGCAATGCTTAATTTGTTCCATACCTTTCCAGATGCTTTCTTAGCCACTAACATATTTTAAGCTATAAACACAGATGATATTTTAAAACAAATGAGATTGTTCTCCATATAATCTTATATTGACTTTACAGTATCTAGGAAGAGATCTAGGCCATTTTGACTACAAATCTCCATTTTATGTTATTTTTTGAGTTGTAAAATATTTGCCAGGAAAGTATTTTGTAACAAGTGTGATCTAGCTAACAGTTCCCCGACGAATTTTCTATACTGTTTAAAGACTTTTGACTAAAAAAAGAAAAAGAAAATTCTTTTCTCTAACAGGTTCTATATTTAGTCAGTTAAATTCCTTGGTCAGTTTTCTGTAAAGTTCAATTAAGCAGTTTCCAGTCTTACAAAGTTTAATCAAATTATTCCGCACAGGATTAATCTATTTACTGTATATCTATATATATACACCCCACACACATACACACTATATATATTTATATATAGTATATATGTGTTTATAATTATGTGCATTTATCGTTTTTTTTTTTAAGAATCCAAAACAAACCTTACTGAGTAGCTTCTACTACTGTTAGTTTTCTTCTGTGGTTATTATTTCATGTGATTCAATCTTCCTGTGTCAAATTTCAGAGCTCTTTAAATTTTGTCAATAATAAATTATACTGTCAATAGTTTCAGTGAGAATGGTTTTGTTATTTCAACATTTGTTGCAAATTTAACATTATGATGGTTTATATTGATTTCTCAGCTAATTCATGAAAAAACTGTGAATAATTATCTTCAAATATTTCAGGGTTGCTCTTCTATTTGATATTGATCATGCCAATTCCAATCTTTTATATTGTGTGTACACTTATATATCCTATCCAAGCAAAACACAGTTAAAAGCCTAAAATGTATTATTTTGGTCTTGAGAGCTTTCTCTACTTCATTCTTTTAACTGTTGTATAATATTACACAAGGTGGATATATCTTAATTTTTAACCATTCTCCTAATGGTGGCTATTTAGGCTACTTTTAAATTCTTGCTATTGCAAAAATGTCGCAATTATGCTGTAATATGTAACTCATCTGTTCACATTTGTGCATCTAAGACATTCCAGAATATCTAGAAGTATCCTGGACCCAAGATTCACACATTATTGTTGACACTACCCCGGCAGCCTTCCAAACAAAGGAACTTTACAATTTTCACTCCTACTAATGCCATTTGTACTTGTTTTCCTACACGCTGGCCAACATTTGCTATTATCTATCTGATATTTGCGTATGAGAAAAATAAGTCTTTTTGTTTTGTTTTCCTCTCCCTAACTACGAGTGCTGTCTGGTCTCATCAACCATCTGCACTGTTTCTGTGAAATAACTGATTTTTTTTTTCCATCTGATTGCTTTTATATCTTAGACTACAAGAGCACTTTATCTGGATTTTAATCCACTGTGATATGTTTTCTTCTTGTTTGTTGCTTGAGTTTTAACTTTGATTATGGTGGTTTTTGTCATTCAGAGTGTTTAAAATTTTAATAGTCAAATCTGTTACTATTTTCCATTATGGCTTCTACTTTTCACATCTTGCTAAAGAAAACCTTTCCCCTCACCCTAGGAATATATTGTTCTATGTTTTAACATATTACAGTATAGAACATTCTATGAAGCTAAAGCAAGTAAAAGTCATGCTGCTAAGTCACTTCAGTTGTGTCCGACTCTGTGCGACCCCAGAGACGGCAGCCCACCAGGCTCCCCCGTCCCTGGGATTCTCCAGGCAAGAACAACTGGAGTGGATTCCTTCTCCAGTAAAAGTCATACTGGCATTTATAGTCAAATAGATGAAACAGAACTGTCTGGAAACACAACAAAGTATTACATGTATTTAGTATACATTAAAGGTGTCACTTGATGTCAGCTAGGGACAAAAGGAAAGCTCAGTCTGTGGAATTCTCTAGGCCAGAATACTGGAGTGGGGAGCCTTTCCCTTCTCCAGGGGATCTTCCCAACCCAGGGATTAAACCCAGGTCTCCCGCACTGCAGGCAGATTCTTTACCAGCTGAACTATAAGCAAAGCCCACTTCACTTCAAAAGTGTCACTTGATGTCAGTTAGGGAAAAAAAATGAAAGCTCACACGGTACCTGAAAATTCTGTCTGGATGGACTAATGGCTATATAATAAAAGAAACAAAAAACCCTACAGAATCTGTGTTTTCAAAAATACTTTAGCATTTATCTTTCAGGGCTCCTTGGTGGCTCAGGCGGTAAAGAATCCGCCTGCAATGCAAGAGACCCAGGTTCAATCCCTGGGTTGCGAAGATCCTCTGGAAAAGGAAATGGCAACCCACTCCAGTATTCTTGCCTGGAGAATCCCATGGGCAGAGGACTCTAGTGGGCTACAGTCCATAGGATGGCAAAGAGTCGGACACGACTGAGGAGCTAACACTTCCAGAGGAAATTAAGGACCAGGTTGTTGGTTGCCATTTACATTCTATTAGGATTCTGATTAGATTTTCCTTAAATATATAATTTGTTATAAACACTGCTACAACATCAAGTTTGTCTGTTAGAACACTTTCTAAAGAGAAATGCTGCATGGCCAAGGTCATCAGAACTCTCAGCTCCATTTAAGAGCCTTCTAACAAGGATAGGAGCGATGCAGTATTATGCACAAGTGGCAGGCAGGCTCTCAGCTTCTGCTCAAAGCTTCCACCTCATTTTCCAGCTATGTGCAACATCATCAGACAGCGAAGCCTGCAATTCTGACAACAGTCTATCTTCCCCAGGGATCAGAGGACATGGTGTGGGAAAATGAACCGTCTTGAACCACAGCATTGAGAGGACGCAGTCAGGGATTTCCCCGGTAGTCCAGAGGTTAAGAGTCTGCCTGCCAATGCAGGGGTCACGGGCTCAATCCCTGGTCCCAGATCTCACATGCCGTGCAGCAGCTAAGCCTACGTGCCACAACTATTGAGCCTGCATGCCTAGAGCCCGTGCTTCACGAGAAGCCACTGCAATGAGACCCAGTGCAGCAATGAAGACCCAGTGTAGCCAAACATAAATGAATACATTATAAAAGAAAAAGAGCATGTGCAGGCAAAAGTGAATACGTAGTGTCTCTGCTGCCTCCATTTTGGTTGCACCTCAGCTGGCAGAGTGTCACACTAGTCTTCCCTGAGTGTAAACCTGCATTCCACACACGAGCAGTCTGGTCAGGCCTCACACAGTCACCACTAACGTGCAGAGCAGAACGGTTCAGGGGAAGGGGTGTCAGTCGGGGTATCACACAGATGCAGATTCACATCCCGGCTCCATCACCTCCTGGCAGAGTGCCTGTCACAGAGAAGGTTCTCAGAAAAAGAGGGGAAAAAGAAACGAAACCCAGCAGTTATCCTTAGGGCGGGTACCTGAGGCTGCGTGCCACCATCCTTGATCTGACAGGTGTACAGACACTCCTGGTCCGGACTCCGCATGCTGGCATAGACCCGAGTGCTGCAGTAGCCCACGGGGTAGATGGCAGTCTCGTCATGGAAGCCAGGTCGGTCGGTGATGATCTAGAAAAGAAAAGATCCCCCTAAATTGCCACTGAGGTCACTGGAGAACTGAAAAGCCCGGGGTACTGTGGAAGCCTCTAGAACCACCTTGGGGCTGAAAAGAGTGACTCAGATCAGAGAGACAAAGAGCGCTGGATGTGCAGCCGATGAAAACAATCTGCTTTCTTAGGGACTGGAGGTTTTCAGGGGTTGGTCTGGATCAGCAAGGGACTGCTGCTAATGGGAACAGGGAGGGAAGGCTCAACCCCACTCCCGAATCTCTGCTGCTCCTCTCTCTTGGTCGCTGGGCTCACTCACCTCCCCCAGGCTATACACTGTTAGGCCCCCCAGTCCGATGGGGAACACAGGCCGTCCTGAGGGGTCCAGGGCAATGGGCTGAACCGGCTTTGAGCACCTGCCTCCATTTTCTTTTTCTTGGATGTTTTCTTCAGAACTGAAACGCAAATCTGGGGTCACCCACTTTAGGTCCCTCCCAATGCTGAGGGGAAGGGAAAAAAATTTACACGATGCTAAGAGCAATGAGACAATCCTGGTTCTATGAACACACTGAAAGGGCAAATGGGGCTCTTCCCCAAAGCCCTGTTTATCTTTCTAACCCACCCACCTGGCTGTAACCAAGCATCGGTGCTTAGGATCTAGAAGCCTTATATTTTGTAAGGCTTCTGGCTTCACTTATAAGGTCAGCAATTTCCCAAGCCATCTGTGTGCTCAAAGGCCACCGAGCCCATTTCCCTGCCTCTAGGAAAGACTGAACTGGAGGCTCCCAGACAGTTTGGAGTGTAGGAGAAGTGGGGAGGGCGCTGAACTGCTCTTATTATGTTTAATCAGGTCTAACCATGAGTCCTCTACCCAGAGTGGCTTGAAGACACTTCGTTTTCAAGGGCTTTTACCAGGAGTGCTTAAGGACCAGTGAGAGTTTACATCATCTCTGTAGCTGAGTGTCTACCAGTCAGGACCAGGTTCTTTTCATTAGTTGCTGAACCACCAGGACAACTGACATCCTCTCCCCAAGGTACCTTCCAGTTTGTTGTTCTCTTTGCCTTTTTCTTTTTCTCCTTCTTGGATTTCTTCCCAAATGGTTCCTCAGCTCCAGTGCTCGGCCCAGAAACCGGCCCAGCTCCCTGGAGGGTTCCCACAGAGCTGGCCACACTGTAAGTCAGAGGCAAACTGGAGCTGTGGGAAGGAGCTGCAGCCTGTACGTCCCCTTCGGTTAAGGCCTGTAGCTGGAGGAGCTTCTTTAGCAAGTACCTGAGGTTGGGGAGGAAAGGGAGCAAGGGTATGAGCTTCTGTTTTGTCTCAATTCCGTATTTTATTCAAGTACTAGGAAAAGTCAGAAGTACATGCAAAGATGATTATATTCACAAAAGTCAAGTTCTTATTGAACCCTGGGAAAATGAAGCTCCAGAGGATAACACCTCAAGAAGCTAAGGATAAAGGACTACAGTGCATCCCTTCTGCATATGGAGAGCTCTTCTAACTGGATGCTGGAATATGTTAGGCTTCCAAAGGGCACATATGATGAGCTGCTCACTCAGAGTACTCAGTTCAGTCCAGTCGCTCAGTTGTGTCCAACTCCTTGCAAGCCCATGAATGCAGCACGCCAGGCCTCCCTGTCCACCACCAGCTCCCGGAGTTCACCCAAACTCATGTGGATCGTGTCAGTGATGCCATCCAACCACTGTCATTCTCTGTCGTCCCCTTCTCCTTCTGCCCCCAACCCCTGCTAGCATCAAGGTCTTCTCCAGTGAGTCAACTTTCCACGTGAGGTGGCCAAAGTATCGGAGCTTCAGCCTCAGCATCAGTACTTCCAATGAACACTCAGGACTGGTCTCCTTTAGGATGGACTGGTTGGATCTCCTTGCAGTCCAAGGGACTCGCAAGAGTCTTCTCCAGCACCACAGTTCAAAAGCATCAATTACTACAAACTGAATAAATATTTGTAGGGAAAAAAATGTAGTTTTTAATTCCCTGGCTTTTATAATAGCAGAGTTATAAAAGATTACTTATTAGATGTGGTTTTGTCAGAAAGATGGAGAGAGCTGTTTCATCATCACAGTCTAACATGACCTGGGTGGCTATGAATCAGTACCACAGGCTGTGAGTTTCTCTGGACCACACTGGTGGCCGGTGCAAAGTAGAAAAATCTTGATGGAGGAAAAACCCCCAAGGGCACCAACACCATATCAATCACCAAAAATGTGATTCTGAACACAAAGTGACCCCAGCTCACCGTCTCTCTTCTTTTGCTTTAAGAAATTTTTCCTCAAGACGAGCAATTTCATCACAAATAGCAGCATTTTCCTTGAAGAAAAATTTGGGATATAATCACACAAAAGGAATAAAAGATCAAAGTATGCTGAGAAGAGGAGCTATATTCCAAACCAAAGAGCTATGTGTTGCTAGGGAGAAGAAGAGCCAGGCTACACTGTAGACAAACTGTAAAGAAACCTATAAGTAAAGGTAGGGCCAATTTATACTATGGGCAGAGTAGTAATTTGGAAACTGCATCACCTTTGAGTGAAAAGGGGGAGTTAGTAATGATTTTGCCAGAAAAATATTGCAAAGTAGGGTGTCCCAGAAAAATAAACACATATGGTCATCTTAATTAGGGTAGCCTTCAGCAGCGAGGAGGCCACACTGCTCCAATCTATAGATCCTCTAGCTCAACCCTTCTAACCACAGGGAATGTCTTCATTCCCAAGTGCCTTGACTCTTAGGGAGCTTATAAAGCAACCTAACCCAAAGCAAAGCATACAGTAATGAACCTTAAAGAGAAAAATCTGGATGGAAGAAAATCAAGTCTAGTCTATAAAATTTTAAACTTCACAACCTATTTACATGTATTCAAGCATCATCTTTCTTTGCTGATGGCGCCATTCATCTCCCAAACATGAGTCCTGAGGGGACTGTTTCCATCTGGATGTTCCACAGTTGGGACCTCAAACGTTGAGCGATCAAAACAATACCTTTTTTCTTCACAAAACCTTCTTCATGGGTCTAATGGAACCAACAGTCTAACAATACAGGTGCCAAGCTTTAGGTACCGCTAATATTTAGGGATAAAAGAAAGGCAACATCAATTAGATACCAAATCCTTTAAATTCTGCTTTTCTTACTTCTCTCCAGTGCACATAGCAGGTGGCAAATAATTATCCTCAGAATAAGTGTTCTAATTTCTAAACCTTTCCCTGGGCGTCCAAAAAGCTAAGGGATGTTCAAATTTTGGTATGCGAAGAGGTAAGGTGTTGATTCACATGTGGGAAGACATCTGAGATACTTGCTATCTCCAAGCACTAGGCTGAGCTTGAGCAAGCCACAAATTCGTCTAACAGTTGTGGCTGGCAAACCAGAAAAGAGTTCGTTCATTCAATAAACCCGCTGCACCTACAATAAAAGATCAGCAGAAAACTCGGAAGACTCACAAGAGACCAGAAGCGGGAACTATTGAAAGTTTCATGTGCCTGTTCAGGGAAGGGGTCGGCTGTGGGTGTGCGGGTGCGTGGCAAACAGGCTGTGATAGTGGAAGTAATAAACTACAATCAGGTAAACACACTCCAACACTTGGGGTCAGGGCTCTGCCAGAGTTCTCAAGTTTCTTTGGAGAACCAAAGGCATTTCCAAGGATTCTGAGGCAATGAGGATAATGACTAAAGCTTACTGACACATCTTCTAGGTACTGGCCCCTTAACTTTCCTCATTTAATCTTCATTAACTCAGCAAGGTAGTTAGTTATTAGAGCTCATTTGTAGACGAGGAAACAGAATTACAGGAATTACGTAATTCGCACAAGGCTAACAACAAGTAATGTACTCTGGAAGAGCTAACACTGCCACTCTGGGAAGGGGAACAGTTCGGGGAAAGATTTCGAGAGTTAGGAGAGGCTAAAGGTGGAGAAGGCCCGAGTGCTGGCACACTTACAAACACCGTGGCTTTCGCCGCTCTGCGCAGCCGCAGGTACTTGAGCCGGTACTTCTCGTTCTGGCTCTTCTTCGGGAGCTTTTTCATCCTGGCCTTGCTGGACTGCAGCGGGTCTCGCGGTGAGGAGGCCAGGCTGCCCAGCAGGCTCATGGTCCGGCCCCGCTATGGGGGCTCCAGGGCGCGGCCTGCATCGGCCCTTCCGCTGAGGAGCGGCCCTCAATGCCGGCTTGGTCTGGGTTGGGCTGGCGGGAGCGGGCCTCTAAAAAACTGGAAGGTTCACCAGGCTCCTGGGTAGGCCAGAAGTCCTGTAACCGAACCGACTCCAGGCGCCTACTGCACTTCCGCGTCTGCCTCGGAAGTCAGCCGCGACCGGAGGTTACGTCACGGCGTCAACCTTACGTAACTTCCGGTGCTGGGATCCGGGCGGTCTCGGCAGGGCGAATCCGCGGCTCGGGAGGCGGGGCCTAGTGAAGAGGGAGAGCGGTTGGAAAAGACCGTTTGAGACGTTGTGTACGTGTGTGTTTAACTGAGGCTTGTTACTGTTGAGCTAAAGACCAACACAGAAGTCACACGGTTCCTAAGCCCGAAGTGTTTTAGCACCTCTCTCCCACATTCCTTGCAGACTGGCCTCCCCCGATTGTACGACGCGCTGGAGCGCCATAAGAGGACTGCTGTTGTTTGCGTCTTTTCTTCATACAGATCGCATAGATGTTTCCTGAGGGCCTAGTACGCTGTCATTTTACTGGGATTACAGTGGTGAAAAAGAAGTCTCCTGCTTTCAGATTAGAATCTAGTAGGGAAGATGGAAGATTTAACTAGCACTTTTAATAGGGAGCTTGCACTAAGTAGGCACTCAGTAAATATTTGCGTAAGGAAACCAAAAGTATGTTTCTGTGCTTAAACTTATATAGCTCTAACTCTGTAACCAAGGTCTGCCTAAAATCATCAAGTAAATAGAATAGACAGTTCTTTAGAATGGGTTATTGGTAACTGTCCTGGGTTGGAAGGTAGAAGGCTTGCAGTATTCTTCCCCCACCCCCAGCCATGCCACTAACTAGAGTGAGCCCCTGGGTCCCAGGTTTCTCAAAACTGAGTATGCTCTTTAGAATGATGAGGTGAAAGAGAGTTATAAACTGAAAATTCTGTACTGATACCTAATTACTGTTGTGTATACTCAAAAGTTAGACTTCTATAAATGTATAGGGAAATTAAGAAAAATATGTACACTGTCAAAACAGTAAGTTACTGGAGAAAAACCTGAAGCTTAACTAAGAAACTTATGATCAGTTAAAAAAAAAAAAAGGTTTAGAATAAAAATCCAGGTTCTTCATTTCTGGAAATTGTAAGAATAGTGGCAAGAGTCCTGATAAAATGGCTTTCCCACAGAGAGAAAGGTTATGAGTCCTTTATGTCCATCTGTAGTGTAAAGCTGCCCCATTGGACCTCATGTTTCTAGTGTGCTTTTGCAAACATACTCAAGGCAGCCTTGTAGATTCATGTCTGGAAATTGCCAGGAATACTTTCAGCTGACCAACTATCCATACTCATGCCTTTCATACTAAAGATTGGCACTTTACCCTGGAACCTGAAAACAGGTAGTTCTAATTGACAGGAAGAGTTTTCTTTCTTCTTTTTTAACCCTTATTTGCTAACTGCCTGATTTATTTGATATTCAGCTGTATTTTGTCTTTGCAGGCTTCATGATCTGACTTTGTTTTCACTATTCGTCTGCATATATTACATGTATCCTACCTAGTGGGAGGGAAAGTACTGTCATTTATCTTAGTTTGCAAGCTGCTCTGGCCAATGGATTTCTGTGGCATTTACATTAACATTTTTCATTAGAAATACTTCCTTATGATTTATAAAACAGTTCATGCAAAATTCAGAAAATATAAAGATTTTTGAAAATTCATACATCTGCCACACGAAATGAATCACTTTTAACACGTGTTTACTTTTTAAAATTGGAATATAGTTGATTTACAATATATTCGTTTCAGGTGTACAGCATAATGATTCAGTATTTTTGCAGATTATACTTCATTTAAAGTTATTACAAGATAATGGCTATGATTTCCTGTGTTATACAGTACATCTTTGTTCTTATGTGTTTCATATGTAGTAGGTCGTATGTTTCATATTTTAATGCATATTTACATAGGTTAGATGATACTGAATGTAATATTTCCTCTTTTGTTCACTTACCACTGTTCTAGTCATATTGTAGTGTTATTATAACTTCTTTATAAATGTAACTTTAGATGTCTGCTTAATACTCCAGTTGTGGTGTAATAATTTTACATAATTATTTATTTCCATGTTTGACTTTTTTTTTGTTTCAAACTAGTTTATTTAAGGGTTCCAGTTTCACTCCTCAATGAAGTGAAAGTGAAAGTTGAAGTCGCTCAGTCGTGTCTGACTCTTTGCGACCTGTGGACTGTGTAGTCCAATAGATCTTATGTATTTCTCACATGCTTCTTTGCTCTTTAATTCATCTAGTTCTGAAAGGTTACCAAGTGTTATCTTGATCAGTCAACCATCTTCATAACAAGATTTGTTGATACATCCTGGATTTTCTGCTAGAGCTTCATTCATTTCAATTATTTCTCCTGATGGAGAAGAATTGAACTCTCTAGTAGCTTTTATGCTTTCCAAAGCATCAGAGTCCTCTTGTTCATTTTTTTTCCTGACATCAGGCAGACTACAGCAAAAACACCTCTCAACGCTTCTTGTTCCCTATGTATTCAGAAGAATATTTATTTATTAGTGCCTATGATGACACAGCCTTTAGGTAACTTATTTAAGAGGAAAAGACAAGGAATGGGCTATATTAATACAGTGTAGTAAGTTTTATCTCAGAGGTAGGTATCAGATGATATGGCAACACTCAGGGGAGGAGCGTGGAGATGGGGATGGCTTCTTGAAGGAGGAAACCCTGGGCAGACTTTGAAGGAGAACATGGTAAACTGAGTGTTTATCCTAGAAAGGTCATGGAGTAAATACAGTGGGAAAAACCTGCCTCCATGAATAGCCTATAGAACTTTCTCCTTTTTATAATGTCTAGACTTCTAGTTTCAGTGTTTTTCTTGTCATCATATTATGCTCTAGATGTTATATATATATATATATTATTCTTCAGCTCCAACTTTTCAGATTTGTTTCCATGTGATGATTTTATCTTCTCATCTTTGGGATAACATAATATAGGATGTTCGACTCAGCTAAATCCAAGCTTAGCAATCCCAACGTGGGTGTTTTTGTATATTAGCGCATGAGGCTTGTGAAAAAGGGGGAGATTTTTACTTTCCATAGGACTTCTTGCTTCACAGTTTCTTAACTATGGATTTTCATCACACATCCCGTGGGTGAGATGTTTAGGTTTTGAGGGTTCTAAGCCAGCCAATAAAGTCATGAAATCGACCATAGTGTCAATGTTGTGCTTCTGGTTGGCTGTGTCCTTCAGTGCACAAAGGACACTCAACCAGCTAAAAGAGATGAGCTCAGAGATATTGGCTCGGAGGAAAAGAAGGATCACATTGAGGTCATTGATGGGACAGCCCAGCATTTTTCTGCTGAGAAGATCAAAAGCTGGGAGCATCTCGTAGATAGAGAGGAGCCGTTTGTCCCACCAGCAGAGCCGGGTGAGGTTGTATAGTATCACTGGAACCAACAGGGTGTAGATGGCTATGGTGGCAAGACTGACAATCTGGAAGACAGACAAAGAGGTCAGCCTACATGTGATGAGGTCGGGGATGTGGGTCTCATCATGTAGCAGCCCTGTCTTGATGGAACAACTGAATTCCTCTTGGAAGAAGACGTCCAGGTGAAAGTGGCCCAGGTACAGGTAGGTGGCGGACGTGAAGAGAAGCAACAGGGCGTTCCTCAGGAGGTAGGTAGCCACTAGTGAGTGTGAGCGCTGCTTACAGGCCAGGTACCGCTCCAGCAAGGGGAATTCAAAGTACCGTTCTTTCCGAGCCCTGGGCAGGGGAAGAAAGTGGCCAAGTTTAGGAAGAAGCATTTAAAAGTATATCCTGAAGGGGCTTCCCTGGTGGCTCAATGGTAAAGAATCCACCTGCCAATGTGAGAGACACGAGTTCAACCCTGGTTTAAGAATCTCCCACATGCCAAGGAATAACTAAGCCCCTGTGTCACAACTACCGAGCCTGTGCCCAGAGCCTGGGAGCTGCAACTCCTGGACCCACGTGTTGCAGCTGCTGAAGCCCGTGTTCCCGAGAGCCTGTGCTCCACAGCAACAGAATCCACCCAGTGAGAAGCCTGTGCACCACAACCAGAGAGTTGCCAGTGCTTGTCACAACTAGAGAAAAGCCCATGCAGCAACAAAGACCTGGCACAGTCAAAAAAAAAAATCAACTGTATCCTGATGTACTTCCCTGGTTGCCCAGTGGTTAATACTCCATGCTTCTAATACAGGGGTCCTGGGTTCAATTCCTGGTTGGGTAACTAGATCCCACATGCTACAACCACGACCTGGCACAGTTAAATAAATAAAATTTAAAACAAAATTAAAAACAAACTATATCGTGAGAACTTCGTGGGGAAGTAACAAAATCTGTGTATCCAGCATGGTATTCTTGGCTCACAGGAACATCTGCCTTTTTGAGCATAACCACTCCTCTCCCCCAAAACAGGTATGTGAGTGTATCTTAATTCTCCAAGTTATGAATGCAATGCAGTAAACTCAGCGAATGATCAGTGAGTAATAAATGACCGATCACTCTGGATTTCTGCCTAGCAGGGCAGACTAAGCTCTAAGCTGAAGCAGGATTCTTAGGAAGCACTGATTTATTAAATTAGCATGGGACTGGGATTCTAAATTACTATGTTCTGGTTTTCAGTCTGCTTACTTTGTGTGTGAGTTTTAGGCCAGTTCATTCATTTTATAAAAATAAGTGTGCTTACAATTGTTTGTTGAGAGTTGTATTTAGTATTTATGTATTATTGGTATATGTAATCCAGTCTCTGCTCTGAAGAAGCTTATAGTCTGGCTTTCAGGAAAAGGGCAGAGGAGACACGCAAATATGAAATGAAAATAATGCTTGACTTGTTGCTAAAAGATGGATACAAACCACAGTAGTTGTAAAAGTTAGACAGACCACAGTGTGAGCTGGAGTGTTCAGAAACATCTTTGGAGAATGTTGTTTTAGATTGGTCTTCCAAAGGTAGACAGGGTTCAGAAAGATAGATAGGGTTCAGAAAGATAGACAGGGGAGGAGCTTTTTCAGAGGATAGAAATGTGCACAAACTAGGGTTTCAAATGCTCAGCTGTGCTTAAAGGGGGCCTGCCCTGGCCACCCAAATTAAAACTGTGCCTCCCTCTACCTCCCAGCTTTCCTGAGTCCCTTACCCTGGCTCAGTTTTCTTTATCCACTTATTTTCTACCATATAATTTATTTGTGTGTTATGCTCATTCATTGTCTGCTTACTCTCAATACAATACTACCCCTTCCTCCCTCAACACATATGTACACACACATCTCCATAGCACCCAGAGCTGTGTGTGGTGCTCCATAAATGACAGATGAGTGCTTAAATGAATGAATGGCTTGTTCGGGAGAAAGGAAGGAGACTGCTGCCCAGGGGGCATGGAAGGTTTCTGTTACTTGGAACTTTGAGAGAAGCTTGACAAAGTAGTTGATGACAGTGTGTGGAGGGCCTAGGAAAAATATTTGGGAGGACTTGGATCTTTTTCCCGCAGGCCTGGGAGAAGCCATTCAAGTTTCTGTAAAGGAGATCTTTCAGGACTTCTCTAGTAGTCCAGCGGTTAAGAATCTATCTGCTAATGCAGGGGACATGGCTTTGATCCCTGGTCCAGGAAGATTCCACATGCCGTGGGACAAATAAGCCCTGGTGCCACAACTACTGAGCTCGTTTGTCCACTCTAGAGCCTGTGCTCCACAACGAGAACTACTGAAATGAGAAGCCTGCTCGCTGTGCAGTCAAAAACTAAAATAAATAATTTCAAAAGCCTCAGTAGAGATTTTTAAAGAAGTGGTCTTTTAGAGGTTAACCCCTTTGTGACACTTTGGATTCACCTGTAAACTGGAGGCACACTCCTTTTCCCTCTCCCTGTACAGAGATGATAGTGTGTTAATGCGGTGATATGTTAAGCACTTTGAATTCTAGAGAAGGATGGCACAGAGGAAAGTTTCAAGATTACCCTGCAAGGACCATTTTAGTGCTCGACAGAGTCTTTCAGAAAGGAGTGGAGGAGACAACTCACTTCTCCAGCTCGTCCCAGAACACATCAGGGTCTGAGCTCTCCTGTCGGATCTTCAGCATGTGCTGCACCAGGCGGATGGCGCGGTTGTAGGACTTGTCCAGCTCACTAATGATGAACAGCAGGTCCGAAGTGAGGGCCGGCACGGCTGCATACTGCCACAGCAGAACCGGCAGGTACATGGCCACGGCCAGGGCCAGCAGCGAGTAGGGGAGGGCCTGCAGGAGAAGAGAAACCCGAAGAGGGCAGCCCAGGGTTGCCCAGACTTTGCAGCCTTGCAGAGAGAGTGCTGAGGGAGGGATCTCATTCGCTGATTCCTGCCTCAGAAGGGGAAGGTAGAGAGACACAGGGAGACAGACAGACAGAGACGGGAAGGAAGGGAGGAAGGGAAGAAGGGAAGAGAAAGAGCACTAGCTGCCTGTTCCCATTGCCCATGCGTGTTATCCTGGGTAGCCACCTGGAGGTCGTGGCCATGTTCATTATGGCAGTCTAGGGAGAGCACCTCATTCTCAGTCTTCCACTTTTCTTGCTCTGACCACTCCAGATTCTTAACATTAGACATCCAGAGTTCACTAGCCTTCAAAATGCAGCCAGGGGCCCTGACATGGCTTTTATGTTGACTCTCCAGAGGGAAGTCAGAGCCCCATTTCCTCCATGTAGTCTGCCTACCACCGCTCCCCTCTGCCCTCCCCCCTGCCCTCCCCCGCTCCCTCCCCCTGCTCCCCTCACCCCCATATGCAGTGGCTTTTTCTCCTCTCTGGATTCTTGGTAAGACCAGACTACACATCAGGCACTGTCTTGGATTCCTTGGGTGCTGTGTCTGGTCTCTGCGTGTGGAAGCTGATGTCGAGGTGTGTATAAATTTGGCGTTCTTCATTATAATGTTTGCTCCCTGAGATGAAGGATTTTTCCTTATGGTTCCTTTTCACACTCACCACACCTCACAGGTTCAGTTCAGTTCAGTTCAGTTGCTCAGTTGTGTCCGACTCTTTGCGACCCCATGAACTGCAGCATGCCAGGCCTCCCTGTCCATCACCAATTCCCGGAGTTTATTCAGACTCACATCCATTGAGTTGGTGATGCCATCCAGCCATCTCATCCTCTCTCATCCCCTTCTCCTCCTGCCCCCAATCCTTCCCAGCATCAGAGTCTTTTCCAGTGAGTCAACTCTTCGCATGAGGTGGCCAAAGTACTAGTTTCAGCTTCAGCATCAGTCCTTCCAAAGAACACCGAGGACTGATCTCCTTTAGAATGCACTGGTTGGATCTCCTTGCAGTCCAAGGGACTCTCAAGAGTCTTCTCCAACACCACACTTCAAAAGCATCAATTCTTCAGCGCTCAGCCTTCTTCACAGTCCAACTCTCACATCCATACATGACCACTGGAAAAACCATAGCTTTGACTAGACGGACCTTTGTTGGCAAAGTAATGTCTCAGCTTTTGACTAGACGGACCTTTGTTGGCAAAGTAATGTCTCTGCTTTTTAATATGGTTGGTTCCTTCCAGAGAGTAAGCGTCTTTTAATTTCATGGCTGCAATCACCATCTGCAGTGATTTTGGAGCCCCCAAAATAAAGTCTGACACTGTTTCCACTGTTTCCCCATCTATTTCTCATACGGCCTACTGTTTTGCACATAGTAAAAACTCTTATAGAGACTTAGTTAAGGACATGTGTGCTGGGTACTGAATATGCATTTTTCATTCAGGGTCAGGTACTATCAGTATTTCTATTTTATAGACAAAGAAATTGAAGCATGAAAATGTTGAGAAACCCCCACAGGGTTATGTGTCTAGTAGGTGAGTGAGCAGGATTTAGATCATCCAGGCAATTTGATTTTGGAGTTTAATCCCTTAATAAATGGGCTTCCCAGGTGGCTCAGATGGTAAAGAATCTGTCTGCAGAGCAGGAGATGTGGGTTCAATCGCTGGGTTGGGAAGATCCCCTGGAGAAGGGAACAGCTACCCACTCCAGTATTCTTGCCTGGGAAATCCCACAGATGGAGGAGCCTGATGGGCTACAGTTCATGAGGTTATAAACAGTTGAACATGACTGAGCAAATAACACCCACCTTTAATAAATGCTTGACTATAGCTTCTCCAAACTATAGTTTGAAGAAGAGGGAGGGTGGATATTTGGTTGTGTGTGTGTGTTTCTGAACTAAATGAGAGACAGGCTAGGAAAGTCATATTAGGCCACGAGAGAAAATGGGAACATTTTCACTCCTGTCTAGGAAATGATATTTCTTGAAAATGAACTCTTCACCCTAGAGCTTCTGTTTCAATAGGTTTAAAGTGGAGCCAGAGAATATGGGCTTAAAGAGCTCTCAGGACATTTATGATTGACAATTTGATTCTTTTCTGACGTGTAAATCCCTCTGCAGTACTTTGAACTTTTTACTGTCTAGATCCTGTTTGAACACTTCCAGAGACAGACACCTCATGAACTCTTTCTATGAAGTCTCTGTTTTTTTAATTAAACTTTTTATTTTATATTGGAGTTTAGCCAGTTAACAATGTCATGATAATTTCAGGTGGACAGCAAAGGGACTCAGCCATACACATACATGTATCCGTTCTCTCCTAAACTCCTCTTCCATCCAGGCTGCTACATAACATTGAGCAGAGTTCCCTGTGCTATACAGTAGGTCCTGGTTGGTTATCCACTTTAAATATAGCAGTGTGTACACGTCATTCTTAAACTATCCCTTCCCCCATCTTTCCCCTTGGTAAAATCTCTGGTTTTGTCTGGGTCCTAGAACTGTGGCATTTTGAGTAAATGTGGCATTATAAATTGTTATAACTATCATAAGCTGTAAATTGTCATAACTAGAAAAAGCTATGAGTGACCTCTGTTTAAAACTGTAAATTGTACATACATATTACTTCTGCTCCCTCATGAAACCTCACTAGAATGACAATAAAGGGATCCCCTCATAATCCTATAAGGACAAGGAAAATAGGAGAGGAGACAAGAGTGCCAGAATGTTGAAACCTGGGGGGCAGTTATGTAATACAGGGTACCAGCCTGCAGAGAGGATGCGGTGTTGAGAGCAGTTATGTAATACAGGGTACCAGCCTGCAGAGAGGATGCAGTGTTGAGGTAGGGGCCACAAGCTGCTTTTCACCACACACAGAAGCAGAAAGGCTCGGGAATGGGAGATACCAGATATGTCTGAAAGTGGGGCTGCAAGTGGAGCTGGAAACAGGAATACTGAGAAAACAGATCCACAGGTCCTTTCTGAAACACGGTGCCCTCAGCCAACCACCCTTATGGTTTATTCTTTGGAAATGTCAAACCAGACAGATTCTGCACTTGGGGCCATTGAGGGCAGGGGGCAGTGAACTGTGTAAGTACTGGATGCTGACACCCACAATTGAGTTCCAAGAGGGTTGGCAGACAAGCTTGATGCCAACCGCCTGCTGCCCCCTCTGCACAAGTTAGGAACTGACTGATTCTTCTTGGGAAAACTGACCAGTCCAGAATATCAGATTGCAGCTGTTTTCAGCTGATATTTGAGGTTTTCCTAATGAAATGGCCCATTGGAATCCCTTTAAACTGATGCTTCAACCCAAGGCAGTCAGATAAAAGCGTGTGAGCAAATATATGACCAGATACTTGAATGCCTGAAACATGAAAGTCAATGACCAAAATAAAATGACAGGGGCAGGCAAGGAGAGAGCTTAATGACTCAGTTCCTCCCCTTCCACCCAGTTGGTAGAGCCCCAGCCGCTTTACCTTGTGAGGCCAGAGGGATTTCGTCTTGGACTGGCCAGACTCATCCTGTTCATGGTGAACCAGGGAGTCCCAACAAGAACTGTCCACGTAGGCAGCCTGCCGGATGCTGAAGTTACTGGGACAAAAGCAGCTGATGGGAGACCCTGAAACAGGAACAAAGCTTGAGGCAGCCCTGAGTAGAGGAGGAAGAGGGAGCTGGGGGACAATCAGTTGAGAGCTTTCCAGGGGTCACTTCCAGATCCCTGACCATCTCTGTATCTGTCAGGCACTGTCTTCTTCCCCAGGCCCTAGCTTTCTGGGTGAGTGAAGAAGTAGTGGGAGACTGACACATCTTCCTGGGAAAGGCAGGGAACTCACTACACAACCAGAAAAGAGAGCCAGAAATCCCAAATCTGAAGGACGCCCCTGGTGGCCCTGTGGCTAAGACTCTACGCTCCCTAAACAGGGGGCCCGGGTTCAATCCCTGGTCTGGGAATTAAATCTCACATGCTGCAACTAAGACCTAGCACAGCCAAATAAATAAATATTAAGAAAACAAATCCCGATTCTGAGAAAGCTCATGTTGTCTTTAATGGAGGTGGCAGATTTGCTGAGCTAATCTAGCACCTGGACCACTTGGTATATGTATTTGTTAGTGTTTGTGCACAGGGCTGGGGTTCTTGAAGATGAAAGAGTGGATTTATTGAGCACCTCTGATGCTGTCAGGCTCTGCCAGGCACTTAACATGTGTTCTCAAGTCAAAAATCCAGGAGGTGGAGAGTAAGAAAAGGCCCCAAGAAGATAAGCGATATATCTAAAGCTTGGCTAATTAAAACCTTTAGAGATCCTGGAAAGATGATACGACTCTAATGTCTTTTGTTCACATGAAAATCAAAATAAAACTAATTGTTGTGATGATTTCAAGCATATTGGAATTAAGGCTATTTTTTATTGCAAAATTTTGGAAATGACTTTCAAAGTTTTTCTGCATTTCAGCTTTTCTGGCATCCTAAACAGATGCATAATCTGCCTTTTGGGTGATGCCCGGCCCGAGTCATGCGATATGGACAGGGTGGGGTCTGTCTTGCTTCAAGGCCTAGTAGGGCTTGGAAGCCACTTACCGGAGGAGAACTCCTGGGCAAAGGCCAGAGACACCAGCAGCAGGGGGAAGCCCACGGCTACGAACTTGACCATTCGGTCCAGGGGAAGCTCCAGGCGCAGTCCTTTGAGGCGGGGGCCCTTGCGGTCGGGCAGCAGGGCATCCGAGAGCATGTACTCTGCAGCTGTGTGTGCGAGCGACATGCTGCTGTCGAGCTTGGGCCCAGGGCTGGCAGAAGGGGGTCCCAGAGAGTGGGATCCTGGAGAGTGGAGTCCCGGTAGGTAGCAGCTTCAGGGAGCCGGCTTTCAGCAGACGGCGCCTGCAGCCTGGGCCCCACGAGTATCTGTGTGAGGAGCGGGCACTGGTTCTCTAAATAACTGGCCAGGCCCTGAGCCAGGCACCTGGTAATTAGAGGGAGGCATCGCCCAGTGTGTCGTTAACTGGAGGAGGGTCGGGTATCGGCTGGGGCTGGTGCCAGGCTGCCCTCTGGACCGTCGAAGGCAGACGCAGTCCCGTGGCTTTAAGCTGCCCTCTCATTAATCAAGTATTTTTGGTGGGGTAGGGGAGAGGAGGAGGGCTGTCCAGCAGGCCCCCCGTGTAATTGGTGTGGAATCCGGGTGGAGATTGCTTAAACGTGTGGAAGGCCCTCATTTCGTGGTTTGGGGTGGGAATGGAGCCCCCAGGACTCCGCTAGGGTTGTGGCTCCAACATAGTATTTGTCCCAGTGATGATTTTTGCTTCGGGCCCAGGCTCTTTCCCAGAAACCGATCTGTTTTTGGCATTACGTCCCCTGCCCTGCCTCTGGTCTGTTTCTAAAATGTTTCAACCATGTATTTACAATTTCCTTATGTTTACATTTTTTTTTTAAAGCTCCCATTAGTTCTCTAGAAAGCTGAGGGAAGAGTGGGAGTGTTGACGTGCAGAGAGAACATGACTTGTGAAATCTGGAGGGAAAGTCTTCACTGGACACGCAGCAGCACTGTTCTTTTTAAAAATTTTTATTGAATGATTGCAGGAATCACTTTTGGCTCAGTATTCTCAGCTATCAAAAGGTACTATATTGGTTGCGAAAAATTGTAAAGATTGATGAAGAGTATTGTATGGGAAGATGGATTGTAAACTGTAAAGTGTGGTGCAAATGTCAACGTTTTATTTATTTATTTAAAATTTATTTAGCTACGCTGGGTCTTCGTTGTTGTGCGCGGGGCTTTCTCTAGTTCTGGCGAGGAGGGTTGACTCTAGTTGTGGTGCTTGGGCTTCTCCTTGCAGTGGCTTCTCTTGTTGCGGAGCACAGGGTCTAGGGGCATGGGCTTTAGTAGTTGTCCTGTGGCACATGGGATCTTCCTGGACCAGGGATCGAACCCATGTCCCCTGCATGGGCAGGCAGATTCTTAACTACTGGACCACCAGGGAAGTCCACCTCTTATTTTAATTTGGTGGGGTTGGATGGGTAGTTGGAAAAGTGAACACTAGGGCCTATGGTAATTGTTGAGGCAGTCTGAGTGCGTGTTGGAAAAGAATTTCCAGACACAGAGCATTTCAGAAGGGAGTGAGGTTATTAAGAACAAAGAGCAGAGATAAAGTGGGCATTGGGAGCACAGTGGGCAGATCTCATAACAGGCTGGGGAAAGCTGACAGTTTTCATGGGTTAATAGATAATTTTTATAGCTTCAAGACAAAGAAAATTCCTGCTGGAAGGATGGTGCCAGGTGATTGGTTGGGGCGCTATAGGGTGTTTACTGGAGTGGGCATCTTTGCCTAATTGGGAGTTAGGAAGCTTGTTAGTGATGATCAGGGGCTTTTGACAAGGTTACAGAGGGGCTCAGTCAGCTTCAGAGGTGACCTTCGTTCTGGGCTCTGCTTCCGTAGCCTTGATATAAAGCCTCACACCTGTGGCCTTTGGGGCAGGACTCAACAGTAATCTCTCTAGTATCTCCCATAGACTTGGCAAAAGAGGCCTTGACCTTGGCTTTCAGGCTGGTCCCCTTTGGCTGTGGCCTTCCCACAAGGCAAGGAGTGCATGGGGCCACGGGGACATGCCTGTTCAGAGCCCATGCATCTGCTCCAGACCATTCTTCTCACACCTGGGGTACTGTCATTTCCTGCTCTGATGTCCCCGTCTGCCTCCGGGGCTCGTGCAGGCCTTTTCCTCAGGTACACCATTATGCTGCTGGCATGTACCCCCTTCACTGAGGGCGTGTGGACGGAATCTAGAAGTCCTGGATGTGTCCACATGTGCAACTCTGAGGCTTCTTGCAATGTGGGACTTAGTTGGGTGGGGGAGATGGGACCTGAGAGATTGCATATGTAATTTTTTTTTTTCCTTTGGCTGTGCTGTGAGGCTTGTGGAATTCTAGTTCCCTAAGCAGGATCAAACCCAGGCCTCCTGCAGTGGAAGCAGAGAGTCCTAATCCCTGGACTGCCAGGAAATTCCCAGGGACCTGGGCAGTTTGAGGATTCTCAATTTGAATCTGACATTCCTGATCATTATGAAGGGCTATGTGTGTGTGTGTCAAGGTAGGCAGATAGAGCATATTTTATTTAAGTTTGCTAACTTGATTTAGAACATCTGATTTTTTAGATACATGGCATGTAGGCTGGCATTACCTCTCTCCATCCCCAGGCTAGAGGCCAACTCTGATTTAGAGCTGCCCTGTGTGTACTAACTACGGATCCTGACCTAGGAGCTAGAGAATGGGTCCTTTATTTTTGTTCCTCATAGCCACACTATGTGTTTTTGCCAAACCTTATTGATTTGTATGCATGCATTTTCTTTTGCCTTTTAAAAATACTTTACATTTCAAGAATAGACAGCCAATGGGAATTTGCTGTGTGACTCAGGAAACTCAAACCAGAGCTCAGTAATAATCTAGAGGGGTGATATGGGGAAGGATGTGGGAGGGGTGTTCAAGTGGGAGGGGACATGGGTAAACCTATGGCTGATTCATGTTGATGTTTGGTAGAAATCGATGCAATACTGTAATGTAATTATCCTTCAATTAACAATAAATAAATTTAATAATAGTTTGCATTTCAATGGCATATAGAATATATATTAATATATACATAACCCATATATTTTCATCTGATCAAGAAATAGAACCTCAATTAAAACCCCAAAAGCCACCTTTGTGTTCCTTTCCAATAACCATCATTTCCCAAGAGGTAACAATTATCCCAGTTTCTAATAGCATAGATTAATTTTGCCTTCCTTATGCTTTATAGAAATGGAATCATGGGTGTATATGTTTCTGTGTTCTGCCTCTATTGCTTTACATGATATCTGCTGCTGCTGCTGCTAGGTCGCTTCTGTCGTGTCGAACTCTGTGCGACCCCATAGACAGCAGCCCACCAGGCTCCCCTGTCCCTGGGATTCTCCAGGCAAGAACACTGGAGTGGGTCACCATTTCCTTCTCCAATGCATGAAAGTGAAAAGTCAAAGTGAAGTCACTCAGTCGTGTCCGACTCTTAGCGACCCCATGGACTGCAGCCCACCATTCTCCTCCGTCCATGGGATTCTCCAGGCAAGAGTAGAATCCATTTTATTGCCTGATTTTATGCTCTGTGTAAGTGGAATCATGTGTATTTTTGTGTGTGTCTGGATTCTCTGCTCAATGTGTTTCTGAGATTCATCCACATTATTGTATGTGTCAGATTCCCTTTCTCTTTATTGCACAGAAATACAACAACTTGTTTGTTCATTCACCAGTCAATGGACATTTGAGTTTCTCATTTCAGATTCTTATAAAATAATGCTACTGTAAACATTCTAATTTTTGGTGTCTTGTGGGGAATATGTGTATGCATTTCTGTTGGTTATATACCCATGAGAACTGGTATATTGCAATTGCTGGGTCACAATGCTTTGCATATATTTGTTTTCAAACGATTGCTTTTATTTACATTTTCATCAATAGTTTGATGAAAGTCCAGTCCTATTTGCTACATATCCTTATGTTTTTGCAATCAAAAATGTTTGGCCATTTTGGAAGGTGTGTATAACATTGAATTGGGGTTTATCTAGTATCTCTGATGATGAATGAAGTTGGTCACTTTGACTATTTGGAAATTTTCTTTTCTGAAGTGTATGCTTAAGTTTTTTTTTTTTTTCTTGGACTGTATATATTTTTGAATATTTATTTGAGAATTTCTTTTTACATTCCGTATATGAGCCCATCATCAGATGTTTGTTATATTTTTACCTTCTGGGAGTCTCAGTTCCTTGTTGGGTGTTGGCAGGAGGCCTTAGTTCCTCAGCAGGTAGACCTCTCCCTGCTTCCCAACCTCTCACAGAGAGCGAGCGAAGAGGGAGCCACCGTGCCTTTAATGACCTAACCTCTGAAGTTGGATTTATATTTCTATTTTTTTTCCTATTCAATAAAAGGAAGTCATGAAATCCAACATGTTAAAGGTGATGGGAACTGGGCTCCACGTTTTGAAGGCAGTGTCAAAGGATTTGTGGAGTATTTTAGGCCATGATGCCTGAGGAAATTTTTTTTCATCCAAATTGTCAAATTCTGTCATCCAAGTTGTCAAATTTACTTGCATAGCATTATTCACAATATTCTCTTGTCATATTGTATTACTATCTTATTTTGGAAAAAAAATCTTAAAAATATAGCAAAGTTGAAAGCATTTTCCCATGAACATCTGCAACAGTTAATTCTACCAATAACATTTTACTTGGCTTGCCTTGTTAGTTATCTGCTTAACTATCTACTCCTCTGAAGTGTTAGTCATTCAGTCATGCTTGACTCTTTGGGACCCAATGAACTATAGTCTGCCAGGCTCCTTTGTCCATGGGATTCTCTAAGCAAGAATACTGGAGTGGGTTGCCGTTTCCTTCTCCAGGGGATCTTCCCGACCCAGGGATCAAACCTGGCTCTCCTACCTTGCAGGCAGATTCTGTATCATCTGAGCAACCAGGGAAGCCCTTTCACTCCTCTATCCATCCATAAACCATTTAACTTTTTGGATTCACTTCAAAGTAAATCCACGTATTGATATACTTCTCCCTAAATGCTTCAAAATGCACATCAGTAACTGTACTTCAATATTTGCTTACAGTTTATTTCTCATAAGGTAATAGTTATGTGCAGTGAAATGCACAAAACTGAAGTATGCATACATAGATTCTGACAGATGCAAACACCTGTGTAATCCATACTTCATCAGGACTAGGACATCATCACTCCAGAAAATTCCCTCTTTTTCTTTTTTAGAGGCCCTGGTTTTCTGATGAAAATCTCCACACTTTCATCTCACTCATTAATCTTCCATTTTCTTTCAAATTAATTAACTAATTCCACGCCACATGGTTTATGGGGTCATAGTTCCCTGACCAGGGATTGAACCTGGGCCCTTGGCAGTGAAGCCGGGGAATTCCCATCTTCTACTTTCTTAATCATGTTAATTAGAGTTATTTTAAAATCCTTATTGCTAACTCCAGGATTGGAGTAACCCATAGATCTGCTATTATCTACTTTTTGAAAAGATTACTGTTTGGAATTTGCACTGTGTGGTGAACACTGGGGCTAAAGGACTATAAGAACCAGAGATGCTCTGGGTGATGCTGTCTTTCACCAAAGACGGTCCCCCTTTCTTCTATGAGGTGTACAGGGAGAGGAGCTGACCCCTAAATCCTGTCAGGGTCTGAGTTGAGTTAGGCTTGTGCTGGAGTTTAGTGAGAGTCAGCGTACATTTAGTTTTTCCTATTCCTAGAGTCTGATCGTTCTAGGATTTTGACTGAGCCTGTGGCTCAGATGGTGAAGAATTTGCCTGCAATGCAGGAGACCTGAGTTTGATTCCTGTGTTGGGAAGATCCCCTGGAGGAGGGCATGGCCACCCACTTCAGTATTCTCGCCTGGAGAATCCCCATGGACAGAGGAGCCTGGTGGGCTACAGTCCAGGGGGTCAGGAAAGAGTTGGACACGACTCGGTGACTGAGCACAGCACAGACAGCACAGCTGAGTCTTTGTCTCCTTAAGTTCTGAAAGACTGTGAGAGGACCTATTTTTTTCTCTTCAGAGGATTTCAGTTTATCTCCTTAGCCTCCTGCTGCATTTAGCCTCAGATCTGGCTAGTGCTTTGAACAAGAGACTGCCTTGGTGAGTCTGATCAATGACTTTAATGTGGGACCCTTCTCTCTGCAGCGTATTTGTTTCCTAATAGAGTAGAGAAGATTTCATTTTGCATTTTAGAGGCTTTTAGTCTAGTCCACACCGCCCCCGCACGCAGGAAATGTCCTGCAGGGAAGACTGGGCATGCATTTGAAGTTTCTCAAATTTCCAATTGTCCACTCCACCCTTGTAACAACCACTAAAAGCTTTGATGGTTCCTTTTTCCTTGACAGAGGGCCTCTGTTTGGACCAAGACCAATGGGTGAGTTGGCACCCAGAAGCAGAAAATTTTTTCCAAGGGAAAACTTGCTGGACATTGTTTTCTTACCCCAAATGGTTCCATCTCCTGTGGAATTTAACTTCATCTTGTCTTCATTCCTTCCACAGCTTCCTGATTTCCACAAAACATACTTTTTGTAATCAACACAGTCTTTTGTATTTGTTGATGCAGAAGCATTTGCCTGCTATAAAATACTGTACTTCAAAGTCTGTCCATGATAATTTTAATACACTAAAGTGATTTTATGTTTTATATTTTACTGTTTCTTACTTTTTAAAACTCAGCTCTGTACCTCTGTACCTCTCACGTCCTCTCACCTGTCCATCCACGTTGCTACATACACAGATATAACGAATTGTTTCTACTGCTGCAAAATATTTCATCTTATCTACTTGATTGCCTGTTGATGAGCATTTCTCTCACCTGTATTCCTTGTACCACACATCATGCACTTTTCCCCTTATGGTTCCACAAAAGAATTCAACTGGGATATACATCAAGGACTAGAATTTCTAGCTTGTAGGGTAGCATATACTTACCTCGATTTGCTCCTATTCTAGCAGAAAGTGAAAACTGCTCAGTCGTGTCCAACTCTTTGTTGTCCATGGACTATATATTGTCCATGGAATTCTCTGGCCAGAATACTGGAGTGGGTAGCCTTTCCCTTCTCCAGGGGATCTTCCAAACCCAGGGATCAAACCCAGGTCTCCTGCATTGCAGGCAGATTCTTTACCAGCTGAGCCACAAGGGAAGCCCAAGAATACTGGAGTGGGTAGCCTATCCCTTCTCTAGGGGATCTTCCTGACCCAGGAATTGAACTGGGGTCTCCTGCATTGCAGGTAGATTCTTTACCAACTGAACTATCAGGGAAGCCCTAGCTCCATTTGGGTGGTATCATATTGCTCCTAGAATGGCTGTGGTGTGCAAAGTTTCTTATATTCCCACATTTTCACCAAGAGTTGTTGTTGTTCAGTCACTCTCATGTCTGACTCTTTGCGACCCATGGACTGCAGCACGCCAGGCTTACCTGTCCTTCACCATCTCCCAGAGCTTGCTCAAACTCATGTCCATCCAACCATCTGGTCCTCTGTCATCCCCATCTCCTCATGCCTTCAATCTTTCCCAGCATCAGGGTCTTTTCCAGTGAGTCAGTTCTTCACATCAGGTGGCCAAAGTATTGGAGCTTCAGCTTCAGCATCAGTCCTTCCATTGAATATTCAGGACTGACTTACTGTAGGATGGACTGGTTTGATATCCTCGCAGTCCAAGGGACTCTCAAGAGTTTTCTCCAACACCACAGTTCAAAAGCATCAATTCTTGGGTGCTCAGCCTTCTCACTTCCATACATGACTACTGGGAAAACCATAGCTTTGTTAGCACCATCTAACTTGATATTTTTGTCAGTCTGTTGGATGTTCTCAAAGTGTGATCTAGGAGCCCCTGAGAGTCCTTGAAGCCCTTTTAGGGAGTCTGCAAGGTCAAAACTCTTTTCATTCCAATATTGGCTTTATCTGATCTTTAACTCTCATTCTTGCGTGAATGTAAACTTTTCTGGAGGCTACAAGATATGTGATATTCAATGGGTTGAATGCAGAGGCAAATATGAGATTCCAACTATTTTAAAATTAACATTAAGCTAGATATTAGAGAGACATGTAAAACTACACAGTAGTATCACTTTTATTACTAAATTTTTATTTTATTTTGGAATATATAGTTACATGAGTTTGAGTGAATTCCAGGAGTTGGTGATGGACAGGGAGGCCTGGCGTGCTGCGATTTATGGGGTTGCAGAGAGTTGGACATGACTGAACGACTGAACTGACTGAACTGAAGGGTTACATGCTGACCCATGACCAGTGTATCATCATATTCTTATCAGGTCCTGCTGGTAGTTGCAGTGTTTGTAATGCGGTTGGTTGGTTTCAAACATAGACGTTGTGCATTGTATTAACATTGTCCTTTGTGAGTTACTCATCAGTCTTTACTTCTGTCGCCCATTAGCACAGATGACACCACCCTTATGGCAGAAAGAGAAGAGGAACTAAAAGACCTCATGAAGAAAGTGAAAGAGGAGAGTGAAAAACCAGCTTAAAACTCAACGTTCAGAAAACTAAGATCATGGCATCCAGTCCCATCACTTCATGGTAAATAGATGGGGAAACAATGGAAACAGTGACAGACTTTATTTTCTTGGGCCTCTAAATCACTGCAGATGGTGACTGCTGCCATGAAATTAAAAGATGCTTGCTCCTTGAAAGAAAAGCTTTGACTAACCTAGACAGCATATTAAAAAGCAGAGACATTACTTTGCCCACAAAGTCCATCTAGTCAAAGCTATGGTTTTTCCAGTAGTCATGTATGGATGTGAGAGCTGGACTATAAACAAAGCTGAGCGCTGAAGAATTGATGCTTTTGAACCGTGGTGTTAGAGAAGACTCTTGAGAGTCCCTTGGACTGCAAGGAGATCAAACCAGTCAATCCTAAAGGAAATCAGTCCTGAATATTCATTGGAAAGACTGATGCTGAAAGTGAAACTCCAATACTTTGGCCACTTGATACAAAGAACTGACTCACTGGAAAAACCCTGATGCTGGGAAAGATTGAAGGCAGGAGAAGAGGACAATAGAGGATGAGATGGTTGGGTGGCATCACTGACTCAATGGACATGAGTTTGAGAAAGCTCTGGGAGATGGTGAAGGACAGGGAGGCCTGGCATGCCGCAGTCCATCGGGTCACAAAGAGTCAGACACAACTGAGCTACTGAACTGAACTGAATAACAGAGTAGCTGCAGAGATCCACAGATGATGAATTTCAGAGGAGAGTAGTAAATGGGAGTGTGAAGTTGAGGATTAAGAAAATTTGGAGCAGTCAAGACTGGGCGCCCCACTGTGGTGCTCCCTGGAAGAGAGGGAGCTGGGCCCCTGGTTGCCTTGTTGACTTCCTGAGAATGAAATCTGTTTTTGTAGAGCCATTTTCTCCAGCCATTCCCTTCTAGGGAGGCAGGCCTGTGCCAAGGCCAGGAATGAGCATCTTTCCCACAATTGTTTCATGTGTTTTCTTCATCTTACTACTGCTAATGTTTGTTAGGAGTCAGACCCGGTGGGCAGTGTTTCAGAGACCAGTATGGTTAGAGAAAATGGGCAAGGCCTGGAGTTTTTCCCGCTTACAACTTCCTCATATATTTAGAGATAAAAATTTCTGTTTTATTTCTTGGACATGCATTTTGCTTCAGAAATGTAATCTCTCTCCCCTTTCCTATAGCCAATTCCAAAATATTCACCAGAACATGATAATGTAAAGCTGACATTATCCCAAATCCACAGAATACAGTGTGGTGTTTTTATATTACTTACTGAATGACAAGTCATGTCCTTATCTGTAAAATGAGAAATAAAAATATCAACTCCCATGGTGTGTTATAAGTACAAAATAGGATAATGCATATGGAAATATTTTTTTCAAATGCTCAGTTGCTTTTGAAGTGTGAATTGTCATTAGGCATCTGGAAATTGACCTTAGTTTTCCCCTGGACTTGAAGCTCTATGATTTAACTCAGCAGGTATCTTCCTACTTTGGGGAGGTTGAAAGTGAAAGTGAAAATGTTAGCCCCTCAGTCATGTCCAACACTTTGCAAGCCCGTAGAATATAGCCTGCCAGCCTCCTCTGTCCATGGGATTTCCCAGGTAAGAATACTGGAGTGGGTGGCCATTCCCTTCTCCAGGGGATCTTTCCAAACCAGGGCTCAAACCTGGGTTTCCAGCATTACAGGCAGATTCTTGACCATCTGAGCAATCTGGATTAGTTTCCAGCTGAGTTGGAGGGCAGCAGCTGGGGTGAGAGCATCACGTGGTATTTCCTGGAGAAACCATCCCCAAAAGGAGGACAGTCTGCACACCACCAGGCCATGTACTATCAGTGTTAATGAGCTTGACTAATTGAATTTTAATGTGCACAGATGTCAGAGAAGACCATAAAGAAACTGTGTTAGGTGCTTGCATGTGGCCTGATGGTAGTGTGGCCTGAAGTAGCCAAAGAAGAAGGAAAAGAATAAAGAACAAGGGATTATAGACACCCACAAAACATGCATGTTGCCACAGCTGAGCGTCTGTGAGAATATTGCATATATGCTTGTGGGTATAAGTACTGAAAATAAAAGATGAAGTAGGCTATAGTACTTTGTGTATTTATGCCAATAACTGGGTTTACTTTGCACATGAAGTCGAATCCAACAAATTGGTGGGTGGGCTTAAGTCCTATGATTGCTCAAAAGCCAGCATCTCTGACTCTAGACCGAAGGCACTGTTCTACTAAAGAAAGATTACATTTGTATGTGAGACAACAAAAGAGACACAGAGGTATAGAACGGACTTTTGGCCTCTGAGGGAGAGGGAGAGGGAGAGTGTGGGATGATTTGGGAGAATGGCATTGAAACTTGTATACTATCATGTAAGAAACGAAGCGCCAGTCTATGTTCGATACAGGATACAGGATGCTTGGGGCTGGTGCACGGGGATGATCCAAAGAAATGATATGGGGTGGGAGGTGGGAGGGGGCTTCGAGACTGGGAGCTCGTGTACACCTGTGGCTGATTCATGTCAATGAATGGCAAAACCAATGCAGTATTGTAACGTAGAATAAAGTAAAACTAAAACTAAACTAAACTAAAATAATAATAAAAAAGAAAGATTACATTATAGCAACTGAGTAGCTTGAAAAATCGGGGCTTCAGAAAAGTTTTGTAGCTCAAAAAAATTGAGCAAATTAGGCTTGGAATGTCGTTTATTTTGAATAAAATAAGGGAACTAAAAAAAAGATGTCCTCAGAGGAGCTCAGGAAAATTCAGGTTAGATGAGGTTAGAAGTAGGTGGAGCCAGAAAAGGAATATGACACTCACAGATCAAGAGAGAAATGATTCACGTGGGGAACCAAAACCCTCTCTGCTCTGTGCCCTTGGTATTGGGGTCCCAAGAAGTCTGTCCTTGACTTCCTCGTCTCAAGCCACATTCTCTCCCGGGAAATGGAGTATGTGGAAATTTTAAGGAGAGGCACATAGAAAATTATGGGGACAATGTCTACTCTGGGAAAAAAAAAATGGAGCAAGTAGGGAAACATAGTACATAGTTAAGTGCTGAGAATGAAAATTGTGATGTACCCAGACTGAGAGGAGAGAAGGGTACTGAGGGTGGGAAACATGAGAGAACTAAATCCCAGTCAAATTGAACTGGCAGTGATTCCCCCAAGCAAATAATGATGAAAAAACTATAACTACTATTCTAGGCCCTGAATTATGTCTCAGTTAGATGAATCAACAAATAGCATTGTACGCATAAGTTAGAAAATCCTGATTTTAATCTTTGCTGTGGGCAAATTATTTGGCCATTTGAAGCCTAATCATTTTTAGTTACAAATTGGGAATTATTCAGGCTTCTCAAGTAGTGCTCAGTTCAGTTCAGTCGCTCAGTTGTGTCCGACTCTTTGCAACCCCGTGAACCACAGCACGCCAGGCCTCCCCTGTCCATCACCAACTCCCGGAGTTTACCCAAACCTATGCCCATTGAGTCCGTGATGCCATCCAGCCATCTCATCCTCTGTCGTCCCTTTCTCCTCCTGCCCCCAGTCCTTCCCAGCATCAGGGTCTTTTCCAAAGAGTCAACTCTTCGCATGAGGTGGCCAAAGTACTGGAGTTTCAGCTTTAGCATCATTCCTTCCAAAGAAATCCCAGGGCTGATCTCCTTTAGAATGGACTGGTTGGATCTCCTTGCAGTCCAAGGGACTCTCAAGAGTCTTCTCCAACACCACAGTTCAAAAGTATCAATTCTTAGGCGCTCAGCCTTCTTCACAGTCCAATTCTCACATCATACATGACCACTGGAAAAACCATAGTCTTGACTAGATGGACCTTTGTTGGCAAAGTGATGTCTCTGCTTTTTAATATACTATCTAGGTTGGTCATAACTTTCCTTCCAAGGAGTAAGCGTCTTTTAATTTCATGGTTGCAATCACCATCTGCAGTGATTTTGGAGCCCAGAAAAATAAAGTCTGCCACTGTTTCCACTGTTTCCCCATCTATTTGCCATGAAGTGATGGGACCAGATGCCATGATCTTAGTTTTCTGAATATTGAGCTTTAAGCCAACTTTTTCACTCTCCTCTTTCACTTTCATCAAGTAGTGCTAGTGGTAAAGAATCTGCCTGTCAATGCAGGAGAAGTAAGAGACTCTGGTTCAATGTCTGGGTCAGGAACATCCCCTGGAGTAGGGAATGACAACCCATTCCAATTTTCTTGCCTGGAGAACCCTATGGACTGGAGCATGTCAGGTTCTTTTGTCCAAGTGACCCCAAAGAGCCAGACACGACTGAGCATGTGTGGACACACACACACACACAAACACACACAGACCCAGACACACTTGAAAAATAGTGTTTCAATACATTTAAACTCTTGTGTTATTATTTTTATTATTTTCATGTTTCTATCATGGCTCTTAAGCAAGGCACTCATCTCCATCGGCAGTTGCAAAGGACTCAGATTTTCACAGAAGCTTTCTAGAAGCATAGATCTTTACTGCTGGGAATCTAAACTGACAGACATCTCTGTGTCTGCGATGTATTTCCTAAAATAAAAATAATTTAAATTCTCACTACTTTAGCTGCCTAACTTATATAATTAATGCTATTTGCATAATTCAGTAGAGTTTATGCATTCTTTTCACAAGTTTAAATTTTTAATCCTCATAAAAATCTTGGGGGCAGATGGTATTTATTAGCAGGAATTATAATATGCTTTTTTTTTTAATTGGTGAGGAAACTCATGTGCAGAGAGATGAAGAGAGTTGTTCAAAGTCACAGAACTAAGAGAGGTGGCTTGAACTTGACCTTGAAAATTCTGTCCTTTTCTCTTGCCTATAGTTTAGTGGTTCTCAACGGGTGGTCCCCAGACCAGCATCATCAGCATTGACTGGGAATTTATAATTCGTTGGGCCCCACTCCAGACCTACTGGAAACTCTGGAGAGGGAGCCTGGCAGTCTGAGTCTAAATAGTTTTTCTAGGTGATTCTGATATGCCTTAATATTTGAGAACCACTGCTCTAGTTTGTGGGCTTCCCATGTGGAGCTAGTGGGAAAGAAACTGCCTGCCAATGCTGGAGGTGTAAGAGATGAGGGTTCTATTCCTGGGTCAGGAAGATTCCCTGGAGGAGGGCACGGCAACCCACTCCAGTATGCTTGCCTGGAGAATCCTGTGAACAAAGGAGCCTCATGGGCTACAGTCCACAGGGTCACAAAGAGTTGACACGACTGAAGCAACTTAGCATTCAAGCATGCTCTAGTTTGTAGCCTTTGAAGTCTTCACACTTGTATCTCTCAGGCATTTGCTTTACTCCTGATGTCTTATTATCAGCATTGCATAGTGAAAAAGAGGAATGGTGTATTGTTGTTTTCATCTTCTAGGAAACAGAATCTCAAAAAGTTATTCAAGGACTTCCCTGGTGATCCAGTGGTTGAGAATTCTCCCGCCAGTTCAGGGACCTCGGATTCGATCCCTGGTCTGGGAAGATCCTGTATGCCCTGGGGTAACCAAGCCCGTGCTCCACAGCTACTGAGACCACACTCTGGAGCCTGTGCTCTGCAACAAGAGAAGCCCCTGCAATGAGAAACCCATGCCCTGCAAGTAGAAAGCTTATCCCCCATTTGCTGCCACTAGCAAACGCCTGTGAGCAGCAACAAAGATCCAGTGCAGCCAAAAACAGTAATAAGTGCACAAATAAAATTCAAAAAAAGGTTACCCAAGTTACTCAAGGTCACACAGCTAGTAAGGGGCAGACCTGGGCATGACCTAGAACCTAGAACTTCTGACACCAGCCCATCCTGTCCTCTCTGTAACATGCTGTTTTGCTGTAACTTACTTTTATATAGGACTTAATTTTTTCAAGTTAAATAGGTTCATTGAATTTCTGGGGACAAATGGGATATTATTGCTGTATATCATAAGCATTTTTAAGGTTTCAAAAGCAAGATATGTACATGAAGCAAATGAGAAAATATAAGTGGATGAGAAAAATGAGAAATTAAAAACACCATATTTCCTCTGCATTCTTAATTACTTAATGTCTGTCCTTCCTGATATTTTTGTATGGATACATATGCCTTTCTTTTTTCTGAAATGAGATCATATTACATACACTGTTTACAGCTTGCTTTATTGGGTTGCCTTTTAAGATACGTCGTTTTATATGATTCCCTTCCCACTGAACCCACACACACACACACACACAAACACACACACAAAAAGACATACACACTCCGCTAACAATACCTGCCCCAACCATGCTCCTTCAGGCTTCAGATTACAGTGGTAAAGACAGGGAAATCCACATTGCATGGGAAGCTTTATACCTTCAATTGTAGTACCAGAATGGCTCTACTTATGCATAACTACTGTTCTGAGTTGTGTTTATTATCCATATTTTAAGATAGGGGGTTTGAAGTTCAGTGAGAGGTTAAACAAATTTCCCGCAGTCATCCAGCTGGGAAGTGGCAGAGCCAGGGTATGTACTGAGATCAGACTAATTCCAAAGTTTATTTTCTGAATACTTAGCAGGGCCGTATGATTTGTAATTCAAGTAGGATGCATCAGCTTTGAGAGGGGTTGAGTCTAGAGCACTGTTAACAGCCAAAATGGCAGAACAGGGAACTTCCAAAGTCCTTTCATTGACAAAAAGCAACAAACAAAAGTGACAAATATGTTCAAAATAGACCTTCTTGGAACTAACCAAAAGCTTGTAGCAACCAGGGGAACACATGCTCAAAAAAAAAAAAAAAAGCTGACTCTCAGTGAGAGAGCTCTGTGGCATTGTGACTTATCCTGACTGCATCTCCTGCTCTCAACCCAGTGTGGGCCTTGGAGACAGCAGGCTGTACTCTTGGAATGTAAGTACCAGTACTAGAAGGAGAAGGCAATGGCACTCCACTCCAGTACTCTTGCCTGGAAAATCCCATGGATGGAGGAGCCTGGTGTGCTGTAGTCCATGGGGTCACTGAGAGTTGGACATGACTCAGGGACTTCACTTTCACTTTTCACTTTTATGCATTGGAGAAGGAAATGGCAACCCACTCCAGTGTTCTTGCCTGGAGAATCCCAGGGATGGTGGAGCCTGGTGGGCTGCCGTCTATGAGGTCGCACAGAGTCGGACACAACTGAAGCGACTTAGCAGCAGCAGCAGCAGAAGGAGCATGACAGACCTTATTCTCCAAGAACTGAGGTTATTTGTTTTGACCCACCTGGTGCCTCTCTGAAAAATAATAAAAGGGCTTGCCTGTATTTTGCCTGACCTGGTCACTTCCTTCTCCCCACTGGGAGAGTGGGACTACAGGGAGAAGAAGCTGAGTGTGGAGAATGTTTAAAGGCAAATGTATCCAGGTGGTAGAGTGGTAAAGGATCTGTCTACCAATTCAGGAGACGCAAGAGACTTGTGTTCAATCCTTGGTTCAGGAAGATCTCCTGGAGGCGGAAATGGCAACCTACTCAGTATTCTTGCCTGAAAAATTCCATGGACAGAGGAGCCTAGCAGCCTACAGTCCACAGGGTCACAAAGAGTCAGACACAACTGAGCGACTCAGCACACATGCACGCACGTGTTAGTAACTGTCACCTGGGGCAAGGGATAACAGCAGGAGCAAACACAACATTAACCAAGAATACTGGGCAGAATAGCTAGAGAGTGATGTGTTTTTGAAAATAAGGGCTTTGAAAAGAGCCCACATGTTCCTGGGAATCTAGAAGACCACACACATCATTAAGGCTGGGCACATGCTCAGAAAAGACCTGAGAAGAACCAGACAGCATTATTTACAATAACCCCCAAATGGAAGCAACCCAAATGTCTACCAACTGTTGTACGGATAAATAGTTAAAATGTGATGTATCTATGTAATGGAATATTATTCAGCCCCCCAAAATGCTGTGGTTATATATGTTGCAACATAGAAAGAGCTTGACAACATTAAGCTGAGTGAAAGAAGCCAGCATGGAAGGCTGCATGTTGTATGATTCTATTTATATGATGTGACCGGAAGAGGCAAATCAGTAGAGATGGAAAGCAGATCATTGGTTGCCAGGGACCAGGAGGCAGAGGGAATAGGAAGTGATGGGGTTTCTTTTTGAGCCAATGGAATATTCTGAAATTAGTGCTGATGGTTGCACATTAACGTGAATGTACCCCAAACCACCATATATACACCTTAAAATGGAACATTTTATGTTTGGTGAATTTTACCTCAAAAACAGTGAAAATAAGGGGCTTCCTTGGTGGTTCATATGGTAAAGAATCCACCCATATTTCAGGAGACACGGGTTCAATCCTGGGTAGGGAAGATCCCCTGGAGAAGAGAATGGCGACCCACTCCAGTATTCTTGCCTGGAGAATTCCATGGACAGTGGAGCCTGGCGGGCTACAATCTGTGGGCTTGCAAAGAGCTGAGATTTTACCTCAAATTCTACCTCAAATAAAGTAAAAATAAAGCAGAAAAAGCAAAAGGACAAACACACAAAAAGGGGCTGCTCTAATAGCTTTGAAATGCATTTGAAGCGATGCTTCTATGGCAACAATTTCTGAAGTAACTTCAACTCAGAGGAACTTTTCCTGGTGTTGCATCATTCGGACAAGAGCCCTCAGAGGATTTTAGTGAAAAGTCAACTTTTAATGAACCCCTGAGGTCTTATTTGCTCTTAAGTCCCAGGGAGAGTCTGCCTCCTGGGGCTTATTTGAAGTTTGTGATAATGAATTGTTTTTCCTCTATTTGTAGCATATGTGTTGCTGAAGCAAGCGCCACTTTTATCTAACGTAAACTTTGTGCAGTGGGATTGAGGACAAGGATTGGGATTTTTTAATAATCCTGAAGGATGCAGCAAAATTCTAACTGAAAAATCTATAAAAGCCATCATTACTTCTGAGTCTTGGTTGAATATCGGCCACAGAGAAATGTAAGCAGTCACTGATAATGTGTTCATACCCTCATAAACATAAACAGGCCTCGAGGATAATGGGTTTTGGCCTCTGTAGTATGATTTAATAACTTCTCCAAGGGCACTCTAGCACTTAACTCTGACTAAGAATATATCTAACCTATCCGCTCTCCGAGGTTTGAATTTTTCCCATATTGACATTTATTACGCTGGCTGAAAAGCCTGTCCTCATTCATATAACACTGACCTGAAATGAGGAATGTGGAGTACAGGTGATCACATACCAGCTTTATTAGTCCTTGAACTAATGGCTTTATCGTATCTCTTCCTGAAGTCAGCTGTAGAGTGTATGGAATTTAGAGGTGCCAGGGCTGGGTGTTTGGCGTACAGAATTAGGTATACATAAGTACCTTCATGAAATGACTTACGATTTCTTAAATCATACGAAATCTCTTCCTCTAAACTCTCAGTGTATCTAAATTTTTCTTTGCTTTGGGTTTAGTTATGGTAGTGCATAACTACCATAACTGTGCATGGTAGAAATATATTGCTGAGGGGGAATAGATGGGGAAACAGTGTCAGACTTTATTTTTTGGGCTCCAAAATCACTGCAGATAGTGATTGCAGCCATGAAATTAGAAGACGCTTACTCCTTGGAAGAAAAGTTATGACCAACTAAGACCAATATACCAAAAGTTATGACCAATATAGATAGTATATTCAAAAGCAGAGACATTACTTTGCCGACTAAGGTCCGTCTAGTCAAGGCTATGGTTTTTCCTGTGGTCATGTATGGATGTGAGAGTTGGACTGTGAAGAAGGCTGAGCGCCGAAGAATTGATGCTTTTGAAGTGTGGTGTTGGAGAAGACTCTTGAGAGTCCCTTGGACTGCAAGGAGATCCAACCAGTGCATACTGAAGGAGATCAACCCTGGGATTTCTTTGGAAGGAATGATGCTAAAGCTGAAACTCCAGTGCTTTGGCCACCTCATGCGAAGAGTTGACTCATTGGAAAAGACTCTGACGCTGGGAGGGATTGGGGGCAGGAGGAAAAGGGGATGACAGAGGATGAGATGGCTGGATGGCATCACGGACTCTATGGACGTGAGTCTGAGTGAACTCCGGGAGATGGTGATGGACAGGGAGGCCTGGCGTGCTGCGATTCATGGAGTCACAAAGAGTTGGACATGACTGAGCGGCTGAACTGAACAGGGATGCTTTACTGAGGCATGTTTACCTGAATGGACATTAGAGTAGCTGATATAACCGAGGACAACTCCGGCCATGTGTTTTCCAAGTCTTTGCACAAGTATTACCTCCACAATTGGGCCTACCTCACCACTCCTCCTGCATTTGCAGCCCATGGGCCTCATTTTCTATCATCTTTCCTTCCTTTATTTATGATCATATTACGAACTGAGAAAAGTATCTTTCATGTTTACCCACACATTCTTACAGTTTTAGGTGCTCTCCAAGTTTATATTTACATTACATCTCCAAGGTTAATTTTTACAATGTTAGGGGCTCCCCAGTCTTCCATCTTTTTCCTTCTGCCTGGAGTACTTCCTTTATGTTTCTTGTAGTACAATCAACTGGCAGCAGATTCTCCAAGCTTTTGTTTATATAACTTATTTATTTCACCTTCAATTCTGGAAGATGTTACCACTGAATATAGAATTCAAGATTGACATTTCTTTCTGTACTTTAAAGATGCCATTCCATTGTCTTTCCTCCTTATGCCTTTTGCACTTCTGATAAGTAGTCTAGTCTTTCTTATTTTGTTACCCTGTGTGTAATGTGCTGTTTTTCCTCTGGTTGCTTTTAAAACGTTCTCTTTATGTCTGATTTTCATCAATTTGACTGTGATGCAGCTTTGTGCAGTTTTATTTTTGTTTATTCTGCTTGTAGATTAATTGGGCTCCTTGGAAATGTGAGTATATAGTTTTCATCTAACTTGTAAAAATTCTGGCCATTTTATATATATATTGGCTTAAAATATTTTTAACTTAGTTTTTTTTTTATGCTTTCCCTCTTTATTTTTATTGGCCATTATATATTTAAATATTCTTCTTTCCCCTCTTTCTCTTGCTAGGACTCAAATTTCACCTATGTTAAACTGCTTGATATTGTTCCACAGGTTGCTGAGGCTCTATTCATTTTCATACCAGTCTTTTCCCCCGTGTTTCAGTTTAGATTCTATTGCTATGCTTTCAAAGGCTTTGACATTTTCTTCTGCAGTGTTGAATCTGATGTTAATACAATAAAGTGATTTTTTTCTTTTCAGATATTATATAATTTTAAGTATTAGATGTTTCACTTAAAATATCTTTCATTTCTTTTAGTGTGCTTAAAAAGCACGCTAAAAAGGTATAGTTAAATTATTGAGCATATTGAGTATATTTATAATAGCTAATTTAAAGTTTCTATCTGCTGATTCCATCCTCTCTGTTATTTCTTGGCTGTGTCCTGCTGATCACAGGCCACATTTCTCTATTTCTTCCATATCAAGTACTCTTTGATTGGATGTGGTCATTATAGATTTTATGTTGTTGAATGTTGGATTTTACTCTATTCCTTTAAAATGTTCTGGGCTTTTTCTGGCAGGTTTTACTTGTCTTTAGAGTCAATTTGACCCTTTGAAATTTATTTTTGAGCTTTCCTAGGGTACATCTAGAACAGCCCAGGGTATGTCCCCTGGATTTATTGACATCTCTTCTCTCTTGTTAGTAAGAATTTGGATGATGCCAGGCTGTGTGAGTCAGGGAGTTCTGCTTATTGCTCTTTGGTAACTGGTTTTGTCCCAGATGCTTTTTTTGTTCTTTTTTAAACCTGGCCTCATGGAATTTAACTGTACATTAAATCCCCTACTTATGAACCTTCAAGCTGTGAACTTTCAAAGATGTGAACATGTGGTCACGTGTCCAATCACCTAAGTTAGTTCACATGTCTGACTTACATTGTCACATGTTGCATCCTCTACGAATGGTTATGCTTTTGTGGACTTTGTACAGTGCTATGTAGAGTTAAATAGTGCAATATCTTTATTTCAAGCCCAGGATTTCCAAAGCAAGCATAGAAGCAGGAGTGATGTAGCTGGTATATACTATTAAACTTGTCAAGGAATTGTACTGTAAGATTAAAAATGTTTTCTTTTTTTTTTAAATGTATTATTTGTGTGAAAAGTATTATAAACCTATTATAGTACAGTACTATGTGGCTGATTGTGTTAGTTGGGTATTTAGGCTAACTTTGGCGGACTTGGATGAATTGGTCTTAGGAACATACTCAGAATGGAACTCATTCATATGTAGGGGACTTACTGTACTCAGATATGGTATCAAGTCCAAGTCTCAATCAGGCCTCTCTGCCGGTTTGTGGAATTCTTGTTTGCACAGTTCTCTCTGCTCCCATATTCGGCTCCACAGATTCTAGCTGCTTTGGGCTCCCTGAACTCCAGCATCTGTCTCCTCAGTTAGAGAGACCACCAAGCTTGGTTTGCTTCTCTTTTCTGGCACCCTTGTTTGGAAATTGCCTCTAGGAAGAAAGTCAGAATGATCACATTTGGTTTTCTTTTTCTTTTCTTTTGCCGAACTTAGATTCTTCTGCTGCCTTTTGTCAATGTCTGAAAACAACTGTTTCATATATGCTATTTTTCTAGTTGTTTAAAGCATAAGGAAAATCTGAACCTTGTTGCTCCCTCAAGGTTGGAAAAGAAAGTCTCAACCCCAGTTTTTCTTGAACTATCTGTTCTGTAATTTAATCTTCAATTCTTATATGAGAAAAGTTGAGCATCTTTTCATATGTTTAAAAACCATTAATATTTCTATTTTCTTTGAAATCTCTTCATATCTTTTGCCCAGTTTCTCTTGGGTTGTAGGTCTCTGGATTCTCAATTTATAGAAGCTCTTTATCTTTTAAGACATTCGCTTTCTATCTGTAATATAAATATATATTTGGATACATCTGAAATTTATACTGCTTATGGTGTGAAAAAAGAATCTAATTTTATTACTTTTCATGTGGTTGTATCCAGTTGTAACATTACTATTTAAGAAAATGGGAACCCATTTTTTTTCTCTGCTGATTTGAGATGTTACTTTCATCATATATTCCATTTCTATTGTTCTCCATTTCAACATTGTACCATTCTATTCATGTGTTAACACCAACTTGTTTTAATTATAGAAACTTTGTAATGTTTCCATACCTATTATGGTTAGCTTCCAAACAATGTGCATGCTCAGTTTTCATGCTATTCTTGCTTGTTTATTCTTTCACATGAACTTTATAATCAGTGTGGATTTCTCTTAAAAAAGCCTGATGCTATTTTTATTGAAATCCTATTATAAACAAAGTTATAACTGATATATTTGGTTCAGTATTCCAATCCAAGGGCTTGAAATATCTTTCTATATTTCTTTGTGTTTGTTAGGTGTGTTTATATCTTTAGTCATAGAGATTTTGTTAAAATTCTTGTTAGATTTTTGCTTAGGCATTTATTTTACTTCTCTATTGAAATGAGATTTATTTTATATGTTCTAACAGGTTATTGTTTGTATATGAAGTATACTGATTTTTAATTTTATTCCTGCAGTTTTACTGGTATCATTTTTAGGATATTTTCATTGATTCTATTGATATTTCTGGATGTATAATAATATCATCTGCACATAGCAGTAGTTTTACCACTTCCATTCTGATTCTTCTGCCTCTAAATCCTTTCTTTTCATTACTGGCATTCTCCCTTCTACACAATATTAAGTAATAGAAGAGGTGGTCGGAGAAGGCAATGGCACCCCACTCCAATACTCTTGCCTGGAGAATCCCAGGGATGGAGGAGCCTGGTAGGCTTCAGTCCATGGGGTTGCTAACAGTCGGACACAACTGAGCGACTTCACTTTCACTTTTCACTTTCATGCATTGGAGAAGGAAATGGCAACCCACTCCAGCGTTCTTGCCTGGAGAATCCCAGGGATGGGGGAGCCTGGTGGGCTGCCATCTCTGCGGTCACACAGAGTCGGACATGACTGAAGTGACTTAGCAGCAGCAGCAGCAGCAGCAGAAGAGGTGGTGGACATCCTGTTCTTGGCTCAGGTTTTAACAGGAATGCATTAAGACCTCCCCAGTGGTCCAGTGGCTAAGACTACTCTCCCAATGCAGTGAGCCCTGAGTTTGATCCCTGGTCAGGGAACTAGATCGCACATGCTGCAATTAAGGATCCTGTAGGCCAGAACTAAGACACCTAGCACACCCACATAAATAAACAAATGATATGTATTTTAAAAAAACTCAAAATAGGAATGCATCTGTTTTACTTTGTTAGGGCTGCCATAACAAAATATTATAGAATGGGTGGCTTAAACAACAGAGATTTATTTTATCACAGTGTTGGAGGCCAAAGTTCAAGATCCAGGTGCCAGTATGTTTGGTTTCTCCTGAGGACACACATCCTGCCTGGTTTGCAGATGGCTGCCTTTTCCCTGTGTCATCACGTGGCTTTCTCTCCTTGTGCACACACCCCTGGTGTCTCTCATTGTGTCTGAATGTCTTCCTTTTCTAAGGACATAGTCTGGTTGGATTAGGGCCCACCCTAGTGGCCTCCCAGGTGGTTCAGACAGTAAAGAATCTGCCTGCAAAGCAGGAGACACAGGTTCAATTCCTGGGTCTGGAAGATTCCCTGGCAACTCACTCTAGCACTCTTGCCTGGAAAATTTCATGGAGAGAGGAACCTAGCAGGCTACAATCCATGGGGTGGCCAAGAGTCCCACACGACTGAGCTACTAACAGTTCACTTTCTTTCACTAGTGGCCTCATTGTAACTTAAATACCTTTTTAAGGGCCTTATCTCCAAACATTATAACGTTCTGAGATACTACTTCATTACCTCTTTAAGGGTCTTATCTCCAAACACTCTCACATTCTGAGATACTGAGGGTTAGGGCTTCAACATATAAATTTTGAAGGGACACAATTAAGCTCATTACAACAATGGATATTTTAAAATTAAGAATGGCCCCAATTCATCTATAGAATTGTCTATCAATGTAGAGAACAAATATATGGACACCAAGGGGGAAATGGGTGGAGTGGGATGAACTGGGAGTTGGGGATTGACATAGACATACTAGTGATATATATATAATAGTGATATATATAAAATATATATATCACTAGTGATATATATAAAATATATATATCACTAGTGATATATATAAAATAGCTAATGAGAGCCTCCTGTATAGCACAGGGAACTCTGCTCAGTGCTCTGTCCTGACCTAAATGAGAAGGAAGCCCAGAAAAGAGGTGATATGTGTTTACACATAACTGATTCATTTTGCTGTCCAGTAGAAACTAACACAACATTGTAAAGCAACTATGCTCCAATAAAAATTAAAGATAAAAGAATGGGCTATCAATTCCTGCTTCATTTAGTATTTACAATAATGCTGCTGCTGCTGCTAAGTCGCTTCAGTCGTGTCCAGCTCTGTGCGACCCCATAGACCACAGCCCACCAGGCTCCCCCATCCCTGGGTTTCTCCAGGCAAGAACACTGGAGTGGATTGCCATTTCCTTCTCCAATGCATGAAAGTGAAAAGTGAAAGTGAAGTTGCTCAGTCGTGCCCGACTCTTAGCGACCCCATGGACTGCAGCCTACCAGGCTCCTCTGTCCATGGGATTTTCCAGGCAAGAGTACTGGACTGGGCTGCCATTGCCTTCTCTGTTACAGCAATGAGTGATACTGAAAATGGTCCAAAGCTCTTGATTCCAATCCTTCTCATCCCTTCAGGTATTTCAAATCCTCAAAGTTCCATTTTCTTCCTTGTACCTTCAATATAGTTTTCTCTACTAATTTTTTTCTTCAGTGTACAAACATAAGGGTGCCTTCATTACCCTAAAAATGTGCCCCCTATGACCTTTCTCTCTCTTTTCCTTTAATTGTAAAAAATGTAAGAATACTGAGGCATACTTAAGACTTCCTATGTACCTTTAAAGGCTGGTGTTCATTTCTAAATGTTATACCATCTCTCCTCATACCCACTGAAATTCCTGTACAGATGTACTTGTAAATCAAAATCTGGGTTTTCTTTGTGTTTTGGAACTTGCTGTGTAAAGACCAGGTGTTTCCTGGGCTAGAAGATGAATCCTGAGGACCTGTGATTCCTGTCCTTGAATTTTAGGCATGTCACCACTAGGTGGCAGTAGGAGTCATCTTCTGATCTGACACTGAAAATGTTTAGGCCTTTGCTGATTTAAAAAGCAAAATTTTTTTTTCAAAATAGGTGATACTTTTTTTTCTATGCTGAGCTATGTGGGATATTAGTTCCCTGAGCTAGGATCGAACCTGTGCTCCTGCAGTGGAAGCATGGAGTCTTCATCACTGGATTGTCAGAAAAGTCTCCTTTGCTGATTTTTAGATGCTGCTTTCTACTTTTAAAAATGGAAATACATTATATATAATGTATATATGTAAGTATATATATATTATATGTACACATATGATTTATTTAATTGGGAGAGTATATAAATATATACATTCAGGGCTTTCCTAGTGGCTCAGATGGTAAAGAATCTGCCTGTAATGCAGTTTTGATCCCCAGGTCAAGAAGATCCCCTGGTGAAGGGAAGTACCCGTACCGGAATTCTTGCCTTGAGAAGAGGAGCCGGGCAGGCTCCAGTTCATGGCATTGCAGAGTGGGACACAACTGAGGGACTAAATACATGCACATAGTATCAAATATTTCTATGTAATATATATGTATATTTATTTTCAAAAGTAAAATAAAAGCAAGCACTAGAGTTTGTCATGTAGAGACTGTTAAAGCTCTGCCTGATTTCCAGATTCACAAAATGTGTGCATGAATTTTGGTCATCTCTGTTGGGATCTAATGCAGAGATTCCCACCTGCATCAACCCTGGGCCCCATGGCCAAACGGGGGGAGGGGGACAGAGTAGGCTCCTCCCTCCACTGTTCTGGGGTAAGCAGTGCCAGAGTGGGTGGAAGGGAAGTTGTGAGTGGTAGTGGCTGAAATATGAAAGTTCACAGGAGAATTTGAAGGCCATGATTTCAGGTTTTCTATAGTAACTCTGGGAGAGTGTTTGAGGGAACCACCTCGTGATTATTACTTAGACCTCTGATATAATTACATGTAAAGTAAAGCTCTTTAAAAAAATAGCATCTTATGGCCACGATGACATGAGCACATGATGTTTCTCTCTGTCATTTGGTGAGGAGCCTCAGGGATAGCCTTAATCATGGTCTTTAGCTCAGAATTCCTGCCAGGATAATGTAGAAGCAAAGTGAAAGTGAAGTCACTCAGTCGTGTCTGAATCTTTGAGATGCCATGGACTGTAGTCTACCAGCTTCCTCCATCCATGGGATTTTCCAGGCAAGAGTACCGGAGTGGGTTGCCATTCCTTCTCCAGGGGATCCTCCCGACTCAGGAATTGAAGCCGAGTCTCCCGCGTTGCAGGCAAATTCTTTACTGTCTGAGCCACCAGGGAAGCCCACAGAAAGAAAGGGACCAGGCTTTTCTTCCCCTATCGTAACAGAGAATGGAAGGATCTAGATTCAGGACTGTTCCTCTCTCCCTAATCTGAGTGTTTTCTCTTACAGGAGCAGGAGAGAAGGGACTATGGGACCCTCTCTGATGACACCCAGGGGTGGAATGGCTGTATCTCATGTCTCTTCAAGTCCTTTCTAACCGAGAGCTGTGCACTGGAATGTTTTGGATTAGTATTTTGGTCTGGCTTTGTCCTCTCCCCTTGTTTGATTTGCATGAGAGGAGGAGAGACCAGAATATCTCTAGGTCTCTTTCAGGGGCTCAGTCTTTGGACTTTCTCTGAGATGCTGTGTGGATCGGATTCTGGTGCACAGCCTGAAGCAGCCCATCCTGGACTAGCCCATCCTGGACTAATGATGAACCTTGGGTAGGGGTGGGGGCAGAGGTGGGGGCTGGGGCTTGAGGACCTATAGACGCTGCACACTTATGCGGGTGAATTTACAGGGGAAGGGTACACTTAAGTGTGGAAGGTGCAAGAAGAGATAGCCACTTATTCCTCTTTCTCTGTGTGGAATGGAATATCTCCGGCCATATCAATGAACAAGGATGCCACAGTCATCAGTGATTTCAAGCTTCCAAATGTGAATGAGGACTCCCAAAGGAAGCACAAGGCCTGCGATCCAGGAGCTGTTGCCATGTCCCAGTGGTGATTGCTGAAGAGCTGGCGGGGGGAGGGGAGGGCGGCAGTGGGATAGGAGGAATCAAAAAAACAGGATTTGGCCCCAGATAGCTGAAGTGCATATGAAAGGAATGAATTCAGCTAGCGCAGAGGCTTGCATCTTCCCATACAAAGAAGAGTGCTAAATTCCTTACTTGATATCTAGGTTTCCTTACATAACTATAATCTCTGATGTTCAGACTTACCTGTTCCCCTCTGTTGCAAACTTGTATATAGCCTGACTCCCTCTCCTGCCTCCTTGAAACAGTTTTCTCAGGGCTACTGAGATGCTCTCTACCGTGCTCAGAGTCCTAAACATTCCCACCTAATAAAATAACTACTTTCAGGCTGTGACTAATTTGTTAGTTGACATCTGCATGAAGAATAGCCATTCTCTTGATACAGAGAAAGAAATTCTCATCCTGGAGGTAAGGAACTGGTTCTACCTCTAATGTTGTGTGTTAGTTGCTCAGTCTATCTGACTCTTTGTGTCCCCATGGACTGTAGCCTGCCAGGCTCCTCTGTCCCTGGGGATTCTCCAGGAAAGAATACTGGAGTGGGTTGCCATTTCCTTCTCCAGGGGATTTTCCCGACCCAGGGATCAAACCTGGGTCTTCTGCATTGCTGGTGGATTCTTTACTGTCTGAGTCACCAGGAAACCTGTCTACCTCTAATGCAGTTCTTCTTTTCTAAACCTAGAGCTCACTACTCATGAGACATGCCTCCGCCGTGACTACTTGTCCGGGCTGACTTCACACACAGAGCAGAAGGGCAGCCTTTTGCTTCCTCCTGATCTTAGGGAAGCCAGGGCTTCACCACTCTAACTGCTGAGACTCTCAACTTCCCATGTTCTTCTTTTCTCCTATTTTTACTTTGTCCTTCATAGCTCTCTTCATCTTTCACTTCACCCCAAATTATAACAGGGCTTAGGTCTTTTATTCATTTTGTGGTTGATGGTGATCCCTGGATTTGGATCCCTGGGTTCACTATTGAGATTCTGTTCTCGAAGGATTCCTTTCGGCTCATGCTTGCTTCCTAGGCTGCTGTGTTTTCTAGAGCCATGACTTAACTGGAGACACGGGCTGAACAAGTTTTGTGATCACAGGAGCAACGGCCCTCACGAGTGAGCCATGCAGCTCGCTTCCTCCGGCTCTCCTAGGTTAGCCTAGGTTAGCACCTGAACACAGCAGCGGGCTTTCATGTCACTGGCGTGAGCTTCACAGTTTCCAATCTTGGCACCGTTATCTCACGTTTTCACTCACTTTATCACCTTAGGCATCATCTTTTTTTCTTCTTGTTTATTAAGCACTACTTATTTTTTATTTATTTACTAGGCCACACCGGCCTGTATGTGGAATCTTAGTTCCCTGACCAGGGATCGAACCTGAGCCCCTTGTGTTGGAAGGACAGAGTCTTAACCACTGTACGGCCAGGGAAATCTCAAGGCATCATCTTTTTTTTTTTTTTAATTTTATTTATTTGGCTGCGAACTCTTAACTGAAGCATGTGGGATCTAGTACCCTGACCAGGAATTGAACCCTGCATTGGGAGCGTGGTGTCTCAGCCACCAGCCCACCAGAGAAGTCCCACCAAGGCATCATCTTTGATGAGGACTTGTCCAAAGTTCCAGTACCTGCAGACTCAACTCAGTCAGTCCTGATCACATTCTCTTTCTCTTCTTCACTCTTTTCACTCTCCCCTTCCTCAGCATTTAGAGCTCTCTTGGAACTATAGGTTAAACCATGCAATTTGAGTGCTGCTGTATTTATGGGACTTTGAAGGAGAGTGTCTTAGTTTTCTGGGCAAGCCCTCCATTTCCTTGACCTGGACTCCAACCTTGCCTCTTACTGGCCTCCTCCCCAGGAACTAAATCTGACTGCAGCCCTGTCGTGTAGGGAAGGAGCCCCAGGAAGCAGGAGAAGGTGTTCTCCGCTGCCTTTACTTTCCTAGTTCCTGTGTCTCTTTCACCTATGACTCCTCACCCTCCCTGCCTCACCAAACACACAGGCTTGCTCTTCTCCACAGAGCCTGCGCAGTAAACCCTCATCTGTCCAGGTCAGGTGTACCTTCCAGTCCCAGCAGCACAGGACAGGGAAGGACAGGACCCAGGAGAGCTAGGATTAAGACTGGCAGGGACACAGCCTCCCCCTCCTCCCCCATATACGTACCTGTAGAGAGATTTGTTTTAAGCAATTGGCTCACATAATTGTGGGGCCTGGCTGGTCCAAAATTTGTCAGGCATACTGGCACCTTGGAAATTTCAGGTAAGAGTTAATATTTTTAAAAATTTGCTTTATTTTTGGCTGTGCTGGGTCTTCTTTCTGAGTGGGCTGTTCTCTAGTTGTGGAAAGTGGGGCCTGCTCTCTAGTTGCGGTGCACAGGTTTCTCATTGCGGCGGCTTCTGTTGTTATGGAGCATGGACGCTAGGGTGTGCCGGCTTCAATAGTTGCGGCACGTGGGCTTGGCAGTGGAGGTTCCCGGACTCTAGAGCACAGGGCCAATAGTTGTGGCACACGGGCTTAGCTGCTCCATGGCATGTGAGATCTTCCTGGATCAGGGATCGAACCCATGGCTGTTGCTTTGGCTGGCAGATTCTTTACCGCTGAGCCTCCAGGGAAGCCCTGACAGTTGATATTAGTTTTGAATTTCAATCCCTTCAGGCAGGCAAACTGAAAACTCAGGCAGGATTCTATGTTACAGTCTTGGGGCAAAATTCTTTCCTCTCTGAGAAACTTCTTTGCCTTCAACTGTTCTAATGACCCCTTCTTACGTTAGGGAGGATAATCTACTTTACTTGAAGTCAACTGGTCATGATGTTAATCACACCTACAAAATACTTTCACAGCAGGATTTAGACTAGTAATGCTTGATCAAACAGCTGGACCCATAGCCTAGCCAAGCTGACACATAAAACTAACCTTCATGGTCTGCCCTTTGTCAACTACGCACCCATACACATTTCCCTTAATCATACTGATGTCTGTATAAAGATAAAGAAAGATAAAGATAATAGCAGCTCCAACTTCCATCTAGCATGATATGACCAAGTTGACACGTAAGATGAACAGTCATACCACTCTCCCCCAAAGCTCTCCTATTCCACTCTTCAGTAGACTCAATGATTTAGCCATAATCTTACCTGTTGTGTTTAGTTGCTCTGTTGTGTCTGACTCTCTGCGACTCCACGGACCGTAGCCCACCAGGCTCCTCTGTCCATAGGATTCTCCAGCAAGAACACTGGAGTGGGTTGCCTTTTCCTTCTTCAGGGGATCTTCCCAACCCAGGGATAGAACCCAATTCTCCTGAATTGGCAAGTGGATTCTTTACCGCTGAGCCACCAGGAAGCCCTATAATCTCACCTACCTTTCCCTAAATATACTTGGGTTTTCTGCACCTCCATGTCTTTTTCATGCTGTCTTCTCTGCTTGGGTCCCTCCCCCTTCCTCTGTGATCACCTACATATCATTCAGCAATCAGAGCAATGAGTTATCAGCACTTCATAAACCTGACTGGAGAAGGCAATGGCACCCCACTCCAGTACTCTTGCCTGGAAAATCCCATGGATGGAGGAGCCTGGTGGGCTGCAGTCCATGGGGTTGCTATGAGTTGGACTCGACTGCAAGACTTCATTTTCACTTTTCACTTTCATGCATTGGAGGAGGAAATGGCAACCCATTCCAGTATTTTTGCCTGGAGAATCCCAGGGACAGGGGAGCCTGGTGGGCTGCTGAACTATGGGGTCGCACAGAGTCAGACATGACTGAAGCGACTTAGCAACAGCAGCAGCAGCAGCATAAACCTGACATGACTCAGTGAAGACTGAGATTAAAGCAAAGGTATGGCCAATTATCTGTCATGAAAGTAAAGATACACCATAAATATTTAACAAGTTGAAAACAAAATCATAAATTTTATGATTTATGGGTGTTGGGCTGCTCCTTGTTTTGATGACATAGGGCATCTTAACAGACAGCAAAGAGGATGTGTGTGTGTGAGTGTCTGTGCCTGCCTCTGCTATAACAGTGAGTGTTTAAAAAATAAATGCTAACCATGTTGCATGTTAAATATTTAAACAATAATGATGTCATTATCTTCATGTAGCTTTGGAAATAATTTTGTGGATGTAAAATTATTGTAAGACGTTTTCCACCAACACTGAGGCCCGCAGGGTGGGGGTTTCCAGTGCTAAAGAGGTGAAGTGCCAGGCAAGGCTGGTGAGCTGGCCAGTCTAGCGTCATCTTTCCTTAGTTATGCTGAAAAAGTTGCCTATAACTGTGGAGATTAGGGCAGATGAGGAAAGGCAAGGAGCTGAGGAATGGGTTTCAGGAGGCATTTGAAATTAGAAGAGCACAATTAGGGCAGGATTAGTACACTGTTCAGAGGGAGCACCAGCCTAAAGCCAAGGGGATGATTGAGAGCCAGGACTGTGGGCTCCAGAGTCACTTAGACTTGGGCTTGAATCCCAGTGTCTTTGTTTACCATGTATGTGACCTTGGGCTATTTACCACACTAAATTCCACAATAAATGGGGAAACAATAGTACCGAACTGTTGGGAAGTGTAATTAAAATATGGCATATAAAGCATTTAGGAGAGTTGTGTGGTTAAGAATAAGAGTTCAAAAACATGTTAGTGGCTGGCATTATTATTCTTGTGACTAAGAAAGTCACATAAAGGGATCAGGTAGAAGTTCTTGGGGAGGAATAAGTAGGGAGGGGTCAAAGAGAGGAGAGGAGGAAGTCTGGATGAGAAGGCTCTGGGCATCTCTTCTTGGGCACTCTCAGATCCACTTCTCTCTGCCTTGTGTACTCCCAAGTGCAAAAGAGTAGCAACTAAGTTGAGAAATGCCTTCTATATAGAAGAAAATTAAACAGTGAATGACTCTCAAACTCACTGCTGAAAGTTTAATTTTTATTGATGTGTATTTTTAATTGATTTACAATATTATATTTTTTCCAGATGTATGGCATTTTTATAGGTGACTCCAATGGCAACCCACTTCAGTATTCTTGCCTGGGAAATCACACGGACAGAGGAGCCTGGCAGGCTACAGTCCATGGGGTCACAAAGAGTAATACCCAACTTAGCAACTGAACCGGCATTTAAAGTTACTATAAACTGATGTCTTTATTTCCCTGTGCTGTAAAATACATCCTTGTTGCTTATTTATTTTATACATAGTAGTGTTCCTTAATCCCATTCCCCTAGTGTCCCTCCCCCAGTAGCCACTGTTTAGTCTCTTTATCTGTGAATCTGTGAAAGTTTAAAATTGATGTTAAATTACAATTAAGAGAGTAGAGTTCTACCGTAGGACTCAGGATAGAGGAAATGTTTCCTAAATGAGAGAAATGACATTAAAATCATCTGGTTTTAAATAGATCTGAGAGTAGAGAGAGGGAAGAAAGGAAGAGGGAAGGAGGCAGGAGAAGTCACTCAGACATTCAGAGAAGGGACTGTATTCCATCCCAGGTGGCGATCATTCAGAAGGGTTCCTTCTGGGATTTATAACAGCTTTTTTTCTCTTTTTAAAAATTTTAAATTAATTCATTTGTTTTAATTGGAGGCTAATTACAATATTGTAGTGGTTTTTGCCATACATTGACATGAATCAGCCATGGGTGTACATGTGTTTCTCATCCTGAAGCCCCCTCCCACCTCCCTCCCCATCCCATCCCTCAGAGTCATCCCAGTGCACCAGCCCTGAGCACCCTGTCTCATGCATTGAACCTGGACTGGCAATCTATTTCACATATGGTAATATACATGTTTCAATGCTATTCTCTCAAATCATCCCACGCTCGCCTTCTCCCACAGAGTCCAAAAGTCTATAACAACTTATTTTTAAATTTGAGCAAGAATGATGACATTTGCATCAAAGCAATTTTCCCCTCAGAGTTTTGTGCATGGCAGCCTTTACCTCCTTATTCCTCAAGCTGTAGATCAGGGGTTCAGCATGGGGATCACTGTGGTGTAGAACATGGAGGCCACATTCTCCTGGGCCAGGGAGCTGGCCGTGGAGGGTTTCAGGTACATGAAGGCGGTTGTTCCATAGAAAATCCCTACAGCTGCAAAGTGGGAGCTGCAAGTGCTGAAGACTTTGGACCGTCCCTCTGTGGTGCTGATGCGGAGGATACTGGACAGGATGAAGGCATAGGAAATTATGACTGTTAAGCTAGTAACTACGATGTTGAATCCAGCCAAAAAGAAGACTGTCATCTCAATGTCATAGGTGCTAGAACAGGAAAGTTTCATCAGGGGGATGATGTCACAGAAGTAGTGACTGATGAGATGTTCACAATAGGGCAGTTTCAACATGAGGCCAGTCTCTATGGTTGAGCCAATGAGCCCCATGATATAGACCCCAGCCACCAGCAGGGAGCAGACTCGATGAGACATGATGATGTTGTAAAGCAAAGGCCTGCAGATGGCAACATAACGGTCATAGGCCATCACTGTCAGTGTGTAACACTCAGCAACTACAAACACAATGAAGAAGTAGAGCTGGGCCATGCACCCCGCATAGGAGATGGTGTTCTTCTCTGACACAAAGTTCACCAGCATCTTAGGGGTAGTGACAGTGGAGTAGCAGAGATCCACAAAGGACAGGTTGCTGAGGAAATAGTACATGGGGGTGTGAAGCTGAGTGTTCAGACAAATCAAGGTTATCATGCCCAGGTTCCCTACCATGGTGATGGAATAGATCCCAAGGAAGAGGAAGAAGAGGGGCAGCTGGAGCTCTGGTTGACTTGTTAAACCTCCAAGAATGAACTCAGTCACTGTAGAGTGATTTTCTGCACCCATTCTCCTCTGGTTGAGGGACCTGTGTGATGTGAGAGAAGAACGACATGAAAGGCTGCTTCTTGCACTGCTTGGTGAAGCTAGTTTTGAGAATCTGGGCCAGCTGAGTAATCCCGGTGTCTTTCCTGATGAATGTTCCCTCATTCTGCAGTTTGTTTCAGGAGGAAGACAAGACCCTGAATATTTCAAAGATGAACCAAAAAGGGGGCAAGATCTGGAGCTGTTGTCACTTTCATGGTTCTCAAATAGCCTAGCACAGTGGGTCTGGCAATCCACTCCAGTATTCTTGCCTAGAGAATCCCCATGGAGCTTAAAGAACTCATTGCAAAATAGAACCAAATGTTAATATTCTGTATCAACAACATTTGATGTAATATGATCAAAAGATTAAAGTCTAACACTTAGCATAGCATCTGGTGTTTAACAGGTCCTGCTCAGTATTTGTTGAATACTCTAGGACCAGATTTTTTTCTGCAACCCAAACTCTCAGATCCAGTATGAGATATTATTTGAAGGTCTGTGTTCTCACTTTCTTACTGACTTTTAAAGTTTTTCCTTAGAGATGGAAAAAGATTCCTGAGGATGGAAAAATATTTTAAAGTATCATACCCTGTGCCAGTTCACTGGCCTGGTAAGGACTGTATCAATCTGTTCTCATTAGCCCTGGTTGAAAATCTATGTCAATACAGGTATGGGCCTGGGCTTGAGCACAATCCATCCACCCAAAGTATTTGTCGGTCCAGCAGGCAGATCTTACTTCCATTGGCCTTTTGAGTCCTAAAATGATAGTGTGAGGCTGAAGTCCCTGGTGGCCTGACTCCCTAGCTTTAACATAGCTCCTCCAACAGAGTTGTCCAGGCCCTCCCTTGGAAGCTGATTTCATTCACTGTCCATCTGCTCCTTCTGCCCTTTCCCTCCCTCTATCACTATTTCCACACTGAGTGAGTGAGTTAAGTCACTCAGTCGTGTCCGACTCTTTGCAACCCTGTGGACTGTAGCCCACCAGTCTCCTCTATCCATGGGATTCTCCAGGCAAGAATACTGGAGTTGGCTGCCATTTCCTTATCCGGGGGATCTTCCTGACCCAGGGATCAAACCCGGGTCTCCCACATTGCAGGCAGACGCTTTAACCTCTGAGCCATAGTGTTATTTTCTACTTCTACTTTCCAGGCTTGGCTTCCTTAAGAGGAATCATCACTTAGACACTAAAATGTCATTTACAACCATATACAGAGTTAAGGTAAAAGGCTAGTTCTCCAGGCTTTTATTCCTAAGCTCTCTCTAAGAATTCTGGGTACACACATCTTACCAAACAATTGCGTGTCATCTTCAAAACCCCCTACAGATTTCTAAATGCAAACTGAAATGCAACTAGGCCCCTAGCTGCACTAACACTTGGACTGTTACAAAGTCTTCTAGACTCCTCAAATTCCACTTCCTTCCTCAACTCCAATCTCTTCTCCATACCTGCATACCTACTTCACCTTCATTGATGAGAAAAGACAGAACAAGACTTGAAGCATTTCGTATGCCTCCCTGTTGTTCTAAATTTAAAGTCTTCAAGATAATGTTCAAGATCCTCCAGGATCTGGTCTTCACCTTATTCAGCTCATATCGCCTATGGATCTCTCATATAAAACTGTTGATTCAATTAGGCCTAATTTCCATCCTAATTTCTATCCCACACAAGCCAAAATTACTGTATAGAGGAAAAAGAATTGACCTAACAACAAAAATATCTGAATTCCAGGCATTTTTGGCATACACTAGCTGTGTGCCTTTGGACACGTCCTTTGCCTCTCTAGGCTCAGTTTCCCTATCTATAAACAGAATGATTGAACCAGATCATCTTAATAATCCTCCCAGTTTAAGAAAAATTACTCTATGATTCCTATAAGACCAACAAAATCCACTTTTTCAAAAGTCTGTAGGTCCTTCATGGATTCTTTCTAAGCACTCCAGACCACACTATTCTCTCCGTTCTCTGAACTCCATGTGTGGAATTCAAAACAAATCAAACAGTGCCTTCCTGGACCAACATCATTAGCATCACTTGAAGGCATTAGAGATGCGGATTCTCAGGCCTCACCCCAGGCCTACCAAATCAGGAACTCTGGGATGGGGCCCAGGGATCTGTGTATCGCACTGTCTCCAGATGAGGCTGAAGAAGGTTCAAGTTTGAGAATCTCAATCCTATAGGTAATAAGCAGTAGAGTTAATATCAGAGATATATTTTGTTTCAGAAATGAAATTCTTCTATCATTTATGCAAGTCCTAAATATTGACTGAATGTGAACATCCAGTAACCAATCTCAGATTGATGAAGTGTCAGGGGGATATGGTAGTTGCAACAGTATTATTGAGTTTCAAGTCAATTTCTGTGTCTGAAAGATGAAGAAATGAGTGATACCAATTTCTAAGCTGGTTGTAAAAATAATATGGGATAATGCAGTTAGAATTTTTTTTTTCAAGATGTCATTTCCTATACAAATGTGAGTTGTCAGTAGATGTCTGGAAAGATTTCCTAGTTTTTCACTGGCCTCAGGCCCTAAGGCAATTGTTCTCAACATTGACTGTCCATTATAATCGCCTACAGCATTTAGAAAGTGTTGATATTTATGTTCCACCCAGAGAGGTTCTAATTAATTCATCTCTCGTGAAGCCTGGACCCTGACATATAGGATATTTCAGAATAAATGCTCACCAGCTACTTTTATTATTGTTCTTATTTTCATTTTGATCATGATTTCAAACCATCATCTCCCTAATGACAGAGTAGGCAAGTTACAGACATGTCCTAAGAAGCATGGATCATCATTGCTGGATATGATACCTATAGCTATCCCTTCTCTAACAGGTATTCTTTAAGTTAAAACTTAAATTTGCACTATTTTAATTGGTTACTTACACAGTTACTAACTTTTGAATACTGCTCTTCAAAAGTCATTCTCATTAACTCTTCTGAAGAATACTGCATATGAGGAGAAATGTGTCTAGAGTAGAATTTTCATTTGCATGTTTATATGGAGAAAACCGAAGTGCCAGACACTAAGTGACTTTCCAGAGACTTTCTAATTATGAAGAACCTGAAAGTGAAACCGCTTTCTTCTGATCATGAACTCTTCCCTTTGCCCAAGTGTGTAGCCTTACAAATTGATGCACTTAGAGGTTTAAGCAATGTTGTGATTGAATGTGTTTTATCCTTGATGTCTTACATTGTGCATAGCATATAAAAAGGGGAATGCTGTATTATTTTCCTCTTCTCTAGGAAACAGAAGCTCTAAAATTTAAATAAGTTACCAAAAGATGTGAAACTAGGAAGACACGGGACTTGGTCTAATTAAACCTTAGGATTTCTGTCTACCAGTTTGCTATTTTCCCACTAAACTATGTTACCTTATTCTAGGTTATCTTTTTTGTATCAGTTTATTATTATTTAGTGAAGTTAATTTATTGAATTTTTGGACAAAGATGATAGATTTTATGGGCAATTTCAGATGCATTAAAGAAAAATTATCAGGACTTCCCTAGTGGTCCAGGGGTTTAGAATCTGTCTGTCAGCACAGGCGACATGAGTTTGATCCCTGGTCTGGGAAAATCCCACATGCCACAGAGCAACTAAGCCCGTGCACTACAACTACTTAAGCATGAGTTCTGCAACTACTGAGGATTGTGCCCTAGATCCCATGCTTTGCAACAAGATAAGCCACTGTCAAGAGAAGCCTGTGCACAGCAACTAGAGAGTAGTCCTCACCTGCTGCAACTAGAGAAAGCCTTTGTGCAACTTCAAAGACCCTGTGCAGACAAAAAAACCTAATTAATTAATTTAAGAAATAAAAAGAAAAATTACCAATCCAATATGTGCATTGCAGAAAATCAGGAATACAAATAAGCAAAAATAAAAGAACCTTCCAGCTCCTTGGAGACAAGAAATAGTCATCATGATTTTTTAGTTTTTTTCAATACTTCAGTGCATATATACATCACTGATTCAATGGACATGAATTTGAGCAAACTCTGGGAGATGATGAGGGACAGGGAGGCTTGGCATGCTGAAGTCCATGGGATCACAAACAGTCAGACACAACTTAGAGACTGAACATCAAAAAATATGTATCTAGGCTTCCCTAGTGGCCCAGATGTGAAAGTATCTGCTTGCAATGCAGGAGACCCAGGGTTTCATCCCTGGGTTGGGAACATCCACTGGAGAAGGGCATGGCAACTGACTCTAACATTCTTGCCTGGAGAATCCCATGGACAGAGGAGCCTGGTGGGCTACAGTCCACAGGGTCCCAAAAGTCCAACATGACTGAGCATGTCTTTTCACTTTCATGTACGTATCTATATGTGTATAAGCATACAAGTATTTTAAATAATTTTTGTAACCTTTTTTAATGTATCACTTTATAATTTTATAATGCATTATCTTGTTCCTATAATAATAGTAACTTTAGCACTAACTATATTTCTTTTTCTAGGCGTAAAAATCCTTGATTATATTAATAGTATGAAGACAAGAAAATCTGAATTACACTATAAACTCTACATGTTAAATTACTGATGGTTAAATTGCCAACTTTATAATAATTGCTATCAGAGGTAACTAAGATTTTTGAGTATTATTTTTGTTAATTGTGAAAAACAAAAAATTCTTGCAGGGAGCAACAATAGATTAAAAATATCTTACAAATTCCCTTCTACTCAAATTCTACCTCTTAAAACTTAAGAAACATAGAAAATCCACCTAGAATATATCATTGCCAGAAGTCACAGGGCCATACAGAGTGAACAGTATTTACTTCATGAGGTGCAGACGGGAAAATCCTAGACAGCATTGACTTATTTATTGACTCCCACAATCATCTAACAATATAAAAATAGGAAAACATGACCCCCTATTTGATATCAGTCACTACAATTCCTACCTCCAGTTCTACCAGACCATCAGAGGCTCAGGATTGCTGCCCAGGAGAACACAGCACACAAAGAAAAAACACCAGGAGATGTAGGTAAACACAGGGTTGGAAATAGCCTGCATCAGACACAAGAGGTGATGAAAGCAATATTTTTCTCATAGAATTGTTTAAATTGTAATGAAATACCTCTGCCTATGTACAGCTGTACACAGTCTCCTGGAAGCATTTGGAGATGCCTTGATTTTGACAGTTAGGAAATCAATATTAGAAGATGAGAGGACCAGATAGGTTTACATCTAGCCCTAAATTTATTCAAAGGGGCCAGTGCCACCATGAAAAAGGGTGCATGAGGTAGGGAGATGTGTGCGTGTGTTTATATGTACATGAGCAGAACTTCTGGGAGGCAGTCACTTCAGAGACTGGGGCCCTTAGCAAAGAGGATAATTAAGAGTTTTGACTTACACTTGGGCTGTGAATTATGTTCTTGGGTCCCAAGTGTGTTAATTTTCCTTTTATTGGGGAAGTCAACTTGCTGTTTCAGAAACTACAGTCTAATGCCTCTTCAAGTAATTTACCATCAATGAGTCCATCAGCATCCACATTATCATCATCACAAGCAGCACCACCAGCCCCACAACCTCCGTGGTTATTATTATCAATAACATCGTGAGTCACTGTCATTATGGTTGTTACTCATCATTAGTTATTTGTGATCAAGCATACTCAACTATGATTAAAAGGCTTATTTGAAAGCATTAAAAAATGGAGTTGACTATTTTAGTAAAACTGTGTAATTTCACTAAAGGAACGTTAATTCATAAGGAGTGCTAAATTTGTCACCTTGATGTTGGAACTCTAGATTGAATGTGTAGAATGGCAGGAGGTTGAGGGCATAAGAAGGTAGATTTATAAAAATTCTTCACTTGTATATTCTCATTCATAACAAAATATGCTGATAAGAATGTGCTCCTTTCAAGATTACATTCAGTAATATATTATCTATAAAAATGCTGCTAGTGAAGATTTTTAAATTAAACTTTTTCTTTTGAGTTAATTGTAGATTCACATAGGGGTACGAGAAATAATAGAGAGAGGTCCTGTGTACCCTTGAGCAGTTTCCCCAATGGGAACAATTTGCAAAATTATAATACAATATCACACCCAGGATGTCCTTGGAATTTGCCAAGCAAGAATACTGTTGTGGGTAGCCATTCCCTTCTCCAGGGAATCTTCCAGACCCAGGGATCGAGTCCTCATCTTCCACATTGCAGGAAGATTCTTTTCCCTCTGAGCCACCGGGGAAGCCCCCACATGTTGATTGGTCTTCTTCAGATTTCTCCAGTTTTATTTATACTCATTTGTGTGCATGTAAAAGCCGCTTACTCCTTGGAATAAAAGTTATGACCAACCTAGATAGTATATTCAAAAGCAGAGACATTACTTTGCTCACTAAAGTTCGTCTAGTCAAGGCTATAGTTTTTCCAGTGGTCATGTATGGATGTGAGAGTTGGACTGTGAAGAAGGCTGAGTGCCAAAGAATTGATGCTTTTGAGCTGTGGTGTTGGAGAATACTCTTGAGAGTCCCTTGGACTGCAGGGAGATCCAACCAGTCCATTGTGAAGGAGATCCACCCTGGGATTTCTTTGGAAGGAATGATGCTAAAGCTGAAACTCCAGTACTTTGGTCACCTCATGCGAAATGTTGACTCATTGGAAAAGACTCTGATGCTGGGAGGGATTAGGGGCAGGAGGAGAAGGGGACAACAGAGAATGAGATGGCTGGATGGCATCACGGACTCGATGAACATGAGTCTGAGTGAACTCCGGGAGATGGTTATGGACATGGAGGCCTGGCATGCTGTGACTCATGGGGTCGCAAAGAGTCGGACACGACTGAGCAACTGAACTGAACTCACTGAACTGAACTGAAATTAACCTCAAAGCAATTTTATCAAGTGCACAGATTGTGTATTCATCACCACAGTTCATATAGAAATGTTTACCTCACCTTCATTTTCTAATTTTCAAAATAATAGTTTAGTTTCTTATTATTTAACAAAGGAAGCTAGTTATTTTCTTTAGTATCTTTATATTCTTCCTAATTTAACCATATTTTATGTGTGTTTCAGTCTGTTGCAATCATTTTCCTTATAGAGCTTAACATTTTCTTGCCTGGAGAATCCCATAGGTAGAGAAGCCTGGCTATACTACATGGGTTGCAAAGAGCCAGACCCCACTGGATGACTAACACTTTCACTAGGTATCCACTAGAGATGTTAACACTTGAAAATGTGACAACATCATTTTGTTGAGAATGGAGAGCAAGTGAACTTCTTATACAGTGATAATGGAAAATAAAATCAAACAACCTCTTTGTAGGATTGTTCGGTAGTTTCTTTTAAACTTGCCTATGGCCAAATAATGGAGAAGGAAATGGCAACCCACTCCAGTATTCTTGCCTGGACAATCCCATGGATGGAGGAGCCTGGTAGGCTGCAGTCCATGGGGTCACTAAGAGTCAGACACGACTGAGCGACTTCACTTTCACTTTTATTCATTGGAGAAGGAAATGGCAACCCACTCCAGTGTTCTTGCCTGGAGAATCCCAGGGACAGAAGAGCCTGTTGGGCTGTCGTCTCTGGGGTCGCACAGAGTTGGACATGACTGACGCGATTTAGCAGCAGCAGCATGGCCGAATAATTCTTAGATATTTATCTAAGGTAAATGAAAACAGGTTCACAAAGAGTTCTGTACATGGATGCTTATATATCCTTTGTTCACAGTAACTCAAACTGGAAATAACCAATTGTCCTTCAACAGGTGGGAAACAATTTGTGCATCTATACAAGCAATGGATTGCTACTAATAAACAAGAAATATATGATTGATACACACAACAATATGAAAGACCTTGAAAGCATTGTGCTGGGTAAAACATATCAGACACTGTTGTGTACTATGATCAGGGAAAACTAATCAATTGCTATAGAGAGTGAGTCAGTGTTTGCGTGAGTTTAGGGAGAAAGTGGAGATTGCACACTTTGGACTTGTGACTTAGCCACATTTCTTTTATTTGCAAAGTATATATATGATCTCACATTCTGTGATTATTGATTGACTTTGAGTGTTAAGATGCAATCTTTTTTTTTAAAGAGACCCATTTTATTGTAGTATAATCAACATACAAATGATGTACATAATGTGTACAATATTATTAGTCTGAAGATAAGTATACACCAATGAGGCCTTCCCAGGTGGCGCTAGTGGTAAAGGACCTGCCTGCCAGTGAAGGAGGCATAAGACATGGTACCTAACTGTTGCGAATAGTAATTAAAAGAAGGCATGTAAAGAATTTATGTGTTGTGTGGCTCAGAGTGAGTGCCCCCAAATATGGTAGTGGCTTGCATTATTATTACTGAGACTAAGAAATTCACATAAAGGCTCAGGTTCCTTGGGTAGGAATAAGTAGGGAGGAGTGGAAAAGAGGAGAGGAAGAAGTCGAGATGACAAAGACTCTGGGAATCACTTCTTGATGACTGTCAGATCCACCTCTCTCTGTCTTGTGTACTCCCAAGTGCAAAAACTAGGAAGTGGGATGAGAAATATTTTCATCATAGAAGAAAATTCAATACTGAATGACTCTCAAATTCACTGATAAGGTTTAACTTATTTATTGAAGTGCAGTTGATTTACAAGTTATATTTTTTTCATATGGCCAGCATTTTTATACGTGACTCCATTTAAAGTAACTATATAATAATGGCCATGCTTTTTTATTTTATTCATAGTAATTGTGTGCTTAATCCCTTGGCTCTTTTCTTCCCCCACCACCCCAAGTAATCACTCTTTTCCCTCTATCTGTGAGTCTGTGAAACTTAAAAGTATATTAAATTACAATTTAGTTAGTAGAGTTTACTGAAGGACTCAGGATAGAGAAAAGCCTTCTGAAACAAGGAAAAGGAAGATAAAATCAGCTGGTTTTAAATAGAAATGAGAGAAGAGAGAGGGCAGGAAGGAGGAAGGAAGGAGGCAGGAGAAATCACCTAACCATGTAGAGAAGGGACTGTATTCCATCCCAGGTGGCAAGAATTCTGAGGGCTTCCCTCTGGGATTCACAACCAGTTTTTTTTTTTTTTTGATTTATTTATGTTTTATTGAAGGATAATTGCTTTATGGAATTTTGTTGTTTTCTGTCAAACCTCAACGTGAATCAGCCATAGGTATACATATATCCCCTCCCTTTTGAATTTCCCTTCCAACTCCCTCTGATCCCACCCCTCTAGATTTTTACAGAGCCCCTGCTTGAGTATCCTGAGACATACAGCAAATTCCAGTTGGCCATCTATTTTACGTATGGTAATGTAAGTTTCCTTGGAAGAAAAGTTATGACCAACCTAGATAGCATATTCAAAAGCAGAGACATTACTTTGCCACTAAGGTTCATCTAGTCAAGGCTATGGTTTTTCCAGTGGTCATGTATAGATGTGAGAGTTGGACTGTGAAGAAGGCTGAGCGCTGAAGAATTGATGCTTTTGACCTGTGGTGTTGGAGAAGACTCTTGAGAGTCCCTTGGACTGCAAGGAGATCCAACCAGTCCATTGTGAAGGAGATCAACCCTGGGATTTCTTTGGAAGGAATGATGCTAAAGCTGAAACTCCAGTACTTTGGCCACCTCATGCGAAGAGCTGACTCATTGGAAAAGACTCTGATGCTGGGAGAGATTGGGGGCAGGAGGAGAAGGGGATCACCGAGGATGAAATGGCTGGATGGCATCACTGACTCGATGGATGCGAGTTTGAGTGGATGAACTGAGTGAACTCTTGGTGATGGACAGGGAGGCAGGCCGTGCTGTGATTCATGGGGTCGCAAAGAGTCGGACATGACTGAGTGACTGAACTGAATTGAGCTGAACTGAACTGAATGTAAGTTTCCATGTTACTCTTTCCATACATCTCACCTTCTCCTTCCCTCTCCCCATGTCTGTAAGTCTGTTCTCTATGTCTGTTTCTCCATTGCTGCCCTGTAAATGAAATTTTCAGTACCATTTTTGTAGATTCCATATATATGCTTTAGAATAAGATATTTATCTTTCTCTTTCTGACTTACTTTACTCTGTATAATAGGTTCTAGGTTCATCCATCTCATCAAAACAGACTCAAATGCATTCCCTTTTATGGCTGAGTAATATTCCATTGTGTATATGGACAACTACTTCTTTATCCATTCAACTGTTGATGGACATCTAGATTGCTTCTGTGTTCTAGCTATTGTAAACAGTCTTGCAATGAACAAGGGGATTCATATGTATTTTTCAATTTTGGTTTCCTCAGGGTATATACCTAAGAGTGGGATGGTTGGGTCATATGATGATATTATTCCTAGTTTTTTAAGGAATCTTCATACTGTCTTCCATAAGCTTATTTATTTACATTCCCACCAACAATGCAAGAACATTCCCCTTTCTCCACACCCTCTCCAGCATTGATAGCTTGTAGACTTTTTGATGATGGCCATTCTGACTGGTGTGAGGTGATATCTCATTGTAGTTTTAACTTGCACTTCTCTAATAATGGGCAATGTTGAGCATTTTTTCACGTGTTTGTTAGCTATCTGTATGTCTTCTTTGGAGAAATGTCTGTTTAGGTACCCCCTCCCCCACCATTTTGATTGGGTTATTTGTTTTTCTGTTATTGAGTTGTATGAACCACTTGTATATTTTGGAGATATACAAATATTCAGTTGTTTCATTTGTTATTACTCTTTCCTATTCTGAGGGTTGTTTTTTCAGCTTGCTTATAGTTTCCTTTGCTGTGCAAAAGCTTTTATGTTTAATCAGGTCCCACTTGTTTACTTTTGTTCTTATTTGCATTAAAATGAAGAGGAGAGTGAAAAAGTTGGCTTAAAGCTCAACATTCAGAAAACTAAGATCGTGGCATCTGGTCCCATCACTTCATGGGAAATAGATAGGAAACAGTGTCAGACTTTATTTTTCTGGGCTCCAAAATCACTGCAGATGGTGAATGCAGCCATAAAATTAAAAACGCTTACTCCTTGGAAGGAAAGTTATGACCAACCTAGACAGCATATTCAAAAGCAGAGACATTACTTTGCCAACAAAGATCCTTCTAGTCAAGGCTATGGTTTTTCCTGTGGTCCTGCATGGATGTGAGAGCTGGACTGTGAAGGTGAAGAAGGCTGAGTGCTGAAGAATTGATGCTTTTGAACTGTGGTGTTGGAGAAGACTCTTGAGAGTCCCTTGGACTGCAAAGAGATCCAACCAGTCCATTCTGAAGGAGATCAGCCCTGGGATTTTTTTAGAAGGAAGGATGCTGAAGCTGAAACTCCAATACTTTGGCTACCTCATGTGAAGAGTTAACTCACTGGAAAATATCCTGATGCTGGGAGGGATTGGGGGCAGGAGGAGAAGGGGATGACAGAGGATGAGATGGCTGGATGGCATCACCAACTCGATGGACATGAGTTTGGGTAAACTCTGGGAGTTGGTGATGGACAGGGTGGCCTGGCATGCTGCGATTCATGGGGTTGCAAAGAGTCGGACAGAACTGAGCAGCTGAACTGAACTGAACTGAATTGAACTGAGGTGGTGGGTCCTAGAGGATCTTGCTTTGATTTATGTCATAGAGTGTTCTGCCTATGTTTTCCTCAAAGAGTTTTATACTTTTGGCCTTACATTTAGGTCTTTAATCCATTTTGAGTTTGTCTTTGTGTATGGTGTTAGGAAGTGTTCTAATTTCATACTTTTACATATAGCTGTCCAGTTTTCTCAGTACCACTTATTGAAGAGGCTGTCTCTGCCCCATTGTATATTCTTGTCTCCTTTGTCAAAAATAAGGTACCCATAGGTGCATGCATGGGTTTATCTCTGGGCTTTTAATCTTGTTCCATTGATTTACAATTCTGTTTTTGTGCCAGTACCATACTGTCTTGATGACTGTAGCTTTGCAGTATAATCTGAAAGGAAGATTGATTCCTCTAGCTCCATTCTTCTTTCTCAAGACTGATTTGCCTATTCAGGGCCTTTTGTGTTTCCATATAAATTGTGATTTTTTTGGGTTATAGTTCTGTGAAAAATGCCATTGGTAATTTGATAGGGATCACACTGAGTCTGTAGATTGCATGACACACATGAACCTATGAAAGCGAGACAGACTCATGGACTGAGTACAGACTTGTCATTGCCCAGATAGAGGATTTTGGGGGAGGGATGGAGTGGGAGGTTAGACTTAGCAGATGTAAGCTTTTATATAGAGAGTGAATAAACAACAAGGTCCTACTATATAGCACAGAGAAGTATATGCAATATCCTATGATAAACCATAATGGAAAAGAATATTTAAAAAGGATGTACAAATATGTATAACTGAATCACTGCCATACAGCGGAAATTAACACAACATTGAAAATCAACTATATTTCAATTTAAAAATAAAAAACAACAACAAAAGTGAAGTGCTGTGTCTACAACTTACTTTTTTAGACAACAAGTTAATTTTAAGTAGTTCAAGAAAAGAAGAATACAAACGAGACACATTATCTAGGGAGAGGGCTTTCAGTGCACTTTCAACTTTTCTGAAGGCTTGAAATTATTCAAAATAAGCTTGGGAGGAAAAGTTAAGCCTCCTAGGCTACTCTGATGTGAGCCAAACACAAGGCACACTGGACAAGAGGACCCCTCCTGTCTCATCCAGCCTGCTGGCTGAGGCTCCTGTTGGGGCAGGGTCCCAGCTGTGTGGCATTATTTCACAGTGACCCCTAGAGGTCCTGTGCACTCAGGGCAGACTGAGTTTGGCCCTTGGCCAAACTGTCAAGTTCATGAACAAAGAAGAACAGCCCATCCAATTACCCCATCTCTCCTGCTCCAAATTATACACAGTGCAGTGCATCCGGTCAGTCCTCTGACCTAAGCATCAGTCCCTGGAGGTGGGGCTCCTGTGCTATCCCATGATAGGTCATCTCCATGACAACAACCAGCACAGCAGCCTGGATGGACAGGCTGGGCATGGAGACAGGCAAGAGCAGGGGTCCCAAGGCTGACGTGAGGTCACCCCACACCAGCTCCACCAGAATGACTTAGACGGCCAATCAAGGAGGATATTGAGGGTCCATAGAAAGGAGGGGCAGACAAGGTGGACGTGGGGGGGGGGCGGGGCCCGGGGGGGGGGGCCGGGGGGGGGGCCGCGCCAGGGAGGGGGCAGGGGACAAGAGGGCGGCCCGGGGGGGGGGGGGGGGGGGGGGGGGGAATTGAGGTGCGTCGTTGTGGCGCCGGGGAGAAAATTTGGGGGGGGCGGAATGAGGGGGGGGGGGGGGGGGGAAAGGAAAGGGACGCTCACGGCCACTCCTAGAGGGGGGGGGGGGGGGGGGCTGCGGGGGAGGATGCGCTCGGCCCGGCCCCCCCCCGCTTGGGTGTGTGGCGCCGGGCTCCTCCCTTTTACCGCAGGGGTGGGCGGCCCAGGGGGGGAGCCCCGTGGGGTTGGTTTGGCTGTGGGCCTGTGTGTTCTTTTTAATCCTGTGGTTAAGAAGTCACCTTCCAAGGCAGCGGGTGTGTGTTTAGCCCCTGATTGGGAGCTGAGATTTCACATACCTCATGGCCAAAGCCCCCTCTGCCTTTGGGGACATGTGCCAGATAAGTCAAGCTATTTTTAAAATTGAGAAAGAATACTAACATTTGTATCAAAACAATTTTTGCTTCAGAGTTTTGTGCATGGCAGCCTTTACCTCCTTATTCCTCAAGCTGTAGATCAGGGGGTTCAGCATGGGGATCACTGTGGTGTAGAACACGGAGGCCACATTCTCCTGCGCCAGGGAGCTGGCTGTGGAGGGTTTCAGGTACATGAAGGCAGTTGTTCCATAGAAAATCCCTACAGCTGCAAAGTGGGAGCTGCAGGTGCTGAAGGCTTTGGACCGTCCCTCTGTGGTGCTGATGCGGAGGATACTGGACAGGATGAAGGCATAGGAAATTAGGACTGTTAAGCCAGTAACTACGATGTTGAATCCAGCCAAAAAGAAGACTGTCATCTCAACGTCATAGGTGCTAGAACAGGAAAGTTTCATCAGGGGAAGGATGTCACAGAAGTAATGACTGATGAGATGTTCACAATAGAGCAGTTTCAACATGAGGCCAGTCTCTATGGTTGAGCCAATGAGCCCCATGATATAGACCCCAGCCACCAGCAGGGAGCTGACTCGATGAGACATGATGATGTTGTAAAGCAAAGGCCTGCAGATGGCAACATAGCGGTCATAGGCCATCACTGTCAGCATGTAACACTCAGCAATGACAAACAGCAGGAAGAAGTAGAGCTGGGACATGCACCCTGCATAGGAGATGATGTTCATCTCTGGCACAAAGTTCACCAGCATCTTAGGGGTAATGACAGAGGAGTAGCAGAGATCCACAAAGGACAGGTTGCTGAGGAAATAGTACATGGGAGTGTGAAGCTGAGCATTCAGACAAATCAGGGTTATCATGCCCAGGTTCCCTACCATGGTGATGGAATAGATCCCAAGGAAGAGGAAGAAGAGGGGCAGCTGGAGCTCTGGTTGACTTGTTAAACCTCCAAGAATGAACTCAGTCACTGTAGAGTGATTTTCTGCACCCATTCTCCTTGGGGGACCTGTGTGATATGAGAGAAGAATTGCATGAAAGGCTGCTTCTTGCACTGCCTGGTGAAGCTAGTTTTGAGAATCTGGGCCAGCTGAACAATCCTGATGTTTTTCCTGATGAATATTCCCTCATCCTGATGTTTGTTTGGGGAGGAAGGCAAGACCCTGAGTATTTCAAAGATGAACCAAAAAGGGGGCAAGATCTGGAGCTGCTGTCACTTTCATGGTTCTGAAATAACCTAGCACAGTGGGTCTTAAAGTGCAGTTCCTGGACCAGCATCATTGGCATTACATGAAGACATTAGAGATTCAGATTCTCAGGCCTCAGCCCAGACCTACCAAGTCAGGAACTCTGGGATGGGGCCCAGTGATCAGCGTATCACACTGTCCCCAGATGAGGCTGAAGAAGATTCAGGTTTGAGAATCTCAATCCTGTAGGTAATAAGCTGTAGAGTTAATATCAGAGATACATTTTTTTTTCAGAAATGAAATTCTTCTATCATTTATGCAAGTCCTAAATATTGACTGAATGTGAACATCCAGTAACTGATCTCAGATTGATGAAGTGTCAGGGGGATATGGTAGTTACAACAGTATTATTGAGTTTCAAGTCAATTTCTGTGTCTGAAAGATAAAGAGATGAGTGATAATAATTTCTAAGGTGGTTGTAGAAATAATATGGGATAATGCAGTTTGAATTGTTTTTCCAAGATGTCATTTCTTATACAAATGTGAGCTGTCAGTAGATGTCAGGAATGTTTTCCTAGTGTTTCACTGGCCCCAGGCCCTAAGGCAATGGTACTCAATGTTGGCTGTATATTATAATCACTTGCAACATTTAAAAAGTGTTGATATCTATGTTCCACCCAGAGAGATTCTAATTAATTCATCTCTCCTGAAGCCTGGGCCCTGACATATGGGTTATTCCAGGGTAAATGCTCACCAGCTACTTTATTATTGTTCTTATTTTCATTTTTTGATCATGGTATCAAGCCATCATCTCCCTAATGACAAAGTACTTAAGTTACAGACATGTCCTAAGAAGCATGGATCATCATTGCTGGATATGATAGCTGGATAGATATCCCTTCTCTGACAGGTATTCTTTAAGTTAAAGTCTTAAATTTGCACTATTTTCATTGGTTACTTACACAGTTACTAACTTTTGTATACTGCTCTTCAAAAGTCATTCTCATTAACTCCTCTGAAGAATACTGCATATGAGGAGAAATGTGTTTAGAGCAGAATTTTCATTCACATGTTTATATGGAGAAAACTGAAGTGCCAGACACTAAGTGACTTTCCAGAGACTTTCTAATTATGAAGAACTTGAAAGTGAAACTGCTTTCTTCTGATCATGAACTCTTCCCTTTGCCCAAGTGTGTAGCTTTACCAATTGAGGCACCTAGAGGTTTAAGCAATGTTGCAATTGAATGTGTTTTATCCTTGATGTCTTACATTGTGCATAGCATATAAAAAGGGGAATGCTGTATTATTTTCCTATTCTGTAGGAAACAGAAGCTCTAAAAGTTAAATAAGTTATCAAAAGGTGTCAAAGTAGGAAGACACAGAACTGGGTTTAACTAAACCTTAAGACTTCTGTCTACCAATTTGCTATTTTTCCACTAAACTATGTTACTGTATTCTAGGTTATCTTTTTTGGTATCAGTTTATTATTATTTAGTGAAGTTAACTTATTGAATTTTTGGACAAAGATGATAGATTTTATGGGCAATTTCAGATGCATTAAAGAAAAATTATCAGGACTTCCCTGGTGGTCCAGTAGTTAAGAATCTGTCTGCCAGCGCAGGCGACATGAGTTTGATCCCTGATCTGGGAAGATCCCACATGCCAGAGAGCAACTAAGCCCGAGTGCCACAACTACTAAGCTTGAGTTCTGCAAGTACTGAAGCCTGTGCCCTAGATCCCGTGCTTTGCAACAACATCAGCCACTGTCATGAGAAGCCCGCATACAGAACTAGAGAGTAGCCTTTACCTGATGCAACTAGAGGATCCCTTGTGCAACTCCAAAGACCCAGTGCAGGGAAAAATAAATAAACCAATTATTAATTTAATAAATAAAAAGAAAAATTACCAAGTCAGTATATGTGCATTGCAGAAAATCAGGAATACAAATAAGCAAAAATAAAATAACCTTCTGGCTCCTTGGAGATAAGCAATAGTCATTACTTTTGTTTTAGGTGTTTTTCAATACTTCAGTGCTATATATGCATCCCCGATTCAATGGACATGAACATGAACTTGAGCAAATTCTGGGAGATGATGAGTGTCAGGGAGGCCTGGCATGCTGAAATCCATGGTTTGCAAAGAGTCGGATACAACTTGGTGACTGAATATCAACAAAAATATTTTATCTAGGGGTCTCTGGTGGCTTAGATGGTAAAGTATCTGCTTGCAATGCAGGAGACCCAGTTTTCCACCCCAGGGTTGGGAACATCCACTGGAGAAGGGCATGGCAACTGACTCCAGCATTCTTGCCTGGAGAATCTCATGGACAAGGAGCCTGGTGGGCTACAGTCCACAGGGTCCCAAAGAATCCAACATGACTGAGCATGTCGTTTCACTTTCACATATGTATCTATATGTATATAAGCATACATGTATTTTAAATAATTTCTGTAATCTGCTTTTTTAATGTATCACTTTATAATGCATTGTCTCATTCCTATAATAATAGTAACTTCATCACTAGCTATATATTTATTTCTAGGTGTAAAAATCCTTAATTATATCAATAATATGAAGACAAGAAAATCTGAATTGCACTACAAACTCTACATGTTAAATTACTGATGGTTAAATTGCCAACTTTATAATAATTGCTACCAGAAGTAACTAAGATTTTTTTTTATTATTTCTGTTAATTGTAAAAAGAAAAAAATTTTTGCAGGGAGCAACAATAGATTAAAAATTCCCTTCTACTCAAATTCTACCTCTTAAATCTTAAGAAACATAGAAAATCCACCTAGAATATATCATTGCCAGAAATCACAGGGCCACACAGAGTGAAGAGTATTTACTTTGTGAGGTGCAGATGGGAAAATCCTAGACAGCATTGACTTAATTATTGATTCCCACAATCATCTAACAATATAAAATAGGAAACATGACCCCCTATTTGATATCAGTCACTACAATTCCTACCTCCAGTTCTAGCAGATCATCAGAGGCTCAGGATTGCTGCCCACGAGAACATAGCACACAAAGAAAAACCACCCGGAAATGAAGGTAAACACAGGGTTGAAAATAGCCTGCATCAGACACAAGAGGGGATGAAAGCAATATTTTCCTTTTCTCATAGAATTGTTTAAATTGTAATTAAATACCTCTGCTGATGAACAGCTCTACACAGTCTCCTGGAGGTATTTGGAAATGCCTCAATTTTGACAGTTAGCAGATCAATATCAGTAGATGAGAAGACCGTATAGATTTACATCGAATCCTAAATTTACTCAAAGGGCCTGCACCATCATACAAAAAGGGTCCATGAGGTAGGGAGATGTGTGGGTGTGTTTATATGTATATGAGCAGAACTTCTTCTGGGAGGCAGTCACTTCAGAGACTGGGGCCCTTAGCAAAGGACAATTAGAGTTTTGATTTACACTTGGGCTGTGAATTATGTTCTTGGGTCCCAAGTGTGTTAATTTTCCTTTTATTGGGGAAGTCAACTTGCTGTTTCAGAAACTACAGTCTAATGCCTCTTTTCAAGTAAGTTACCATCAATGAGTCCATCAGCATCCACATTATCATCATCACAAGCAGCACCACCAGCCCCACAACCCCCACGGTTATTATTATCAGTAACATCGTGAGTCACTGTCATTATGGTTGTTACTCATCATTAGTTATTTGCTATCAAGCATAATTAACTATGATTAAAAGGCTTATTTGAAAGCATTAAGAGTTGACGATTTTAATAAAACTGTGTAACTTCACTAAAGGAACGTTAATTCATAAGGAGTGCTAAATTTGTCACCTTGATGTTGGACCTCTAGATTGACTGTGTAAAATGGCATGAGGTTGAGGGCATAAGAAGGTAGATTTATAAGAATTCTTCACTTGTATATTCTCATTCATAAGGAAAATATGCTGAGAAGAATGTCTTTTTTTTTTTTTTTTGACTCTTTACTTTTTACTTTACAATACTGTATTGGTTTTGCCATACATTGACATAAATCCACCACGGGTGTACATGAGTTCCCAATCCTGAACCCCCTCCCACAACCCTCCCCATATTATCTCTCTGGGTCATCCCAGTAGACCAGCCCCAAGCATCCTGTATCCTGTATCAAACCTAGACTGGCAATTCGTTTCTTATATGATAGTATACATGTTTCAGTGCCATTCTCCCAAATCATCCCACCTTCTCCCTCTCCCACAGAGTCCAAGACACTGTTCTATACATCTGTGTCTCTTTTGCTGTCTCACATACAGGGTTATCATTACCATCTTTCTAAATTCCATATATATGTGTTAGTATACTGTATTTGTGTCTTTCTTTCTGGCTTACTTCACTCTGTATAATCGGTTCCAATTTCATCCAACTCATTAGAACTGAGTCAAATTTATTCTTTTTAAGGGCTGAGTAATACTCCATTGTGTATATGTACCAAAGCTTTCTTATCCATTCGTCTGCTGATGGACATCTAGGTTGCTTCCATGTCTTGGCTATTATAAACAGTGCTGTGATAAACATTGGGGTACATGTGTCTCTTTCAATTCTGGTTTCCTCGGTGTGTATGCCCAGCAGTGGGATTGCTGGGTCATAAGGCAGTTCAATTTCCAGTTTTTTAAGGAATCTCCACACTGTTCTCCATAGTGGCTGTACTATTTTGTATTCCCACCAACAGTGTAAGAGGGTTCCCTTTTCTCCACACCCTCTCCAGCATTTATTGCTTGTAGACTTTTGGATTGCAGCCATTCTGACTGGCATGAAATGGTACTGCACTGTGGTCTTGATTTGCATTTCTCTGATAATGAGTGATGTTGAGCATCTTTTCATGTGTTTGTTAGCCATCCATATGTCTTCTTTGGAGAAATGTCTATTTAGTTCTTTGGCCCATTTTTTGATTGGGTCGTTTATTTTTCTGGAATTGATTTGCATAAGTTGCTTGTATATTTTTGAGATTAGTTGTTTGTCAGTTGCTTCATTTGCTATTATTTTCCCCCACTCCGAAGGCTGTCTTTTCACCTTGCTTATAGTTTCCTTTGTTGTGCAGAAGTTTTTAATTTTAATTAGATCCCATTTGTTTATTTTTGCTTTTATTTCCAGTATTCTGGGAGGTTGCTCATAGAGGATCCTGCTGTGATTTATGTCAGAGAGTGTTTTGCCTAAGTTCTCCTCTAGGAGTTTTATAGTTTCTGGTCTTACGTTTAGATCTTTAATCCATTTTGTGTTTATTTTTGTGAATGATGTTAGAAAGTGTTCTAGTTTTATTTTTTTACAAGTGGTTGACCAGTTTTCCCAGCACCACTTGTTAAAGACATTGTCTTTAATCCATTGTATATTCTTGCCTCCTTTGTCGAAGATAAGGTGTCCATAGGTGTGTGGATTTATCTTTGGGCTTTCTACTTTGTTCCATTGATCTGTATTTCTGTCTTTGTGCCAGTACCATACTGTCTTGATGACTGTGGCTTTGTAGTAGAGCCTGAAGTCAGGCAGGTTGATTCCTCCAGTTCCATTCTTCTTTCTCAAGATTGCTTTGGCTATTCGAGGTTTTTTTGTGTTTCCATACAAATTGTGAAATTATTTGTTCTAGCCCTGTGAAAAATACCGCTGGTAGCTTGATAAGGATTGCATTGAATCTGTAGATTGCTTTGAGTAGTATACTCATTTTCACTATATTGATTCTTCCTATCTATGAACATGGTATATTTCTCCATCTATTAGTGTCCTCTTTGATTTCTTTCATCAGTGTTTTATAGTTTTCTATATATAGGTCTTTAGTTTCTTTAGGTAGCTATATTCCTAAGTATTTTATTCTTTTCATTGCAATGGTGAATGGAATTGTTTCCTTAATTTCTTTTTCTACTTTCTCATTATTAATGTATAGGAATGCAAGGGAAATATGATTGTTGATTTTATAGCCCACAACTTTACTATATTCTTTGATTAGCCCTAGTAATTTTCTGGTGGAGTCTTTAGGGTTTTTCTATGTAGAGGATTATGTCATCTGCAAACAGTGAGAGTTTTACTTCTTTTCCAATTTGGATTACTTTTATTTCTTTTTCTCCTCTGATTGCTGTGGCCAAAACTTTCAGAACTATGTTGAATAGTAGTGGTGAAAGTGGGCACCCTTGTCTTGTTCCTGACTTTAGGGGAAATGCTTTCAATTTTTCACCACTGAGGATAATGTTTGCTGTGGGTTTGTCATATATGACCATTATATCTACTACTGTGGGCAGGAATCCCTCAGAAGAAATGGAGTAGCCATCATGGTCAACAAAAGAGTTCGAAATGCAGTACTTGGATGCAATCTCAAAAACGACAGAATGATCTCTGTTCGTTTCCAAGGCAAACCATTCAATATCACAGTTATCCAAGTCTATGCCCCAACCAGTAATGCTGAAGAAGCCGAAGCTGAACTCCGAGAGATGATGGTGAACAGGGAGGCCTGGCGTGCTGCGATTCATTGGGTCACAAAGAGTCAGACACGACTGAGCGACAGAACTGAACTGTCATATATAGCTTTTATTATGTTGAGGTATGCTCCTTCTATTCCTGCTTTCTGGAGAGTTTTTATCATAAATGGATGTTGAATTTTGTCAAAGGCTTTTTCTGCATCTATTGAGATAATCATATGATTTTTATTTTTCAATTTGTTAATGTGTTGAATTACATTGATTGATTTGCGGATACTGAAGAATCCTTGCATCCCTGGGATAAAGCCCACTTGGTCATGGTGTATGATCTTTTTAATGTGTTGTTGGATTCTGATTGCTAGCATTTTGTTAAGGATTTTTGCATCTATGTTCATCAGTGATATTGGCCTGTAGTTTTCTTTTTTTGTGGCATCTTTGTCAGGTTTTGGTATTAGGGTGATGGTGGCCTCATAGAATGAGTTTGGAAGTTTAACTTCCTCTGCAATTTTCTGGAAGAGTTTGAGTAGGATAGGTGTTAGCTCTTCTCGAAATTTTTGGTAGAATTCAGCTGTGAAGCCGTCTGGATCTGGGCTTTTGTTTGCTGGAAGATTTCCGGTTACAGTTTCAATCTCTGTGATTGTGATAGGTCTGTTAAGATTTTCTATTTCTTCCTGGTTCAGTTTTGGAAAGTTGTACTTTTCTAAGAATTTGTCCATTTCTTCCAAGTTGTCCATTTATTGGCATATAATTGCTGATAGTAGTCTCTTATGATCCTTTGTATTTCTGTGTTGTTTGTTGTGATCTCTCCATTTTAATTTTTAAATGCATTTTTGGTGAGATTTGAAAGGTGGGAGTGAGGTGATTCTCATTCTTTAGTGTATATTGGAATCCTCAAGATATCTATTACAACATAGATTACTGGACCCCACCTGGTAACTTTGTAGGTATGGAGCAGGGATCCCAAATTTGCATCTCTAACAGGCTTCCAGGTGATGTTCGAACCCAAGGTTCAGCTGTTTACTGATTTTTGAGTGGCTTTTATGAGAGGTTCATTTGTGGTGGCAGTGATCGCAGTAGCAGCTGGGAGTCACATCAATTCTGAAGTCACTTTGGGGGCATCCTCAACTTTTCTGTAGTCTAAATCAACTCTAACAAAATCATTCACTGTATTTATTGTGTTTTGCTGCAGAAAAGTAGAGTTATATGTGTTTCTCATTATAAATCACTGATTGATAAAACAGAATACCAAAAAATAGCTATATATGAGAAAATGTTATACATCCATTGCGCTGTGTCAGGCTGCTGAGTCTATCATTGATATTGTTACAAAGAAAAGGGTGTAGGGGGAAATTTGTCCTATTGCTACTGGATTTGCTGAGCAACGTTGGCAGTAGATCTCTGTGTTAATTAAGCAGACAGCGATTTGGCAGCAATTTATGATCTGGATGAGCAATCATCCTGGTTTGTCTAGGTCTGAGTGGTTTCCCCAGGTGGGGCTTCCAGTGTGAAACATGGTGAAGTGCCAGTAAACCTGGTGAGTTGGCCACTCTGTTTCCTTATTTGTTCTGAAGAAATTGCCTGTAAACATGGGGAGACTAGGGCAGATGATAAATGGTGGGGATCTGAGGGACTTATTTTAGGAGGCATCTGAAATTGGAAGAGCACAATTCAGGCAGGTGTGATTGACTGTTCAAAGGAAGTGCCAGGTTAAAACAAAGGGGACATTTGAGAGAGGAGAGTGTGGGCTCCAAAGTCACTTAGACTTGGGCTTGATTCCCAGTGTCTTTGTTCACCAGATTTGTGACCTTCAGCAAGTTACTAAACTGCATTTCCATAGTGAAATGGGGAAAACAGTAGTACCTAACTGTTGTGAGGTATAACTGAAATGATGCATATAAAGTGTTAGAAGAGTTTCAGGGCTCAGGTAAAGGTTGAAAAACATGTTAGTGGCTGACATCATTATTATTGTTACTCAGTTACATGAAGGGATCAAGTAGGAGTCCTTATATAGAGATTAGAGAGGAGTGAAGGAGAGAAGGTGAAGATGTTTAGATGAGGAAGGCTCTGGACATCACTTGCTGGAAACTCATTCTACCTCTCTCTGCCTTGTGTTCCCCCAAGTGCAGAAAGTAGATTGTAAACTAAGTAATATTTTCTACAGAGAAATTAAAAGGTGAATTTCAAACTCACTGTTGAAAGTTTAATGTTTTATTGAGATGCAGTTGATATACAATATTATACTAGTTTTAGATATAGAACATACTTATTCAATATTATTTATAGTATACTCCATTTACAGTTAGAGAACTGTAGCTTCACTCACAGTAAAAGAAGTGACTCATTGAAAAGACTCTGATGCTGGGAAAGATTGAAGACAGGAGAAGGGGATGACAGAGGATAAGATGGTTGGATATAATCACAGACACGATGGACATGAGTTTGAGCAAGCTCCAGGAGTTGGTGATGGACAGGGAAGTCTGGCATGCTGCAGTCCTTGGGGTCACAGAGACTCAGACACAAGTGAGTGACTGAACTGAAGTTACAGTTAAGGAGACGTAAGAGATGTGTGTTTGATCCCTGCATCAGAAAGATCACCTAGGGGAGGAAATGGCAACCCACTCTAATATTCTTGCTTGGCAAATCCCATGGAGAGAGGGACCTGAAGGGCTACAGTCCATATGGTTACAAGGAGTTGGTCACGACTGAAGCGACTTAGCACGCAGAGTTACTAAGAAATAATGGGTATATTTTCCTGTGTTGTACATTACATCCTTGTTGCCTATTCTTTTTATATAGAGTAGTCTGTGTTTCTCAATCCCCTACTCTTACCTTGCCCATCTCTGCTTTCCTCTACTCAATGATAAACACTACTTTTTCTATGTGTGAGTCTGTGAATGTTTAAAACTTTGTTAAAATCCAATCAACATAGTGGGATTTATTAAGGGAATCAGGATATAGAATATGCTTCCCAAATGAGGGAAAAGATGAAGAAATCAGAGGAGAGGGTGGATGGGAAGGAAGAGGGAAGGAGGCAGGCACAGTCTCCTAGCCATCCAGAGAAGGGACTGCTTCCCATCACGAGTGTGCAAGCATTCTTAAGGCTTCCCTCTGGGATTCATAATACCTTTTAAAACTAAGAAAGAGTAATAAAATTTGCCTTAAAACATTTTTCCTCTCAGAGTTTTCTGCATGGCAGCCTTTACATCCTTATTCCTCAAGCTGTAGATCAGGGGGTTCAGCATGGGGATCACTGCAGTGTAGAACACGGAGGCCACATTCTCCTGGGCCAGGGAACTGGCCGTGGAGGGTTTCAAGTATATGAAGGCGGTAGTTCCATAGAACATCCCCATGGCTGCAAAGTGGGAGCTGCAGGTGCTGAAAGCTTTGGACCTTCCCTCTGTGGTTCTGATGCGGAAGATATTGGACAGGATGAAGGCATAGGAAACAAGGATTGTTAAGCTGGTGACTATGATGTCAAATCCAGCTAAAGAGAATACTATCATGTCAATATGATAGGTGCTAAAGCAAGAGAGCTTCATAAGGGCAAGTATGTCACAGTACTAATGACTTATGAGTGTCTCACAATAGGACAGTTTCAACAAGGTGATAGTCTCTATGGTTGAGCCAATGAGTGACAAGACATAGACCCCAGATAATAGCAGGAAGCTGAGACATGATGATGTTGTAAAACAGAGGTCTGAAGATGGCAACATAGCAGTCATAGGCCATCACTGTCAGTGTGTAACTCTCAGTAACGACAAATAGAAGGAAGAAGTAGAGCTGGGCCATGCACACTGCATAGGAGATGGTGTTCTTCTCTGACACAAAGTTCACCAGCATCTTAGGGGTAGTGACAGTGGAGTAGCAGAGATCCACAAAGGACAGGTTGCTGAGGAAATAGTACATGGGAGTGTGAAGCTGAGCATTCAGACAAATCAGGGTTATCATGCCCAGGTTCCCTACCATAGTGACTAAGTAGATCCCAAGGAAGAGGAAGAAGAGGGGCAGCTGGAGCTCTGACCGATTTGTTAAACCTCTGAGAATGAACTCAGTCACTGTAGAGTGATTTTCTGCACCCATTCTCCTTGGGGGACCTGTGTGATGTGAGAGAAGAATTGCATGAAAGGCTGCTTCTTGCACTGCTTGGTGAAGCTAGTTTTGAGAATCTGGGCCAGCTGAGCGATCCTGATGTCTTTCCTGATGAATATTCCCTCATCCTGATGTTGTTTTGGGAGGAAGACAAGACCCTGAGTATTTCAAAGATGAGCCAAAAGGGGGCAAGATCTGGAGCTGCTGTCTCTTTCATGGTTCTGAAATAGCCTAGCACAGTAGGTCTTAAAGTGCAGTTCCTGGACCAGCATCATTGGCATTACATGAAGACATTAGAGATTCAGATTCTCAGGCCTCACCCCAGACCTACCAAGTCAGGAACTCTGGGATGGGGCCCAGTGATCAGCGTATCACACTGTCCCCAGATGAGGCTGAAGAAGGTTCAAGTTTGAGAATCTCAATCCTGTAAGTAATAAGCAGTAGAGTTAATATCAGAGATATATTTTTTTCAGAAATGAAATTCTTCTATCATTTATGCAAGCCCTAAACATTGATTGAATGTGAACATCCAGTAACTGATCTCAGATTGATGAAGTGTCAGGGGAATATGGTAGTTATAACAGTATTATTGAGTTTCAAGTCAATTTCTGTGTCTGAAAGATGAAGAGATGAGCGATAATAATTTCTAAGGTGGTTGTAGAAGTTATATGGGATAATGCAGTTTGAATTGTTTTTCCAAGATGTCATTTCTTATACAAATGTGAGCTGTCAGTAGATGTCAGGAATGTTTTCCTAGTGTTTCACTGGCCCCAGGCCCTAAGGCAATGGTACTCAACATTGGCTGTATATATAATCACTTGCAACATGTAAAAAGTGTTGATATCTATGTTCCACCCAGAGAGAGTCTAATTAATTCATCTCTGGTGAAACCTGGTCCCTGACATATAGGTTATTCCAGGGTAAATGCTCACCAGCTACTTTATTATTGTTCTTATTTTCATTTTTTGATCATGATAGCAAACCATCATCTCCCTAATGACAAAGTACTTAAGTTACAGACATGTCCTAAGAAGCATGGATCATCATTGCTGGATACGATACCTGGATAGATATCCCTTCTCTGACAGGTATTCTTTAAGTTAAAGTCTTAAATTTGCACTATTTTCATTGGTTACTTACACATTTACTACCTTTTGTATACTACTCTTCAAAAGTCATTCTCGTTAACTCCTCTGAAGAATACTGCATATGAGGAGAAATGCGTTTAGAGTAGAATTTACATTCACATGTTTATATGGAGAAAACTGAAGTGCCAGACACTAAGTGACTTTCCAGAGACTTTCTAATTATGAAGAACTTGAAAGTGAAACTGCTTTCTCCTGATCATGAACTCTTCCCTTTGCCGAAGTGTGTAGCCTTACCAATCGGGGCACCTAGAGGTTTAAGCAATGTTGTGATTGAATATGCTTTATCCTTGATGTCTTATATTGTGCATAGCATATACAAAGGGGAATGCTATATTATTTTCCTATTCTGTACGAAACAGAAGCTCTAAAATTTAAATAAGTCCTCAAAAGGTGTCAAAGTAGGAAGACAGAGAACTGGGTCTAACTAAACCTTAGGTCTTCTGTCTACCAGGTTGTTCTTTGTCCACTAAACTATGTTACCGTATTCTAGGTTATCTTCTTTGTAGCAGTTTATTATTATGTAGTGAAGTTAATTTCTTTAATTTTTGGACAAAGATGATAGATTTTATGGGCAATTTCAGATGCATTAAAAAAATTATCAGGACTTCCCTGGTGGTCTAGTAGTTAAGAATCTGTCTGCCAGCGCAGGCGACATGAGTTTGATCCCTGATCTGGGAAGATCCCACATGCCAGAGAGCAACTAAGCCCAAGTGCCACAACTACTAAGCTTGAGTTCTGCAAGTACTGAAGCCTGTGCCCGAGATCCTGTGCTTTGCAATAGGATCAGCCACTGTCATGAAAAGCCCGCACTTAGAACTAGAGAGTAGCCTTTACCTGATGCAACTAGAGGGTCCCTTGTGCAACTCCAAAGACCCAGTGCAGGCAAAAATAAACAAAATAATTAATTAATTTAAGAAAAAAGAGAAAAATTGCCAAGCCAGTATATGTGCATTGCAGAAAATCAGGAATACAAATAAGCAAAAATAAAATAACCTTTTGGCTTCTTGGAAACAAGCAATAGTCATTATTATTGTTTTAAGTGTTTTTCAATACTTCAGTACGTATATGCATCCCTGATTCAACGAACATCAGCTTGAGCAAATTGTGGGAGATGATGAGGGTCAGGGAGGCCTGGCATGCTGAAGTCCATGGGTTTGCAAAGAGTCAGATACGACCTGGTGACTGAATATCAACAAAAATATGTTATCTAGGGGTCTCTGGTGGCTCAGATGGTAAAGTATCTGCTTGCAATGCAGGAGACAGAGGGGTCCATCCCTGGGTTGGGAACATCCGCTGGAGAAGGGCATGGCAACTGACTCCAACATTCTTGCTTGGAGAATCCAATGGACAGAGGAGCCTGGTGGGCTACAGTCCACAAGGTCCCAAAGAGTCCAACATGACTGAGCATGTTGTTTCACTTTCACATATGTATCTATATGTGTATAAGCATACAAATATTTTAAATAATCTTTGTAACCTACTTTTTAATGTATCTTATAATGCATTGTCTCATTCCTATAATAATAGTAACTTCAGCACTAGCTATATATTTTTTTCTAGGTGTAAAAATCCTTAATTATATCAATAGCATGAAGACAAGAAAATCTGAATTGCACTATAAACTCTACATGTCAAATTACTGATGGTTAAATTGCCAACTTTATAATAATTGCTACCAGAGGTAACTAAGATTTTTTATTATTTCTGTTAATTGTAAAAAGAAAAAAAATTTTTGCAGGGAGCAACAATAGATTAAAAATATCTTACAAATTCCCTTCAACTCAAATTCCACCCCTTAAAACTTAAGAAACATAGAAAACTCACCTAGAATACATCATTGCCAGAAATCACAGGGCCATACAGAGTGAACAGTATTTACTTCGTGAGGTGCAGACGGGAAAATCCTAGACAGCATTGACTTAATTATTGATTCTCAGAATCATCTAACAATATAAAATAGGAAAACATGACCCCCAATTTGATATCAGTCACTACAATTCCTACCTCCAGTTCTAGCAGATCATCAGAGGCTCAGGATTGCTGCCCACAAGAACACAGCACACAAAGAAAAGCCACCTGGAGATGTAGGTAAACACAGGGTTGGAAATAGCCTGCATCAGACACAAGAGGTGATGAAAGCAATATTTTTCTCATAGAATTGTTTAAATTGTAATGAAATACCTCTGCTGATGTACAGCTGTACACAGTCTCCTGGAAACATTTGGAAATGCCTCCATTTTGACAGTTAGCAAATCAATATCAGTAGATGAGATGACCATATAGATTTACATCGAATGCTAAATTTACTGAAAGGGGCCCGCACCATCATGAAAAAGGGTGCATGAGGCAGGGAGATGTGTGGGTGTGTTTATATGTACATGAGCAGAACTTCTCCTGGGAGGCAGTCACTTCAGAGACTGGGGCCCTTAGCAAAGGACAATTAGAATTTTGATTTACACTTGGACTGTGAATTATGTTCTTGGGTCCCAAGTGTGTTAATTTTCCTTTTATTGGGGAAGTCAACTTGCTGTTTCAGAAACTACAGTCTAATGCCTCTTCAAGTAATTTACCATCAATGAGTCCATCAGCATCCACATTGTCATCATCACAAGCAGCACCACCAGCCCCACACCCCCGCGGTTATTATTATCAACACCATTGTCAGTCACTGTCATTATGGTTGTTACTCATCATTAGTTATTCATGATCAAGCATACTCAACTATGATTAAAAGGCTTATTTGAAAGCATTAAAAAAGAGTTGACTATTTTAATAAAACTGTGTAATTTCACTAAAGGAACGTTAATTCATAAGAAGTGCTTAATTTGTCACCTTGATGTTGGACCTCTAGATTGACTGTGGCAGGAGGTCGACGGCATAAAAAGGGAGATTTATAAGAATTCTTCACTTGTATATTCTTATTTATAAGGAAAATATGCTGATAAGAATGTGCCCTTTTCAAGATTACATTCAATAATATATTATCTGTGAAAAATGCTGCTGGTGAAAAATTTTAAATTAAACTTTTTCCTTTGAGTTAATTGTAGATTCACATAGGGGTGCAAGAAATAATAGAGAGAGGTCCTGTGTACCCTTGAGCAGTTTCCCCCAACAAGAACAATTTGAAAAGTTATAATACAATATCACACCCAGGATGTCCTTGGAATTTGCCAAGCAAGAATACTGATGTGAGTAGCCATTCCCTTCTCCAGGGGATCTTCCACACCCAGGGATCGAGACCTCATCTTCCACATTGCAGGAAGATTCTTTTCCTTCTGAGCCACTGGGGAAGCCCCACATATCAATTGATCTTCTTCAGATTTCCCCATTTTTATTTATACTCATTTGTGTGTATGTAAATTAACCTCAAAGCAATTTTATCACATGCACAGATTGTGTATCCATCACCACAGTTCATATAGAAATGTTTACCTGACCTTCATTTTCTAATTTTCAAAATAATAATTTAGTTTCTTTTTTTAAGGAAGTTCCTGATAGGTTTATTTATTTATTTAAATATGTTTATTTATTTTAATTGGAGATTAATTACTTTACAATATGTATTGGTTTTGCCGTACGTCAACATGAATCCACCACAGTTTTACACGTGTTCCCCATCCTGAACCTCCCTCCCCCCCTCCCTTCCTGTACCATCATTATCTATCAAAGAAAGCTAGCTATTTTTCTTTAGTATCTTTAAGCATATTTTATATGTGTTTCAGTCCATTACAATCATTGTCCTTATATAGCTTAACATTTTCTTGCCTGGAGAATTTCATGGGTAGAGAAGACTGGCTACACTACATGGGTTGCAAAGAGCCAGACCCCACTGGGGGACTAACACTTTCACTAGGTACCCACTAGAGATGTTAACACTTGAAAATGTGGCAACATCATTTTGTTGAGAATGGAGAACAAGTGAACTTCTTATACAGTGATAATGGAAAATAAAATTAAACAACCTCTTTGTAGGATTGTTTGGTAGTTTCTTTTAAACTTGCCTATGGCCAAATAATTGTTATTTATCTAAGGTAAATGAAAACATAGGTTCACAAAGAGTTCTGTAGATGAATGCTTATATATCCTTTATTCACAGTAATTCAAACTGGAAACTACCAACTGTCCTTCAACAGGCGGGAAACAATTTGTGCATCTATACAAGCAATGAATTGATGTTAATAAACAAGAAATATATGATTGATACACACAACAATATGAAAGACCTAGAAAGTGTTGTGCTGGGCAAAATGTATCAGACATCCTAGGGTCTGTATTGTGTACTCTGATCAGGGAAAACTAATCGATTGTTATAGAAAATAAGACATTGGCTGAGTGAATTTAAGGATAGAGGGGAGATTCCACCTTTGGACTTGTGACTTAGCCCTATTTCTTTTATTTGTAAAAGGTATTTATATATGATCTCACATTCTGCGATTATTGATTGATTTTGAGTCTTAAGATGCACTCCTTTTTTAAAAAAGAGACCCATTTTGTTGTAGTATAATTGACATAATGTGTACAATATTATTAGTCTGAGACAAGCATACACCAGTGAGGGCTTCCCAGGTGGTGAAGGACCTGCCTGCCAATGCAGGAGACATAACTGTTGTGAACTGTAATTGCAAGAAGGCATTTAGAAGAGTTGTGTGGCTCAGAGTAGGTGCCCCAAACATGGTAGTGGCTAGCATTATTGTTACTGTGACTAAGAAATTCATATAAAGGGATCAGGTAGAAGTTCTTGGGCAGGGATAAGTAGGGAGGAGTGGAGAAGAGGAGAGGAGGAAGTCTAGGTGAGAAAGACTCTGGGCATCACTTCCTGGTCACTCTCAGATCCACCTGTCTCTGCCTTGTGTACTTCCAAGTGGAAAACCTAGGAAGTGGGTTAAGAAATATTTTATACAAAGAAGAAGATTAAACAGTGAATGACTCTCAAACTCAGCTAAAGTTTAATTTATTGAAAGGTAGTTGATTTACAATATTATATTTGTTTCAGATGGACAACATTTTTTAGGTGACTCTGTTTACAGTAACTGTATAATACTGGCCGTGCTTATTTATTTTATGCATAGTAGCTGTATGCTTAATCCCCTGGCTCTCTTCTCCCCCACCACCCCCAAGTAATCACTTTTTTCTCTATCTGTGAGTCTGTGAAACTTGAAGAAAATTATATTAAATTACAATTTAGCTAGTAGAGTTTACCAAAGGACTCAGGATAGAGAAAAGGCATCTGAAATAAGGAAAATAAACATAATATTAGCTGATTTTCAATAGAGATGTGTAAGTAAGTGTTAGTACCTCAGTCGTACCCGACTCTTTGCGACCCCATGGACTGCAGCCCTCTGTCCATTTTTCAGGCAAGGATTCTAGAGTGGGTTGCCATTTCCTTCCCAGGGGATCTTCCCAACCCAGGAATCAGACCCGGTCTCCTGCACTGCAGGCAGATTCTTTACCAACTGAGCTAAAAGGGAACCAGAGATCAAATTGCCAACATCTGCTGGATCATGGAAAAAGCAAGAGAGTTAACAGAAAAACATCTATTTCTGCTTTATTGACTATGCCAAAGCCTTGGACTGTGTGGATCACAATAAATTGTGGAAAATTCTTCAAGACATGGGAAATACCAGACCACCTAACCTGCCTCTTGAGAAATCTGTATGCAGGTCAGGAAGCAACAGTTAGAACTGGACATGGAACAACAGACTGGTTCCAAATAGAAAAAGGAGTACGTCAAGGCTGTATATTGTCACCCTGCTTATTTAACTTATATGCAGAGTACATCATGAGAAACGCTGGACTGGAAGAAACACAAGCTGAAATCACGATTGTTGTGAGAAATATCAATAACCTCAGATATGCAGATGACACCATCCTTATGGCAGAAAGTGAAGAGGAGCTAAAAAGCCTCTTGATGAAAGTGAAAGAGGAGAGTGAAAAAGTTGGCTTAAAGCTCAATGTTCAGAAAACGAAGATCATGGCATCCAGTCCCATCACTTCATGGTGAATAGATGGGGAAACAGTGGAAACAGTGTCAGACTTTATTTTGAGGGGCTCCAAAATCACTGCAGATGGTGACTGCAGCCATGAAATTAGAAGACCCTTACTCCTTGGAGGAAAAGTTATGACCAACCTAGATAGCATATTGAAAAGCAGAGACATTACTTTGCCGACTAAGGTCCGTCTTGTCAAGGCTGTGGTTTTTCCTGTGGTCATGTATGGATGTGAGAGTTGGACTGTGAAGAAGGCTGAGTGCCAAAGAATTGATGCTTTTGAACTGTGGTGTTGTAGAAGACTCTTGAGAGTCCCTTGCACTGCAAGGAGATCCAACCAGTCCATTCTGAAGGAGATCAACCCTGGGGTTTCTTTGAAGGAATGATGCTAAAGCTGAAACTCCAGTACTTTGGCCACCTCATGTGAAGAGCTGACTCATTGGAAAAGACTCTGATGCTGGGAGGGATTGGGGGCAGGAGGAGAAGGAGAAGACTGAGGATGAGATGGCTGGATGGCATCACAGACTCGATGGACATGAGTCTGAGTGAACTCCGGGAGTTGGTGATGGACAGGGAGGGCTGGCGTGCTGCGATTCATGGGGTTGCAAAGAGTTGGACACGACTGAGCGACTGAACTGAACTGAACTGAAATAGAGAAGAGAGAAGAGAGAGGGCAAGAAGGAGGAGGGAAGGAGGCAGGAGAAGTCATCCAGCCATGCAGAGAAGGGACTGTTTCCTTTCCCCGGTGGGCAAGGATTCAGAGGGCTTCCCTCTGGGATTCATAACAACTTATTCTTAAATTTGAGCAAGAACGATGACATGTGCCTGAAAATAATTTCCCCTCAGAGTTTTCTGGATGGCCACATTTACCTCCTTATTCCTCATGCTGTAGATCAGGGGGTTCAGTATGGGGACAACTGTGGTGTAAAACACGGAGGCCGTGTTCTCCTGGGCCAGGGAACTGGCTGTGGAGGGTTTTAAGTACATGAAGGCAAAAATTCCATAGAAAATCCCCATGGCTGCAAAGTGGGAGCTGCAGGTGCTGAAGGCTTTCGACCTTCCCTCTGGGTGCTGATGGGAATACTGGACAGGATGAAGGCATAGGACGTTAGGAATGTTAGGTTTAGGATTTCATCACAATTGTGCCCCTCCTACCGTTTCTTTGCAGCTTCTTTGTCTCTGGATGAGGGGTATCTTTTTTGGAGAGTTTCAGTGTCTTCCTGCCGATGGTTGTCAAACAGCTTATTTTATCCCATCAGTTCAGTTCAGTTCAGTTCAAGTTCAGTTCAGTCACTCCGTCATGTCCGACTCTTTGTGACCCCATGAATTGCAGCCAGTGATGGAGAAGTTGTACACAGTCAGCAAAAACAAGACCGGGCGCTGACTGTGGCTCAGATCATGAACTCCTTATTGCCAAATTCAGACTTAAGTTGAAGGAAATAGGGAAAACCACTAGACCATTCAGGTGTGACCTAAATCAAATCCCTTATGATTTTATCCCATTATTTATCTAATATAATAAAATAGGAAAACATGAGCCTATACTTGATATGAGTCACTACAATTATTACTCCAGTTCCAGCAGACCATCAGAGGCTTTGGATTGCTGCCCATAAGGATGTAAGACACAGGAAAAAACTCTTACCTTAGAGATGAAGGTAAACATGATTGCAAATAGCTTGTATTAGAAACAAGAGTTGATGAAAGATGTATTTCTCACACAGTTGCTTTAAAGTGTAATCAAATACCTGTGCTGATGAAAAACGGAACACGCTCTCCTGGAAATTTTAGGATATGCCTCGGTTTCAACAGTCAGGAAATAAATCATAGGAAATGAGAAGATCATTTTTTCACAGTAATGAAATATGGTCACTGAGATGGAGAGACTTGGAGACCTATCTAAATATGTGGGTATATGGATAAAGGTTTGGGATGTAGTCACTTCAGAGACAGGAGTCCTTAGAAAAAGAGCAATTAGGAGGCTGGGTTTTGTGTTTCTGTGTCCCAAGTGTGTTAATTTTCCTTTTACTGGGGAAGTCAAGTTGCTGCTTGAGAAAGTATAATCTAATGCATCCTTTCAAATATTTTACACCCAGCAAATCCATCATCATCATCATTAACATAATTAACATCATCATCACCACTTCCACCAGCATCACCACACACCCCCACAACCAGCCTGGTCATTACCATCGACATCGTCATCAGTCACTACCATTATTACAGCTTTTACTCATCATTAGTTATTCACTGTATGGATGTGAGAGGTGGACTATAAAGAAAGCTGAGTGCCGAAGAACTGATGCTTTTGAATTGTGGTGTTGAAGAAGACTCTTGAGAGTCCCTTGGACTGCAAGAAGATCCAACCAGTCTATCCTGAAGGAGATCATTCCTGGATGTCCATTGGAAGGCCTGATGTTGAAGCTGAAACTCCAATACTTTGGCCACCTGATGCGAAGAGCTGACTCATTTGAAAAGACCCTGATGCTGGGGAAGATTGAGGGCAGGAGGAGAAGGGGACGCTAGAAGATGAGATGGTTGGATGGCATCATCGACTCAATGGACATGAGTTTGGGTAAACTCCGTGAGTTGGCAATGGACAGGGAGGCCTGGTGTGCTGTGGTTCATGGCGTCACAAAGAGTCGGACATGACTGAGCAACTGAATTGAACTGGTTAGGCATATCAGCTAGGCTTTAAATTTTTATTTTAAAGTGTCTTTGAACAGATGCAACTATTTTAATAAGAAACTTATAACTTCAGTAAAGAAATGCCGGATTATTATGAATGCTGAAGTTTTTTCACTTTGCCCCCACACCTTTAGATGAGTAGTGTTTGAATTACAGAAGGTTGAAGGGCATAAGAAGGTAGACTTTTAAGAACTCTGCATGAGCATTTTGTCCTTCATAAGGGAAATATGTTTAAAAGATATGTGTGAATATGTTTAAATGTGAAATATGTTTAAAATATGTGTACTTTTCAAGAATACATTCATTTATCTATCATTTATGAAAATGTTCTAATTCAGATTGTAAATTAAAGTTTTTTCTTGAGATAATTGTACAGTATATTCATATGGAGGTACAAGAAGTAATATATAGATAGATGCTATGTATCCTTTAAATAGTTAACCCAATGGTAACATTTTACACAATTAGAGTACAATATCACATGTGGAATATTGCATGTTGCCATAGAGGATCCACTGAACTCTGATTTCCTCTGTTTTATTTATACTCATTTCTAAATGTACTTCAAAGAAATTTTATCACATGCACAGATTCAGTATTCACCAACACAGTTCATATAAAAACACTAGCATCAACTTCATTCTCATTTTCAAAATAATAAGTTGGTGTCTTACACTCCAAAAATGATGAGTTATTTTTCTTTAGTATCTCTATAGTCTCATTAATTTAATCATACTTTATGCATTTCAGTCCATTGCATTTATTCTCATTTTATTGCTCAACATTTTCTCTCTTTGGTCTGAGGAATTCTCTTCAGTTTGCTTCTTGAGTCTTTTGGACACAGTATTATTAGTCCCTAATATTAACTCTTATCTGATATGACAAGGTGTTCTGAGCTCCTCTCATCAATTCCATTCGTCAGACCAGAAATCAACCTTGTCTTTTATTATTATTATTATTATTTTTTAAATATAAATTTATTTATTTTAATTGGAGGTTAATTACTTTACAATATTGTATTGGTTTTGCCAGTTCAGTTCAGTTCAGTTGCTCAGTCGTGTCCGACTCTTTGCGACCCCATGAATCGCAGCATGCTAGGCCTCCCTGTCCATCACCAACTCCCGGAGTTCACTCAGACTCACGTCCATTGAGTCCGTGATGTCATCCAGCCATCTCATTCTCTGTCGTCCCCTTCTCCTCCTGCCCCAAATCCCTCCCAGCATCAGAGTCTTTTCCAATGAGTCAACTCTTCGCATGAGGTGGTCAAAGTACTGGAGTTTCAGCCTTAGCATCATTCCTTCCAAAAAATCCCAGGATTGATCTCCTTCAGAATGGACTGGTTGGATCTCTTGGCAGTCCAAGGGACTCTCAAGAGTCTTCTCCAAAAGCATCAATTCTTTGGCACTCAGCCTTCTTCACAGTCCAACTCTCACATCCATACATGACCACAGGAAAAACCACAGCCTTGACTAGACGGACCTTAGTTGGCAAAGTAATGTCTCTGCTTTTGAATATGCTATCTAGGTTGGTCATAACTTTTCTTCCAAGGGGTAAGCATCTTCTAATTGCATGGTCGCGGTCACCATCTGCAGTGATTTTGGATCCCCCAAATAAAGTCTGACACTGTTTCCACTGTTTTCCCATCTATTTCCCATGAAGTGATGGGGCCGGATGCCATGCCATACTTCAACATGAATCCGCCCATCCTGAACACCCCCTCCCTTCTCCCTCCCTCCCCATACCATCTCTCTGGGTCATCCTGGTGCTCCAGCCCCAAGCATCCTGTATCCTGCATCAAACCTCGACTGGCGATTCATTTCCTATATGATATTATACAGGTTTCAGTGCATTCTCCCAAATCATCCCACCCTCACCCTCTCCCACAGAGTCCAAAACACTGTTTATACATCTGTGTCTCTTTTGCTGTCTTGCATACAGGGTTATCATTACCATCTTTCTACATTCCATATATATGTGTTAGTATACTGTATTCATGTTTTCTTTTCTAGCTTACTTCACTCTGTATAATCGGCTCCAGTTTCATCCACCTCATTAGAACTGATTCTAATGTATTCTTTTTAATGGCTGGGTAATACTCCATTGTGTATATGTACCAAAGCTTTCTTATCCATTCATATGCTGATGGATATCTAGGTTGTTTCCATGTCCTGGCTATTATAAATAGTCCTGCGATGAACACTGGGGTACACATGTCTCTTTCAATTCAGGTTTCCTCGGTGTGTATGCCCAGCAGTGGGATTGCAGGGTCAGGAGGCAGTTCTATTTTCAGTTTTTTAAGGAATCTCCACACTGTTCTCCATAGTGGCTGTACTAGTTTGCATTCCCACTAACTGTGTATTTAAGAGAGTCATTTTTGTTTTAGTGGTGAAATGGTGTCTCAAGGTCAAAAGTGGATTCTTACAGGGGCTCATTGCTTCTGGGTTAGTCACTGTTTCTAGTTCTTTAAGAAAGAACTAAAAAAATCTATACTCCATGGTTCTTAATTTAATGAGGATATGTTTTGATATTCATTCTTCATTTTTTAGGTATGATTTTTTCAATATGTCATTTCAAATATCTAATTCACAGTAAGCAAATTTCCTTGCATTATTGTTTTCATTGGTTTCCCCTGTGCTTTGGTTTTCTCCTTTGTGGCTCCTACTCACAACAGATTAGATGTTCACTGCTGTTGGAAAATTACTAAGCCATCTCTTAGTAAAATCTTTTGGCAGTTTCTTATGAACTTGTGTATGGCCAAACAATTCCACTGCTAGATATGCAAGCTAAATGAAAAAATATGATCATAAGAGTTTTTACATGAATGCTTGTCTCTTCTTTATTCATCATAGCCCAAACTGGAAGTAACCAACTTTCCAGCAAGAGGTGAGGAAACAAATTTGTGCATATATTCAGGCAATGGATGACTAGTAACAAACAAAAAGTGTAGTTTTGACACACACAAAACTATGGATATAAAAAATGCTTTTCTCCAGAGATCCTGTTCACTAAACCCTCATCATCCCAGGTCAAGTGTACCTGCCGGTCTCAGCAGCACAGGACAGGGAAGGTCAGGACACAGGAGAGCTCAGATTAATATTTGCAGGATCGTGTCTCTCTGCTCCTCTTCTCCACAAATAGTGGTAGAGCAATGAGTCTCATCCTTGCTCTGAACTTCAGGATCTCATAGAAGTCGGACATGCTGGTGGACACTTCCAGGGCACGTCCACTCTTTGTCTTCTAGAAGCTACTCAGCCTGTGGGAGAGCAGGCTCTCCAGAGAGCTCCCATATTGGGTTGGGAAATCTCTGGGTTGCTCTTAACTTAAGACATGCTTTGTAATGGTGTCTGTTTCCTTGTGACCTCATGTTTTCTGCCAGGCTCCCCTGTCCCTGGGATTCTTCAGACAAGAATACTGGAGTCAGTAGCCATTTCCTCATCCAAGGGATCTTTCCAACCCAGGGATCAAACCCAGGTCTCCTGTGCTGGCAGATGGATTCTTTACCACTGAGCTGTCTGGGAAGCCCTTCCCCCTTAATACACCAACCAAAACAAACTGGAAAGAAAAAAACAAACAAACCAAGTTTAAATACATGAGTATTTTTTAGAGGAAAAGGAAAGGCCATTTCTACTTCACTAGTAAGATGATACAGGGGCCTGTGACTCCTCACAGGGAATGAGAATGGTGCTCCCAGTGTGGAGTGCCCTCCTCCCCAGGAAAAGTTGTTAGAGTACATAGTTGGGAATGGCTCGTTCCATATGCATTCTACCCATGTCCTACTCAGGTAAAAAGCTGAAAATACATAACCCAGTGTACCCTATAGCTAGAGCCATGGATATGAATTAGTTCCTACTAATTTTTAAATGCATTTTTGGTGAGATTTGAAAGGTGGGAGTAGGTGGTTCTCACTCTTTAGTGTATATTGGAATTACCAGGATATCTATTACAACACAGATTACTGGACCCCCCCCGGTAACTTTGTAGGTGTGGAGCAGGGATCCCAAATTTGCATCTCTAACAGGCTTCCAGGTGATGTTCGAACCCAAGGTTCAGCTTTTTACTGATTTTTGAGTGGCTTTTATGAGTGGTTCATTTGTAGTGGCAGTGATCGCAGTAGCAGCTGGGAGTCACATCAATTCTGAAGTCACTTTGGGGGCATCCTCAACTTTTCTGTAGTCTAAATCAACTCTAACAAAATCATTCACTGTATTTATCCCCTTTTGCTGCAAAAAGTAGACTTATATGCAGAGTACATCATGAGAAACGCTGGACTGGAAGAAACACAAGCTGGAATCAAGATTGCCATGAGAAATGTCAATAACCTCAGAAATGCAGATGGCGCCACCCTTATGGCAGAAAGTGAAGAGGAACTAAAAAGCCTCTTGATGAAAGTAAAAGAGGAGAGTGAAAAAGTTGGCTCGACATACAGAAAACGAAGATCATGGCATCCAGTCCCATCACTCCATGGGAAATAGATGGGGAAACAGTGGAAACAGTGTCAGACTTTATTTTGGGGGCTCCAAAATCACTGCAGATGGTGACTTCAGCCATGAAAGTAAAAGATGCTTACTCCTTGGAAGAAAAGTTATGACCAACCTAGATAACATATTCAAAAGCAGAGACATTACTTTGCCGACTAAGGTCTGTCTTGTCAAGGCTATGGTTTTTCCAGTAGTCATGTATGGATGTGAGAGTTGGACTGTGAAGAAGGCTGAGTGCCAAAGAATTGATGCTTTTGAAGTGTGGTGTTGGAGAAGACTCTTGAGAGTCCCTTGGGCTGCAAGGAGACCCAACCAGTCCATTCTGAAGGAGATCAACCCTGGGATTTCTTTGGAAGGAATGATACTAAAGCTGAAACTCCAGTACTTTGGCCACCTCATGTGAAGAGCTGACTCATTGGAAAAGACTCTGATGCTGGGAGGGATTTGGGGCAGGAGGAGAAGGGGATGACAGAGGATGAGGTGGCTGATGGCATCACAGACTCAGTGGACGTGAGTCTGAGTGAACTCCGGGAGTTGGTGATGGACAGGCGGCCTGGCGTGCTGTGATTCATGGGGTCGCAAAGAGTTGGACACGACTGAGCGATTGAATTGAACTGTGCTGAACTGAATTCCACTCACAGTAAAAGAAGTGACTCATTGGAAAAGACCGTCATGCTGGAAAGATTGAAGATAGGAGGCGAAGGAGATGACAGAGGATAACGTGGTTGGATGGCATCACCAGCTCAACAGACTTGAATTTGAGGAAGCTCAAGGAGTTGGTTATGGACAGGGAAGCCTGGCATACTGTAGTCCTTGGGGTTGCAGAGAGTTGGACATGACTGAGTGACTGAACTAAACTTACAGTTAAGGATACATAAGAGTTGTCTATTTGTTCCCTGCACCAGTAAGATCCTCTGGAGGAAGAAATCGCAACCACTCTAGTATTCTTATTTATTTATTTATTTTTATTGATGGATAATTGCTTTATAGAATTTTGTTGTTTTCTGTCGAACCTCAACACGAATCATCCATAGTTATACATATAACCCCTCCATTTTGAACCTCCTTCCCATCTCCCTACCCATCCCACCCCTTCAGTTTTCTACAGAGCCCCTGTTTGAGTTTCCTGAGACATACAGCAAATTCCCGTTGGCTATCTATTTATATATGGTAATGTACTCTTTCCATGCATCTCACCCTCTCCTCCCCTCTCCACATGTCCATGAGTCGATTCTCTATGTCTTTTTCTTCCTGCTGCCCTAGTTCTTCAGTACTATTCTTCTATATTTCATACATACGTGTTAGAATACGATATTTATCTTTCTCTTCCTGACTCACTTTACTCAGAAATATCAATAACCTCACGTAGGCAGATGACACCATCCTTATGGCAGAAAGTGAAGAATAACTAAAGAGCCTCTTAATGAAAGTGAAAGAGGAGAGTGAAAAAGTTGGCTTAAAGCTCAACATTCAGAAAACTAAGATTATGGCATCCGGTCCCATGACTTCATGGGAAATAGATGGGGAAACAGTGGAAACAGTGTCAGACTTTATTTTTTTGGGCTCCAAAATCACTGCAGATGTGATTGCAGCCATAAAATTAAAAGATGCTTACTCCATGATATTAAAAGAAGGAAAATTATGACCAACTTGGACAGCATATTCAAAAGCAGAGACATTACTTTGTCAACAAAGGTCTGTCTAGTTAAAGCTATGGTTTTTCCATTGGTCATATGGATGTGAGAGTTGGAGTATAAAGAAAGCTGAGTGACGAAGAATTGATGCTTTTGAAGTGTAATGTTGGAGAAGACTCTTGAGAGTCCCTTGGACTGCAAGGAGATCCAACCAGCCATCTTAAAGGAGATCAGTCCTGGGTGTTCTTTGGAAGGCCTGATGTTGAAGCTGAAACTCCAAAACTTTGGCCACCTCATGCGAAGAGCTGACTCATTGCAAAAGACCCTGATGCTGGGAAAGATTGAGGTCAAGAAGAGAAGGGGATGACAGAGGATGAGATGGTTGGTTGGCATCACTGACTCAATGGACATGTGTTTGTGTGGATTCTGGGAGTTGGAGAAGGATAGGGAGGCCTGGCATGCTGCAGTTCATGGGGTTGCAAAGAGTCGGGCATGACTGAGCAACTGAACTGAACTGAATAATAAGCGATGTCGAGCATCTTTTCATGTATTTGATAGACATCTGGATGTCTTCTTTGGAGAAATGTCTGTTTAGGTCTTTCCCCCACATTTTGACTGGGTTTTTTGTCTTTCTGTTATTGAGTTGTATGAGCTGCTTGCATATTTTGGAAATTAATCTTTGTCAGTTGTTTCATTTGATATTATTTTCTCCCATTCTGAGGACTGTCTTTTCAGCTTGCTTAGTTTACTTTGCTGTGCAAAAGCTTTTAAGTTTAAAATATTCCACTTGTTTACTTTTGTTTTTAATTTTGTTACTCTAGGAGATGTGTCATAGAGGATCTTGCTGTGATTTATATCATCGAGTTTCTGCCTGTTTTCCTCTAAGAGTTTTATACTTTCTGGTCTTACACTTAGGTCTTTAATCCATTTTGAGTTTATTTTGTGTTTGGTGTTAGGAAGAGTTTTAATTTCCTTCTTTTACATGTAGCTGTCCAGTTTTCCCAGCACCACTTATTAAAGAGGCTGAATCTGCCCATGGTATATTCTTGCCTCCTTTGTAAAAACTAAGGTACCCATAGGTGCATGGGTTTATTTCTGGGCTTTCTATCTTGTTCCATTGATCTATATTTCTGTTTTTGTGCCAGTACCATACTGGCACAATAATGGCTACTGATGACTGTAGCTTTGTAGTATAATCTGAAGTCAGGAAGGTTGATTCCTCTAGTTCCATTCTTCTTTCTCAAGACTGGTTTGGCTCTTCGGGGCCTTTTGTGTTTCCATATGGTCTTTCCAGTGGATTGTGACATTTTTTGTTCTAGTTCTGTGAAAAATGCCATTTGTAATTTGATAGGGATCACATTGAATCTCTAGATTGTGTTTGGTTATATAGTCATTTTCACAATATTGATTCTTCCTACCAGTAACATGGAACAGCTCTCCATCTGTTTATGTCATCTTTGATTTCGTTCATTATAATTTTCTCTGTACAGTTCTTTTGTCTCTTTGGGTAAGTTTATTCCTAGATACTTAATTCTTTTTGTTGCAATGGTGAATGGGATTGATTCCTTAATTTCTTTTTCTGACTTTTCATTGTTAGTATATAGAAATGCAAGTGATTTCTGTGCATTGGTTTTGTATCCTGCAACTTTGCTAAATTCACTGGTTAGCTCTAGTAATTTTCTGATACTATCTTTAGGGTTTTCTATGTACATTATCATGACATGTGCAAACAGTGAGAGTTTTACTTTTTCTTTTCTGATCTGGATTCCTTTCTTTTTCTTCTCTGATTGCTGAAGCTAAGACTTCCAGAACTATGTTGAATAATATTGGCAGAAATGGACACCCTTGTCTTATTCCTGATCTTAGAGGGAATGCTTTAAGTTTTTCACCATTGAGACTAATGTTTTCTGTAGGCTTATCATATATGGCCTGTCCTATGTTGAGGTAGGTTCCTTCTATGCCCATTTTGGAAGAGTTTTAATCATAAATGGGTGCTGAATTTTGTCAAAGGCTTTTTCTGCATCTATTGAGATCATCATATGGTTTTTATCTTTCAGGTTGTTAATATGGTGTATCACATTGATTGATTTGCATATTATAAAGAATCCTTGCATCCCTGGGGTAAACCAAACTTGATCATAGTGTATGAGCTTTTTGATGTGTTACTGAATTCTGTTTGCTCAAATTTTGTTGAGGATTTCTGTATCTATGTTCACCGGTGATATCGGCTGTAGTTTTCTTTTCTTGTGTGTGTTGTCTTTGTCTGGTTTTGGTATCAGGGTGATGGTGGCCTCGTAGAATGAGCTTGGAAGTGTTCATTCCTCTGCAATTTTTTGAAAGAGTTTTAGAAGGATAGGCATTAGCTATTTTCTAAATGTTGGATAGAATTCTCTTGTGAAGCCATCTGGTCCTGGGCTTTTGTTTTTGGGAGATTTTTGATCACAGCTTCAATTTCAGTGCTTGTAATTGGGTTGTTCATAATTTTTATTTCTTCCTGGTTTAGTATTGGAAGATTGAGCTTTTCTAGGGATCTGTCCATTTCTTCCAGGTTATCCATTTTATTGTTATATAGTTGTTCATAATAGTCCCTTCCTGTCCCTTCTTTCCTCTCCTCACTGGTAAACACTAGTTTCTGTATGTGTGAGTCTGTGAATGTTTAAAATTAATGCTAAATTCCAATTAAGAAGGTGGAGTTTACCTATGGGAGTCAGGATGTAGAAAATGCTTTCCAAATGAAAGAAAAGATGAAGAAATCAGAGGAGAGGGTGGGCAGAAAGAAGGCAGGAAGGAGCAAGGAGCAGTCTCCCAGCCATGCAGAGAAGGAGCATTCACAGGGCTCCTCTCTGGGATTCACAACAACTTACTTTTAAAACTAAGAAAGAATAGTAACATTTGCCTTAAAACATTTTTCCTCTCAGAGGTTTCTAAGAATAGTAACACTTGCCTTAAAACATTTTTCTTCTCAGCGATTTCTGCATGGCAGCCTTTACATCCTTATTTCTCAAACTGTAGATCAACAGGTTCAGCATGGGGGTCACTCAGTGTAAAACATGGAGTTCACATTCTCTTGGGCCAGGGAACTGGCTGTTGAGGGTTTGGCCTTTCCTCTGTGATGCTGATGCAGAGGATACTGGATAGGACGAAGGGATAGGAAACAAGGATTGTTAAGGTGGTGACTATGATGTCAAATCCAGCCAAAAAAAATACTATCATACCAATAAGATAGGTGCTAGAGCAGGAGAGCTTCATGGGGCGAGTATGTCACAGAAATAATGACTGATGAGTATCTCACAATAGGACAGTTTCAACGTGATGCTAGTCTCTATGTGGTTGAACCAATGAGTGACATGACATAGACCCCAGTCAATAGCAGGAAGCAGGCTCAATGAGACATGATGATGTTGTAAAAAAAAGTGCTTCAGATGGCAACATAGGCCATCTCTGAGCATGTAATACTCAGCAATGACAAACACCAGGAAGAAGTAGAGCTGGGGCCATGGACCCTACATAGGAGATGGTGTTCTTCTCTGACACAAAGTTCACCAGATTCTTAGGAGTAATGACAGAGGAGTAGCAGAGATCCACAAAGGACAGGTTGCTGAGGAAATGGCACATGGGGGTGTGAAGCTGAGCGTTCAGACAAATCAGGGTTATCATGCCCAGGTTCCCTACCATGGTGACCAAGTAGATCCCAAAGAAGAGGAAGAAGAGGGGGAGCTGGAGCTCTGGTTGATTTGTTAAACCTCCAAGAATGAACTCTGTCACTATAGAGTGATTTTCTGCAGCCATTCTCATCTGGTTGGGGAACCTGTGGGGTTCTCTCTCACTGCATGAAAGGCTGCATCTTGCACTGCTTGGTGAAGCTAGTTTGACCTTCTGAGGCCAGCTGAATGATTCTGGAATCCTTCTTGATGAACGATTCCTCATCCTGTTGTTTATTTTGGGAGGAATATCAGACCCTGTGTATATTGAAGATCATGGAGATGTGAGGAAAAGGCAGGCAAGATATAAAATGTTTATCTCTTTCTTGTTTTACAAATATCTTATAGCAATAGATCTTAATGTCTAGTCCATGGATCAGCATCATTGGCATCACCTGAAGATATTAGAGATGCAAATTGTCAGGTCTCACCCCAGAGCTACCAAATCATAAACTTTGGGATGGGGCCTAGTGATCTGTGTATCATACTATCTCCAGGTGAGGCTTATGCAGGAGCAAGTCTGAGAGTCTCAATCCTGTAAGTAATAAGCAGTAGAATTAATATCGGAGATATGTTTTATTTCAGAAATGAAATTCTATCACTTCTGCAAGTCCTAAATTTTGACTTAATGTGAACATATGGTAATCTGTCTCAAAGTGATGCAGTGTCAGGGGGATATGGTAGTTATAACAATATCATTGAGTTACAAGTCAATTACTGTATTGAAAGCTGAGAAAATAAATGATATCAGTCCCTAAGGTGGTTATAAATGTACTATGGGACAATGAATAATTATTAGTTTTCAAGAAGTCAGTTCCTATAAAAATGTGAAATGGCACTACATTTAGTCACTCAGTCGTGTCTAACTCTTTGGGACCCCATGGACTGTAGGCTCCTAGGATTCTCTGTCCATGAATTCTCCAGGTTAAAATACTGGAATCGGTGGCCATTCCCTTCTCTAGGGGATTTTTTTCTGACCCAGGGATGAAATCCGGGTCTCCTGAATTGCAGGCAGATTTTTTTACCCTATGAGCCACTAGAGAAACCCCTAGGTGTCTGGAATTTGTTCTTTTGTTCTTTTTTTTTTTTATTAGACTTCAGGCCCTAAGACAATAGTTCTCAATATTTCTTGTATATTATAATCTCCTGGAGCATTTAAAAATTATTGGTGGCTATGTTCCTCCCATAGAGGTTCTGATTAATTCATCTGTGGTGAAGTCTGCGCCGTAGCACCTCGAATAGTCCAGAGTAAATGCTCAATAGCTGCTTTAACTATTATTATTGTTAGGCCTATTTCAGATCATAATATGAAACAATAGCCCCATTATCTCCCTAATGACAAAGTACCTAAATTACAGACACGTCATAAGAAGCATGAATCATCATTGCTAAATATGATACCTATAGATATCACTTTTCTGATATGTATTCCTTAAGCAAAACCATTAAATTTGCCTCCTTTCACTGTGTAGTTATACAGTTACTAACTTTCATATAAAGCTTTTCAAAGGTCATTCTCATTAACAACTCTCATAACTTTTGATATGTGGAGAAAGGAGTCTAAGAGTAGAATTTTCATTACCATGTTCCTATGGAGAAAACTGTAGTGCCAGACAGGAAGTGACTTTTCTGAAGCTTCCTGAGTATCAAGGACTTGGAACTGAAACAGCTTTCTTCTGATCATGAGCTCTCCCCTTGGCCTAAGTGCGTAGCCTTACAAATCAGTGTGCCTACAGCTCTAAGCAATGCTGTGATTGATTGTGCTTCATCCTTGATATCTTAGATTGTGCATACCATATCACAAAGAGGAATGTTGCATTATTTTCTTGTTCTCTAGGAAACAGAAGCTCTAAAAGTCATGAAACTAGCAAGACTCTGATGTGGGTCTAAAACCCAGCATATGTGACCACCCGTTTATTCTGTCTTCAGTAAATTATTTCACTTTGCTCTAGGTTGTCTTGAGTGTAGCACTTTGTTGTTATATATAAGCAAACTTAATGTATTGAAGTTTGGACATAAATGATAGATTTTATTGCCAATTTCAGATTTATTTTAAAAAGTTACCAAGCCAGTATATGTGCCTTGTAGAAAATCAGAAATACAAATAAGCAAAAATACAATACTATTTTCTCACTCCTTGGAGACTAACAGCAGCCATGACTATCATCTTAGATACTTTCAAAGCATGTGTGTACTTACATGTGTATAAGCATGTATATATTTAAAAATATTTTATAACTTGCTTTTTAAAAATATAAATTGATTTATTTTAATTGGAGGTTAATTACTTTACAATATTTCATTGGTTTTGCCGTACATCAACATGAATCCACCACAGGTATACACATGTTCCCCAACCTGATCGTCCCTCCCTCCTCCCTCCTTGTACCATTCCTCTGACATGCTTTTTAATTAGCACTTCAAAATACATTCTCATTTGAACCCTATAACAATAAAAGCTCCAGCACTAGCTATATATGTTTTTCTAGGTGGAGGAGTCTTTAAATCCTTAGAATGTGGTGTAATGACAAGAAAATACATTGCATTGTAAACTTCGTATGTTAAATTATCAGTGGTTCAATTACTAACTTCATAATAACCATTAGAAGAGGTAGTTAAGATTTTTTGAATATTGTTTTTATTCATTACAAAGGAGAATAAGTTCCTTGTGGTAGCAACAATAGATTAAAAATATCTTATATATCCCCTTCTACTCAATTTCCACCTCTGGAAACAATAAAAAACATAGAAAATCCACAGAGTGAATGCCACTTACTTAGTGAAGTGCTGATGGGAAAATCCTAGATGGCACTGATTAATTATTTTCTCCCATAATCATCTAACAATATAAAACTGGATGATATATACGACCCCATACTTGATATCAGTCACTACAGTTATTACCTCCTGTTCTACCAGACCATCAGAGGCTCGGAATTTCTGTCCGTAAAGAACACAGCACATGAAGAAAAACCACTTAAAAGTGAAGGTAAACATATGGCTGAAAATAGCCTGCATTTAGAAGCAGGAGTTCATGAAAGAAATATATTTCTCATACAATTGCTTTAAGTCATAATTAAGTACCTGTGCTGAATAAAATCAGATCAGAGTCCCCTGGAAATTATGGAGGATGCCTTGGTTTCAATAGTCAGTAAATAATTATCAACATATGAGAGTGCCATATAGATTTATATCTACTCCTAAGTTTATTCAAAGGGACCAGCACAGTCATGAATAATAGGTCTCTGGGATTGGGAGGGGGTCTATTCATGTATATATGGGCAGAACTTCTGGGATGCAGTCACTTCAGAGACTGAAGACCTTAAAAGGAGCTATTAGAGTCTTGGTTTACACTTTTGCTGGGAATCATAGATTTTTTTGCCTCCCAAGTGTGTTAACTTCCTTGATTGGGAAAGTCATCTTGCAGCTTGGGAAACTTAGTGTCTAATGCATCCTTTCAAATATTTTACTACCAATAATTCCACCACCATCCTCATCACCACCAGCACCACCAGTAATACCATCAACTCCACCATCAGTCACTATCATTATGGCTGTTACTCATCATTAGTCATTCATCATAAGGCATAATCAACTAGGTTTAAAAGTTTAGTTTAAAAGGAAATTTACAGGGAATGCTAAATCTGTCACCCTGTTGCTGCTGCACCCATAGATGAACAGTGTAAGAGTGGCAGGAGGTTGAGGGGCATAAGAAAGTAGACATAAAAACTCTTCATTCACATATTCTCATTCTGTAGAGAAATATATGGAAGAGATTATATACTTTTCAAGAATATAGTCAGTCATATATCATGTATATCATGTATGAAAATGTTGCTAATGCATATTTTATTTATTATTTATGCACACTCTTATTTATTTGGGGGATTTTAGAGCGTGCTAGCTTTTATGACTTTTGACAGAGTTTCTGTAATTGCCCTAGGGATTTGTAAATTAAAAAATTATTGGAGTATAGTTGATTTACAATGTTGTATTGACTTCTGATGTAAAGTAAATCAGCTATGCATATAAATATATATCCAGTCTTATCTGGATTTATTTCCCATATAGGTCATTATGGAGTATTGAGTCAAGTTCCCTGTGTTAAACAGTAGGTCCTTATTATCTATCTTACATATAGTAGTGTGTATATGTCACCCTGCTTATTTAACTTATATGCAGAGTACATCATGAGAAATGCTGGGCTGGAGGAAGCAGAAACTGGAATCAAGATTGCTGGGAGAAATATCAATAACCTCAGATACACAAATGACACCTCCCTTATGGCAGAAAGTGAAGAAGAAATAAACAGCCTCCTGATGAAAGTGAAAGAGGAGAGTGAAAAAGTTGGCTTAAAGTTCAACATACAGAAAACTAAGATCATGGCATCTGGTCCCATCACTTCATGGGAAACAGTGGAAACAGTGGCTGACTATTTTTCTGGGCTCCAAAATCACTGCAGATGGTGATTGGAGCCATGAAATTAAAGACGCTTACTCCTTGGAAGGAAAGTTATGACCAACCTAGATAGCATATTCAAAAGCAGAGACATTACTTTGCCAACAAAGGTCCATCTAGTCAAGGCTATGGTCTTTCCTGTGGTCATGTATGGATGTGAGTTGGACTGTGAAGAAAGCTGAGTGCCAAAGAATTGATGCTTTTGAACTGTGGTATTGGAGAAGTCTCTTGTGAGTCCCTTGGACTGCAAGAAGATCCAACCAGTCTATCTTAAAGGAGATCAGTCCTGGGTGTTCTTTGGAAGGCCTGATGTTGAAGCTGAAGCTCCAATACTTCAGCCACCTGATGTGAAGAGCTGACTCATTTGAAAAGACCCTGATGCTGGGAAAAATTGAAAGCGAGAGGAGAAGGGGATAACATGATGAGATGGTTGGATGGCATCACCGACTCAATGGACATGAGTTTGGGTAAACTCTGGGAGTCGGTAATGGACATGGATGCCTGGCATGCTGTGGTTCATGGGGTCACAAAGAGTCAGATACGACTGAGCGACTGAACTGAACTGAGTGTGTATATGTCAATCCCAGTCTTCCAATTTATACCTTCCTCTACCACCCACTGATAACCACTTTGTTTTCTATATCTATAACTCTCTTTCTGTTTTATAGATAAGTTAATTGTACTCTTTTTAAGATTCCACATATGAGTGATAGCATGTTATTTATACTTCTCTGTCTGACCTACTTAACTTAGTAGTATGATAATCTCTAGTCTATCCATGTAGCTGCAAATGGTACTATTTAATTCTTTTTAATGACTGAGTAATATTTCATTGTATATATGTACCACATCTTTTTATCCATTCCTCTATCGATGGATATTTGTGTTGCTTCCATGTCCTGGCTATTGTAAATAGTGCTACAATGAACACTAGAGTGCATGTATCTTTTCAAATTATGGTTTTCTCCAGATATATGCTCAAAAGTGGGATTGTTGGGCAATATGGTAACTCTATTTTTAGTTTTTTAAGAAACCTCATACTGTTTTCCATAGTGGTTGCACCAATTTACATTCCCATCAACAGTGTAGAAGGGTACCCTTGTCTCCATACCATCTCCAGCATTCATTGTTTGTAGATTTTTTTTTGATGATGGCCATTCTTCCTGTATAAGGAAATGGAAACTCACTCCAATATTCTTGCTTGGAGAATCCCATGGACAGAGGAGCCTGACAGGTTACAATCCATAGGGGTCTCAGAGTTAGACATGACTGAAGTGACTTAGCATGCACACATGCAACAGCAGGTTAGACATTGAAGAAGAAAAGATTAATGAAAGAGCAGCTATTAAACTAAACCACACAGAAAACCAACAAACAACCTCAGTAACATGTAGAACAACTTCAAGTGGTCTAAACAACTGTGTCATTAGAGCCCAGGAAGGAAGAGAATAAACAAAAAATATTTGAAGATGCAATGGTTAAAATATACTATATTTTGTGGGTGGACATAGAGATAATCAAAGAAGAACAAAATGTTGATAATTGTTGAGCTGGGTGTTGGGTATATGGATGTTTAGACAACTCTTCTCTTTACTTGTTATATATTAATTTTTTTCATATTAAAAGGTTATAATTAAATAGAATTGATTTAAGGGTAAAAGCAAACATTTTAAAACTTCTGAAGAAAAATGAAAATTTTCATGATGTTGGTATAGGCTAAGGGATTTTAGAATAAGCACAAAAGTACCCACCACAAAAGACCAAAAATGACAACTGGGCTTAAGAATAAAAACTTCTATTCTTGGAAATAGACTATTGAAGAAGTGAAAAGACAAGATACAGAGAGGGGAAGATGTTCAATATCAAAGGACTTGCATTCAGGTCATATAAAAACTCTTATAATTCACTAGGTCTCTTCCAAAGTCCCATCCTCCAGAGGCAGACCACACAGCTGGCTGTTCACACTCAGAGCAAAGGATGGCCAGGGAATGGCAGTGTCAAGATATGGATGGAGTGTTTGTGGAATGGGACAAAAGAAGAGGTGTGAGGTGGATGGGGCAAGCTGTGACTGTGGACGGGGGGCTTCTATAAGCATTGAGTACTGGCAGCAGAAACCTCAAATTTACATCCAGGTGATGCTCTATCCCAGAGCTCAGTTGTTTATTAACAATTTTGTGAGTATGAGGGCCACTTTACATGATGGCAATGGTCATAGTGGCAGCTGTGGGTCAGATCTAACGTGAAGAAGCTTAGGAGATAGCCTCAGTTCAGTTCAGTTCAGTCACTCAGTCGTGTCCAACTCTTTGCGACCCCATGAATCGCAGCATGCCAGGCCTCCCTGTCCATCACCAACTCCCAGAGTTCACTCAGACTTACATCCATTGAGTCAGTGGTGCCATCCAGCCATCTCATCCTCGGTCATTTTCTGAATGTTGAGCTTTAAGCCAACTTTTTCACTCTCATCTTTCACTTTCATCAAGAGGCTTTTTAGTTCCTCCTCACTTTCAGCCATAAGGGTGGTGTCATCTGCATATCTCAGGTTATTGATATTTCTCCCCCAAATCTTGATTCCAGCTTGTCCTTCTTCCAGTCCAGCATTTCTCATGATGTATTCTGTATATAAGTTAAATAAGCAGGGTGACAATATACAGCTTTGACGTACTCCTTTTCTTATTTGGAACCAGTCTGTTTTTCCATGTCCAGTTTTAACTGTTGTTTCCTGACCTGTATACAGGTTTCTTAAGAGGTAGGTAAGGTGGTCTGGTACTCTCATCTCTTGAAGAATTTTCCACAGTTTATTGTGATCCACACAGTCAAAGGCTTTGGCATAGTCAATAAAGCAGAAATAGATGTTTTTCTGGAACTCTCTTGCCTTTTCGATGATCCAGCTGGTGTTGGCAATTTGATCTCTGGTTCCTCTGCCTTTTCTAAAACCAGCTTGAACATCAAGGAGTTCACAGTTCACCTCCTATTGAAGCCTGGCTTGGAGAATTTTGAACATTACTTTACTAGCGTGTGAGATGAGTGCAATTGTGCGGTCGTTTGGGCATTCTTTGGGATTGCCTTTCTTTGGCATTGGAATGAAAACTGATCTTTTCTGGTCCTGTGGCCACTGCTGAGTTTTCCAAGTTTGCTGGCATATTGAATGCAGCACTTTCACAGCATCATCTTTCAGGATTTGAAACAGCTCCACTGGAATTCCATCACCTCCACTAGCTTTGTTCGTAGTGATGCTTTCTAAGGCCCACTTGAATTCACATTCCAGGATGTCTGGCTCTAGTGATCACATCATCATGATTATCTGGGTCATGAAGATCTTTTTTGTACAGTTCTTCCGTGTATTCTTGCCACCTCTTTCAATATCTTCTGCTTCTGTTAGGTCCATACCATTTCTGTCCTTTATCGAGCCCATCTTTGCATGAAATATTCCCTTGGTATCTCTAATTTTCTTGAAGAGATCTCTAGTCTTTCCCATTCTGTTGTTTTCCTCTATTTCTTTGCATTGATTGCTGAAGAAGGCTTTCTTATCTCTTCTTGCTATTCTTTGGAACTCTGCACTCAGGTGCTTATATCTTTCCTTTTCGCCTTTGCTTTTCACCTCTCTTCTTTTCACAGCTATTTTTAAGACCTCCCCGAGCCCGAGGCCAGGGGAAGCAGCTAGGAGGAGCCACCCACGCCTGAGGCCAGGGCCAGCAGCAGGAAGGAGGAGGAGCGGTGGCTGTGCAGGTGCAGGAGGGCCTAGAGGAGCTATCCCACATTGAAGGTCAGGGTCAGGAACAGTGGCCGTAAAGAGATACCCCTCATCCAAGGTAAGGAGCAGCAGCTGTGCTTTGCTGGAGCAGCCATGAAGAGATACCCCACACCCAAGGTAAGAGATACCCCACGCCCAAGGTAAGAGAAACCCAAGTAAGATGGTAGGTGTTGCAAGAGGGCATCAGAGGGCAGACACACTGAAACCATACTCACAGAAAACTAGTCAATCTAATCACACTAGGACCACAGCCTTGTCTAACTCAATGATACCAAGCCATGCCTGCGGGGCAACCCAAGATGGGCGAGTCATGGTGGAGAGGGCTAACAGAACATGGTCCACTGGAGAAGGGAATGGCAAGCCACTTCAGTGTTCTTGCCTTGAGAACCCCATGAACAGTATGAAAAGGCAAAATGATAGGATACCAAAAGAGGAACTCCCCAGGTCATTAGGTGCCCAATATGCTACTGGAGATCAGTGGAGAAATAACTCCAGAAAGAATGAAGGGATGGAGCCAAAGCAAAAACAATACCCAGTTGTGCATGTGACTGGTGATAGAAGCAAGATCCAATGCTATAAAGAGCAATATTGCATAAGAACCTGGAATGTCAGGTCCATGAGTCAAGGCAAATTGGAAGTGGTCAAACAAGAAATGACAAGGGTGAACGTGGACATTCTAGGAATCAGCAAACTAAAATGGACTGGAATGGGTGAATTTAACTCAGATGACCATTATATCTACTACTGTGGGCAGGAATCCCTCAGAAGAAATGGAGTAGCCATCATGGTCAACAAAGGAGTCCAAAATGCAGTACTTGGATGCAATCTCAAAAATGACAGAATGATCTCTGTTTGTTTCCAAGGCAAACTATTCACTATCACTGTAGTCCAAGTCAATGCCCCAACCAGAAAGCTGAAGTTGAATGGTTCTATGAAGACCTACAAGACCTTTTAGAACTAACACCCAAAAAAGATATTGTTTTCATTATGGGGGACTGGACTGCAAAAGTAGGAAGTCAAGAAACATTTGGAGTAACAGGCAAATTTGGCCTTGGAATGTGGAATGAAGCAGGGCAAAGACTAATAGAGTTTTGCCAAGAAAACGCACTGGTCATAGCAACACCCTCTTCCAACAACACAAGAGAAGACTCTATACATGGACATCATCAGATGGTCAACACCAAAATCAGATTGATTTTATTCTATGCAGCCAAGGATGGAGAAGCTCTATACAGTCAACCAAAACAAGACCAGGAGCTGACTGTGGCTCAGATCATGAACTCCTTATTACCAAATTCAGACTTAAATTGAAGAAAGTAGGGAAAACTGCTAGACCATTCAGGTATGACCTAAATAAAATCCCTGCATATCTGAGGTTATTGATATTTCTCCCAGAAATCTTGATTCCAGCTTGTGCTTCATCCAACTTAACATCAGCTGGCTTCAAACAGAAGTGGGAGGAGACAGAAGGTGGGAAGGAAGAAGGAAGGAGGCAAGAGCAGTCACCCAGTCATGCAGAGAAGGGACCGTTTCCAAACCCAAGTGGGTGAGCATTTGGAGTTCTCCCTTCTGGGATTCATAACAAGTTATTTTAAAAACTGAGACTGAATCATAGCACTTGTATCAAAAGGGTTTTTCCCTCAGAGTTCTCTGGATGGCTACCTTTACCTCCTTATTCCTCAAGCTGTAGATCAGGGGATTCAGCATGGGGATCACTGTGGTGTAGAATACAGAGGCCACGTTCTCCTGGGCCAGGGAGCTGGCCGTGGAGGGTTTCAAGTACATGAATGCGGTTGTTCCATAGAAAATCCCCACGGCTGCAAAGTGTGAGCTGCATGTGCTGAAAGCTTTGGACCTTCCCTCTGTGGTACTGATGCGGAGAATACTGGACAGGATGAAGGCATAGGAAATTAGGACTGATGAACTGGTGACTATGAAGTTGAATACAGCAAAAATGAAGACTGTCATCTCAACATGGTAGGTGCTAGAGCAGGTTAGTTTCATGAGGGGGAGGATTTCACAGAAGTAATAGCTGATGAAGTGTTCACAATAGGACTGTTTCAACATGAGGCCAGTCTCTGTAGTTGAACTAATGAACCCTATGGCATAGACCCCAGCTACCAGAAGGGAGCAGACTCGATGAGACATAATGATGTTGTAAAGCAAAGGCCTGCAGATGGCAACATAGCGGTCATAGGCCATCACTGTCAGCATGTAACACTCAGCAATGACAAACACCAGGAAGAAGTAGAGCTGGGACATGCACCCTGCACCCTGCATAGGAGATAGTGTTCTTCTCTGACACAAAGTTCATCAGCATCTTAGGGGTAATGACAGAGGAGTAGCAGAGATCCACAAAGGACAGGTTGCTGAGGAAATAGTACATGGGAGTATGAAGGTGGGCATTCAGACAAATCAGGGTTATCACGCCCAGGTTCCCTATCATGGTGACCAAGTAGATCCCAAGAAAGAGGAAGAAAAGTGGGAGCTGAAGCTCTGGCCGATCTGTCAAACCCTGAAGAATGAACTCTGTTACTGTAGAGTGATTTTCTGTAGCCATTCTCCTCTGGCTGGGGGCCCTGTGGGGATGGGAGAGAAGAACTACCTGAAAGGCTGCTTCTTGCACTGCTTGGTGAAGCTAGTTTTGAGCATTTGGGACCAGTAGAGAGATCCTGATATCTTTCATGATGAATATTCCCTCATTCTGCTGTTTGTTTTGGGAGGAAGACCAGACCCTGAATATTTCAATGGTCATAGAGATGAGAAGAAAAATGGAGCAAGATCCAGAACTTTTACTGTATTCATGTCTCTGAAATATCCTAGAGCAGTGGGTCTTAAAGTCTAGTCCCTGTACCAGCATTGCTTGCATCACCTGAAGACATTAGAGATGCAGATTCTCTGGCCTCACCCCAGACCTCCCAAGTCAAGAACTCTGGGATGGAGTCCACTGATCTGTGTACCATACTGTCTCCAGGTGAGGCTGATGCAGGTGCAAGTCTGAGAACCTCAATCCTGTAGATAACAAGCACTAGCATTCATATTTTGCAGTTGGAGATGTATTTTGCTTCTGAAATGAAACTTTCCTATGGTCTATGGAAGTCTTAAATATTCACCGATTGTGAACAGATGAAAACTTGTCTCAGACAGATTTAGTGTCAGGGTGATATGGTAGTTACAACAGTATCACTGAGTTACAAGTCAGTTTCTGTATCTGAAATATGAAATTAGTGATATCAATTCCTAAGGTGGTTGTAAAAATAATATTGGATGATACATAGTTAGAAAATATTTTTCAAAAGCCAGTTTCATAAAAATGTGATGTGTTGTTGCTGCTATTGCTGCTGCTAAGTTGCTTCAGTCGTGTCCGACTCTGTGCGACCCCGTCTGGAATTCTTTGTGGTCTACAGAGATACTCATTTAATCCATCTGTGCTGAGGCCTCAGTCCTGGCACTTAGCATTGTCTAGAGCAAGGGACCTCAGCCTCCGGGATCTAATGCCTGATGATCTGAGGTGGACTTGATGTAATAATATTAAAGGGGCACAATAAAGGTAATGTCCTTGAATCATCCCTGAAACCATCCCCCTGCTGCCCAGGTCCATGGAAAAATTGTCTTCCACAGAACCATTCCCTGATATCAAAAAGACTGGGGACCGCAAGTCTAGAATAGGGCTCAATAGCTACTCTTACTATTGTTGTTGTTTTTATTTTCAGATCATAATATAAAGCCATTATCTCCTTATTGACAAAGTACTCACATTATACACATGGCCATAAGAAGCATGGATCATCCTTGCTATATATATCCCTTTTCTGAAATAAATATTTCTTAAGCTAAAAACCTAAATTTGCACTATTTTCTTTGGTCCCTTTTACAGTTACTAACTTTTATATAATACTAGTCAAAAGTCAATCTCATTAACTCCTCCCGCAAGTTTTGTGTATAAGGAAAAATATGTCTAGAGTTGAATTTTTATTCCTATGTTCATATAGAGGAAACTGAAATGCCAGACAGAAGTGATTTTCCTGAGGCTTCCTAATTATCAAGGACTTGGAACTGAAACTGCTTTCTTCTGATCATGAGCTCTTCCCTTGGCCCAAGCATGTAGCCTAATAAACCTGCACACCTAGAGCTCTAAGCAATGTTGTGGTTGAACATGCTTTATCCTGGGTGTGTTATATTGTGCATAGCTAATAAAAAAGAAGAATATTGCTTTATTTTCCTATTTTCTAGGAAACTTAGCCTTTAAAAGCTAAATTTATAAGCACAAAATGGTTATGAAACTTTGGACTTCTGACTACCAGTCTATTTTGTTTTCAGTAAACTATGTTGCTTTGCTGTAGGTTGTCTTGTGTGCAGCACTTTGCTATTATTTAGTAAACAATCTATTGAATTTCTGGACATAAATGACAAATTTTATTAACAATTTCAGATTTTAAATAAATTATATGTGCATTGTAAGAAATCAGAAACACTAAGAAGTAAAAATACAATGCTATTTTCCTGCTCCTTGGAGACTAACAACAGTCTAGACTGTCTTTTTACATCTTATCAGTGTATATATACTTACATGTGTATTGACATATAGTATTTAAAAAATTTTGTAACCTATTTTTTAACTGTAGCACTTCAAAATGTGTTGTGTCATTTGATTCCTATAAGAATAATAACACTATTAATAAATTATTTATATAAGAATAGTAACTCTGGCACTAACTATATTTCTTATCTAAGTGTAAGAGTCTGAATCTTTAGGATGTGGTGTGAAGACAAGAAAATCTGCATTGCCTTTATAAACTTTACATGTTAAATTATTGGTGGTTAAATTGTTTGCTTCATAATAATTACTATAAGAAATAGCTACAATTTTTTTGAATATTATTTCCATTTGTTAGAAAGGAGAAAAAGTAGATAGCAACAATAGATTGAAAATACCTTACATATCCCCTTCTATTCAATTTCTACCTCTTGATACGTGGAAAAATCCACCTGGAATATACCATTACCATAAATCAAAGGGCTTTTCAGAGCAGTACAAAGTGAACATCATTTACTTTGTGCAGTGCTGATGGGAAAACCCTAGACAGCACTGAGAATTATTTTCTTCCACAATCATCTAATAACATAAAACAGGAAAACATGACGCCATACTTGATATCAGTCACTACAATTATTACCTCCAGTTCTAGCAGACCATCAGAGGCTCAGGATTACTGCCCATAAGAAAACAACACACGAAGAAAATACACTTAGAGATGAAGTAAACATATGGTTGGAAATCTCCTGCATTATAAACAAGAGTTCATGGAAGATACATATTTTCTGCACAATTGTTTTAAATCATAATTAAGTACTTGTACTGAGGAAAAAATGGATCAGTCTCCCAGAAATTACAGAGGATGCCTAGATTTCAAAGGTCAGGAAATAAATATCAGGGAGTGAGAGGACCCTATAGATTTATATCTAATTCTAAGTTTATTCAAAGGGACCAGCACTGTCATAAAAAATAGATCTGGGTGGATTTATTTTGGCTTGGATCCCTCCAAGTCTTGGGGGACTTGGAGTTCAGCTTATTTATATAAGTATGGTCACAGCTTCTCCTGGGACGCAGTCACTTCAGAGACTGCAGACCTGAGTTAAGGAGCAGTTAGTCTTGGTTTACCCCTTTGCTGTGAATCGTGTTTTTTGTCTCCCAGGTGTGCTAATTTTCCTTTTATTGGTAGAGTCACTTTGCTGTTTGGGAAAATATAGTCTAATGCCCTCCTTTAAAACATTTTACAACCAATAACCGTATCATCATCGTCATTGTTGTTATTACCAACAACACTACCACAGTCACTACCAACACTACCACAATCACCACCAACACCACCTTTGGTCTTTACCATTAACATGGTCATCAGTCACTACCGTTATGGTTGTTACTCATCATTAGCTATTCACTATTAGGCATTATCAACTAGGCTTAAAATATTTATTCTAAAGGATTCAAAAATAAATAAAAAACAAACAGTATACTTTCCATAAAGGAATATGAATTTATAAGGAATGCTAAATCTGTCACCCTGTTGCTACAACTGTAGACCAACAGTGGTAGAATGGCAGAAAATTCAGGGGCATAAGAAGGTAGACGTAAGAAGTCTTCACTCATATATTCACATTCTTAAGGGAAATACATTTATAAGGCTATGTAGTTGTCAAGAATATATCCAGCAATATATCATTGATGAAAATGTTATGAAGATTAGCTAATGAAGATTTTTAAGCTAAACTTGATCTTCTGAGATAATTGTAGATTCATATGTAGGTATAAGAAATAATATAGAGAGATCCTGTGTACCTTATGCAGTTTCCCCTAATGGGAATATTTTGCAAAATTATAATACAATATCACATATAGGATTCTTTTTTTAATATAGGATTCTGCATGTTATGACAGACAATCAGACAATCTACTGATCTTATTAAGCTTTCCCTATTTTTATTTATACTCATTTCTGTGTGTATACATTTACTTCGATGCAAATTTATCATATGCACAGATTTGAGTATCCATCACTACAGTTCGTATAAATACACTTCACATTCACTTTCTAATTTTAAAACAGTACTTTGATTTCTTATTATCCTCCAAAGATGATCAGTTATTTTTTTGATGTTTTTAATTTTTCTTTTTTTAAATATAAATTTATTTATTTTAATTGGAGGTTAATTACTTTCTCACTAATTTAATCATACTTTTTTGTGTGTTTTACTCCATTACAACTACTATTCTTTTGTTGTTCAAAATTTTCTATCTTTGGCTTGAGAAATTCTCTTTATTTTTTCTCTTGAGTCTTTTGGATATGGTGCTATTAGTCTCTAATGTTAAATATTGTCTGATATGACAAGATGGTCTGATCTCCTCTCATATATTCCATTCTCCAGACCAGATACCAACACTTTTTTCAAGATATTTGTATTCTTTTAGTGGTGAAATGGTGTCTCAAAGCTACAAACTAGGTTTTAAAACAGGAGCTCTTTGTTTTTGGGTTAGTAATTGTTTCTAGGTCTTTCAAAAGAACTCAAAAATTTGTACTTGTGGTTTTCAATAATTTTATAAGGATTTGTTATGATATTCTTCAGCATTTTTATTAGGTGTGATGTTTCTTTTTAATATGTCACTTCAGATATCTAAATTATCTATTTATTTATTTATTTTTAATTTTTTATTATTAAATTTATTTATTTTTAAATTACAATACTGTATTTGTTTTGCCATACATCGACACGAATCAGCCATAGGTGAACCCAATCTCCCAATGCTGACGCCCCCTCCCACCTCCCACCCCACATCCTCTACTTGAATCATCCTGTGCATCAGCCCCATGCATACTATGAAAAGTTCCTTGAATTATATTTTTTATGTTTGCTTTCATTGTGTCCTTGTGGCTCCTGCTCACCATAGACTAAATCTTCTTGGCCTGGTATCTACATTTGTTGCTTCCCATAAGTTTCTTCATTTTTTTCTTTTCTTCATTCCCTTCTTTCATGTTCTGTTTTTCCTAAAGTATTATCTGTTGTATTTGTTTGCTCTTCTATTATTTTTAATTTCTTAAATTATTTTTTCTTTCATTTCTAAGAATTTCTTGAATTATTGTCTCGTTACTGAATTTGTCTTAATTCTGAATTTTGTTGCTCTTTCATTCCCTGAATCAGTTTCAAAATGTGTCTTGGGTCATTCTGATAAAGTGTATTGTATTCATTCATTTGAGGGGACTTGATTTGGATTGTTCTCTCCGTTAGTCACACACCATATGCAATTAATAACTGGACAACATATATAAAATAACTGTTTTTAGACACTGGACACCAGGTAATGCTGACTTATGACCTAAGACAGAAAAGGAACCGGTGAGGTGAACCCTATGTCCACCCTGACTCTTGGTCTGGCTATCCCTTTGAGATCATGGCCCAAAGAAGGTATATGGCAACAGAGCACAGCATTTCTGGTAAACTAAGGGAGACCAATGTTGGGAGGCTGAAGTAGCTGGAATGGCAAGTGAAGCATGAAAAGTCACAGAGAAAGAAATCTAGAAATCTCCATATAGATATCCTTGTGTCTTGTCTGAACTTTGTCTAGGATGTGCATTTGTAAGATAAAACTCCACAAAGCTGGACAAGGAAGAAATAGCAAGAAAATTTAAGCTAAATTATTGATTATCAAAGCTACATAGGTCTGTGGGATGGTTGCCTACCAACCACCCAGTAAGGAATGCTCCATGAAAACCTACCTGTAGCATTCCCCAGAAAGCCAAGAAGTTTGTGTCTTAGAATCAGTTCTGAATTAGTTCTTGAATAAATGCTGCACTAACAAAACCCATTAGATACAGTCTCAAAAACAGCAAGAAAATCTGCACAAAGTTTAACTGACTGCCAAAAATAAACTTCAAGACACTGTGAAAAACAAAAACAAATAGGAAATTCAACAAATCTCCAGCATCCTGTCAAAAATTAGATATTCTGATAAGCATAAAAATGTATAAGAAAAGCAAGACTTTTTGATCACAATGTTGTAAGATTAGTTGTCACCTACAGGAAAAAAAAAATTAAAATACAAACACATGGAGGCTAAACAACATGCTTCTGAATAACCAACAAATCACAGAAGAAATTAAAAAAGAAATCAAAATATGCATAGAAACAAATGAAAATGAAAACACAACAACCCAAAACCTATGGGATTCAGTAAAAGCAGTGCATAGCAATACAAGCTTACCTCAAGAAACAAGAGAAAAATCAAATAAATGACCTAATTTTACACATAAAGCAACTAGCAAAAGAAGAAATGAACTCCAGGGTTAATAGAAGGAAAGAAATAATAAAACTTAGGATAGAAATAAATGAAAAAGAAACAAAGACTATAGCAAAAATCAAAAAAACTAAAAGCTGGTTCTTCAAGAAGATAAAATAGACAAACTATTAGCCAGCGTCATAAGATAAAAAGGGAAAAGAATCAAATCAACAGAATTAGAAATGAAAATGGAGAAATCACAACAGACAACACAGAAATAACTTTTTATTTCATGAGACTATTATAAGCAACTATATTCCAATAAAATGAACAAATTGGAAAAAATGGATGAATTCTTAGAAAAGTATAACCAGGAAGAAACAGAAAATCTTAACAGACTCATCACAAGCACAGAACTTGAAACTGTAATGAAAACTCTTCCAACAAACAAAAGCCCAGGACCAGATGGCTTCACAGGGGAATTCTACCAAAAATTTTGAGAAGAGCTAACACCTATCCTACTCAAACTCTTCCAGAAAATTGCAGAGGAAGGTAAACTGCCAAACTCATTCTATGAGGCCACCATCACCCTAATACCAAACCAGATAAAGATGCCACAAAAAAACAAAGCTACAGGCCAATATCACTGATGAACATAGATGCAAAGATCCTCAACAAAATTCTAGCAAACAGAATCCAACAACATATTAAAAAGATCATGCATCATGGCTTTATCCCAGGGATTAATGCAAGGATTCTTCAATATTCACAAATCAGTCAATGTAATACACCACATTAACAAATTGAAAGATAAAAAATTATGATTATCTCAATAGATGCAGAGAAAGCCTTCGACAAAATTAAACATCCGTTTATGATAAAACCCTCCAGAAAGCAGCCATAGAAGGAACATCCACTAAGTCGCTTCAGTCGTGTCCAACTTTGTGCGATCCCATAGATGGCAGCCCACCAGGCTCCCCCATCCCTGGGGGTCTCCAGGCAAGAACACTAGAGTGGGTTGCCATTTCCTTCTCCAATGCATGAAAGTGAAAAGTGAAAGTGAAGTTGCTCAGTCGTGTCTGACTCTTAGCGATCCCATGGACTGCAGCCTACCGGGCTCCTCTGTCTGTGGGACTTTACCTCAACATAATAAAAACCATATATGATAAACCCACATAAAACATTTTCCTCAATGGTGAAAAATTGAAAGCATTTCCTCTAAAGTCAGGAATAAGACAAGGGTGCCCACTTTCACCACTACTATTCAACATAGTTTGGGAAGTTTTTGTCACAGTAATCAGAGTAGAAAAAGAAATAAAAGGAATCGAGATTGGAAAAGAAGTAAAACTCTTACTGTTTGCAGATGACATGGTCCTATACATAGAAAACCCTAAAGACACCACCAGAAAATTACCAGAGCTAATAAATGAATATAGTAATGTTGCAGGATATAAAATTAACACACAGAAATCCCTTTCATTCCTATACACTAACAATGAGAAAACAGAAAGAAATTAAGGAAAAAATTCGATTCACCATTGCAACAAAAATAATAAAATATTTAGGAATAAACCTACCTAAAGAAACAAAAGACCTATATATATAAAACTATAAAACACTGATGAAGGAAATGCAAGATGACACAAATAGATGGAGAAATATACCATGTTCATAGATAGGAAGAATCAATATAGTGAAAATGAGTATACTACTCAAAGCAATCTATAGATTCAATGCAATCCCTATGAAGCTACCAGCAGTATTTTTCACAGAGCTTGAACAAATAATTTCACAGTTTGTATGGAAACACAAAAAACCTCGACTATCCAAAGCAATCTTGAGAAAGAAGAATGGAAGTGGAGGAATCAACCTGCCTGACTTCAGGCTCTACTACAAAGCCACAGTCATCAAGACAGTGTGGTACTGGCACAAAGACAGAAATATAGATAGTTGGAACAAAATAGAAAGTCTAGAGATAAATCCACGCACCTAAGGACACCTTATCTTTGACAAAGGAGGCAAGAATATACAACAGAGAAAAGACAATCTTTTTAACAAGTGGTGCTAGGAAAACTGGTCAACCACTTGTAAAAGAATGAAACTAGAACAGTAACACTATACACAAAAATAAACTAAAAATGGATTAAAGATCTAAATGTAAGATCAGAAACTGTAAAATTCCTAGAGGAAAACATAGGCAAAACACTCTCCGACATAAATCACAGCAGGATCCTCTATGATCCACCTCCAAGATTAATGTAAATAAAAGAAAAAATAAACAAATAGGACCCGATTCAACTTAAAAGCTTTTGAAAAACGAAGGAAACTATAAGCAAGGTGAAATCCAGCCTTCAGAATGGGAGAAAATAATAGCAAATGAAGCAACTGACAAAGAACTAATCTCAAAAAATATACAAGCAGCTCATGCAGCTCAATTCCAGAAAAATAAATAATCTAATCAAAAATGGGCCAAAGAACTAAACAGACATTTCTCCAAAGAAGACATACAAATGGCTAACAAAACACATGAAAAGATGCTCACCATGACTCATTATCAGAGCAATGCAAATCAAAACCACAATAAGATACCATCTCACGCTGGTCAGAATGGCTATCAAAAAGTCTACAAGTAATAAATGTTGGAGAGGGTATGGAGAAAAGGGATCCCTCTTACACTGTTGGTGGGAATGCAAATTAGTACAGCCACTATGGAGAACAGCGCAGAGATTTCTTGAAAAACTGGAAATAGAACTGCCATATGACCCAGAAATCCCACTGGTGTGCCTACACACCAAGGAAATTAGAATCAAAAGAGACATATGTACCCCAATGTTCATTGCAAAACTGTTTACAATAGCTAGGACATGGAAGCAGCCTAGATATCCATTGGCAGATGAATGGGTAAGAAATTTGTGGTTCAGTTCAGTTCAGTTCAGTTGCTCAGTCATGTCCAACTCTTTGCAATCCCATGGACTGCAGGGTGCCAGGCCACCCTGTCCATCACCAATTCCTGGAGTTTACTCAGACTCATGTCCATTGAGTCGGTGATGCCATCTAACCATCTCATCCTCTGTCATCCCCTTCTCCTCCTGCCCTCAATCTTTCCCAGCATCAGGGTCTTTTCAAATGAATCAGCTCTTTGCATCAGGTGGCCAAAGTATTGTAGTTTCAGCTTCAACATCAGTCCTTCCAATGAATACTCAGGACTGATCTCTTAGGATGGACTGGTTGGATCTCCTTGCAGTCCAAGGGACTCTCAAGAGTCTTTTCCAACACCACAGTTCAAAAGCTGTGGTACATATACACATATACACAATGGAATATTACTCAGCTATTAAAAAGAACACATTTGAATCAGTTGTAATGAGGCAGATGATACTGGAGCCTATTACACAGAGTGAAGTAATTCAGAAAGGAAAATACCAATACAGTATTTAATGCATATATACGGAATTAAGAAAGATGGTAACAATGACCTTATATGTGGGACAGCAAAAGAGACACAGATGTAAAGAACAGACTTTTGGACTCTGTGGGAGAAGGCAAGGGTGGGATGATTTGAGAGAGTAGCATTGAAACATGTATATTACCATATGTGAAATAGATTACCAGTCCAAGTTAGATGCAGGAAACAGGGCACTCAAAGCCAGTGCACTGGGACAAGCCTGAGGGATGGGATGGGGAGGGAGATGGGAGGGGGTTTGGGATGGGGGACATATGTACACCCATGGCTGATTCATGTCAATGTATGGCAAAACCCACTACAATATTGTAAAGTAATTAGCCTCAAATTAAAATAAAAAATTAGTTGAAAAAGAAGAAAAGCAGGAGAAGATATGTGCAAATAGAAATATCTGTCTGGTGATATTAGATACAAATTTATAAACAGCTTTATTTATTTACCTAAGGATTTTAATGAAGATGTGAACATAATGTAAAGAAACATGAAAGGTATAAAAAGAATTAAAGTGTACTTTCAGACATGAAAAATATAAAGGAAAAAAATTTGGATGGACTTAATAGCAGATTAGACATCGAAGAAAGGAAGTTCAATGACAGAACAAATCACGTAATATGTAGAACAATCTCAAGTGGTCTCAACACCTATGTAATTAGAATCCCAGAAGGAAGGGAGGAAACAAAAATACCTGAAGATACAATGGCTAAAACATACTATATTTGTTGGGTGGAGATAGAGATAATCAAAGAAGCATAAAATATAAATAATTGTTGAGCTGGGTGTTGGGAATATGACTATTTAGCAAACTATTCTGTTTAGTTTGTATATGCTAAATTTCTTTCATGTTAAAAAGTTGTAACTAAACAGATATTAGATTTAAGTCTTTAAACCTTCTGGGGAAAAAAGGAAAATTATGATGTTGGTACAGGCTATGAGATTTTAGAATAAGCACAAAAGTACCTACCATAAAAGACAAAAGCTGACAACTGGACTTAAGAATAAAACCTTCTATTCTTTGAAATAGACTGCTGAAGAGGTGAATAGATAAGACAGATGGGAAGATATGTCAAAGTACTTGTATTCAGATCATATGAGAGCTCTGATAAATTCACTAGTCAAGAAGACAACTAATTAAAAGTGAACCAAAAGTTTGGATAGACACTATAAAGAAGAATTTAAAATAATCAGGGTACATATGAAAATTTGCTGATTATCATTAGGTATTAGTTAAATGAAATTGAAAACACATTGACAGAGCACTATGTATTCACTGGAGATGTTAATCTGACAATATCAAGTTTGTTGAGAATGCACAGCAAGTGAACCTCTCATACACTGCTGTTGGAAAATGAAATCAGACCGTTTCTTTAAAAATTGTTGGGCAGTTTCTAATAAACTGGTCTCATGCTCATGCTCAGTTGCTTCAGTCATGTCTGACTGTTTGCGACCCCATGGACATAGCCTGCCAGGCTCCTCTGTTCATGGGATTCTCCAGGCAAGAATACTGGAGTGGGTTGTCATGCCCTTCTCCTTCAAGGGATCTTCCTGACCCTGGAATCGAACTAGCATCTCCCAGTGTCTCCTGCACTGAAGGCAGATTCTCTACAGGTGAGCCACCTGGGAAGTTTATGATAGACATAAACTGTTCTATTACCAAACAATTCCACTCTTGGATATTTATCCAAGTAATTTATTGCCTGGTATATTCAGGAAAAAATTACTACTAATCAAAAAGAAATGTATAACTAATACACACAACAAAATGAAGGAATTTAAGGGACTGGGTTGAGCAAAACATACCAGACACAAAAGGGTACATATTGCTTCCCCTAATCAGTCATAACTAATCAATTGTTATATTGATAGATAGTATATTGATAGAAAGTAAGTCAGTGGCTGCTTGAGTTCAGGGATAGAGGGGGAGATTCCACACTTTGGACATGTGACTTAACCTGATTTCTTTTATTTGTAAATGGTATATAGATGATCTACAAGATTGTGATTACTGATTGACTTTGAGTATTAATATGCTTCCTTCATTTTTATAAAGAACCATTTTTATTGAGGAATGATTGACATTCACAAAGCTGTACATGAGGTATACAACTTGATTCTGGACAGAAGTATACACCTGTGAAATTCTCACCATAATCATTGTCGAAAAGATGCACATCATCTCTAAAAATTTCCTTTTTCTTCCTCCATCCCTCCTTCCCTCATTCTTTATTGTTATTTTTCTTGTGATAAGATCACTTAAAACAAGATCCACTCTATTAATAAAAATTTAAGTATACGATACAGCATTGCCAAGTGTTAGTCATTCAGTCATATCTGACTCTTTGCAACCCCAGGCTCCTCTGTCTATGGGATTTCCAAGGCAAGAAAGAATACTGGAGTGGGTTGCTATTCTCTCCTCCAGGGGATCTTCCCAACCCAAGGATTGCCGGGAGCCACCACAGGAGATCCCTCCCACCCATGACAAGGTCATGTGGAAGAGAACTGTTAAGCAAGGCTTCAGGACTCAATGGGCTCCCTAGGCTTTCTCGAGCATCTACCCCCAAACCAGAATCTGTCTGTTTTACTATTTCATGACATTCACCAACTCCTCTGACATTAACAGGGGGCTAACCCTGACCACCTTTCTCTGGAGAAAATTAACTTAGGGCTATAGTTAATAAGTCTCCTGGACATGAGAGGAACATTTCCAGTCAAAACCCCTCTGTTAGCATTCTAGCTTGCTTGGCAGGTATATCCAGACTCTTGCAGCTACGCATATGATTATTTACAGCCTCTCAACTGTGAGAGGCACGGAAAGCCTAAAACATAGAGTCTTTTAAAGAGTTAAAAGTTATTAGAGTAGTGCTAATTTAGGATTTCATTATTGGGCCAATGCTTGTTGCTAATTTCCCATATCTCTTATCCACTGTGCACCTGGGAGTGCATTAGTTAACATAGTTGAAAAGTAAGGAAAACAAGTGTAGCCTTGAAATTAACCACATCAGACTTTTTTTTTCTGTTGCCATTTTCTTAATTGTATTGGGTTTATTTCTTTAAATTTATTATTATTTTTTATTTTTTTAAATACTTTATTCTACATTACAATACTGTATTTGTTCTGCCATACATTGACATGAATCAGCCACAGGTGTCCACGATCTCACATCAGACTTTTGAGCTAATTGGTTCTTTCTTGTAATTCATTGCATTTTTGCTCCATGAGAAATGTAACTTGTTTAATACTTTCTGAGGCTGACATAGATTAGAAATATAAGAAAAAACATTTCAAGGGAAAATAAGTTTTCTGGTTGAGAAGTCTTTATCAAAAGAGGGTCATAAAATGTTCACAGGCCTCCAAGGCCAGAAGATAATGTACACAATATTGTTTATGAGAAAGGTTTGCAGAAAAAATCCTGGTTTCAATAAAGACAAAACAGATGTTATGTTTGGGCTGACTGTATGACTTTGCATCTTTCATTTCCCTCTATGTATAAGACAAGATATAAAAGTACCTTTAAAAAATAAAGCTATGGGGCCTTGATTATTGAAGTAGCTTGGTCTCTTTGTGTCAATCACTTTCTCCCTCTCCCTCTGTCTCTTTTTCAGGCTGATCCCTTGAAGCATAGAGGCTCCCTGCATTCACTCATCTGCCCGGGTTTCTAAGACCTGAACGGGAAGACATTCTGCATCTTCACTCCCTTGGGAGACCGGGAAGGCACCTGTGGCCTCCGTGAACAGCGCAAACTTCTTGTCTCGAAGTTTTATTGGCTTTTATGTAAACCAAGGAATATCAGCCTCTTTCTCTCCTCTATTTTCTTATCTACAATATTTTCTTATCTCTCTCTCTAAATCATTCACCAATGCCATTTTTCCATCAGGTTCCCCTGGATCCTGCGGGGGCTGGACCCCGGCAAAGGATCAAACCCAGGTCTCCAGCACTGCAGTATTCTTTACTGTCTGAGCCATCAGGGAAGCCCTACAACATTGTCAATTACAGGCAAAAAGAACATGCCCTTTGAGGTTTAGGCTCTGTGCACTTCTCAGAGGACACATCTCAGAGAGCACTCTCTGTGTATATACTCCTTGTGTCTCTAATGGTATTAAAAATGAATGGCACTCATGTAGCCTTTTCTTTTAAAGAAAACACTATGCCACTCGTGTGTGTGAAAGTCACTGTCTTGTCCGACTCTTTGTGACCCCCTGGACTATACAGTCCGTGAACATTTCCAGGCCAGAATGCTAGAGTGGGTAGCTCTTCCCTTCTCCAAGGGATCTTCCCAAAGCAGGGATTGAACCCATGTCTCCCACATCGCAGGCGGATTCTTTACCAGGGAGCCACAGGAAAGCATAATACCATGCCCTCCTCCAGGGCATCTTCCCAACCCAGGGATCAAACCCAATTCTCCTGCATTGCAAGTGGATTCTTCACCACCTGAACCACCAGGGAAGCCTAAGCGTACTGGAGTGGGTAGCCTATCCACTTTGCAGGGGATCTTCCCAACCCAGTAATTGAACTGGGGTCTCCTGCACTGCAAGTAGCTTCTTTACCAGCTGCGCTACCTGGGAAGCCACATGCCTCTCATAATAAGGGAAAAAATACTGTACTCCAAGAAAGCTGAAATAAAATATGTCTTCAATTTAATATTACTTTCCCACAAAGAATGGTTTTCTGCATATAAATTGAAATTCACTCTAAAAATGAAGATGCTTTGTGAACTGTAATATAAAGGACACAGACATAGTAACTGTGGGACTTGCCAGCTGGGGAGAGAAGCAGCAGCCATGGACAAACATACAGGCAAGGTCACCTCTCTGCACCTAGTCATAGTAACCTCATACTGAGTGAGAGGTACCTGTCCTTAGCCCTTCTCTGGCTGTCTCCCTCCCCAGGGTGTGGATGGACACAAGGAGTGTCCACCAGAGTCTGTGCATCTCCTTCTGGACTTTGTTTTCAGTGTTGGGATACAGAATTCCATGCCCACACACCCTGTACTTGCTGATGGGACTCTTCCCAAAAGCCGTGGTCCAGAGGAAGTCCACACAGCTGACTGTTCAGCCCCAGAGCAAAGGATGGCCAGGGAATGGGTGTGTGTCAAGGTATGGGTGGATACACTGCATGTGGAGTGGGATAGAAGAAGAGCTGTGAAGTGGATGGGGGCAAGCTGTGACTGTGGACAGGCTTTTAGCATGGTTTTCTGGTAGCAGAAACCCGAAATTTGCATCTTTAACAAGTTTCCAGGTAATGCTCTATCTGAACCCAGCTGTTTATTAATAGTTTTGGGAGTATGAAGGCCATTTTACATGTGGCTGTGGTCATAATGGCAGCTGTGGGTGTTATCTATTGTGAATTCACTTTGCAGGCAGCCTCACCCTTTCTCTAGTCATTCAATAAACTGTAAGCAAGTCAGTCCCTGTATTCACTGCCTTTCTGCTTAAGAACACTAGAGTTATACCCATTTCTGATAGTAGACTACTGATTGATAAGAGACAATGTCAAAACTAGCAGGAAATGTTAAGAAGTCTCTATCAGTCTTGTGCATTATATCAGTCAGCTGAGTCTAAAACGTGTATCCTCGCTATTGGATAAAGCAAGAAGAGTGGAGAGAAACTTGGTTCCATTGCCACTGTATTAACTGAATGAGGTCCACAGTAGATGAATCAGTTAATTAAGCAGGACAAGAGAGTTGCAACAATGTGTAATCTGGGGACCAATCATACTTTTTTTTTTTTTCTTCTGGAACTGAGGGGTTTCCAAGGGTGGGGCTTTCAACACTAAAACTGGTAAAGTGTCTGGTGAACTGGTGAGCTGGTCACTCTGGCATAAACTTTCATTGGATACAAAAAGAAGTTGCCTATACATGTGAAGAAATTAAGGAAGATGAAAGTTGAGAACCTGAGGAGCTGATTTCAAGAGGCCTTTGAAATTGGAAAAGTACAATTAGGGCAGGATTTAAAGACTGTTAAGAGGGAACACCAACCTAAAGCAAAGGGCATGATGACTGAGAGCCAAGAGTGTGGGCTCTGGAGTCACTTATACATGGATTTGAATCCCCATGTCTTTGTTTACCAGCTATGTGACCTTGAGCAATTCACTACACCAAATTCTACAGTGAAATGGGGAAGACAGTGGTACCTAACAGTTGTGAAGTATAATTTAATAAGGCATACAAAGCGTTTAGAAGAACTGTGTGGTTCAGAGTAGGTGCCCCAAACGTGGTAGCAGCTGGCATTATTATTACGGTGATTAAAAAGTCACACAAAGGGATCAGGTAGAAGTTCTTGGGCAGAAATAAGTGGACAGGAGTGGCAGAGAGGACACGAGGAAGTCTAGATGAGAAAGCTCCAAGTTTTACTTCCTGGTGAAAACTCTCAAATTCATCTCTCTCTGCTTTGTGTATTCTCAAACGCATAGAAGGAGGAACTGGTTAGAGCAATATTTTCTACATAGAAAAACTAAATTATGATCATTCCTAAAAGATTAGGAAAAGAAACTGACAATAAAAGTCAATGATGAAAGTTTAATTTTAATTGAAATGTAGTTGATTTACTGTATTATATTACTTTCAGACATATAGCATAGTCATTCAGTATTTTGTAGTTACTGCACTTAAAGTTACTATAAAGTAATGGGTTTATTTCCCTGTGCTGTGCCAAACATCCTTCATTCCTAATTTATTTTATACACTGTAGTTGTGAGATTACTCTCCTGGCCTTCATGTCTGTCCCCACCACCCCAACCCATAGCCACTGTTTTCTGTCTGTGAGTCTGTGAAACTTTAAAGCATATGTTAAATGACAGTAGAAAGTTCAGTTCAGCTCAACTGCTCAGTCATGTCCGACTCTTTGCAACCCCATGGACTGCAGCACACCAGGCCTCCCTGTCCATCACCAACTCCCAGAGTTTACTCAAACACATGTCCATTGTGTCAGTGATGCCATGCGACTATCTCATCCTCTGTGGTCCCCTTCTCCTCTCACCTTCAATTTTCCCCAGCATTAGGGTCTTTTCAAATGAGTCAGCTCTTCACATCAGGTGGCCAAAGTACTAGAGTTTCAGCTTCAGTATCAGTCCTTCCAATGAACACCCAGGACTGATTGGTTGCATCTCCTTGCTGTCCAAGGGACTCTTGAGAGTCTTCTCCAACAGTTCAAAAGCATCAATTCTTTGGCACTCAGGTTTCTTTGTAGTCCAACTCTCACATCCATACATGACTACTGGAAAAACTATAGCTTTGACTAGATCGACCTTTGTTGGCAAAGTAATGTCTCTGCTTTTTAATATGCTGTCTAGGTTGGTCATAACTTTCCTTCCAAGGAACAAGCGTCTTTTAATTACATGGCCGCAGTCACCATCTTCAGTGATTTTTGAGCCCTCCAAAATAAAGTCAGCCACTGTTTCCACTGTTTCTCCTTCTATTTGCCATGAAGTGATGGGACCAGATGCCATGATCTTTGTCTTCTGAATGTTGAGCTTTAAGCCAACTTTTCCACTCTCTTCTTTCACTTTCATCAAGAAGCTCTTTAGTTCCACTTCACTTTCTGCCATAAGGGTAGTGTCATCTGCATATCTGAGGTGATTGATATTTCTCCCCCAAATCTTGATTCCAGCTTGTGCTTCCTCCAGCCCAGCATTTCTCATGATGTATTCTGGATATAAGTTAAATAAGCAGGGTGACAATATACAGCCTTGATGTACTCCTTTTCCTATTTGGAACCAGTCTGTTGTTCCATGTCCAGTTCTAACTGTTGCTTCCTGACCTGCATACAGGTTTCTCAAGAGGCAGGTCAGGTGGTCTGGTATTCCCATCTCTTTCAGAATTTTCCACAGTTTGTTGTGATACACATGTCAAAGGCTTTGGCATAGTCAATAAAGTAGAAATAGATGTTTTTCTGGAACTCTCTTGTTTTTTTGATGATCCAGCTAATGTTGTCAATTTGATCTCTTGTTCCCCTGCCTTTTCTAAATCCAGCTTGAACATCTGGAAGTTCACGGTTCACGTATTGTTGAAGCCTGGCTTGGAGAATTTTGAGCATTACTTTACTAGCGTATGAGATGAGTGCAATTGTGTAGTAGTTTGAGCATTCTTTGGCAGTGCCTTTCTTTGAGATTGGTTTGAAAACTGACCTTTTCCAGTCCTGTGGCCACTGCTGAGTTTTCCAAATTTGCTGGCATATTGAGGCAGCACTTTCACAGCATCATCCTTTAGGATTTGAAATAGCTCAACTGGAATTCCATCACCTCCACTAGCTTTGTTTGTAGTGATGCTTTCTAAGGCCCACTTGACTTCACATTCCAGGATGTCTGGCTCTAGGTGAGTAATCACACCATCGTGATTATCCGGGTCATGAAGATATTTTTTGTACAGTTCTTCTGTGTGTTCTTGCCACCTCTTCTTAATATCTTCTGCTTCTGTTAGGTCCATACCATTTCTGTCCTTTGTCGAGCCCATCTTTGCATGAAATGTTCCCTTGGTATCTCTAATTTTCTTGACGTGATCTCTAGTCTTTCCCATTCTGTTGTTTTCTCTATTTCTTTTCATTGATCACTGAGGAAGGCTATCTTATCTCTCCTTGCTATTCTTTGGAATGCTACATTCAGATGGGTATATCTTTCCTTTTCTCCTTTGCTTTTCGCTTCTCTTTTTTTCCCCACAGTTATTTGTAAGGCCTCCCCAGACAGCCGTTTTGCTTTTTCGCATTTCTTTTCCATGGGGATGGTCTTGATCCCTGTCTCCTGTACAATGTAATGAACCTCCATCCATAGTTCATCAGGCACTCTGTCTGTCAGATCTAGTCCCTTATATCTATTTCTCACTTTCACTGTACAATCATTATGGATATGATTTAGGTCATACCTGAATCGTCTAGTGGTTTTCCCTACTCTCTTCAACTTAAGTCTGAATTTGGCAATGAGGAGTTCATGATCTGAGCCACAGTCTGCTCCCGGTCTTGTTTTTGCTGACTGTATAGAGCTTCTCCATCTTTGGCTGCAGAGAATATAATCAATCTGATTTTGGTGTTGACCATCTGGTGATGTCCACATGTAGAGGTAGAGTGTCTCTTGTGTTGTTGGAAGAAGGTTTTTGCCCTGACCAGTGCATTCTTTCAGCAAAACTCTATTAGTCTTTGCCCTGCTTCATTCTGTACTCGAAGGCAAATTTGTCTCTTACTCCAGGTATCTCTTGACCTCCTGCTTTTGCATTCCAGTCCCCTATAATGAAAAGAACATCTTTTTTGGATGTTAATTCTAGAAAGTCTTGTAGGTCTTCATAGAACCATTCAACTTCAGCTTCTTCAGCATTACTGGTTGGGGCATAGACTTGGATTACAGTGATATTGAATGGTTTGCCTTGGAAACGGACAGAGATCATTCTGTCGTTTTTGAGATTGCATCCAAGTACTGCATTTCGGACTCTTTTGTTGACTATGATGTCTACTCCATTTCTTCTAAGGGATTCTTGCCCACAGTAGTAGATATAATGGTCATCTGAGTTAAATTCACCCATTCCAGTCCATTTTAGTTTGCTGATTCCTAAAATATCGACTTTCACTCTTGCCGTCTCCTGTTTAATCAGTTCCAATTTGTTTTGATTCATGGACCTAACCTTCCAGGTTCCTACGCAGTATTGCTTTTTACAGCATCAGACCTTGCTTCCATCACCAGTCACATTCACAACTGGGTATTGTTTTTGCTTTGGCTCTATCTCTTCATTCTTTCTGGTGTTATTTTTCCACTGATTTGCAAAAGCATATTGGGCGGCTACCGACCGGGGAGTTCATCTTTCAGTGTCAGAATAGAGAAAATGTTTCTCAGTGAGAGGAGATTTGAACTCAACATCATCTGGCTTCAAACATAAATGAGAGGAAAGAGAGGGTGGGAAGAAAGAGGGAAGGAGGCAGGAGTAGTCACCGTCACCCAGAGAAGGGACAGTTTCCCATCCCAGCTGGGTGAACATTCACAGGGCTTCCCTCTAGGATCTTAAACAACTTATTTCTAAAGCTGAGAAAGAATAATAATATTTGCCTTAAAACATTTTCCCTCTCAGAGTTTTCTGCACAGCAGCCTTTACCTCCTTATTCCTCAAGCTGTAGATCAGGGGGTTCAGCATGGGGATCACTGTGGTGTAGAACACAGAGGCCACATTCTCCTGGGCCAGGGAACTGGCCGTGGAGGGTTTCAAGTACATGAAGGCGGTTGTCCCATAAAACATCCCCACAGCTGCAAAGTGGGAACTGCACGTATTGAAGGCTTTGGCCCTTCCCCCTGTGGTGCTGATGTGAAGGATACTGGACAGAATGAAGGCATAGGAGATTAGGACTGTTAAGCTGGTGACTATGATGTTGAATCCAGCCAAAAAGAAGACTGTCATCTCAACATGGTAGGTGCTAGAGCAGGTTAGCTTCATCATGGGGAGGATTTCACAGAAGTAATAACTTATGAGGCGCTCACAGTAGGACTGTTTCAGCATGAGGCCAGTCTCTATGGTTGAGCCAATGAACCCCATGGCATAAACCCCAACCATCAGCAGGGAGCAGACTCGATGAGACATGATGATGTTGTAAAACAAAGGTCTGCAGATGGCAACATAGCGGTCATAGGCCATCACTGTCAGCATGTAACACTCAGCAATGACAAACACCAGGAACAAGTAGAGCTGGGCCATGCACCCTGCATAAGAGATGATGTTCTTCTCTGACACAAAGTTCACCAGCATCTTAGGGGTAATGACAGAGGAGTAGCAGAGATCCACAAAGGACAGGTTGCTGAGGAAATAGTACATGGGAGTGTGAAGCTGAGCATTTAGACAAATCAGGGTTATCACGCCCAGGTTCCCTATCATGGTGACCAAGTAGATCCCAAGGAAGAGGAGTAAGAGTGGGAGCTGGAGCTCTGCTCGCTCTGTCAATCCCTGAAGAATGAACTCAGTCACTGTAGAGTGATTTTCTGCAGCCATTCCCCTCTGGTTGGGGGTCCTGTGGGGATGAAAGAAAACAGCATAAAAGGCTGCTTCTTGCACTGTTTGGTGAAGTTAGTTTTGAACATCTAGGGCCAGTTAAGTGATTCTGGGATTCTTTGGGATGAATGATCCCTTATGCTGCTGTTTATTTTGGGAGGAAGCCCAGATCCTGAGTATTTCAAAGGTCATAGAGATAAGAAGAAAAATGAGGCAAGATCCAGAACTTTTATCACATTCATGTCTCTGAAATATCCTAGAGCAGTGGGTCTTAAATTCTAGTCCCTGTACCAGCATTGCTTGCCTCACCTGAAGACACTGGAGATGCAGATTCTCAGGCCTCACCCTGGACCTACCAAGTCAGAAACTCTGGGATGGGGTCCAATGATCTGTGTACCATACTGTCTCCAGGTGAGGCTGATGCAGGTTCAAGACTGAGAACCTCAATCCTGTAGGTAATAAGCACTAGCATTCATATTTTGTAGTTGGAGATGTACTTTGCTTCAGAAATTAAATTCCCCTGCCATCACTGCAAAGCCCAAATATTGACTGAATGTGAACATATGATAACCTATCTCAAACTGATGCAATTTTAGTTTAGTAGCTACAACAGTATCACTGAGTTACAAGTCAAGTTTTGTATCTATAAATGAAGAAATTAGTGATATTAAGAGCTACAGTGGTTGTAAAAATAATGTGGGATAATGCATAGTTAGAAATTTTTTTTTTTCAAGAAGTCAGTTCCTATAAAAATGTGAGTTGTCATTAAGTGTCAAAAATTCTTTCTTAGTTTTTTCCTGGACTTCAGGCTCTAAAGCAATCATTCTCAACTCTATAATTATAATCAACTGGAGCATTTAAAATGTATTGATGGCTGCATTCGGTCCACAGAAGTTCTCATTTAATCTGTCTGTGGAAAAGCCTTGGTCCTGGCACTTAGTATTGTCTAGAGCAGGGATACCCAACCTCTGAGATCTAATGCCTGATGATCTCAGGTGAAGCTGATGTTTTAATAATAGAAATAAAGTGCACAATAAATGCAATGCACTTGAATCATCCCCATACCATCCTCTCCCCCACCTTGATTCTCATCTGTGGAAAAATTGTCTTTCATGAAACAAGTCCCTGGTGCCAAAATTACTGGGAACTGCTGGTCTAGAGGAAGTAATCAATAGCTATTCTCACTATTGCTGTTGTTTTAATTTTCAGATCATAATATGAAGCCATTATCTCTTTAATGACCAAGTATTGACATTATAGACATGGCTGTAAGAAAACATGGATCATCATTGTAGGCTATGATACCTACAGATATCCCTTTCCTGATATCAGTATCTATCTATCTATGTTTTAAGCTAAAACTCTAAGTTTGCACTATTTTCATTGCTCATTAAACAGCTAGTGACTTTTGTGTGCTGCTGTGCTTAGTTGCTCAGCCATATCTGACTCTTTGCAATCCACTGGACTCTAGCCTGCCAGGTTCCCTCTGTTCATGGGATTTTTCAGGCAAGAATACTGGCGTGGGTTGCCATTTCCTCCTTTAAGGGATCTTCCCAACCAGGGATGGAACCCGTGTCTCTTGTGTCTCGGGCATTGCAGGTTGATTCATTTCCAGCTGACCCATTGGGGGAAGACCTCCACTGGTGGCTGAGATGGTAAAGAATCTGCCAGCAGTGCAGACAACACAGGAGACATAGGCTCCATCCTTGGTCTGGAAGATCCCCTGGAGGAGGACATGGCAACCCACTTCAGTATTCTTGCCTGAAAAATCAAAAGGATAGAGGAACGTGGTGGGCTACAGTCCATGGGGGTGGAAAAAGTTGGATACCACTGAGTGACTTCCACTTTCAGCTTTTGTGTAATGCTCATCAAAGGTCAATCTCATTAACTCCTCTGAAAGGTTTTGAGCAGAAAAACAAATGTATTTAGCATAGAATTTTCATTCCACTTTCATACTGAGAAAACTGAAGTGCCAGATATAAAGTGATCTTTCAGACACCTCCTAATAACCAAGGACTGGGAACTGAAAGTGCTTTCTTTGATCATAAGCTCTTCCCTTGGCCCAAGCATGTAGCCTTACAATCTGCACACTACAGCTCTAAGCAATGCTGTGGTTGAACATGCTGAACATGCTTTATTCTTGATGTCTTAGACTGTGCACAGCATATAAAAAAGAGGAATGTTGTATTATTTTCCTATTCTCTAGGAAACAGAAGCTCTAAAAGTTAAATAAGTTACAGACACAGAACTGGGTCTAAAACCCAGGACTTCTGACTACCAGTTTGCTTTTGTTTTCAGTAAACTATGTTGTTTTGCTGTAGGTTGTCTTGTGTGTAGCACTTATTGCGTTATTATTTAGTAATCTTAATTTATTGAATTTTTGGACACAAATGATAAATTTTACTGTCAATTATTTCTGATATATTTTTAAAAATTACCAAGGCAGTACGTGTGCATTGTACAAAATCAGAAATACAAATAAGCAAAACACAGTACCATTTTCCTGCTCCTTGGAGAATAACAATAGTCTAGACTATTTTTTTACATTTTTCAATACATACATGTACCCTATGTGTGTAAGCACATGTGTATTTACAAAATGTTGTAACCTACTTTTAAACTGCAGCACTTTATGTTGTGTCACTTGATTCCTGTGATAACAATAATAACTCTGGCAGTAACTATATTTCTTATCTAGGGGTAAAAATCTTTAAATCCTAAGCATATGGTGTGAAGACAAGAAAACCTGCATTGCATTTATAAGCTTTACATTTTTTAAGTTACTGTTTAAATTGTTAACTTCATAATAACTAATGGAGAGATAGAATTAGAGATAGCTAAGACTTTTGAAAATCATTTCCATTTATTATGAAGCATAAAAAGTTTCTTTAGGTAGCAACAATAGATTAAAATATCTTAACATATTCTCTTCTACTCAATTTCCACCTCTGAAAACAATAAGAAGCATATTAAGAGAAAATCCATCTGGAATATACCGTTACCAGGAATCAAAGTGCTTTGCAGGGCAGTACAGAGTGAATGCCATTTACTTAGTGGAGTGCTGATGGGAAAACCCTAGACAGCATTGACTTAGTTATTGATTCCCATAATCATCTAATAATATAAAATAGGAAAACATGACCCCATATTTGATATCAGTCACTACAGTTACTACCTCCAGTTCTACCAGAGCATCAGAGGCTCAGGATTATTGCCCATAAGAACACAGCACATGAAGAAAACCCACTTAGACATGAAGATAAACACAGAGTTGCTGGGTACTCTTTCTACCCCCTTCTGATGCCTATGTCAGAAGATTTCCCTATCTCCTTTATACTTTAATAAAACTTTGTTACACAAAAGCTCTGAGTGATCCAGCCTCGTCTCTGTCCCTGGATTGAATTCTTCTTCTCCAGGGGCCAAGAATCCCGGTGTCGTGATTCAACAACAACCTTTCATCTTGGGGCTCGTCCAGGATCCTTCAGGACAAGATGGGCCTGATAACCTGTGTGAGCTTACTTCTGCTGACTCCAAAAGTCCTGAGGCTGCCGTTTGATCCTCAAGACAATGCCTTCCTGTCCTGGGCTCATGCCTACGCTGCATTCCACAGTCGTTCTAATTGCTGGGTCTGTGGAGCACTCCCCTCTTCATCAGTGGAAGGCTTCCCATGGTGGACATCTCCACTTCAAGGAAAAGACTTTCTCCTAGTGTGTAAATACCTTCAACAACAATCACATGCGATGCCTCTTCTTCATTTAATGACATCTACTAACTCTAAAATGGACTGGTGCAACACTTTGTACTGTAACTATGGACATAATGTGACTTTTAATTTTGATTATACATTGTCTCGGTTCAGTGATTACTCTGTTATGGGATGAGGTTATGTGACTAATTCCTGAAAAGGGACGTTTAATATCTACTGCCCCTATATGCTGGGAACAAACAGAGCTATCCCCAAAAGTTAGCCAACAACTTAATTATAATGATTGGAAACAATTGGGATTTTTGCCTCAGGAAATGTGCAACATAATCATTTCCGTGTTTTTCAACCCCAGTTCAGGTTCTCCTTTTGTGTGGCCAGGCACTAATTGGGACTGGATATCTCAGTCACACTGGCTTGCTCCGAACGGGACTTATTGGATATGTGGCTCTTACCTATGGGCATGGCTTCCCCCTGGTTGGATAGGGAGATGCACTCTGGGTCTAGCCTTTTACTCATGGCTTTATATTTTCAGAGGTCCCAGAAAAGCCTGCTAATTTACCCCACCTTAAACTCGGTGGGCAAGGTCTGTATTTCACTGGTATGATTATTTGGCTGCAGCCTTTGTTCCCTCTTTGGGAACTACAGATGTTATGCTACGAGTGGATGCTTTGACTAATTTTACTCAACAGGCATTACAAGATTCTCAAAAGGCTATTTCAGCTCTTAATGCTGAACAAGCACAAATTAGAAAGGTGGTTTTACAAAACAGATTGGCTTTAGATATTCTGACAGCTGCGCAAGGAGGAACTTGTGCCATTATTCATACCCAATGCTGTACATATATACCTGATATGAGCACGAATGTTACTCATTTTACTAAACACATGAACAAGATGATTGAGGCCATGGATACTCCTGAAGCCTCAGTTGCCTCACTTTGGGAGATGTTAACTAGTTCCCCATGTGGACAACTATCTTAACAAAAATAATTCTGATTGTTTTGTTTTTACTATTTGCTCCCTGTGTCTGTAACTGTATAACTGGATTTGTTTCTAGCCGCATGAAAGCTTTCAAGTTACCAATGGTTGCTGAAACTCCTGCTATTTCTGCAGCTGCCTCCAACTACTATTTGGGGACCCTGGATCAGATATCCTCAATATGAGGATTAGGAGAATATGTTGCCTCCCCAAATTAGGGACAATGCCGCTTCTCAGCTCGGAAGCAGTTACGGAACGAAAACGACGCCCCTTTTCCCTAGGCAACAAAATTCTCCTAAAAGAGAAGGGGGGAATGAGAGGGTAACAGGCAGGAAGGCCAGGGGTCTCCAAATGGAGGAAATAGCCTGCAAGTGTCAGACATTTTATCTCTCTTAAGGGGCAGGAGGAAACAAACTAGCGATACTCTTTTCCTTCTCTATACGAATTTAAAAGGAGGTTTCTCTTAAAATTCTGTGTTGCTATAATGACACCTAGTTTCACTTAAAGTTAACCATTGCCTTTTTCTTATGGAAATGTTTATCTTAAGCTATGTTAATGTACTATGTATTTGCCCCAAGCTCTGTCTTCAAGTCGGTTCCGCCTTTTGGGCTCAGATCTACTTCATAAACCAATATGTTATACTCCGATATTGTTCTTCTAATCTATGTAAATGAAACTATTTGTATGGTGATCTGCCCTTCTTCAAGATTCAAGTTAATCATTTTATGGCTCAAGATAAACCATTTGGAGCCAAGGTTATCCCAAAATACATCTTATGGGTGAGGGGCCTGGTGCCATTCTAAGTTTTGAGACATTCCTTTCTCTCATTAACAAACTGCTGGTGACTATGTAACACCCAGCTAAAGATTAGCAGGGGGGTACTCTTTCTACCCCCTTCTGATGCCTATGTCAGAAGCTTTCTCTGTCTCCTTTATACTTTAATAAAACTTTGTTACACACACACACACACACACACACACACACACACAAACACAAAAAACACAGAGTTGCAAATAGAATGCACTAGAAACAGGAGTTTATGGAAGAAATATATTTCTCACACAACTGCTGTAAGTCATAATTAAGTACCTGTGCTGAGGAAAAATGGATCAGAGTCCTCTGAAAATTATAAAGGATGCCTTGGTTTCAACAGTTGGGAAGTAAATATCAGAAAATGAGAGGACCATTTGGATTTACATCTAGTCCTAAATTTACTCAAAGGGATCAGCACTGCCATGAAAAATGGGTCCCTGAGCTTAGGAGACTTGGGAGTCTTTCTAAAAAAAAAAATATATATATATATATATATATAAAGAGAAGAAAAAAGAAGTGCCAAATATATATATATATATATATATATATATATATATATATGGGCAGGACTTCTCCTGGGAGGCAGTCACTTCAGAGACTGGAGACCTTAGTAAAGGAGCAATTAGAGTCTTGGTTTGCACCTGTGCTGGGAATTATGCTTTTGTCTCCCAGGTGTGTTAATTTTCCTTCTATTGGGAGGGTCATCTTTCTGCTTGAAAAACTAGTCTAATGCTTCCTTTCAAATATTAAACATCCAACAACTATATCAGCATCAGCACCACCACCAGAACCAGCACTGTACCACCACCACAACCACCTCTGTCATTACCAATTACTATTACCATTATCAATCACTACCATTAAGCTTGTTACTCATCATTAGCTATTCACCATCAAGCATAGTCAATAGGCTTAAAATGCTTATTTTAAAGCATTTAATACAGACTCAAGGTTTTTTAATAAAACACACTGTATCATTTCAGTAAAGGAATATGAATTTATAAGGAATGCTAAATTTGTCACCCCGCTGCTGCACCTGTAGACCAACAGTGTTTGAATGGCAGGAGTTGAGGTGCACAAGTAGGTAGACATAAGAACCCTTAACTCATATATTATCATTCATAACAGAAATATGTTTATAGGAATATGCAGTTGTCAAGAATACATTCAGGCATATATAATTTATTAAAATGCTACTAATGATGGTTTTCAAATTAAACTTTTCCTCTTGAGATAATCGTAGATTCTCATGTAGGTTGAGAAATAATATAGAGGGATCCTGCGTGTACTCTTTATGCAGTTTCCTGCCATGGTAACATTTTCCAAATTATCATATGTGGAATATCACACATTGCCATAGACAACCCACTGATCTTATTCTGATTTCCTCAGTTTTATTTATAATTGTTTCTTGGTGTGTACATTTACTTCACTGCAAATTTTTTACATGCACAAATTTGAGTATCCACCACCACAGTTCATATAAAAACACATCACCTTCATTTTTTAATTTTAAAATGACTTGTTTTCTTATTATCTTTTAAAGATGGTTGGTTGTTTTCTATGTAGTGTCTTTATAATCTCACTGATTTAATCGTATTTTATGTGTTTCAGTACATTGAAATTATTATCTTTTTGTTGCTCAAAATTTTCAGTCTTTGGCCTGTGGAATTCTTTTCAGTTTGTCTCTTAAGTCTTTTGGACATAGTACAGTTAGTCTCTAATATTAACTACTAGCTGATATGACGAATGTTCTGAACTTTTCTCATAAATTTCAGACTAGAAATCAACCATTTCTCCAAAAACTTGGTTACTTTTAGTCCTGATATGGTATTTCAAGGGCTTTCCACGGGCGCAGTGGTAAAGGATACACCTGCAGTGCAGGAGATACAGGAGACACAGGTTTGACCTCTGGCTTGGGAAAATTCCCTGGAGGGGGAAATGGCAAGCCACTCCACTGTTCTTGCCTGGGAAATCCCACGGACAGAGGAGCCTGGTGGGCTATAGCCCATGGGGCAGCACAGTCTGGCACTACCAGGCAACTGAGCACTCAGACAAGCAATAGTGTTTCAAGGCTACAAATTAAGCGCCAAAGGGGTTCATTGCTTCTGGGTTAGTTATTGTTTATAGGTCTTTCAGCAAGAACTCAAAAATTTGTACTGTTTGGTTCTCAGTAATTTTTTGAGGCTACGTTCTGATATTCATTCTTCAGCAGTTTTCTTAGGTGTGCTGTTTCTTTCTTTTTTTCTTTCTCTTTATTTATTTATTTTAAATACTTTATTCTACATTACAATACTGTATTGGTTTTGCCATACATTGACATGAATCAGCCACAGGTGTACATGATCTCCCAATGCCAAAGTTCTTCAAATATCCATCTCCATCTCTTTCTCTATATCTGTATGTATCTCTATTTAAAACTGGGAAAATTTCCTTGAATTGTAGTTTTCATTATTTGTTCTGTCTTTTGCTCTACTTTTCTTCTTTGTGGCTCCTACTCACCAAAGATTAGATCTCCTTTGCCTGGTATTCACATTTGTTTCTTCCCATAAATTTCTTCATTTCCTTTTCCTTTTTCTTTTAATCCCCCCTTTCCACCTTCTGGTTCTCCTAAAGTATCATCTGTTGTGTTTATTGGCTCTTCTATTACTTCTAATTCAGTTTAGTTTCCTAAATTATTTTTCCTTTTATTGCTAGTAATTTATTGAGCTATTGTACAATTATTGCATTTTTCTGAGTTTTGTTACTCTTTCACACCTTGTATCATTTTTGAAATGTGTCTTAACTCATTTTTGTAGAGTGTAATAATATTCTTTCACTCGTGGGTGTGTGCTATGGACTGAATTGTGTTCTTTCCATAAGCCATCTATCATAAGCAATTAAAAACTGGATGATATATATAAAATAAGTGCTTTCAGACACTGGACAATATTGATGCTGAATTGTGACCCAATACAGAAGAGGAACAAATGACAGGAGCTTTATATTTACCCTATTTATCTGGGGACACTTTCTAGATCATGGCCCCAGGAAGGTATATGAAAACGAAGGACAACATTTTTGATGAGTTGAGAAGAGTGGAGCAAAATGTTGAGAGGCTGAAGTAGATGGAATGGGCAGTGAAGCATAGGAGGCCACAGGGAAAGAAGGACAGAAATGAGTTCTTGTGTCTTTGTTCGAGCTTTATCTAGGCCATATGTTTCTAAGACAGATCTCCATGAAGCTGGGCAAAAAATAAATACCTGGAAACGTTAAGCTAATAATTGATTATCAGAGTTACACAGGTCTGGGAACCCTTAATATTCATTGAAAAGACTGATGCTGAAGCTGAAACGCCAATAGTTTGGCCACGTGATGAGACGACTCAAAACACTGGGAAAAGATCTTGATGCTGGGAAAGGTTGAGGGCAGTAGGAGAAGGGGACGACAGAGGATGAGATGGTTGGATGACATCACTGACTCCATGGACATGAGTTTGAGCAAACTCTGGGAGATAGTGTTAATGATGGACAGGGAAGCCTGGCATGCTGCAGTCCATGGGGTTGCAAAGAGTCAGACAAGATTTACTGAATAAGAATAAGCCAGTAAGGAGATCAACTTTAAAACCTGTATCATTCCCTGGAGTGCTCAGAAGTTTTATATCTTAACATTAGCGCTGTTTGTTCTAGAATAAAAGCTATATTTGATATGTACTAACAAAACTTAAACATTAAGCCTCAGAAACATCGAGACACTCAAGTAGCTTAACTGGATGCCAAAATAAACTTAAAGACATTTTAAAGAAATAAAAAAACAGTTAAGAAAGTCAACAAATCTGCAGCATCATATCAAAAATTACTATATATTCAGATAAACAGGAAAATGTGTAAGAAAAGCAGGAAAAAGAAGTGCTGTTTTCATTTCACTAGGAAGATGGTGCAGGGGCATAAGATTCAAAACAGGTTATTATAACACTGCACCCCAGCCTGGGGTGCCCTCCTCCCCATGATTACCAGACCACTTAATCTGCCTCTTGAGAAATCTGTATGCAGGTCAGGAAGTAACAGTTAGAACTGGACATGGAACAACAGACTGGTTCCAAATAGGAAAAGGAGTACGTCAAGGCTGTATATTGTCACCCTACTTATTTAACTTCTATGCAGAGTACATCATGAGAAACGCTGCACTGGAAGAAACACAACCTGGAATCAAGATTGCCAGGAGAAATATCAATAACCTCAGATATGCAGATGACACCACCCTTATGGCAGAAAGTGAAGAGGAGCTAAAAAGCCTTTTGATGAAGGTGAAAGAGGAGAGCAAAAAAGTTGGCTTACAGGTCAACATTCAGAAAACGAAGATCTTGGCATCTGGTCCCATCACTTCATGGGAAATAGATGGGGAAACAGTGGAAACAATGTCAGACTTTATTTTTGGGCTCCAAAATCACTGCAGATGGTGACAGAAGCCATGAAATTAAAAGACACTTAGTCCTTGGAAGAAAAGTTATGACCAACCTAGATAGCATATTCAAAAGCAGAGACGTTACTTTGGCAACTAAGGTCCGTCTAGTCAAGGCTATGGTTTTTCCAGTGGTCATGTATGGATGTGAGAGTTGGAGTGTGAAGAAGGTTGAGTGCTGAAGAATTGATGCTTTTGAGCTGTGGTGTTGGAGAAGACTCTTGAGAGTCCCTTGGACTGCAAGGAGATCCAACCAGTCCATTCTGAAGGAGATCAACCCTGGGATTTCTTTGGAAGGACTGATGCTAAAGATGAAACTCCAGTACTTTGGCCACCTCATGAGAAGAGTTGACTCACTGGAAAAGACTCTGATGCTGGGAGGGATTGGGGGCAGGAGGAGAAGGGGACGACTGAGGATGAGATGGCTGGATGGCATCACTGACTCGATGGATGTGAGTCTGAGTGAACTCCGGGAGATGGTGATGGACAGGGAGGCCTGGCGTGCTGCAATTCATGGGGTCGCAAAGAGTCGGACACGACTGAGCGACTGAACTGAACTGAACTAAGACACTTTGGAATGGCTCTCTCAATATCCCTTTTACTCACCTTCTAGTTGGATTAAAAAGCTGAAAATTCCATATTCCAGACTGCATGTAGCTACAGTCATGGATGTGAATTTTCTTGTTGTTCAGTTGCTAAGTCATGTCTGATTCTTTGTGACCCCATGGACTGCTACACACCAGGAGCAAATCTGGAATTTGCTCAAACTCATGTCCATTGCATCAGTGATGCCATCCAGTCACCTCATCCTTTCTTGTCCCCTTCTCCTCCTGCCTTCAGTCTTTCCTGGCATCAGGGTCTTCTCCAGTGAGTTGGCTCTTTGCGTCAGGTGGCCAAAGTAAATTAGTTCTCACTAATTAAATGTTTTTGTATGAAATTTTAAGGGTGGGAGTGATGAGGATCTCACTTTTTAGTGTATATCAGAATCAACAGGAGATCTATTAAAGTATAGATTGCTGGGGCCCACCCCGTAATGCTGTAGGTATGGAGCAGGAACCCAGAATTTGTGTCTCTAACAAATTGCCAGGTGATGTTCACTCCCTGGGTTCAGTTACTGTTTACTGACTTTGTGAGTATGAGGGCCATTTGTCAGGGTGGCACTGATCACAGTGGAAGCTGGAGCTTCTTGACGAGTAGATCACATCTGCTGTGAAGTCACTTTGTGGGGCATCCCCACTCTTTCTGTAGTCATTCAAAAAAACTTACCAAGTCATTTCCTCCGTTAATGCCATTTATGCTTGAGAAAAGTAGAGTTATCCCAGTTTCCCATAATAAACCACTGACATAAATAATAGAATACCAAAACTAGCTAGAAATGACAAGAAGATATCTACACTGCACAGGTGTTTGCATTGTATCAGGCTGCTGAGTCTAAAACATGTATCCTTGATATTGGTATAAAGCAAGGAGAGTGGGGAGAAACTGTCTCATTGCCACTGGATTTACTAGGTGAGGTTGGCAGTAGATCCTGAGTTGATTAAGCAGGGCAAGAGGGTTTGCAGCAATGGATAATCTGGGTGACCAACCATCTTGGTTTGTGTGGGACCAAGGGATTTTCCAGGGTGTGGGGCTTCCAGTGCTAAAGTGGTGAAGTGCCAGGCACACTAGTGTGTTACTGTAGTGTAATCTTCCCTTAGTTCTATCGAAGAAGCTGTCTACAAATAGGAAGAGTCCAGGGCAGATAACTAAAGGAGGGGATCTGAGGAACTGGTTTTAGGAGGCATGTGAAATTGAAAGGGCAGGCTTAATAGGCTGTTCAGAAGGCGATGTGCCAGCCTAAAGCAAAGGGGACATTTGAGAGCTAAGAGTATGAGTTCTGAAGTCACTTAGACCTGGGTTTGAATCTCAGTGTCTTTGTTTGCTAGCTGTGGAATCTTGAGAATGTTACTAAACCAAGTTTCCACTTTCCATGTGACATGGGGAAAACAACAGAACTGAATTGTTGTGAGGTGTAATTGAAATCATGCATGTAAAGCATTTAGAAGAGTTGTATAGCTCTCCCCAGACATGTTGGCATTATTATTATTGTTACTAAGAAAGTCACATAAAGGAATCAAGTACAAGTCCTTTGGTAGAGATCGGGAGAAAGGAGTGAGAGAGTGGAGAGGAGGAAGTCTAGATGAGAAATGCTCTGGGCATCACTTGTTGGTGACTTTCAGTCCACCTCTCTTTGCCTTGTATACTCCCAAGTGCAAAGAGGAGGAACTAAATTGAGTAATATTTTCTATATAGAAGATAACAACAAAGTGGTTGACTTTCAAACTCAGTGCTGAAAGTTTAATTTTTATTGAGGTGTGGCCGATTTACAATATTATATTAGTTTCAGATGTACAACAAAGTGATTCAAGATTTTTATACTTTATTGCATTTAAAGTTACTGTAAACTAATGGTTATAGTTCCCTGTGCTGTACTATACATCCTTGTTACCTGTTCGTTTTGCATGGAGCAGTCTGTGTCTGTTAAACCCCTACCCTTATCTTGCCTTCCCTCCTCTCCTCTCCCTGGTATTATCACTAATTTGTTCTCTATATCTGTGAGCCTGTGAAAATTTAAAATTTGTGTTAAATTACAATTAAGACAACAGAATTTACCAAAGGAACAGAAGAAAGAAAATAGATCCCAAATAGCAAAAAAAAAAAAAAAAAAACACACAAAAACTTGATATCAGCTAGCTTCATATAGAAATGAGAGTAGAGAAGGAGGAGGGGTGAAGGAAGAGGGAAAGAGGCAGGTGCAGTCACCCAGCCATGCAGAGAAGGGAGAGTTGTTTCCCATACTGGGTGGGCGAGCATCCCTCTGGGATCCCTAACAACTTATTTTTAAAATTGAAAAAGAATAATAACATCCGTATCAAAACAGTTTTCCTCTCAGAGTTTTCTGCATGGCAGCCTTCACCTCCTTATTCCTCAAGCTGTAGATCAGGGGGTTCAGCATGGGGATCACTGTGGTGTAGAACACGGAGGCCACGTTCTCCTGGGCCAGGGAACTGGCCGTGGAGGGTTTCAAGTACATGAAGGCGGTTGTTCCATAAAACATCCCCACAGCGGCAAGATGGGAGCTGCATGTGCTGAAGGCTTTGGCCCTTCCCCCTGTGGTGCTGATGTGGAGGATACTGGGCAGGATGAAGGCATAGGAAACTATGACTGTTAAGCTGGTGACTACAATGTCAAATCCAGCCAAAACAAAGACTGTCATCTCAGTGTCATAGGTGCTAGAGCAGGAGAGCACCATGAGGGGGGAGGATGTCACAGAAGTGATGACTGATAAGGAAATCACAATAGGGCAGTTTCAACATGAGGCCAGTCTCTATGGTTGAACCAATGAATCCTATGGCATAGACCCCAGCCACCAGAAGGGAGCAGACTCCATGAGACATGATGATGTTGTAAAGCAAAGGTCTGCAGATGGCAACATAGCGGTCATAGGCCATCACTGTCAGCATGTAACACTCAGCAATGACAAACACCAGGAACAAGTAGAGCTGGGCCATGCACCCTGCGTAGGAGATGGTGTTCTTCTCTGACACAAAGTTCACCAGCATCTTAGGGGTAATGACAGAGGAGTAGCAGAGATCCACAAAGGACAGGTTGCTGAGGAAATAGTACATGGGTGTATGAAGCTGAGCATTCAGACAAATCAGGGTTATCATGCCCAGGTTCCCTACCACGGTGACTGAATAGATCCCCAGGAAGAGGAGTAAGAGTGGGAGCTGGAGCTCTGGCCGATTTGTTAAACCTCCAAGGATGAACTCTGTCACTGTAGAGTGATTTTCTGCAGCCATTCTCCTCTGGTTGAGTATTCTGTGGGGACAGAAATGAAGATCTCTGTGAAAGCCCACATCATGTTTTGCTTGGTCAAGCTAGTTTGTGCATCTCAGGCCAGCTGAGCGATCCTGGGATCCTTTCTGATGAGTGCTCCCTCATCCTGCCGATTTTTGGGGAAGAAGACCAGACCCTAGGTATTTCAAAGATCATGGAGATGAGAGGAAAAGGGGGCAAGATCTAGAACTTTTACAATATTCACGTTTCTGAAATATCCTAGAGTAGTGAGTTTTAAAGTCTAGTCCCTGCGCCAGCGTCATTGGTGCACTTGAAGACATCAGATATGCAGATTCTCAGGCCTCACTCCAGACCTACCAAGTCAGGAACTCTGGAATGAGATGCAGTGATCTGTGTATCATACTGTCTTCAGGAAAGGCTGATGCAGGCTGAAGTCTGAAAACTTCAATCCTGTAGGTAATAAGCAGTAGAATTCATATTTTGTAGTTGGAGATGTATTTGCTTCAGAAATGAAATTTCCCTGTGGTCTATGCAAGTCTTAAATATTCATTTATTTTGAACATATGAATACTTATCTCAAATTGATGCAGTACTAGGGTGAAAGGGTTACCATATCAATATCTTTTAGTTAAAGGTCAATTTCTGTAACTGAAAGATGAAGATATTAATATTAATTCCAAAGTTGGCGTAAAAGTAGTATGGGATATTGCATAGTTAGAAATATTTTTTCAAGAAGTCAGTTCCTATAAAAATGTGAGCTGTCATTGGGTATCTGGAATTTTTCTTAGATTTTTATCAAATCATGCCCAGGGCAATTCTATTTCTTGTATTTATAATCACCTGGAGCATTTAAAAAGTATTGATGGCTGTTTTCCACTCAGTTTTTTTTTTTAGAGGTTCTCATTAAAATTCATCTATCATGAAGCCTGATGGCATACCTATATAGGTACCTACTATAGTCTAGAGTAAGATATCAATATTATTATTATTATTTTACTATTTATTACTACTATTATTTTTAGGTCTATTTTCAGATCATAATATCAAACCATGGCCCCATTATCTCCTTAATGACAAAGTACTGCAATTATAGACATGCTTCTGTAAGAAGCATGGATTATCATTGCTGAGTATATCTATAGATATCCCTTCTCTGAAAGGTCTTTCTTAAACTAAAACCCTTAAACTTGCACTGTTTTAATTGCTGACTTATACAGTTACTATATTTTGTATAATGTTCTTCAGAGGTCAGTCTCATTAACTTGTCCCACAAGTCTTGGGTATGTCAATAAATATATCCAAGAGCAGAAGTTTTAAACCCATATTCACATTGAGAAAACCACAGTGCCAGACAAAAGTGACTTTCCTGAGGCTTCCTAATTATGAAGGACTTGCTTTCCTCTGATCTTGAGCTCTTCCCCTGGCCCAAGTGTGTAGCCTTAGAAATCTGCACACCTGCAGCTCGGAGCAATGTTGTGGTGGAATGTGCTTTACACTGGATGTGTTAGCTTGTGCACAGCATATAAAAATATGAATGCTATTATTTCCCTCTTCTCTGGGACAATGAAGCCTAAAAATTCAACTACCCTAAGTCATAAAGCCAAGCAAGACACAGGAGTGGGTCTAAAACCTCAGACTTCTGAACATCAGTGTGTTTCATTGTCAGTGAACTGTGTAGCTTTGCTGTAGGTTATTTGGTATGTAGCACTTTACTATTACTTAGTAAACTTAATATATTGAATTTTGGACATAGAGGATAGATTTTATTGTCCGTTTCAGACGCATTTTAAAAAGTTATCAAGGCAGTATATGTGCATTGTAGAAAACAAGAAACACAAATAAGCAAAAACACACTACCACTTTCTTGCTCCTTGGAGGCTAGCAGCAGTCATGACTATCAGTTTAGATTTTTTGATGCATATATGTACTTACATGTGTATTGTGCTCAGTCACTCAGTTTTGTCCAGCTCTTTGCAACTGCATGGACTGTGGCCTGCCAGGCTTCTCTGTTCCAGAAATTCTCAGGCAAGAATACTGGAGTGGGTCACCATTTCCTACTCCATGCATGTTTATAAAGCTCTGTCCATGGGATTCTCCAGGCAAGAATACTGGAGTAGGTTACCATTTCCTTCTCCAGGGGATCTTCCCGACCCAGGGATTGAACCCGGGTCTCCCGCATTGGAGGCTGACGCTTTAACCTCTGAGCCACCAGGGAAGCTCATATATATATATACATACCATACATATATATTACACAGCGCATACATATATATTATATATGTGTATACGTGTATATATATATATATATATAAAGCATTTTAACCTGCTTCTAATGTAAGTGCTTTAAATACACTGTCTCATTTGATTCCTATAACAGTAGTAACTCTGGCACCAGCTATATATGTTTCTCTAGGTATATGAGTGCTTGCTCAGTCACTTCAGTTGTGTCTGACTCTTTGTGACACTATGGACTATAGCCAGCCAGGCTCCTCTGTCCATGGAATTCTCCATGCAAGAATATTGGAGCAGGTAGTCATGTCCTCTTCTAGGCATATTCTTGACCCAGAGATCAAACCCGTGTTGCCTGCAGCTCCTGAACTGCAGGTGGTTTCTTTACTGTTGAACCACTGGATGCCCTTTTGTAGGTATCAGTCAGTCCAGTTCCGCTCAGTCACTCAGTCATGTCTGACTCTTTGTGACCCCATGAATCACAGCATGCCAGGCCTCCATGTCCATCACCAACTCCTGGGGGTCACTCAAATTCATGTCCATTGAGTCGGTGATGCCATCCAGCCATCTTATCCTCTGTTGTCCCCTTCTCCTCCTGCCCCCAATCCCTCCCAGCATCAGGGTCTTTTCCAGTGAGTGAACTCTTGGCATGAGGTGGCCAAAATATTGGAGTTTCAGCTTTAGGATCATTCCTTCCAAAGAACATCCAGGACTGATCACCTTTAGAATGGACTGGCAGGATATCCTTGCAGTCCAAGGGACTCTCAAGAGTCTTCTCCAACACCACAGTTCAAAAGCATCAATTCTTTGGCACTCAGCTTTCTTCACAGTCCAACTCTCACATCCATACATGACCACTGGAAAAACCAGAGCCTTGACTAGACAGACCTTTGTTGGCAAAGTAATGTCTCTGCTTTTGAATATGCTATCTAGGTTGGTCATAACTTTCCTTCCAAGGAGTAAGCATCTTTAATTTCATGGCGGCTATCACTATCTACAGTGATTTTGGAGCCCCTCAAAATAAAGTCTGACACTGTTTCCACATCTATTTCCCGTGAAGTGATGGGACCAGATGCCATGATCTTCGTTTTCTGAATGTTGAGCTTTATGCCAACTTTTTCACTCTCCTCTTTCACTTTCATTAAGAGTCTCATCAAGAGGCTTTTTAGTTCCTCTTCACTTTCTACCATAAGGGTGGTGTCATCTGCATATCTGAGGTTATTGATATTTCTCCCAGCAATCTTGATTCCAGCTTGTGCTTCTTCCAGCCCCGCGTTTTTCATGATGTACTCTGCATATAAGTTAAATAAGCAGGGTGACAGTATACAGCCTTCACGTACTCCTTTTCCTATTTGGAACCAGTCTGTTGTTCCATATCCAGTTCTAACTGTTGCTTCCTGACCTGCATATAGGTTTCTCAAGAGGTATGAGTCTTTAAATCCTTAAGATATGGGATAAAGACAAGAAAAGCTGCATTGCACTGAAACTTTAAATGTTATTTTATTGGTGGTTCAATTTTCAGCTTCATAATAACTATTTCAGAAGTAGCTAAGATTTTTAGATATTATTTTCATTTATTACAAAGAAGAAAAATTCCCTAGGTAGCAACAACAGAGTGAAAATATCATATCTATATATCCCCTTCTGTTCAGTTTCTACCTCTTAAAATATTGAGAAACATAGAAAATCCCCCTAGAATATACCATTATCAGAAATCAAAGTGTTTCACAGAGCAGTACAGTAAACAGCTTTCATTGAGTGTAGTGCAGATGGGAAAGTCCTAGACAGCATTGACTTAGTTATTGATTCGCATATCATCTAATAATATAAAACAGGAAAATATGACCCCATACTTAATATCAGTCACCACAGTTATTACCTCCGGTTCTAGCAGACCATCAGAGGCTCAGGATTGCTGCCCATAAGAACACGGCACACAAAGAAGAATTACTTAGAGATGAAGGTAAACATACAGTTGAAAATAGCCTCATTAGAGATAGGAGTTTATGAAAGAAATATTTTTTTGATATAGTTGCTTTAAATCATAATTAACTACCTGTGCTAAGGAAAAATGAAAGATAATCTCCTGGAAATATTAGTGAATGACTTGGTTTCAACAGTCAGGAATCAGAAAAGGAGAGGACCATATAGATTTATATCTAGTCCTAAATTTATTCAAAGGGGCCAGCACTATCATGAATAATAGGTCCCTGGGATTGGGAAACTTGGGGGAAGTCTGTTTATATATATAGGCGGAACTCCTCCTGGGATGTAGTCACTTCAGAGACTGGAGTTCTCAGTAAAGATCAGTTAGAGTCTTGGTTTACACCTGTGCTGGGAACCATGTTTCACCACCTCCTACCCCCAAGATATGTTAATTTTCCTTTTATTGGGGAAGTCAACTTGCTGCTTGAGAAACAGTGCTTAGTGCTTCTATTTAAATAATTTACCACCAGTAACTCCATCATCATCATCACACCACCACTACCACAGCTGCAACTGTCTCGGTCATTGCCTTCATCATCATCAGTCACTATCATTAGGAAAATTACTCATTATTAGTTATTCACTATAAGGCATAATCAACTAGACTTGAAATATTTATTTTAAAACATTTAAAAACATATTGGAATATTTGTGTTAAAAACTATAATTTCAGTAAAGAAATGTTAATTGATAAGGAATGCTGAATTTGTCACCCTGCTTTAGCATCTGTAGCCTAACAGTGTAGAATGGCAGGAGGCTGAGGGGCATAACAATGTAGGCTATATTAATAAGATTGCATTCCAATATCAAACAACAAATTTCAACAATGCACACTGCTATTATTTTTGTGGCAAATTAATGAGAACTCTTTCCCCATATATTCTCATTCATAAGGGAAATATGTTTATAAGAATATGCAGTTCTCAAAGATGCATTAAGTAATATGTCACCTATGAAAATGACTATAATGAGATTTTTTTTGGTATGGTAAATTTTATTTTATTATTTATTTATTTATTTAAATTTTATTTTTACTTTATTCTATGTTGTGATACTGTATTGGTTTTGCCATATATTGACATGAATCAGCCACAGGTGTACACGAGCTCCCAATCCTGAAGCCCCCTCCCACCTCCCACCTCATATCATCTCTCTGGATCATCCCGGTGCACCAGCCCCAAGCATCCTGTATCCTGTATCAAACATGACTGATGATTTGTTTCTTACATGATAGTATACATGTTTCAATGCCATTCTCCCAAATCATCCCACCCTCTCCCTCTCCCTCAGAGGCCAAAAGTCCGTTCTATACCTCTGTGTCTCTTTTGTTGTCTCACGTACAGGGTCATCATTACTATCTTTCTAAATTCCATATATATGTGTCAGTATACTGTACTGGTGTTTTTCTTTCTGGCTTACTTCACTCTGTATAATCAGCTCCAGTTTCATCCATCTCATTAGAACTGATTCAAATTTATTCTTTTTAAGGGCTGAGTAATACTCCATTGTGTATACGTGCCACCGCTTTCTTATCCATTCATCTGCTGATGGACATCTAGGTTGTTTCCATGTCCTGGCTATTATAAACAATGCTGCAATGAACGTTGGGGTACATGTGTCTCTTTCAATTCTGGTTTCCTCGGTGAGTATGCCCAGCAGTGGGATTGCTGGGTCATAAGGCAGTTCTGTTTGCAATTTTTAAGGAATCTCCACACTGTTTTCCATAGTGACTGGACTAGTTTGCATTCCCACCAACAGTGTAAGAGGGTTCCTTTTTCTCCACATCCTCTCTAGCATTTATTGCTTGTAGACTTTTGGATCACAGCCATTCTGACTGGTGTGAAATGGTACCTCATTGTGGTCTTGTTTTGCATTTCTCTGATAAGGAGTGATGTTGAGCATTTTTTCATGTGTTTGTTAGCCATCCGTATGTCTTCTTTGGAGAAATGCCTATTTAGTTCTTTGGCCCATTTTTTGATTGGATCCTTTATTTTTCTGGAGTTGAGCTGCATAAGTTGCTTGTATATTTTTGAGATTAGTTGTTTGTCAGTTGCTTCATTTGCTATTCTTTTCTCCCATTCAGAAGGCTGTCTTTTCACCTTACTTATAGTTTCCTTTGTTTGTGCAGAAGCTTTTAATTTTAATTAGATACCATTTGTTTATTTTTGCTTTTATTTCCAGTATACTCCCTCTTGGTATCTATACATTCAGACATATTTCTATGTCTATGTATCTGTTTCTGCTTTGTAAATAAGATAATCTAAAACCAATTTCTGGGCTTTAAAAAAATACTGTGGGTTCATTATTTCATCAAATTGGGAAAATTTTCCTCTATAATCTTTAAAAATATTCTGTTTATTCTAATTCTCACCTCACCCACCTTTTGAAACTCTGATTACACATATGTTGGCATTGTTCTAAAGTCTGTGGTTGCTGTGGTCTTTATTGTTTTTCTTTCTGCATTTTAGTATGGTAATTTCCATTGTTCTGTTTTGCTTTTAGCAAAACTTTCTTTGGCTGTGCTGAGCCTGCAATTAAGTCAACCTAATCAATTTTAAATTTCCAATACTGTATTTTTCAGTTTTGATTTTTTGGGAAAGTCTCCTTTATTTTTACTGTTTTAATAGATCTGTTGGAATTTGCCATCTCTTAGTCAATTTTGTATTTCTTTCAACTAAATTTAAATACTAAATAATTAGAGAAGCTACTTTAAAGTCTTTGCTAATAGCAACATTCAGGTCATATGTGGATCTGATTTTACTGAATATTTTTTCTTCTTGATTATGAGTCATATTTTCCTGTTTCTTTAAAAATTTTTATTGGAGTATAGTTGATTTACAATGTTGTGTCAGATTCATGTGTATAGCAAAGGAAATAAAATGTATATGTATAGGACTCTTTTTATATTATTTTCCCATAAGTCCTTACAAAGTGTTGAATATTGTTCCCCATGCTATATAGCAGGTCCTTATTAGTTATTTCTTTTATATGTAGTAGTGTGTATATATGTCAGTCCCAATCTCCCAGTTTATTTCCCCCATCCTTCTTCCCCCAGTAACCAGAAGCTTGTTTTATACATCTGTGACTTTATTTCTGCTTTGTAAATAAGTTCATTTTACCATTTTTTAAGGGTTGCAAAGAGTCGGACATGACTGAGCAGCTAAATTGAACTGAACTGAAGGTTCCATGCATAGAAAGCATCATATGATACTTATAATTCTCTGTCTGATGTATTTTCCTCAGTATGACAATCTCTAAGTCCAACCATGTTGCTGCAAATGTCATTATTTCATTCTTTTCATGGCTGAGTAATATTCCATTGTTTGTATACAGCAAATCTTCTTTAGCCATTCCTCTGTTGATGGACATTTAGGTTGCGTCTATGTTCTGGCTATTGAAAATAGTGCTGCAATGAGCATTAGGGTGCATGTATCTTTTCAAATTATGGTTTTCTTTGGATATATGCCCAGGAGTAGGATTTTTGGAATCATATAGCAGCTCTATTTTTATTTCTTGATAATGGGTCATAATTTCCTGCTTCTTTGTTTTTATAGTAATTTTTCATTTTATGATGATGGACATCATGAATATACTATAGAGACTGTAGATTATGTTATTCTTCTCTACAGAATGGTGGAGTTTGTCCTTGGCTGCAGGTAATTTACTAGATCACCTGGATCCTGATGAGATCTGAATTCAGGCTTTGCTAAGATGGATCCAGTTCAGTTTTGCCCTTAGTCAGAAGACTAGCTCTTACTTTGAAGGTATCAGTTTCAGATCTCATCCTAATTCCTGGTATGCAAATGCCTGAAGGTCTTTATCTTTGGCTTCTTCTTCTCTATACTTTGCCCCAGAAATTTCAGCTATCTCAGCATCCTCGAGCATTGATCTTTATTTATTCTGCTCGTAGAGACTGTTGTCATTTGCTTGGGTTCCACTTCACTATGCTCTGTTTGGAAATTGTCATTAGGGAGAAAGTTAGGATGAATGTATCAGTCACCTTACATTCTTGCCTTCTCTCAAGAACTTCATCTCTGTGCTGTCTGCTTCCCAAAGCTTGCAGATAGTTGCTTTATATTATTTCCAGTATATAGATGCTTATGGTCACAGGTCAAGTGTGATAATAGCTGTTCTGTTATACTTGAAATAAGAAGTCTGATTACTATAGCTTGTTCTCTGTGTGCCCGCCAAGCTGAAGGTCATATGGCAACATGGACCAGGAGAGGCTGGAAACCTGGAGGTGTGAACTAGATCTGTGACCCTTGGCAACTGGCTTTACTCCCTTGGGTCTTCTCTGTGTCTCTAAGATGTGGATAAGTATCAGTTCTGTGGATATGCAAGTTTCTGGCATTGGAACCACTAGAGAAAGTTTAAAAATATGGCTGCCATTTATACCCACAGACATGTTGATTCAGAGGATGTGGGTGGAGCCCAGAATTTTTCCTTTTTCCTTCTTTTAGTTTTATTGAGCTATAACTAACATACAGCATTGTATATATTTAAGGTGTATAGCATACTTATTTGACTTACATTATGAAATGATTATTATAATAAGTTTAGTGATAACATCATCACTTATAGATAATTATCATCTCGTATAGATGTGACATTAAGGAAAAAATTTGTGATGAGCACTCAGAATTTACTTTCAGCTTTCATATATAACATTCAGCTGTGTTAATTTTATTTATCATACTGTACATTATATTCCTCATACTTATTCACCTTATAATTGGAACTTTGTACCTTTTGACTGTCTTCATCCAACTCTACCCCTACTCCTTGCCCCAGCCCCTGCCTCTGGGGACCATAAATCTGATCTCTTTTTCTATGAGTTTGTTGATTTTGGAAGAGTAACTGACCTACAACGCTATGTTAGCTCCTGTTACACCACATGGTGATTTGATATTTCTATATGTTTCAAAGTGATCACTATAGTAAGTTGAGCTACAATATGTCACCATACAAAGATATTATAGTTATTGTTTATATTCTATAGTTATCATCTATATTCCCTAGACTGTACATTTTATACCCATGACTCATTTATTTTGCAACTGGAAATTTACATATCTTAATTTCCCTCACTTGTCTCAGAATTCTTTTTTAATAAACACTCTAGGAAATTTTAGTGCTTAGCCATGTTTGTGAAACACTGGATTTGGTAATTTCCTGAGTCTTTTCAGGTCAAAATTCTGAGTATGTAGGCTTGATATTAAAGAAAGTAAGAAAAGCTTGAAAGATCAAGACAAAGGATAAACAATTTTTGCCAAGGCAGAAGTCTGTGTTGGGGAGGAGAAGAGAAAGACACAAGCAAACCAAAGAGGAAGAACAAATTTGGAAGTATCACTGCACTGGGAATCTTATCCACCAGGGTTCAGTCTGTGAGCCTGAAAAGCTGGAAAGTCAATAGAGACGGCACTCGATGAAAAGTGGGTGGTGCAGTGGGATGACCCAGAGGGCTCGGATGGGTAGGGAGGTGGGAGGCGGGGTTTAGGATGGGGAACACATGTACACCCATGGCGGATTCAAGTCAATGTATGGCAAAACCAATACAATGTTGTAAAGTAAAATAAATAAACAGAAAAAAAATAATTATATTTAAAAAAAAAGTGAGTGGAAGGTAGGGACAGCCAAAGGGAGTTTTAATTCAGAGAAAGGCTGCTCCTGGCAGAAGTTGAAAGCAGTTACCTGATAGAGGTTCTTTGTTACCATTAAATTTACACTCCTTGAGAGGATAAGGGCAGGGAATCACAAAAATCTCCTTGTTAAAACTAGACACAGTGCAGTCCTTCCTGGAATAAATTGGAATATGAATACATTATTGAGTGTCCCACCCTAAATTTTATGAGTATAAATAGCCCTTGATACACTTCTTGTTTTTTATTAAAGTCATTGCTTATTTGTTACTTTCCAACAGATGGCCAGATTTGGGAAGGCAGGGACATTGCTTTATGGATTTCACCAGCTCTCATCAGAAGGAAGTTTAGACTAGTGATTACAAAATAAGTACCTGGAGTTAGATAGACCTAGGCATGTGCGCTCTGAAACACAATGTCTCTCTGAGCAATTTACCTTTAAAATGAATATCATTATTGTGAGAAATAAATAACATATGTGTATGGTGTTTTTGATCTTGGCAGCCAGAACTCAGTGTAAAGGATTTGTGTTATGCACTATATTGGATATTCAAGAAATGGTGATGACAGTCATTTTTATCACAGTGATTTTTCTCTTAATTGTACCAGATCAGTGTGTTGAAAGAAACTGTCTCTAGAAGCCAAATTAAGCACTATCAAGGGTATAAGCAAACATTTCTTCCCCTGGGAAAATAATCTCTCAGAGAATGGTCTTGAGGGAGTTTCTGAATAATCAAGTCACTGAGATCTACAGTCCTAATAAAACTGCCTATTCTCCTATTATCCACAAGTCAGGAAAGGGCACCATATCCTTCTTTGTAGCTGGAGGGTGTCTTGGGAAGTTAGTAATTGGAAATCAAACTCTTCAAGGCAGAAAGAGAAACAAGATAAATGAGAAGTTATGATTCTCTGGAGCAGACTGGAAGGAGAGACTTCTGAACTCAAAGCTGTCCTCTTCTATTGATGTGGTCATTTTCTTCCCAGGATCATTGTGGACAAGAAACACTAAGGTATAGCATTATAGCTCTACACCAAAGGAAGGTGAGTGTGTGCCTGGCCCTGGTCAGTCATGTAACGTGGTGGTTACCAGTGCAAACCGTGAGTGTCAGACTGCCCAAGTTCACCTTCTGGCTGCTACTCAGCAGTTTTGGGACTTGGATGAGTTACTTAACTCAGTCGTCTCATTTACAAAATGGAAATAAAAATATAGTCACATAGCTCTTAGTACACGCAAGTAACCACTTAATAAGTGTTAGCTTAAAACATTACCATTAAACCTCAGGCCACTAGAGTTAGGAGATTTTGGAAGAAATGTCACCTCACTTTTTTGATATGATAGCAGTGACCCAGAGGTGGGAGCTCTGAGAAGTCAGAGTGTCTTCTGCCAGTCAGGATTCTTTCTGGGGAAAGTCACCAAGTGTCAGCAACTGAAACAGAGGCAGGAGAGAGGGGACACAGAAAATGGACTGACTTAAAGATCTAAAAGATAGCTATCTTACTTTTAAATGAGTTTTCTGTTTTTGCTTTCTCAAGTAGTGCCAGCAGTCACTCTGGAAGACTAGTCTAGCCTCTTTATTGTTCTCTGGAAGTTAAAGACACTAGGGTTATGAAGATAGATCCATAGCAAACAGTAGAAACCTTCCTTCCACATGAAATCTCAAATGTCTCTGTGGATTCCATTCTCAGGAATGGACAGTGGGTACTGGGAGGTTGGTGGTCTTGTTTTTAAGAGGTTCTCCTTTCTTTTCCCCATGGACCAGTTTTTCTCCAGGGGAGGATAGGAGCTGAGAACTCTTCGGTGACAGAATTCATCCTCGCAGGCTTAACAGACCAGCCAGGACTGCAGATCCCCCTCTTCCTCCTGTTTCTAGGTTTCTATGTGGTCACCGCAGTGGGGAACCTGGGCTTGATAACGCTGATTGGGTTGAACTCGCGCCTGCACACCCCCATGTACTTCTTCCTCTTCAACCTCTCCTTAATAGACTTCTGTTACTCCACTACCATCACTCCCAAAATGCTGATGAGTTTTGTCACAAGGAAGAACACCGTCTTGCATGCAGGGTGTTTGACTCAACTGTTTTTCTTCTGCTTCTTTGTCATCTCTGAATCCTTTGTCCTGTCAGCGATGGCATATGACCGCTATGTTGCCATCTGTAAGCCACTGGTGTACACAGTCACCATGTCTCCTAAGGTCTGTTTACTGCTTTTGTTGGGTGTGTATGTGATGGGGTTTTCAGGGGCCATGGCCCACACAGGAAGCATAGCAAGTCTGATCTTCTGTGCTGACAACCTCATCAATCATTTCATGTGTGACATCCCGCCTCTCCTTGAGCTCTCCTGCAATAGCTCTTATATGCATGAGATGGTGGTCTTCATATTTGTGGCTGTTGACATTGGAATGCCCACTGTCACCATCTCCATCTCTTATGCTCTAATCCTCTCCAGCATTCTCCGCATTCACTCCACTGAGGGCAGGTCCAAAGCTTTCAGTACATGCAGCTCCCACATAATTGTGGTTTTCCTTTTCTTTGGTTCTGGGGCTTTCGTGTATCTCAAACCACCTTCTGTTTTGCCCCTTGACCAAGGGAAAGTGTCCTCCCTGTTCTACACCATTGTCGTGCCCATGTTAAACCCACTGATATATAGTTTGAGGAACAAGGATGTCAAAGCTGCCCTGAGGAAATCATTGGGGAAAATTAATTTCTTGAGAAAGGAGTAATATTTGAAGAAAAAGATACAATGCTTTGTTTATCAGTGTTTTCAATGAAGAATGCAAATTCCAGTTTTTTTTTCCTTTTATATAGAAAGAGAGCTTTAAGTCTTTACGTTTAGATCAATGTTTAGAACAAACCTATTTGTCATGTCCGTTGACCCACCTTTAGTGTTCCAAGACCATTTTCCAAGAAAAATTTCTGCAATCATTGATAATTTAATTTTGAATGGGTTAAACTACATGTAGCCCATTAAATCTATAATTTATGTATAATTGAACCTAATCTCCTCAATAACAGATGTTGGAGACTTACAAGTATTATATATGCTTTCCAGGCCCATACAGCTAACTAGTGGCACAGTTGGGACTGGAATCAAGTTCCTTGAATTCCAATTTACTTTGTTTTCCTTTATGCTATGCTTTCTTGCTTCATTTTGTTGCTGCCTTTGCAGATTTCATTTTTAAGTATGGTAACAACAGACTGGTTGCAAATAGGAAAAGGAGTATGTCAAGGCTGTATACTGTCACCCTGCTTATTTAACTTATATTCAGATTACATCATGAGAAACACTGGCCTGGAAGAAGCACAATCTGGAATCAAGATTGCTGGGAGTAATATCAATCACCTCAGATATGCAGATAACACCACCCTTATGGCAGAAAGTGGAGAGGAAGTAAAAAGCCTCTTGATGAAAGTGAAAGAGGGAGAGAAAAAAGTTGGATTAAAGCTCAACATTCAGAAAACGAAGATCATGGCACAGTGTCAGACTATTTTTTGTACTCCAAAATCACTGCAGATGGTGATTGCAGCCATGAAATTAAAAGACACTTACTCCTTGGAAGGAAAGTTATGACCAACCTAGATAGCTTATTCAAAAGCAGAGACATTACTTTGCCAACAAAAGTCCATCTAGTTAAGGCTATGGCTTTTCCAGTGGTCATGTATGGATGTGAGAGTTGGACTGTGAAGAAAGCTGAGTGCCGCAGAATTGACACTTTTGAAGTGTGGTGTTGGAGAAGACTTTTGAGAGTCCCTTGGACTGCAAGGAGATCCAACCAGTTCATTCTGAAGATCAGTCTTGGGTGTTCTTTGGAAGGACTGATGTTGAAGCTGAAACTCCAATACTTTGGCCACCTCATGTGAAGTGTTGACTCATTGGAAAAGACCCTGATGCTGGGAGGGATTGGGGGCAGGAGGAGAAGGGGATGACAGAGGATGAGATGGCTGGATGGCATCACCGACTCTATGGACATGAATCTGAGAGATCTCTGGGAGTTGCTGATGGACAGGGAGGCCTGGCATGCTTTGATTCATGCGGTTGCAAAGAGATGGACATGCCTGAGCGACTGAACTGAACTGAACTGATCAGCATATTAAAGCCTGATTCTGCTATAGTAATTTAATTTACTTCACAATAAGTCATTTTTGAATATTGCATTTAGACCAATGACAGTAGAGCTATGTTAAAATAGTGGTGTGGAGGTGGCAAGTATGTAAGTCTGAGATAGTAGGTGAAGTATGGTAATTCCTGGTTATGCGTGGCAGCTACAGGAACTGTCCTAATGATTATGAACAACTGTAGGTTTAACGGTTAGAAAGATGCTGAGTGGAAAGTTTCAGACATTATTTCAAGACTAGAAGAGTCAGATTTCATAATTTTTTCCCAAGGATTATTTTGGGCATTTTAGCTATGATGGAAAACTGTGGTTCAAGATATTCAACTAAGTGTACGTTCTAATGAAGAAGTTAATAATTTGGGGATCTAGTTAGTTATCAAGGAAGTACTAAAAGCAGTAGATTATTAGAAGAGGCCATTTCCACTAGAATTTTAAGGCACTATAGATTACACTGATCTTTTCATGCAGGCATGTGTGGGAATCAGAGCATTTCTCTCTACTGGTTTATATATCTACAACATTGAGTAAAGGTGTCCAGAATACATCAGAAGACTTTGATCTCAATGACATATTAGTGATAAAGGAAGGTTTTTCGGAAAAGTGTTAGCATGTTAAGAGTTGAGGAGTCAATCACTGTCTTCTGAGTTTTTCTTTGGAAAGATTCTCTTTTGGGAAAAAGGCAACTTTGGATGAGTGATGGGGTTTGCCATTTAGTTGACACAGATCAAAGGTGAAGTTATAAAACTGAGAGTGTCAAAAACACTGATTATGGGACCTGAGCACCTGCAGATTTCATTGTCCAAGTTGGGTCCTGTGACCAATCCTCTGCAGATGCAGAGGGATGACTATGCTTCGGTTTGGAAGTTTGCATTATTGGTCAGAATCCTGTCACTCAGTTAGTAGTATTATGGATCTATACCTTGCCACGGTTTCATTTTCAGTTCAGTTCAGTTCAGTCGCGCAGTCGTGTCCAACACTTTGCGACCCATGAATTGCAGCACTCCAGGCCTCCCTGTCCATCACCAACTCTCAGAGTTCACCCAGACTCATGTCCATCGAGTTGGTGATGCCATCCAGCCATCTCATCCTCTGTCATCCCCTTCTCCTCCTGCCTCCAATCCCTCCTAACATCAAGTCTTTTCCAATGAGTCAACTCTTCTCATGAGGTGGCCAAAGTATTGGAGCTTCAGCTTTAGCATCAGTCCTTCCAAAGAACACCCAGGACTGATCTCCTTCAGAATGGACTGGTTGGATCTCCTTGCAGTCCAAGGGGCTCTCAAGAGTATTCTCCAACACCACAGTTCAAAAGCATCAATTCTGCGGCACTCAGCTTTCTTCATAGTCCAACTCTCACATCCATACATGACCACTGGAAAAGCCATAGCCTTGACTAGATGGACCTTTTGGCAAAGTAATGTCTCTGCCTTTGAATATGCTATCTAGGTTGGTCATAACTTTCCTTCCAAGGAGTAAGCGTCTTTAGGTAGCACATATTGCTGTGCCTCACTGATGGTCAGCTAGGACACATGAGGCATTTTGGTCAGTCAGATATTAGCAGATGTGATGTAAGCAGGTGCAAGGGATGCATGTGCAAGAGATGTGTTTGCAAGGTAGGACTTGCTCTCTCATGCTTCTGCCTTGAGAAGAGCTTCTCTTGGGTAATTGCTACTGTTTGTAACTGATTCTCACAACAAACACATGTGGAGTAGATTTTTTTCCTACATTTAGTGATTTTTAATATAGTCACAGTTGTGTAATTATCACACAAAGATTTTATTTTACTTTTTGTATTAATAGAAAATCAGTTTATTTTTTTAATTTTAATTTTATATTGGAGTAGAGATGATTAACAGTGTTGCGTTGATTTCAGGTGTAGAGCAAAGTGACTCAGTAACATGTACACATCTGTCTATTCTTTTTCAAATTCTTTATCTGTTTAGACTATTACAGAGTATTGAGGAGAGTCCCCTGTGCTATATAGTAGTTTCTTGTTGGCTATCTATTTTATTTAGTTTTATAATTAATTTTTATTGTAGTATACTTTCTTTCCAATGTTATGTTAGTTTCTACCATACAGCAAAGTGAATCAGCTATACATACACGTATATCCTCCTCCTTTTGGATTTTCTTCCCATCTAGGTCACCTCAGAGCACTGAGTTTCCTGTACTACACAATCAGTTCTCCTTAGTTATGTATTTACACTGAGTATTGACAGTGTATATGTGTCATTTCCAATCTCTCAATTCCTCTCATCGCCACCTTCCTCCTTATTATATGTACGTCATTCTCTACATCTGTGTCTTCACTTCTGCTTTGCAAGTATAATCACCTGTATCATTTTTCTAGATTCCATGTGTGCATTAATGTATGATATTTGTTTTTCTCTTTCTGACTTTACTCTGTTACAATTCATAGGTCCATCTATGTCTTCACAAATGACCCAATTTCATTCTTTTTATGGCCAAACAATATTCCATTGTGTATACGTACCACATCTTTATCTATTCCTCTTTTGATGGAGGTTTAGGTTGTTTCAAGCTTTCGTTATTTGCTATAGCAACTGCAATGAACTAAGATAGATTTAAATAGACGTTTCTCTAAAGATGACATATAAATGGTCAACAAGCAACTGAAAAAATGTTCAATATTACTAAACACCAGACAATGTAAGTCGAAAGTAAGTCACAATGAGGTAGTACTATAATGGCTACTATTAGAAAAAAATCCAGAAAACAGCAAGTATAAGTGAAGATATAGAAAAATTGGAACACTTGTGTGTTACTGGTGAGTCTGTAAAATGGAGTCATCACTATGGAGAACAGTATGAAGTTTCCTAAAAAAAAATAAATAGAACGACTATAGGATCCAGTATCTACTTCTGCAATATATCTAAGAGAATTGAAAATAGGATTTGCATACCAACGTTCATGCAGCAGTATACACAATAGTCAAGAGGTGGGAGCAACCCATATGTCCATCAGTGATGAATGAATAAACAAAATTTGATACATACATACGACGAAATAAACATTCATCCTTAAAATGTAAGGAAATCCTGCCATAATGCTACAATGGATGAATTTGAGAATATTATGCTAAGTGAAATAAGCCAGACACAAAAAGACAAGTGCTGTATGATTCCACTTATATAAGCTATTTGAAATAGTCAAATTCATAAGAAGAGAAGTAGAATGGTGGTTACCAGGGGCTGCAGGGAGGAAGAAAAGGAGAGTTGTTGTGTAATGGGAATAGAGTTTCAGACTCACAAGATGAAAAATTTCCAGAGATCTTTTTCACAACAGTGTACACATAGCTAACACTGATGAACTGAACTATGCACTTAAAATAGTTAAGGTAGTAAATTTTATGTTATGTGTGTGTTTTTTCAACCACAATAAAAAGTAAATAAAAAATAAACTTAATATGGTGTTAAATAAATTATGTTCTCATTTCCTACCTGGACAACCTACTTTAATGAACTTGGAAGGCCTTATTAGAATCCTAAGTTGCTTTGAAGTTCGAAGCTAAAGGCAGTTGCTCAGGGAGAGCTACCCTGCTCTTAGGCACCTGCCCATGGGCCACGGCTTACTCTCCTTGCTTCTCATTTTCACTCCTCTTAAAATGTGAGGGGCCAACACATACACATCATAAACACCTCTAGTCCACGTGCCCAGTTCTCATCCTCATCCCCTGCACACAGTTTCTGTCTGATCTCCCCTTGGAGTGAATACATCAACAGTATAGTTGTGTCTGCTGCTGGAAGAATGGACTCATAGAAGAGGCCTGAATAGACCCTTGAAGCTGAGGAGTCATGCTCTAAGCAAATATCTATGTGTGATCTTTTGAACCGGGGCATAAACAATGATAAGACTTTTCCTTGCAGGCCTGGCAGGCCACAGGGGAAAGCTCCAGCTAGGTTTAGCCTTCTATGTAGAGAAAAAGAAATACTCTACTCCAGCCCACTCTGGTGGCTTTCCTGGGGGCTCAGATGGTAAAGAATCTTCCTGCAATGCAGGAGACCTGAGTCCGATCCCTGGGTTGGGAAGATCCCCTAGAGAAGGAAATGGCTACTCACTCCGGTTTTCTTGCCTAGAGAATCTCATGGACAGAGGAGCCTGGCAGGCTGCAGTCCATGAGGTCACGGAGAGTTGGACATGACTGAGCAACTAAGCACCTTAGCACCAGCCTACTCTAGCCATCCTGCCCAGGCTTATATATGTTCAATGGTGAATTCTAGCAAATAATTTTAAAAGAAATGATATCCATTCCTAAAATTTCTCTTGGATGATATAAGCAGAGCAATTACTTCTGAGAACATTCTGTGAAAGTCAACATTACCTTACATCTAAAAGTAGACAAAAACAGTATGTAAGAAAAACTAACAAAATATAGACTAATCTCTCTCATAAACACAGGTGCAAAAATCTTCAACAAAATATCAGCAAATAGAATCCAACAATATATTAAAAAATTGTGCACTATGACTAAGTGGTATTTTTTACAGTTGTGCAATGTTGTTTCAGCATTTAAAAATCAGTTGATGTAATTCACATGATCACACCAATGGATGCAGAAAAGGCATTTGACAAAGTCCAAAACTCATGCATGATAAAACCTCTCTGTAAACTAACAGTAAAGAGGAACTTTCTCTACTTGAAAAAGAACACCTACACAAAACCTAAGTTAACATCATACTTAATGATAAAAACTTGAAACTTCTCCACTAAGATTAGGAGCAAGGCAAGGATGTCCCTCTCATGACTGCTTTTGAATATAGTATTGGCCCTAGGTAATCAGTAAGATAAGAAAGGGAAATAAAATGTATACAGATCAGGAAGAGAGACAAAACTGTCTTTCTTCATAGATAGCATAGCTGTCATGCAGAAAATCTAAAAGATTCAACAAGAAAGCTCCTGAAATCAAAAGTGATTGTAACAAGGTGGAAGGATGTAAGTTAACATACAGAAGTCAGTTGCTTTCCTGTATCAGCAAAGACCATGTGGAATTTAAAGTTATAAGCACAATCCCATTTATATTAGCACCCCACAAAATGAAATACTTCAGGATAAATCTAACAAGATATGTGCAAAGTCTTTAAGAAAAACTACAAATTGCTGATGAAATAACTGAAAGAATAACAAAATTAATGGAGTTACTCCATGTGTGTGAACCTGAAGACTTGATGTCACGATTTCACTTCTTCTGAACTTGATCTATAGATTCTATACAATTTCAGTCTAAGTCCCAGCAGGTTATTTTGTGGATAATGACAAACTGATTACAAAGTTTATACAGAGAGGCAAAAGACTCAGAATTGTCAATGCAAACTGAAGAAGTAGAACTGAATTAAAAGTTGGAGGATGGACACTACTCAATATCATGACTTACTATTGATCTAAAGTGATAGTAATCGTGTATTCTAGGCAGGCTAGACAAAGAGATCAATGGAATAGCGATCCTAGAAATAGACCCACAAAAATATAGACAATTGATCATTGACAACTGACTTTTGTGAAGGAAAAAAACAACAATTGAGCCAAGATAATGTTATTAAAGAATACTTCCGTACAACATGTAAGAAAATGAATCACACAAGAGTTCACATTGCTCACACAAAAACTAACTTAAAATATCTCAAGCTTAAATGTAAAATACAAAACTGTAAACTTCCTAGAAAGTAACTGGAAAAATCTAGATGACCTTGGGTGTGGCAATGACCTTTTAGATGCAAGTCAAAAAGAATGATTTATAAAATAAGAAATTGAGAAGCTGGACTTCAATAAAATTAAAAATTTCTACTCTGTAGAAGGACATTGTCGAGGATGAAAAGACAGGCTGTAGTTTACATGAAAATATTTGCAAAAGATATATCTGATAAAGAACTGTTATCTAAAATATTTAATACAAAGTTTGATGAATCTTGAGTATATTATGCTAAATAATGTAAGTCAGCCAAAGAAAGACAAATACTGCATATCACAGGTGGAATATAAAATCATCAAACTTGTAGAAGTAAAATAGTGGTTACTTGGGAGGTGGTGGGTAGAAATATAAGACAGATGTTTAAGGTAGAAACTTGCAGTAAGTGGTAAATCAGTCCTGGAGATCTGATGTACAACACAGTGACAATGGGTAACAATGTTGTATTATAGTCCTCAAACTTGCTGAGAGAATAAAACTCAATCATTTAAACCACTAAAACAAACTGAAACTATACAATGTGTTGATGTTGTTGTTCAGTTACTCAGTGGTGCCTGACTGTTTGTGACCCCATGGACTTTAGCACATCAGGCTTCCTTGAGAGAGGTGCTAATTATTGCTATAATGGCAATCATATAAAATATATCAGACTAACATGTTTTCACTTTAAATTCACACAATGTTGTTTGTCAAATATATTTCAACAAAAATATGGAAAGTAAGGAAACAACCTGATTAAAAAATGGGCCTGAGACCTTAGGAGACAGCTAACACAGAAGATATACAGATGGCAAATAAGCATATGAAAAGATCCTCCACATCATTTGTCATCAGGAAATGCAAGTTGAAACAAGAGTGAGATACTACTACACACCTATTAGCATGTGCTGGTAAGGACGCAGAGTAACATGAATTCATCCACTGCTGGTGAGAATGGAAAATAGCACAGTCACTTTGGAAGACAATTTGGCAGCTTCTTATCAAACTAAACATACTCTTATCTCACTGTCCAAAAACTGTGCTCTTTGGTATTTAACCAAAGGAACTGCAACCTATGTTTGCACAATTGTCTCCTTATGCTGTGTTCTTCAGTGTAAAAACTTGGAAACAATCAAGATGCCCTTCAGTTGGTAAATGGAAAATAAACTGTGGTATATCCAGGCAATAAAATATTACTCAGTGCTCAAAAGAAATAAGCTATCAAGCCATAAAAAGACATGGAGGAAACTAAAATGCATAGTACAAAGTGATATAAGTCAAATCTACAGCAATCTGGAGGAGGCAAAACCAAGGAACCAAGGAAACAGTAAAGAGATCAAAGGGAGGGATGAACAGGTAGAGCACAGAGAGTTTTTAGAACAGTGCAACTCTAGTAATGACCAGTATATAGTGTTCATATATATAATGAATATATGTCATTACATAGTTGTCCAAACTCACAGTGCACAGCATCAAGAGTGAACCCTAATGTAAACTATGGTCTTTGGATGATAATGATGGGTCAATGTGTGTTCATCTATTGTAACAAATATACCACTTTCATGGAGGATGTTGTTAATGGAGGAAGCTGTGCATGCACAGGGTCAGAGAGTATATGGGAAATCTCTGTATCATTTGCTCATTTTTCTGTGCACCTAATATAGAAAATCTATTAAACAAAGCAAAAACAATTACTATGAGCATTTAAATCTCAGAGAAACTCAGAATTATTCATTTTTCCATGTCTGAGTGAGGAATGAGGTATTATACCTAAAATAAAATGACAAAAAACTAATCATTTACAAATTATCTTAAAATAATTATGAGTTACAATTAAAATAATGCCCACAAATCTTTGGCTGTGCAAGAGAATTAATTCTTTAACATGAATCCCTGATATTGTTTTGATCAAATGGTGGAAGACATTTTATCTAATGCTGATTGGATTTACTGAGTCAGGTTGACTGGTGTTACAGAATGTCAGCTATTGAGGAAGGAGAAAAGACTACAGAAATGTCGAATATTCCTTGGTTGTCTGGGAGATGTGGGAATATAGTGGCAGAAAAGGTATTGTCAGGAAAAGTTTGAAACTGAGAGGTTAGAAGGAAATAGCAGCCCACTCTGGTACTCTTGCCTGGAAAATCTCATGGATGGAGGAGCCTGGTGGGCTGCAGTCCATAGGCTCACTAAGAGTCACACACGATTGAGCAGCTTCACTTGCACTTTTCACTTTCATGCATTGGAGAAGGAAATGGCAACCCACTCCATTGTTCTTCCCTGGAGAATCCCAAGGACAGGGGCATCTGGTGGGCTGCTATCTATGGGGTTGCACAGAGTTGGACACGACTGGAGCGACTTAGCAGCAGCAGCAGAGAGGTTATGATTATGTCAAGACTGATAGGCTGCATAGAGAGATCTTTGGCCAAGAGATGGGGGAAGTATGATGAGGTGTGTGTTTGAATATCAGTGTTAATTGTCTACCAGCTGTGTCATCTGGAGAAAGTTATTTAACCTCTCTAAATCAAAGTTTCCTCATCCGAGTAAATGAGATAATTTAGCAAAACACTCAAACAATTGACTAGCATCCAAAAGTCTTAGATGTAATGATGATGATGCTATATAGGTTATGATGGTGATTATGGCATTAATTGAGTGAAGGAATATTTAAATAACTTTGGCAGTAGTAAGTAGACAGTAGCAGCATAATAGAGAAAATGGACAAATCTGGTTGAGAAAGTATTTGCCACTTCTTGGTGACTTTCAAATTCACCTCCATCTGTCATGAGTATTACAGGCTTATATTAGTATTGGTTTGGATAATATATTCTTTATAGAGGAGGATAAATCAATGAACAGCCCTCTTAAACTCATTGCTAAAAGTTCTAATTTATCTTATGTTCCAGTCAAGATGGATACATGTTTATCAGAGGGCCAAGGACAAGCAACAAACAAACAAACAAAAACAAAAAAACACACACAAAACAAAAAATGAAAAACAAAACCAAACTATCCCTAAAGGAATAAAACATGAACTCCAAACCAGCAAGCAGACACAAGAGGCATGAGAGATGTGAAGGGGAGAAAGGGAAGATGGAAAAAATTCAGACATGTTGAGAAGCAGTTGTTCTCCATTCATGTGGGTATGAATTTTAGAGGGTTTCTCTCCTATATTTCTATTCCACTTTCAACCTGAGAAATAATGACATTTACATTCAAAGTGTTTTCACCTCAGAGTTTTCTGGATGGCAGCCTGTACCTCCTTATTTCTCAGGCTGTAGATCAGGGGGTTCAGCATAGGGATCACTGTAGTGTAGAACACAGAGGCCACGTTCTCCTGGGCCAGGGAGCTGGCTGTGGAGGGTTTCAAGTACATGAAGGAAGCAGACCCATAAAATAATCCCACAGCTGCAAGATGGGAGCTGCAGGTGCTGAAGGCTTTGGATTGTCCCTCTGTGGAGGTGATATGGAGAATGTTGGAGATGATGAAGGCATAGGAAATAAAGACTGTTAGGCTGGTGTTGACAATGTTGAATCCAGCCAAAAAGAAAGTTGTCATCTCGATGTCATAGGCGCTAGAGCAGGAAAGTTTCATGAGGGGGAGGATGTCACAGAAGTAATGACTGATGAGGTGTTCACAATAGGGCAGTTTCAACATGAGGCCAGTCTCTATGGTTGAGCCAATGAGCCCCATGATATAGACCCCAGCCACCAGCAGGGAGCAGACTCGATGAGACATGATGATGTTGTAAAACAAAGGCCTGCAGATGGCAACATAGCGGTCATAGGCCATCACTGTCAGCATGTAACACTCAGCAATGACAAACACCAGGAAGAAGTAGAGCTGGGACATGCACCCTGCAAAGGAGATGGTGTTCATCTCTGACACAAAGTTCACCAGCATCTTAGGGGTAATGACAGAGGAGTAGCAGAGATCCACAAAGGACAGGTTGCTGAGGAAATAGTACATGGGGGTGTGAAGGTGGGCATTCAGACAAATCAGCGTTATCATGCCCAGGTTCCCTATCATGGTGACCAAGTAGATCCCAAGGAAGAGGAAGAAGAGGGAGCTGGAGCTCTGGCCGATCTGTTAAACCTCCAAGAATGAACTCTGTCACTGTGGATTGGTTTCTTGCAGCCATTCTCCTCTGTTTGGGGACCCTGTGGAGATAAGAAAGAAGAGCCTGTGAAAGGTTGTATAGAGTCAGCCCTTGGTATCAGCTGGAGACACATCTGAGGATTCAATCAACAGCATCTAGGACACGAAAGGCTGTCTTCATTGTATTATATCATTTAAAAAGTTTTAAAATGTTATATTGAAGTATAGTCAATTAACAATGCTGTGATAGTTTTAAGAGGACAGCAAATGGATTCAGCCATACGTATACATGTATCCTCTCTCCCCCAAACTTATAAGAAAGTTGAGCATGGCACAGCAGCTCCTGCAGATCCTGAGAAATGACTGCGTAGGAGACTTTCTGGTAAGGGGAGGCATCAGCTTCTGTTCCTGAGTGAGTGATCTTGAACTCACATTTTCCTAATTGTTTTGTATCTTTACTCCTTCTTCCCTGGTGGCTCAGATGGTAAAGAATCTGCCTGCAGTGCAGGAGACCCAAGTTCTATCCTTAGGTAGGAAAGATTCCTTGGTGAAGAGAATGGCAACCCACTCCAGTATTCTTGCCTGGAGAATCCAGAGGAGCCTGGTGGGCTACAGTCCTTGGGGTTGCAAAGCGTTAGACATGACTGAGTGACGAATGCTACTTACTCCTAATATTTTTAGGATTCAGATAATTTCTGCACGATTTGAAGAATATGAAGGTGGGGATAAAACAGTCACCCCTGGAGATTTTAACACCCTCCTGTTTCTCCTGTACACCTCTTTTATTTCTAGGTTTATAGTTGAATGTTGCTCCAGAAAGAGAAATTCTCTTGGCATCTATGCAGTCTCAAAATATTGCCCATAAAATGAAAACATGTGACTACCTTATCCTAAGCTGAGATAGTGTGGGCTGGTAGTTAGAGCCCTTTCAATCACTGAGTGACAAATAAGTTTCCACAGTTGAGAATTAAGTGGAGTTACAATATCAATTTCCAAAATTAAAAAATGGAATAATGTGTTTGAAATATTTTCCAAATATTCAATTGCTATACAAATATAACATTTTATTAGGCATCTGGAGTTTGTCCTAATTTTTTATTGAACCTGAGGTCCTGGGATACTTATTTTTAGTTTTGGTTACACGTAAAAGTCACCTCTTGAGATTAAAAAATAATATGTCAGGTTCTGACTTACAGTGATTCTGACCAACTGGCATTTGCTAGACACTGAGGGCTCTGTTTATGGGCAGGTGGCAAAATTCACCTGAAGATAGTAAAGATTTTTTCTTTAACTTTTTGTTTATTGCAATCAGATGGTTTTGTAGCTTGAAACTGTGGCACTGAAAGCAGTTTATCCTGAGTAACATAAAGCTCCCAAGGAAGAGGTTGAGATGGAATGCTCTCCATTGCATTGAAAGACTCAGGAAGAATTGGATCATGTTTAGGAGTAGATGGAAGTAGAAATAGAATACACTGCACCTCCCAGATCAAGAGCAAAGTTATTTGAGTGGTACAGGAACATTTTTCCGTGTCTCCTTTTTTGCTAAACCCTGCTGTCCTTAGTGGCCAGCTGATCCATGGCCACTTTCTTTCCTCACACCAAATGTATCTTCTAGAATAACCAGTCTCTCTTGTTGCTTCATCATTTTTCTATTCCTTGTGTTGATTTCAAATGACTACTCATGGTTTTCCTGTTTTTAGAGTCAACCTATGATCAATGCAGAGAAGATTTTTAGCCATGGCCATTATATGCAGATAACCAAGAGGCTCCCTGGAAGGAATCTTGGTGCATCTAAGTCAAAATGGCAGTTGAAAGTTGGTCTTGAGAAGCAATTCCTGTCACTGGGTATCATATCTCCATGTGATGGCTTTTCTTCAATTTTCCTTTTCACCCAATGAGAAAAAATTGAAGGAAACATAATTTATGAGAGCATAGAGTATTTTTCTTCTGGTAAACTGACTTCTGGAAGTAATTTGGTAGATTCTATTGAGAAATTGTCAGTGGTAAATGTACGCCCCTGGAAGATCACCTCTCTGACTCCAGTTAAAGTTTCCCAAATTCTAAACATGATTGGTCATTGGATGAAATAACCATTGAAGACTACTCCATATCTTAGTTTTTGTTATTTCAATTTATGGATGAGCATGTGAGTGAAACAGATATATATATTTTTAATCTGAAAATTTCACAACATATTTAAAGTACGTAAAAATTAGTGAGTGGGCTTCTTACTTCCACCCATGAAGGGTGAACTCATACTGGAATTGTATTTATACCATAAACAACCAGAAAACCAGACAAGGCACAATGAACAATCATTTCCTGACATCTGACAAAAGGCAGTACCAAACTGATTCCTGAGAGGAGGGAGAAATAGATCATAAGCCCAATGATTGTACCAGTGATTGCACGCCACATTCCAGGTGAACAGATCTAGAAAGAATGAATATTATAAAATGTAGGACAACAGGTAAATAATAAAAAGCCTAGAGCTAATAAGCTAATAGTGGAGATAAAATATAATCATCAAAACTGTCAGTCTAAAAGAAGGGAAGGAAAAAGAAAAGGTGGAATAAAGGACAGTTGCAAGATGGCAGATTTAACAAACATTTGATGACTGATTTAGATACAAATAGTTTAAATAGTCTAAGGAAAATGCAGAGATTGTCACAGTGGATAAATGCCATTACCTAACTGTATGGTTTTCCATGAAATCCACTTTGAATATAAAGACATTAATAGCTAAAATAATAAGTACAGAAAAAAGATACCATGTAAATATCAAGGCAAAGAAAGCTAGAGTGACTATATCAGCAGCCAGCAAAGTAGATATCAAAGCAGGAAATGTTACTAGAAATAAGGCAGAACATTTCAGAATGATAAAGAAGTCAGTTGATTAAAGGCGACATGAGACTCCTAAACGAGTTCACTTATCAACAGTGTTTCAAAACACATGAACCAAACTGACAGAAAGAATATACAGGTCCACTGTTAGAGACAGCAGTATTCTTTTAATTAATTGACAGAACTAGTAGAAAGATTAGCAATGACAGAGAAAATACCTACAAACTGACGTTTTTGGAACTCTCCACACAGGAGCAGCAAAATACCCAATCTTTTAGTTACATGTGGAAAAGCCTATTCATGGTAAAACCTATTCTGGGCACTAAAACTGCCATACCTTTGTAAAGCTGAAATCACATACACCATTTACCCATACCAAAACAAACTATAAACAATTTATGGAGTGATATCTAGAAAATCATCAGCTATTTGAAAATTAAGTGCTGAGATTTTCTTTTACTCATTTGATAAACTATAAATTTTAAGAATTGAGGTATTAGATAGCAAAGAGACAAGATTAGAATCAAATTGCCTTTTTCTGACTTATTTTATTTTTATTAACGTATCATTGACCTACAGCACTATTTTAGTTCCGGGTTGAAGGGTTGAGATTTTAAGCCTTCCTTAAAAGTTACAGGGGGGCTTCCCTGATGGCTCAGATGGTAAAGAATCCCCCTGCAATTTAGGAGACAAAGGCGATGCAGCTTCGATTTCTGGGTTGGGAAGATGCCCTGGAGGAGAGCATAGCAACCCCTTTTTGCTTGGAGAGTCCCATGGACAGAGGAGTCTGGTGGGCTTCAGCACATAGGGTGGCGAGGAGTTCGATGTGACTGAGCGCGCACACAAAGCTCACAAATCTGCTTTCCTGATAGAATGGCAGAAGGTGAGGAGCAGCAACCGAGATCTTACGGACTGCAGAGCCTAAAATATTTACTCTCTGATCCTTTCTGAATCATTAGCAAACTCCTGTTCTAGGAAACTGATACTCAAATTCACCCAAAGTCATATGGCTATGAAAAATAGAACTGAACCCAGAACCCAGGAGTTGTAACCATGAGTCTGTTTTGCCTTTACCATACTGTGCTGTCTGGCTATAACTTGTCAAACTTGTGAAACTTTATTTTTATATTTTAGGTAAACAATGTATTACATTAAGGCCAATGAAAGATCTCATTTCTACTATCTCCAGAAAATTTTTACGAGTACAAAAGCAGTATATCTGCATTGTAGACAAGTAAACACACAGACGAAAATCAAATTGTCATATTCTATCAACTGATAATCTAAAATTGCTATGTATGTTCTACTAGATTTTCTTCTATGCATATATGTATTTACAAATGTGTGCATTAATGTACAGGTTTTTATTTTTTTTAGTCAAAGTGAGCATACTATACACGTTGGTTTGTAACCTGCTTTGTTCTGTAGCATTAAAAGACACTGACTGACTTGTTCAGCAACAGTAATATCACTTCTGTTCATTTTGGTACTGAAGATAAGGAAATCTGTGTTATAATAAACTTTTTAAAAAATTTTAATTTAAATTTGTTTATTTTAATTTTATACCTTAAATTATTGGCAGTGAGGTATTTAAATTTTCAATAATAGTAAGATAATTTTGAATTGTATTTCAATTTTTTGAAAAGATATAAGCAATTTTCATCTAGATAATTACAGCAGATTTGAAACATATCTTATGTATCTTCTTCCCTCAAATCGAGTCTCCTAAAATGATGAGAAACAGAAAATTCACAAATATCTCATTATTAGCAATCAAAGTTCCAGAAAACAGTATATTGTTATGAAGTAGAGATTACATTCTTCTTTTAATGTAAACACCTTTCTATTGAATACAAAATCATGGGCAACAGTGATATTTTCCTGTAATCTTCTAGCTAATTTATAAATGACCCCTACATCTCTTGTTAGTTGCTGAAAATCTTATTAGTAGTTTTATCAGCTCAGAAGCAAAGAACTGCTGCTAACAAAAGTCGAGTCCGACTCTTTGCGACCCCGTCGACTGTAGCCTACCAGGCTCCTCCATCCATGGGATTCTCCAGGCAAGAATCCTGGAGTGGGTTGCCATTTCCTTCTCCAGGGGATCTTCCCAACCCAGGGATCAAACCCAGGTCTCCCGCATTGGAGGCAGACACTTTAACCTCTGCACCACCAGGGAAGCAATCAGAATTATAAAAGCAAATATATTTCCTTTCCAAGTGAGAGGAAAAGCTCTGAGAAGGGAAACATATGATTGAAAATAGTACGTATAAAAGGTCTGTAGTAGAAATGGGAATTCATGGAAGATACCTTGTTCTCATCTTACACAACCGTCTTAAAACCATAACTGAATATCTGTGTTGAGGAAAACTGGAACATTGTTACCTGGAAGTCTTAGGAGGTACTTGGCTTTCCAGTGCTCAAGAAATAAATATCAGAAAATAGAAAGCTACAAGATTTACATCTATTTTCAGTTAAAGGGACTAACCAGTCATAGAAATGGGTCATAGAGACTGGGGCACTGTGTATTTTTATGTTTAGGCAGACACTCTCCTGGAATGCCTGCTCCAGAGACTGGGTCCTCAATGAACAATTAGTGTGTGTTTCCATTTGCGCTATGAAAGCTGTTACACTCCCAGGTGTGTTAATTTTTCTGGGAGAGACCCTGCCTGGTAACCGGGAGAGCCCGGGGGAGAGTTATCCCTGCCTGGAAAGTCTGGTACCTAATCCCAGAAGCTGGACATTTTTAGCTTCATTATCATTATCTTCACCATGACCACTTCAGTCATTACCATGAATATCATCATACTTTTACCAATATCATTGCCTTTGTCGTTAGTCACTGCCATCCTGGTTTGGTATGCACCATTAGTTTTTCACCTACATGTACAATGAACTGTATTTATAGTCTTTATTATAAAAATGCTTTATGTCTTTTATATTTGCCATTTCTCCAAAAACAAATTCCCTAAGCTTAATTAAGAAAAAAAGCCTGTTTAATTTTAGTTAACTGTTTTTTTTTCATTGAAATAGAATTAATTTTAATCTTTAGTAATTAACCTTGATTACTTTTGTTTTTATTTTATATTTTTTAGCTTTACTGCAATATGACTGACAAAATTATATACATCTCAGTTGCACGTGTGATTTTTGTAAGTATACTGTGTGATTTGACATACATACATATTGTGAAATGATTACTGCAATCAAAGTAATAAACATATCCCTCATCTCACATAGTTACCTTTTTGTGTGAGCCAAGAACACGTAAAATATACTGTCTTAGGAAATTTTAGGTGTTCAGTACAGTAGTGTTAACTATAGGCACCATGTTACTGCTAAGTCGCTGCAGTCGTGTCCGACTCTGTGCGACCCAATGGATGGCAGCCCACCAGGCTCCCCCATCCCTGGGATTCTCCAGGCAAGAACACTGGAGTGGGTTGCCATTTCCTTCTCCAATGCATGAAAGTGAAAGGTGAAAGTGAAGTCCCTCAGTCGTGTCTGACTTTACACGACCTCATGAACTGCAGCCCACCAGGCTCCTCTGTCCATGGGATTTTCCAGACAAGAGTACTGGAGTGGGGTGCCATTGCCTTCTCCAAAATGCCTTCTCCTGAAAGCTTTGAAGAGGCCCAAAGTAAATGATCCCACTCTCCAGGTAGTGTTAAAACCCCTCCATCCACAGCACTTCTAACCCTGTTACAAAGCTGCTGGATACTTTGACCACCTCCAGCATGTAAGCAAAAATCAGTACATCTGACACTACACAAGAGTGGGAAGCTTTGAAAGCTGGAGTTTGACCATATTGGCACCATATTGTACATTATATTCCACAGACGTATTGAGTTCTGTGGAACTGTACAAATTGGAAATTTGTACCCTTGACCAACATCTCCCCCTTTCCCCCATGCCCAACCCCTGTTGACCACCCTTCTTATATTTAAAGGTAGATAACTACTTAACACTACCCATGTCTGGGTACTCAAAAGAACTTTTCATTTTCCTTAATGCCCAATAATTTTGCTAGAATGAGATTGGCAGTTTTTCATTCTGAGTCAGTATGCTTTGACATGGTGTGTTCCTTTTCAGAACAAGTTTCAGTTTTTATTATTTTTTAACATAATGAGAATTTTTATAAGCTCTAAATTTTAGTATTTGTTTTGTTTCCTTGCTTTCATTATATTTCTGGGTTTCTGTTCTTTTGTGTGTATATCAGATCATTTTGTCTAGCTTTGAAGTTAAAAATTTCTCTTGAATACTCCTTTTCTTTTTGATCTTAAATTTTTCCTCCTTTCCCAAATAGGTTTCTCTTAAAAGGTTGTCTCTTTCTTAGCAACATGGGTCTTTCTTATGTAGAAGAGTTCTACGTGATTAGATTTGAGATTCTAGATCCACAGAACGACGCACTCCCTTCAGACATTATTTTAGCACTCTTAAATTCACCTGCTGTTGGAGTGAGTTAAACTCCCAGTTTCTGCTGCTATTCTCAATATCATCTGATAAGCTTTTCTGTAAGTGATTTTTGGCTTCTCTGGTGGCTCATTGGTAGAGAATCTGCCTGCCAGTGCAGATGTAGATTTGATTCCTGGGTCAGGAAAATCACCTGAAAAAGGAAATAGTAACTCACTCCAGTATTCTGGCTTGGGAAATCCCATGGACAAGGGAGCCTGCCAGGCTATAGTTTATGGGGTCCCAAAGAGTTGGACATGACTTAGCTACTGAGCATAAAAACAATATACACACACATAAAATATTTTTAAAATATAAATTTGTTTATTTTAATTGGAAGTTAATTACAATATTGTATTGGTTTGTTATACACACACACCCCCCACACACCCACACACACATACACACACATGAAAATACATTCAGAAAGTAAATTCCTAAAGTATGTATTCTTTAACATTTTGACTACATTAAAGATATTCTTTAACTATTTGTAATACCTAGTGCTTACTCTATCTCAGGTATATTTTCTCATGCACATATTTTCCCTCGACTGCTATTGGTCTTTCTATATGTCTCAATATTTTAGCAGTCACTAAAATCCAAAGAATAGCAAGGAGAGAAAAGAAAGTCTTCCTCAGTGATCAGTGCAAAGAAACAGAGGAAAACAATAGAATGGGAAAGACTAGGGATCTCTTCAAGAAAGTTAGAGATACCAAGGGAACATTTCATGCAAAGATGGGCTCAATAAAGGACAGAAATGGTAGGGACCTAATAGAAGCAGAAGATATTAAGAAGAGGTGGCAAGAATACACAGAAGAACTGTACAAAAAAGATCTTCACGACCCAGATAATCATGATGGTGTGATCACTCACCTAGAGCCAGACATCCTGGAAAGCAAAGTCAAGTGGGCCTTGAGAAGCATCACTATGAACAAAACTAGTGGAGGTGATGGCCAGTTTTCATTCCAGTCCCAAAGAAAGGCAATGCCAAAGAAAGCACAAACTACCGCATACTTGCACTCATCTCACATGCTGGTAAAGTGAAAGTGAGAGCGAAAGTCACTCAATCTTGTCTGTTTGTGACCGCATAGACTGTAGCCTACCAGGCTCCTCAGTCCTGGGATTTTCCAAGCAAGAATACTGTAGTGTGTTGCCATTTCTTTCTCCAGGAGATCTCCCTGATCAAGGGATTGAACCTGGGCCTCCTGAATTGCAGGCAGGCACTTTACCATCTGAGCTACCAGGGAAGTCCATTGGCTACTGCTGCTGCTGATACTAAGTCTCTTCAGTCGTGTCCGACTCTGTGCGACCCCATAGACGGCAGCCCACTAGGCTCCTCTGTCCCTGGGATTCTCCAGGCAAGAACACTGGAGTGGGTTGCCATTTCCTTCTTCAATGCATGAAAGTGAAAAGTGAAAGTGAAGTCGCTCAGTCACTCCCTTCTCTTAGCGATCCCATGGACTGCAGCCCACCAGGCTCCTCTGTCCATGGGATTTTCCAGGCAAGACTACTGGGGTGGGGTGCCATTGCAGGTTAGTATAAATCCCTGACAGAGTTTCTGCCATAAAACATATTGAGTCACCCCGCAGAGTAGGGCTTCTCACTTGTTTCGCTATAAAATAATGCTCAAAATTCTCCAAGCTAGGGTTCAACAGTACCTGAACCATGAACTTCCAGATGTTCAAGCTGGTTTTAGAAAAAGCAGAGGAACCAGAAATCAAATTGACAATATCTGTTGGATCATCAAAAAGCAAGAGAGTTCCAGCAAAACATCTATTTCTGCTTTATTGACTATGCCAAAGCTTTTGACTGTATGGACCACAATAAACTGTGGAAAATTCTGAAAGAGATGGGCATACCAGACCACTTGACTTGCCTCTTGAGAAATCTGTATGCAGGTCAGGAAACAACAGTCAGAAGTGGACATGGAACAACAGACTGGTTCCAAATAGGAGAAGGGGTATGTCAAGGCTGTACATTGTCACCCTGTTTATTTAACTTATTTGCAGAGTACATCATGAGAAACGTTGGTCTGGATGAAGCACAAGCTGGAATCAAGATTGCTGGAGAAATATTAATAACCTCAGATATGCAGATGACACCACCCTTATGGCAGAAAGTGAAGAAGAACTAAAGAGCCTCTTGAGGGAAAGTGAAAGAGGAGAGTGAAAAAAGTTGGCTTAAAACTCAACATTCAGAAAACTAAGATCATGGCATCTGGTCCCATCACTTCATGGCAAATAGATGTGGAAATAGTGACAGACTTTTTTTTGAAGGGGCACCAAAATCACTGCAGATGGTAACTGCAGCCATGAAATTAAAAGATATTTACTCCTTTGAAGAAAAGTTATGGCCAAATATTAAAAACAGGGACATTACTTTGCCACCAAAGGTCCGTCTAATTCAGGCTATGATTTTTCCTGTAGTCATGTATGGATGTGAGAGTTGGGACTATAAAGAAAGCTGAGTGCCAAAGACTTTATGCTTTCAAACTGTGGTGTTGTATAAGACTCTTGAGAGTCCCCTGAACTGCAAGGAGATCAATCCAGTCCATCCTAAAGGAGATCAGTCCTGAATATTCATTGGAAGGACTGATACTGAAGCTGGAACTCCAGTACTTTGGCCACCTGGAAGAACTGACTCATTTAAAAAGACCCTGTTAAAATTAAAAGCTTCTGCACAACAAAGGAAACTAGAAGCAAGGTGAAAAGACAGCCTTCAGAATGGGAGAAAATAATAGCAAATGAAACAACTGACAAACAACTAATCTCAAAAATATACAAGCAACTCCTGGAGCTCAATTCCAGAAAAATTAACGGCCCAGTCAAAAATGGGCCAAAGAACTAAATAGACATTTCTCCAAAGAAGACATACAATGGCTAACAAACACATAAAAAGATGCTCAACATCACTCATTATCAGAGAAATGCAAATCAAAACCACAATGAGGTCATTCATGCTAGTTAGAATGGCTGTGATCCAAAAGTCTACAAGCAATAAATGCTGGAGAGGGTGTGGAGAAAAGGGAACCCTCTTATACTGTTGGTGGGAATGCAAGCTAGAACAGCCACTATGGAGAACAGTGTGGAGATTCCTTAAAACTGGAAACAGTACTGCCTTATGGCAGACTAAGGTCTGTCTAGTCAACCCTTGGTTTTTCCTGTGGTCATGTATGGATGTGAGAGTTGGACTGTGAAGAAGGCTGAGCACCGAAGAACTGATGCTTTTGAACTGTAGTGTTGGAGAAGACTCTTGAGAGTTCCTTGGACTGCAAGGAGATCCAACCAGTTCATTCTGAAGGAGATTAGCCCTAGGATTTCTTTGGAAGGAATGATGCTAAAGCTGAAACTCCAGTACTTTGGTCACCTCATGAGAAGAGTTGACTCACTGGAAAAGACTCTGATGCTGGGAGGGATTGGGGGCAGGAGGAGAAGGGGATGACAGAGGATGAGATGGCTGTATGGCATCACTGACTCAATGGACGTGAGTCTGAGTGAACTCCAGGAGTTGGTGATGGACAGGAGGCCTGGCATGCTGTGATTCATGGGGTCGCAGAGAGTTGGACACGACTGAGTGACTGAACTGAACTGAACTGAACTGATGTCCCACCAATCCCACTGCTGGGTATACACACTGAGGAAACCAGAATTGAGAGACACGTGTACCCCAATGTTCATCGCAGCACTGTTTATAATAGCCAGGACATGGAAGCAACCTAGATGTCCATCAGCAGATGAATGGCTAAGAAACCTGTGGTACATATACACCATGGAGTATTACTCAGCCATTAAAAGGAATACATTTGAATCAGTTCTAATGAGGTGGATGAAACTGGAGCCAATTATACAGTGTGAAGCAAGCCAGAAAGAAAAACACCAATACAGTAAACTAATGCATATATGGAATTTAGAAAGATGGTAATGATAACCCTGTATGTGAGACAGCAAAAGAGACACAGATGTATAGAATAGTCTTTTGGACTCTGTGAGAGGGCGAGGGTGGGATTATTTGGGGAGAATGGCATTGAAACATGTATAATATCATATAAAAACAAATCACCAGTCTAGATTTGAAGCAGGATACAGGATGTTTGGGGCTGGTGC